>JAOTQQ010000012.1:24181806-24219278 GCA_026546715.1 Gallinago undulata | reverse complement strand
TCCCACCAAACAAGTTCTTCCCCACATCTCAGCTCCATCTCCCCTCTTTCAGGGTCAAACCCTTCCCCCTCCTCCTATCACTACAATCCCTTACAAAGGGAATTGCTCGAAAAGTAGAAAGCAAAAAGAGGTGATGTTGCCTGAATCACCTGGGTCCAAACAGGGGACTATGCTTCTTACTTAAATGGGGAGTTTTTTATATATGTAACATTAGTGGCAGTCTGAGGAAATAACTCAGGATTCTAGTTTCACATCCCCAGTGCTGTTTTTTGGCAATGGCAAAACAATGTATGTAACATCCACCTGACAGCATAATTAATTCCACATCAACCAGTTGCTGTAATGAACATAGCTGTAACGGGATGCTGCCTTTTGGTCATCACCTCCTTCCTTTCTCGGAGCTCATACAGCTTTGGGCTGTAGAGAGAACACCCTCACACTTCTGAGGGGAGCTCTGAGGAGTTAGTAACACAGGCAGTGACAGCGAGTGTGTGAGAAGTTACACTGAAATAATAACGCTCCGGTTTACAGAGGCACAGCAAGAATCACAAATGGTTATGAATTTTGCCTTGGAAAGCAGTATTAAACTTTGCTTTCAGTAACTGCATCCAAACTCAGAAATATTAACAAACAATCCAAATAACGGATTTATCAAATCACAGAATCACAGAATTGTCTGGGTTGGAAGGGACCTTTAAGATCATCGAGTCCAACCATCAACCCAACTGACAAAACCCATCACTGACCCATGTCTCTAAGCACTATGGCAACCCGGCTTTTAAATCCCTCCAGGGATGGGGCCTCAACCACTGCCCTGGGCAGCCCATCCCAAGGCTTTCAGTGAAGAAATGTTTCCTAATGTCCAATCTGAACCTGCCCTGGTGCGACTTGAGGCCATGGTCTAAATGGTCTCATAAACAACTGATCTCCCTACGCTGAGATCTGCTTCCTCTAAGGAAGGCACCTGTGGGGTCTCACAAACGCCCGTAACACCCGGTGTTGGTGCGAGGAACATACTGAGATGTTACAAACAAGGACACATCGATTCCCCCCACCCCGTGGTGGGGTATTTCAATGCCACTTGATGTTTAATCCCCTGCTAAGGGCAGCGACTGCCTCGCAGCCACATGGGGGCAGAGGACTTGCTCTAACAAATCTCTGCCTGTCACTGGGGCCATCCAGCAGTGAGTGTCACCCACCCCAGGACACACTGGAGGCTGAGGCACCAACAGGTTTTCTGACACCGCTGCTGAAGCCCCTGCCAGGAATTTGTGGGATACAAATGTACCAGCGTAAGGTGAGACAGAACACCGCGCCTCAGCACAGTGTGTGGAGGGAGTCACCCAGAAATCTACGGTTTCTTTGGCTTTTCTCATTTTACAGAGCTACACAACACACTCATCACTGGGGGTCCACGCATCAGACTCCACAACAGGCTAAGCCATCCTGCTCTTCCATCACAATGACCTTCTGAGCAGCCTTCAAAGTTTCCCTTCTTCCAATAGCTCTTTTATCTTGTAGATTTTCTTATGCATTGCTTCATGTGCAGAGAGTTTTTTGTTGCTATGCCCTTTCTGGACTTTTGGAATGTATGGTTTGTCTAGCACCCCTGACATTAACCTGTCTTTCATTCCTGGAACCAAGGACCACCCTCTGTGGCTGGGATCTTCTCACACTCGTTGGTATGTGAGGAGACACCTTCAGGAAAAATCTACACTAGCTTTGGAAGATCTTTCCTTTGGAAGATTTTTTTTTAGAAGATTGTTTCCTGCCATTTTGGACATTCCTTTATTGATTCATAGTCCGGACACTGGTGATGTGGTCTCACCAGACCTCACAGTTCCTTCCCTGGGAGCTGGTGATGCGACAAACACAGTCAGCAATTTCCCTCTCTATTTTCAACTTGTGACGTACGTACATCCCCAGCTTCTGAAAAGAAGCTCTTTTCAGAGCTTCTGAAAGCTCTCCTGCTGCCCATCCGTGGGCTTCTTCAAAAACATATGTGGAATTGTCTCAAGATTTCTGGTCCAGGGGTGTTACTAACTGCCTGGAATTGTCTCAAGATTTCTGGTCCAGGGGTGTTACTAACTGCCTGTGTGTGCATCTTGCAGGCCAGCCCTCCCATTAGTGGAGGCAACAGTAGCAGTGATGCCACCATATTCTAAGCCTCTAAGTATTTTGAGATGATATGTCAGTCTTTCACTAGTTAAGAAATCTAGGTTTGTAAGCTCAGAAGGTTGTCTCAAGGCCTAACACTATTCCTCTGCAGTCAGTGGGACCGAGAGCGTTCCCACCTGCCGAGCCCAGGAGGTTTTTCCCGTGTTTCTGGGGTACCACCTCTCGCCCCCCCGATGCCGTACCTACTGCCAGAGGTCACCCTCGCGGCGTCTTTCTCTTTCCTCTTCTTGCCCTTGTTTGAACTCCTTCGCAAGGGAGCCCTGTGGGGACATTAGAGAACATCAGGAAATAGCTTCAAATTTTTGCTTTGTAAAAGTAAGTAAATAAGTACTTTAAAGAAATGCTTACCCAAGATCGGCGAGTTTTCGCTTTAGTTTTTCGGTATGCCCTATGGTAGGGCTGGTTGTTCTTGCTGCCTGAGCACTTGTGGCACCATCTAGGATACATTTGTACACGGGAGAATGTACATTATTAGTTTTAATTGCTACTGATTGCCGTTCCACGGCCATCCAGAACAGTCTGTGTATCTGTTCATATTAGATATACACACCTACACACGCGTGAGTACACAACTTAATTAGCTGAATTCTCATTTTTAAGATGATATGAAGAAGAATAAAAATAATACTCTCAGAATTTGAAAATAGAAATGAAGATATCTTACTTTAACTGAAGAAAAGGAATTTTGGTTAAGTTGTAATGAATATAGAGTGAGTTGAACAACACAAAATATTGCAAACATTACAGTGAATCCACCTGTAAACCCAGCAGTAGCTGCTGAAGTTCCCCTTTACAGACCTCGTTTGCTGTGTACGCTTTACTTCCCAAATGACTCCTGAAATATTTTCTTGAACTCTGGAGCCAAAGGTACCTTTTATGATGGACACACTAGGTAACAGGCAGCTGTTTGGCCTGGACATCTTTCTTAAAATAAACATTCAACTTGAAATCCAATCATTCGGAATTAAAAAAAAAAAAAAAAGAGAATTGAAAGTAGCTTAACTAATAAATTTGCTTTGAGACATCTACTGATTCTTGATCTTTGCTACAAACACCATTAAAGCCTGAGGAATTCCCAGGGAATCTATAGGGGAGCTAAAAGAAACCACACGGCAGCTGAAAAATCCAGACACACTTTCTGTGATTCCTAAGCATAAAGAGTGTCCCCAGATACTCCAGAGGAAGCAACTGAAGGTCAGTCACTCCCGGCACGTGCAGTTTGGTGACTTTCACAACGTGACTTCAGATGGAGGCACAGCGGTGGGTTTCTACTGTAGCTGACATAAATTAAACCCTCAGAATTAACCCAAAACACACACCCTATCACAGGACACTCAACTACATCTACAGAACTTCGTATACTGCTTTGTGGATAATACTTGGCCAAGTTTTCATTCCAATAAAAAAATTCAGTGCATGACTGGTTGATAAATCCTGGGAAAAGCAGGAACACAAGCTTCTTGCGATACCCACGCTCTAGAAGCCATACTATTTTGACCAGCACGAGTCTTTATGTTAAAGAAAACATTCAAGAACAACCGATGAGTAACCTCATGCCAAAACAGCAAACAAAAAAAATAATAATATGGGGAATGGCAAAAGCAAGGCGAAGTCTCCTGAGAAGAAATCCATCCCCAGGGGGGCCGAGGAGAGCTTCAGGTGATGGCCACTTTGCATCAGCCCTACAGTGTGCACGCTCCTCTCCCTCATAGGTCTCACGTAACCACTGCCAACACGGCCACCTTCGAGAGGAAAAGTCGTAATCTTTATTTTCACACATGGCAGGGGCACAAACTGAGTTGCACACACCAGGCGGAACTGAAGAAATTAAATTCATCGCACACATCAGACATGAAAAAGTTGTGCCTAGGAGAGGAAGGAGCAAAACTCCTCATCGTTTTGCAAGGAACGTGCTCCGGTGCCACTTCAGCTCTTCCCACAGCACGGCAGGATCCCACCAGAAAAAACAGACAAGTGTGGGTTTGCTGATGCTGACTGTTGCTAACGAGAGATTAATCAATAGGCACGCACGCCCACAGACGTGCCTTCCATCCATCTCAAAAAAACCTCTCCCTGAACACACAGCACAAATACAGGGGCCTTTTTTTTTTTTTTTTCTGAAATATAAGAGTTTGACAGCCAAATTAATAAGCCATTAAAATAGCAGTTGTTGCCATACAGCTGCTTTAGGGCATTTCTTTTTTGCATTTCTTTTGTAGGACATATTAAATGGATTTTTTTCCATTCGGAACTAAATTTAGTTTAATTTAATTTAATTCTCACATACTCATCAGAATGTGGATACACCCAAAAGCACGGGTTCTTCCCCTAACAGTCACAGTGCACGACACCAATCTTTACACAGAGATTATTCTTCAAACCTACATTGGAAAGAGCGACACAGTGGGTGGAATATAATACTCGGCTCCTCTCCACTGAACTTTTATCAGGATATTTTTCCTTTATCAGCTGGAAATGCAGGATTTACAGCTTCACTGATAAAGCAGTCATGCGCTCAAGCTGAAGTACAAGTTTGGAAGGTCGCGTTCTTACGTTCACACCTTCATTCTTACTTGAAAAATTCAAATATTGAATTTAACTGATTTATTAACAATTACAAAATTAGAAACTATACAGCTAGACTAGTGATTTCAGAACCCATGTAAAAATGCTAGCGCATATTAACCTATCCCAAATTCAATTAAACTCCATTAACCTGTCTTTTAGGAATCTGAATGAAAGCCCTGTATGAACTAAAAGCAGGTTGTAAATCAGGGGCAAGTCTTCTCAGATACACAAACGAAAATCCTCAACAAATTGTTCTTTCCAGTTAATTTAAGTAAGCCAAAGTCTGTTACGAACCTATCCAGACCTATTCCCCAGCCCTCGCTTAAGAACAGGTTTTACCCCCTTTTTTTTATATTCTGTGATAGTTAAGAGAATGCAAGGTGCATATACATATAATATATATATATAAATATATAACAATGTGATCGACCTCCCCAGCAAAGTACTTGGTATTTTTTTCCTGTAAATGAAGAGCCTCCAGACACTAACTTCTTGTTTCATCTAGCCTGAGCCGCCTCTCGGCAATTAAAAGCTCCAATCTGTTATTCCTGCTTTACACTCCTTTCCCCACCCTCCAAAAAAAGCACCTAGCAGTGCCAAAACCACAGAATCTAATTACACTGTGTTAAGCACGTTTCTAATACAGAAAAGCCCCAAGGTCAAATAATTTTGTGGGTGTTTTTTTTTTTAAAACAAACCACAAGATTTTCTTAAAGGCAACGCCCCCCTAGCATTTTCAGTGAATTCTAAGAAAGAAAAAAGAAAGAAAGAAAGGAAGCAGTTCCTGATCTCATTTTATCCTTTTCATACAAGGTCATTTGTAGTTTTTTGCTGCCAGGCAGACAAAAGAAGTTACGAGCTGATGGCTTCTGGTTGCTGAGGTCCTACTACACAACAGAAGTTCATGAAGAAGGTGTAAGTAGGCAAAGTGACGCATCGATTTATTGTAAAAACAGTAATACCTTTATCCTGTAATATATTCCTGCCCACGGGGTGATGCAAAGGAGATGCTTCGGAGCTGCTCCCAGACTTTGAAGGAGAGGAAAGCGGGGTGTCCCCCCGGGGATGGGGGGACAGGACACCTCCTCCGTGGTGCGGTTCTTCCTCGTGGTTTTGGGTGAGGTTGTCGAGGGAGATTGCTGCACTGCTGGCCGCGGGGGAGAGGGAGGAAGCACCAGAATCTGATGCTGGAGAGGATGCTCTCATGCATGAGGGCAGTGGTGACTTGGGAATGTGCATGGGACTACTGTGACTGTTTGATGGCTGTTGGCATAAGAGATTATAAAGCAGGTTATACCACTCAGGAACCAACCACAGCAAGCTTTATTTTGAACATGCAACTCTTTTATTCGTTATTTAGCCTTCTACTTGCACGAAACGCTTTAGCAATTTGTGGTGTTACCCTTTGATACCACACAGAAGGTCGTTTATTGGTATTTGCTTTCAGAAGGAAGTCAGAATAGGACAAAGCAATGAGTGAATATTGTATCAATGGTGTTAACAAGTTAACAGATAGAGAAATGCACGGTTCAAGCTCCTTTCACCTCCTGCATAAATGAAAGCACCCGCTCTATGTTATAAAGGACACATAAATCAGAAAGTCTGAGATTCCTGTTTTAAAAAAAACACAACAAAACCAAAAACCCGGGTGTGCAGACACCAAGGAGCCCGGACTCACACATCACTCAGCAACACTCAGAGAGGAACAAATACCGCCTGAGCCACAACGAAAGGACAAAGCCAGGATGAAATGACTTAAGAGGGACAACCCAGCGCTCCACGGGAAGCCTGAAAGAGAGGGCAGAGTCCTCCTCACCTTTCTCTCCAGGCTGTCCTCCCCGTCCGTCGAGCTGATGCTGTCGTACAGCCGTGTTCTAGAAGGTCTCTGCCGCTTGTTCTTCACCGAAAGCTGAGCTCGAGTCTTCAGGGCTTTGGAGTCCAGCCTCTCCGTCTCCGGCACCGCTTCGCTGAACTCTGTACGGAAACGGGACGTGAAGCTGCTTGGTGGAAGAATCTTTGGCTGCCTTTTCCTACGACAGGACCCGCAATGGCGAGCACCTGCACCGTGCACGTCTGTCCTGACCCTCTTTAACTCTTAAACTACACGTGCCAAACCAACCTTATTTGCATAAACCATTAACGTGTTTATTTATAAAGCCCCGGTAAGCGCACAGCAACATATCTCCTGTAAATATTCACAACCTGCAGAGGTGATTCCCAGTGTGAGACCACAATCAGTCGGCTGCACTATTCCAGAAGCCCCACTTGGGTCCCCTCAGAGGGACGTGCTTGGGCTGCAGAGCATCCTCCATCGGGGTATAAAGCAAAGGAATCCTCATCTCGCTGCTCTTTGACAGACACTTCCCAGCTGAATATACCAATTTAGACCCAGGGACCAATTCACTTATCCCCAGTTCTGCCCTTTTAAGCCACTTGAGTTAAAAGAAATAGCTCGGTGAAGGTTTATGGAAACCAATTCCACAAGCTCTGCAGATCACCCAAATATCATTTCAGCAGGACTAGCTCTTTTTTATACATATGCTTTGCGAAAAATGTAATTCATATTGATTTGTTTGTAGAGCAATACTCAGTTTGGGTCCACACATGAAATGACTGCTAAAATATAACTTTTAATAAAACATCTCTGTGCTTTCTAGACGATTAGAATTTATTTGGTAGTGTAATGCGTTTTTTTAACCAGAGAAAATAATAATGCTATATAGTTCATATAAAATGAAAATCTATATAGAAGAGAGTCTAGTGGTCCCTTGTCAGAATCCCAACACCTCCGACACCTGATTTCACAGCTGTTACAAAATACACAGGAAATATCACTCCTGCATCAAAAAGTTCTGTTCCAAGGCAGTAGACCTAAAATTGGCTGGAATTCTGCATATACTTCAACAGTGAGGACCCACGGCCTGAAAAATGGGAATTATCTTTTCCAAGCAAAAAAGTAAAGGTGACAGTCACCACGCTGAGAGCATTTGGCTCTTTGGTAATGCAGAACAAGCTTTATGTTGTAAATCAGACTGTACCATAGCTGAATAAGATGTTTAATTCATTTGCTAGTAAAGAATTTGCATTTTATTCACGAAAGGCTCCATCCCGAGGAACGGTGGGTGCCACCTACGTGGCTCCATTTCGTGTCTGTACCGAGGGGGGATGAGAACCCACAGAATCCATTCAAAAAGGTAGAGTTGGTTTTTCTCATTGGTTTTCTCACTCTGGTAACTTTGCTCTTGTTTGAGCTTTGGTGGTTGGGTAATTAGGAAGAATTTAGGAACATAGGAGAAAACACATTTTTCTCCCACTTTATTAACATTAACAGAAGCTTCGAATGTAAATTAAATGTTGAGAGCATCCCATGGAAAGCTTCAAGAAACCAGTAATGATCTTTGCTTTAGTAGCACTTACTCACTTCCACTTCTTCCATGCACAAGGCACAGCAGTTCTGGGGCTCTGTATTGGCATTATTTGGTATAACCCTGACACGCTTGTCATTAGATACTGAATTTGGGAAAAATAACAACATCTCTGAATTATTGCTTCCTTTAAATCCTAAATTATAACCCCATCGTTCACATAAATTATTAATAGGAGTGACAGTTCAGTTCAAACCAACCTTGACTTAAGCCATCCAGGCAGGACACTTGCTTAGTATCTAGGTTTTCCACGGGATCTCCTCTAGAAACTTCTCCAAAAGATGTTTGCCGCTCAAAAATGTTGTTGTTATTGTTAACCTGGCTCCCGTTTTGCTTCATTAGCCTGAAAACTTCTGCTTCCAAGTCTCGTATCTGAAAGACACAGCCCACAGTGTGACCCATAACAAACACACGCTCATCTATAATACATGGGCTTTTACAAAAATATCAGATAGAATCGTCTCATTCTTCAAATATGAGAGTAAATACTACTCACACGAGCCTGTAAGCCTTGAACCTCTACAAGGTGTGCCTTCTCCAAATCTTCTATTTTCTTCCGTTCAGCTTCCTGGCGTTTGATGAAGTCAAGTTCTCTTAGGGAAAAAACCAAAAAGATGCATTTGCTGTCATCAAAGCAATTAGATTCCAACAGAAAATAAAGTGTTCTGATCTATCCTGAGCTACGCATCAGAAAAATCTGGCTTTAACAGATATTTTATTACTAACCTAGTAAGAAGTATGAAACTGCAATTAGGACAAAACCCAAAATGATTACGTAGCCTGAGTGAATCTGCTAGGTGAGGATGTAAAAGTGGTAAGAGGAATTTATCTGAAAAATAAATAATCTCAGTTGTTCTAACTGATAATCCAAACAGTTAAATCAAACTTTTTTTTTTTATAGTCTGTATTTCCAGTGAAAACAATGTTAGCTGTCACTGTGATCTGTTGTAAGAAATGGAGCAAAATCTCTGTTTTATCAGGATGTGACCACGCTCCTTCAGTGAGAGGAGTTCCCAGGTACAAACTGAATTTTCTTCCCATCTCTAAGGAAATCCGTCTCGGGTGACGTTAGGAGTCTGAGATTGTTAAAAACAACTGACTAGATGTTTTACAAACATAAATCAGAATAATAACGGAAAGGCTCTCCAAGCTCCTTCTAGTTCTCCTCCCTGTTTCTTTTTTATTTTGCAAATTGGCATTTGTGATAGCAAGCACCCACGATGCCAGCTGGGTTCTGGAACAGCCACAAAATTCCCAGATGGGTAATAATGACATTTTGACTATCTAACCCCCTTTTCAATGGGACTGGATATTCACTTCTGCGCTCCCAGTTGTTACTTGACATTGCTTTTTGAGTTCTCTTCTTTAAATGAGTGTATTTCAGGAGAAAATGAAAAAGCTGTTGCTGCAAAAAAAAAAAAAAAAAAAAAAAAAAAAAACATTGGAAGCTGGTCTAGAAATGTAAGGTGTTATTATTGTTGCTAGTCATCAGGGAGAGGGGGCCGCATGAAAGAGAGGGGCCGGGTAATCAGCAGTGAGCTCAACTCAGCTCAAACACTCTGGGCATCTATAAGAAGAGAAAAAATAACATGTGAAATGGAACAAAAGGCTTTGGGGTTTGATGTTACATTACACGCAGCAGGAGTGAGTCCAGCTGACACACCACCAACGGAAATCACTGCAAACCTGGCTATTCAATACTCTTGGTTGTTCCCAATCACAGTGAGCTATCCGGTAATTCTGAAACATTCTCACCTGGAATATCACAGGGTAAGTCTTTATTTAGTGAGAGTATTATTTTTCAACAATACTAAACTAATACTTGAATATTACTAACGTTTATCCACAATAAAGAGCCTGTGTTTTTCACAACAAAAAAAAAAAAAAAAGAAGAAAAAAAGTGAAGAATAGTGGTTACCTTACGGGTGTTTAATAGTGGATTTCATATTGCAAAAGGTATGACATATATGTTTCCTATCTGGCCACTAAGTCATTTGCTGTGCCTGGTGCAGCTGCTTACTTTTGCTGAAAATCCTTGATTAATTTCTTTGCCTTGTTATATTTCTTCTCCAGAGCCTGATACTGGCTTTGCGTCTCCTTGAGGTGCTCATTCACCGTGTGACACAGGGTCTGCGCCTCAATCCAGTAACTCTCTAATTTCATCATCCTCTCCTTATTCTCCTCAATGTTCTGCTGGAGCTGGGTCTTCTCCAATTCCCACCTCACCTTCTCGTTCTCCGCAGCCTGCAGCTGGACAAAAGAGTGGAGATGCTGGTCAGGGAAAAAGTGCAAAGTACAGCCTAATGAATGGTGAAAAACACGTGGATGGTGAAAAACAGTGAATTAACAGCTACAAAAGAGCACTCAAAGACGAAGAAGACAGGCTGATGCATACGTTATTCTTCCTCCTAACCCAAAGCCTCCGTGCATCCCTGGGACGACCAACGGGCTTAAAAAATGTCAATAGTGGAGCATTTGGGCAAACTGCAGCGTTAACCACCCAGCTCTGCGGATGCATTTTGCCCCCCTGCATCTGGCTCGGGCGTTAGAGAGCAGTTATGTACTTTCAGACAAGGAGAAATGTCTTATTTTAAGGGGCGTTCTCTTTCCAGGTTCTCAATTTGATTTAAGAACAGTTTAGAAAACAATAGTGGAAAAAGCCAATTGAATCTAATCTGTCTGCTTTTTAACCCAAATGAGAAAAATCTATTGAAGTCTCACAATGTCTGTTTTCATGGCATAATCTTGCTTCATCGAGAAAGCCAAAAAGAGGAGGTTGGAGCACAATTCAAAATTTAACATCAGGTGATAACCCAGAACCTTTTTTCACTTCAGCAAGCACAGAGTTTTGCATCCACTGCTGAAACCACGCCAGGACTATTAGGAGGACAAAGCGAACCTGTTATAAACATACTGCTCTTGCTCTCGTTAACTTCACCTGCTGGATTGGAAGGAGCTAATCAGCAAAGGACAATACCCCCTTGCTGTTGAAAACGTGAGGTGTTAATTCTGCCAGACACATCAGCGCCGCTCAACGCTGCGACCGCTGCGAGTTCTGCTCTTTGGCACCAGGGACTTCTTCCAAGTGACCTTAGGGAAGCCCAAATTTTGCTGCTGGGTTTTTAATAAACCTTATTTCCTTTGCTAGGGTTGGGTTTTTTTTTTTTTTGTTAGGTCGATTTATTATTTTTTTTGCATTAGGCTTCTCGCTCTCCAGTGAAGCCACTGAAGGTTTCAGGGGCTGGTGCTGCGTTTGGAGGGATTTGTCAGCAGCCTGTTTAATTTAGCCCCCAGAATTTACAGAACACACACAAAAAAATGCCTTAACTCCCCCGTTCACTGATCAAGACCATTTAATTTGCTCTGGGCAGTTCTAGCAGCGTGGATGACACACACAGAGAAAAGAACTTGTTTGCAGTTTTATTAGCGAGGTACCTAAACTAGCCCCCTGTCCTCCGGCTCCATTCCCAGCGTGAAGGTAAAGAAGCCCACCACAAAAAGGCACATTCACCCCGATTTTCCCAGTGGATTTACACCGAGGTGCCCCTGCCACGGGGTCAGCGGGGCTCGGCACAATCCCCAGGGAACACCGGCGGTTCCCGCTGCCGGCTGGAACCAGGAGGATGGAGGGAGCCAAGGTTTCTGACTTTCTGACCAGAAACAGGAAGAACTGGCCTCACAGAAAAGAGCTGCAATCTGAATTTGTTTTTAACAATAATTTATTCGGATTTGCTCGACACTATGCAAAACGCACGGCGAGTACAAATAGTTGCTGGAAAGAAAGAATAATCTAAAATCTTTTTTTCTGAAGTATGATTTTTCTCTCTGTCTTCTTTTTATTGTCTTTATAATTTACTCAAAGAGAAGGATGTCATTATAAAACCTAATATTATTCGACAACCAAATTATCAGTTGACTTCCCATAAATGTTGTCCTAGTACAAAAAATACCATTTCTTTTTTATTGCTCTAGTAAATTCAATCTAACAAATAGCAACCGATTGGGAGATAATGTTTTCTGTTAAACCGGTAAGCTCTTTGCTTTCTAAGGTATCTTCTAAGATGAACTGCAGCAACATGAAACATCTCATTTCTTCTGTATATAAAAAAGTGGTTTTTAAGAAATACCTTTAAATAAATGAGGTTTGGGGTTTGGTTTTGTTTTTTTTTTTACAGAAAATGTGAAAAAAATGGAACATAAACAGGATACTTTGACATCTCTGGTAAATAAAAACACTAACTTAGTCTTGAATAATCAATCCAAATCCAATTTTAAAACCTGAGAAAATGCATTAGAACTGTAAGACTCGAAATGTGCCATTTAGTCATCACGATGCCCCTTAAAACGCACGTTTCATGGAAGCTACGCAAGTTGGCAGCTTCTCTTAACAGCAGCACTTAAGCTTTGACTTGAAAGTTGGAACAGAGATCGTACCCCGAGACGAGATCGAGCTGAGGCACCGCGCTTCCCCAGCGGCCTTTCATCAGGCCCTTGGCTTCTCCACCCACACCGAGGCACATCTCTGCAGCTCGAGAGTTCAACCCGGCACGGATTAACCCAGGATTGATTCTTACCTTCGTCTTCAGCTTCTGAATTTCAGCCTCTGTAACTGCATGTTTGATTTGCAACTAAAACGGAAAATATAAAATAAACAGGTGAAGTCACAGAGAGTACTCCAGTATTTTTACAGCCTGTGCTGCCCGTGGAGAACCTCATGGCGCAGCAGAAGGCCTCGCAGAGTGCTGCACTGCAGTGGATTGTAAATTAAAACGTCTAGCTTGCAAAATGACTCAGACCGTGCAACCTAATTAAAGATAGGATGCCGTCTAACCACTCGTAATTTCAAATCAGAACATCCAATCTGTTTAGCAAAACCAAATGTCTTATGCTTAAAAGCAAAAAAAAAAAAAAGCAAAAGAAGAAAGATGTTATCCTGCTGGGCTTTGCTCCCCTCCGATGCGAGCGTGAGACACCTCCCGGTGCTGGCAGAGCGTCCCACCGCGCCGATTCCAACAGGCACGTTACAAAAGAGCAGATATGAAAACAAGCGATTTAACAACTCCAGAAGTCGGGAGAACCTTCAGGGGAGACACCACGAATTGACTTTGTGGAAGAAAAAAAGGTAAACCGATGGTCTCCCTCTCCACCACCAGCTGCAGTGACTGTGCTCCAGCCGGCACGGGGAATGGTACAAACCAGGGAAGGATGCTGAGGACAGGACTGACGGCCGGCAGTCTGTTGGTGTATCACCAAGGAGGGGGCCACAAGAACAGCGGGTCTGTGGGTGCTGGGACCTGGCACCCTCCTGCCCACCTTCCGTGGGCATTTCTTTGGGACCAACCCCCATTATTCCGATGCTGGGCACTGAATACTCAGGAGCTCTCTGAGTGTATCGGGCAGCACCCTGAAACTTGGTAGTTTCACCCCAAAGGTCTGCTATTTGCAGAAGGACAAATCTCTGAAGGACAACCACAGGTCCAACAGCATACCCCCAATCCAGATGGAAACGATCAGGCCCCAGTACAGCCCTGCTCCCCTGTCCCCCCTGCTCTAGCACTTAAAGCGAGCAGCACCTACAAACTCCTGAGGGGCCCCCAGACCTAAAAACTAGAGCAGTGTTTAACCTGAACCAGTGACTTCTGCATGGGGGGTTGAGGGCAAGGGCCAAACCTGAATGACAGCCCGAGCTGGCACCGTGGCGGAGACAGAGCCTTCCTCCATCATTTATGAATACCAGGAATAGTTATGGAAAAGCACGTTTTATGTGGGGGTTAATTCTCTTACAAGACTCACAGGGGCCTTTGGGCATAGTTTCCAATGAGCTAATGGGGTACGTGAGGGAGCTGTGCTGAACCAGAAATTACCACCGCTGGTGAAGGAATGGCTACATTCCTAAAGACCACGCTGTTAGTAAAAAAATGTACAAATAATTTAAAAGAGAAGGAGATTTTCAATTTTCAAAACAAGAGGAGCCATCAGGGAGCTGATGGGTACAAGTGTCTTTGAGAAAGGCTGAGCTACTTTTGACATTCCCTGTTTATGGGACCTCTTGAACACTCTTCTTGTGGCACAGGACGCAGTTTGATTTGCAAATCAGCCTTAACTCACCGAGTGAATAAACCTAGTCCTTTCTGGTGGAGAATTACTGAGTTTAAGCTGGAAGAGATAAAGGAGACACTGATGCAACCAGTCCCATCTGAGGAACAGTTGAGGAATCTTCTTTGCACCCTCACTTCTTGGTCACTCTGTGGAGAAGGCTGCCAGCACTTCTCGTTCCCGACTCACGCTGACTTTTTGACTTTGCATGGAAAAGTGTGACGAAGGGCTCAGTGAAAGCAGATGTAAGACTTCATTTCAAACGAGACCCATCACTGACCAGAACCACTTGCACGGTGAAACACACCGGTGTTGGGCAAGAAGTGGCCAGTGATGTCACCCCCCCCAGTGGCCAGGGAGCCGAGAAGGAAAGAGAACTTTTTGTAATTCTACAGACTAGAGGAAACTAAGGAGACACTTCATCTAGCATCTGAGAGGTCACTTGCAATGTTTGAGCTCCCTCAGTCCAACCTCTGCTCTGCAGTTTTCAGAGATTGTTTTTTCTCACCATTCCATTTCTGTCAGCGGCGAAAAATTACAAAAGAATCATCTCAAAACGTGGTGGTTTTTACAAAGCACTCAGGCCTTTGCTCAGCTCTGCTGCCTCATTGTTTGGAGTGAGATAAAATCAGGGGAAGGAGGGATGAGCCATGCTCTGCCCTTTGCAGATCTTATAATGAAATCAAAAGGCCTTAGGCTACCTGCTTCCAGTCCATTCCCATCTCCTTTGAAAACCCCACAAACCAGTAAGCAGCACTTAAAGCGCTTATTGTTACACACAAACCAACTCCAAATTGTTGCATAAATGACAATCTGCTCAGGTACAGATGGTTTTAACAGTTATTTTTATACACTCTGTTATTAAGTTAAAAAAAATTACTACTGAGCGTGCAGTGGGCTCATTGAATCAGCCCATGGTAGAGCAGATCCCACTGAGGCAGAAGGAGAAATATCCTTCCCTGCCCAACAGACAAATGGGGACCTGGACATCTACTTTGGGGTGGGTTTTTTTATTTATTTTTTTTTTTAACAGAACTAATTATGCTTGCAGAAAAAATACCAACACATTTATGGGTTAGACTGAACAACAGGCAAAGTCAATTGTTTAGCAAGCAAAACTAACACCCATAATTAAGAATTTTAAAGCAAGTTTTCAAAAAGGGAAACAGAAATGCCGTATTCCATGTCCCATATAATGCCAGATAAATTCTTGGCAGATAGTATTTTGTATTTTTTGTTTTATAAGTCAACATAAAACTGTGAAGGCTTCATTTTAACAAAAGACATTTTGAATTGTTTTTGGCAAAGAACATCTTTGCAAAGATGTCTTGAGAAGCTGATTAATTTTCTTCGAGTTTATAAAACTGTCTTTTTTTTTTTTTTTTAGAACACAATATAGGGAAAATGAAAAGGTAGCAAAAGTTCAATACCTGGAGGACAGTGGGAAATAAAATACCCAATGGAATCTAATAATCTCCATGAAAAGTTTTCTATAATACTGTATTTCTTAATAATAATAATAATAATAATAATAATGATATTACTATTATTAATAATAATAATTTTCCATAGATTTCATTGCAATGTGAAATATAATACCTAATTCTTACATAAGATGTCCCTTCTCCCTACAGCTTTTGTCTCTCCTCAATGACCACAGCTAAGACAAAGCTTCTAACTCTTTCGCACAAAGCAGTTAAGGAAAATCAGTCCCAGTTTTGCTGTTTTCCTGGCTGGGAAACAAGACTTGCAGGAGCAGAGTGATTCACCCCGGAATACCCATCTCTCCTCTTGACTTGCATTCCAAAACCAAGGCATTTCAAATAGGAGTGCTCTTAAAGTATTTGAGCACGTTTTTCATTGCAAAGACTGAATTCAACTAATTAGGTCAAACTATTATGCTTAAAGATTATGTCCAACCCACTTGTTTAATACTTTTCATTAATCTTTTCAGTAAGAACAAGAAAGAACAGTTATTCTTTAAACACAATTCCAGAAAACACTGTGTGGGCTTGTGCAGCGTGATCGTGAACAAGTCCTCCAGTGTTGAAAGAATTCGGGGCTAATACCAAGAAAAATACATGTTCTCTGTAGCAGCCAACAAAACGCAGCTGTGTGCTGTTAAGTACAATCAGCGAAACACAAGTAGGATGCTCCTACCAGCGGCAACCCCGGGGGCTCCTGAAAGAGCCCACTCTTATCCAGGAGTGTTTCACGGTTTCTTCTCGGGGGTCTCATCTACAACCGAGCTGGAGGATCCCAAAGTCCCTTGATCTCCTCTTCACCAATATTTTGAGGCCATGAAATCAGACAGGTCTCAAGTACGGCAACAGCCCAAGCTGATGGCAACTGGATTTAAGCAACGTTTTACGGGTAATTTATTCCAAGGTCTTGGATGCCCATCGCTGCATCTGTGCTTTGGTACCCCTTTGAGAAAGCATCACTCTGTATCACACAAAGTATTAGAAACTCGAGTAAACTGCTCTGCTAATTTGCATGAGAGCCTGGAACTTGAAATACGGAGTGAGGAAACGATCATCTCAGCAAACTAAAAAACTTGCAGGAAACAATGATGAATTGTAGGCCTCCAACGGCTGCAAAGGGCATCGGCAGAAAAGGGAAGGACAGGTTGCTCAGTGACTGATTACTTTCCAGAGATTACTCTCTCCAGAGAGTAACAGCAACAACTATTTATAGAAAATAAAATATCTGGTTTGAGTGGAGGGAAGGGAAGGGGAGAGAATAGGGGAAGAAGGATAAAAAGGGAGCCTCTCCATTTTAAAACTCCACTCTGGGCCCCAAAGGGCTCTGCTGCTCGAAGAGCCTATGAGCTCCTGGGTACTTCCACTCCTTCCATCTTCCTTGCATTTTAAAAAGAAAAATGTTCTTTATTGTCATCACTCAGCCCATTACTGTGGGCTTATATAAAGCCAGTTGTTTCACATCTTTATTTGCATCAGAATTCAGTAAATTTCAGGAGTAAACCACATCAGAAGCACAACCTAAAGTACAGGAGAAATGCTTCTCGGTCCTTTGGTGAGTGGAGTTACATGAATGCACTGACCACAACCAACATCAGTGATTCCAGCCTCAGTCAGTACAAATGATGCTACATAAACCCTAAAACCACAGAGGTTTGGTAAAACCCCAGTGCTACCGAGTACACAACCAGGGAGAAATGAAACGGGCAGTGAAGAGAAAAATCAAGCACTGAGCAATGGGGTAACTCGAAATCTAATTCCAGGGAGATTTTTCAGAAATATTTTCTGACCTACCCCTTACCTCTTTGAATTTGTGAGCGAGCTTGCCGGTGTCCACATCGCTGGGGGAGAACATGTCATCGTTTTCGGGGAGATCAAACACTTCAATGGCCATGTCACCTCCTGGAAGGATGGGTCCCATGTCTTCATCTTCTTCATCTGTAGCATATTCCCCTGTCTTAATTTTACAGCATTTAAGAAATTCCAGTTATCCTCTTATTGAGCAGAAACTGTTCAAAGAGTAATTAAGCTAATTGTGCTGTGTGCAACTGCAGCATAATGCATATGAAAAGGTCATCTTTTCCTTTCCCAGCACTTATGATTTCTACCATACAAAAAAATACAACTCCACCATAGTATTTCAGAACATTAAGAGAGAGGACAAAACAGTAACTAAGAATGCAGTGCTTCAGCACAACAGGCTGTAGAATTCAAGGGTTTTCATCCTTTTCCAAACCAGGCCCTCTCTTCCATAGGAAGACTTCTCCAAATTTATCTCAAATTTAACAAGAAATCTTTTCCACACAGAAATAAAAGCAGAGTAGGACTGACTAGACCTTGACTGGTCTTTTGTAAGCCCTCTGGAGGCAGTCATTCTCCAGTGATATTCCACGCTGAATTTGAAAATCCACTGGTTTGTTCTTTATAAACAAATTAACAACAGAAAAGTCACAGCCCCCGAGACAGACTGCAGCAGAAAAAAGAAACCGAGTGTCAGAGAAAAGCTCAGAGACTCAAGTCAGAGTTCACTGAATTTTCACCCTGAATAAGGAGCTGCTTCTGGCCAATTTTAAAAGAAAAAAGCATGTTTCTTGGTCCAGTAAACCCCGAGATGTGAACAATTTGCTGACAACACAGAATTAAAAAAAAAATCACGAGTTACAATCAGCACCTCAATATTAAACAAAATAAAACAATACTATTGAAAAGAAAAAGATTGAAGTATTAAACCCTGAGTTGCCTGGACAATTGTTTATAATCATCCCTCCCAATCCCTGAGGTGGTTGGGTACCACTCCTCCTCAGCAGGGAGCATCTCCTGGGGATGCAGGACAGCCCACGGGCCGTGCAAAGGGCTGCCCGACCAGTAACCCAAACACTTCCCCTGGGGCCACATCTGGATTCATAAAGCTTGGGACTCAATAAATACATGGAAAAGGAAAGGTGGGGGAAGGGGTGCAGTCCCGCTCACGTTTATACAGTAATAACACCAAAATCTTGACAGAACTACTCAAGTTCTTGTTCCTGAGCTTTCCATTCCTGAGATGAAGGCACATAAAAAATTATCAGAAAGATATTCCCAGTAGTGCTAGGGTTATTTATTATTGCCATTTTTTGCCAAAAAGAACTTTTCAAAACAAGATGTAAGAACTCAGATGCCCCAACAACAGCTCCAGTCTCAACTTCCTACATTAATTTCATTTCCCAGCTCTTGTTTAGGCCTATGTGAATCTCTCTCAATTAAAAAGCAGTGCATGGAAGCCCATTAAATTAAGTCTAAATGACATACATACAGACAGAAAAGTGATATGTATGTGTCCAACAACAGGGTGCTATACTCGCAATAAAACATCACCACTTCTTGGATAAATAACACATAGAATGGGTTGGGTTGGAAGGGACCTCATGAAAAATTTAATTTTCCTTTCTGAAAACCACTCAAGTTTTAAAAAACAGAGCTAAAACACACAGAAAGCACAGGATGATTTGGCAAAATCTTCTGATGTTAAAGGAACTATCAAAAAGAAGGTAAGTCACCAACATGCATGACCCATCCGTACTTTAAATGTCACTGTTAATGAAAGGCACTTCTCAGGAGAGCTCTGTCTCCATAAATGAGTATTTGCCTACTCTCCAATGAAATAAACAGCCACCATTTATTTTACGTACTTTATATGCACTAAGACTAAGACTCTCAGTCATCTTCAACAAAAAACCGAGGAGGTTGCTGACACGCTATCGCTGTCTTTGTGGGATAGTCCCTGAGGCTCAGAACGTGAGAGCCTCACCGGGGGGTGGATAAAGATCATTTTCTCAGTTATTTCTGCAGCGTTGTGGCTTGAGATCCGTGTGACCGTGTTGTGAGAACCACGTGAAAATGAACAGGACAGTTGGACAGTTCTGAGACCCAGCAACTCCTGTGTAATTCTGTGCCACCTCGGCACAAAACTCCTTCAGGGATCCAGATATTCCCGAATTTCACACAGCCGGAATCACTGTCACGTTGAGGAAATGGACTTGAAAGAGTAGGGTTTTTTGTACATTTGTGGATATTAATTCAGACAGGGTAAACTGAGATTTTCTTGCCGAAAAGATGCCTTGCTTACCAAAGCCACAGACTGGAGAGGCAGCAGTGGTAACTGGCGCGCAGCGACATCAACCCAACATCTACCCCACCAGAGAAAGGTGAGCCCAAAGTCATAACGTTTGTATTTGACAGTAAATGGAGCAGAAGTACTTGTGGTGATCAAAAATGTCCCTGAACTGTGTATAATGTGCATTAGATCACAGCTTCCATCACTTGCACCATTCCCAGACAATGGACGTGATGGAAGGTTACTGGGATGGCATCGCCAGGTGACAAAAAAAAATAAAATCTACTTGTGCTAAGTCTGTTAAGTAAGAAAGGGAACACGTCCTGTTGCAATGTTAGTAACTACACACCAGCCATCTACTCTGAAAATAAGGTCTACCGCCCTCCTCCCACACATGGCATCACGTAGTAAATGGGTAAGATCTTCATTGACCACAGTGGTTTTGTGAACTGAAGTACTGCATTTGTTCTGAAGCCCAATTTCATCTCCTTCCAAAAGAGATTGATCTTCAATGATACTCTTGATCTCTGGTTGATGACTTTTCCTTTCTTCCTTCTGTCCTCGCATATGGTGTAGAAGTCCCCTCTGCACTGCTGATGGCCAAAAAGCACGGCATGCTCACAGAGGTGGCCATCGACCTCGATGTAGCGTTACAATAAGAAGAGATATACTGCTGAGCGTATATAAGAGGATATACAAGAGATATACAAGCAGGAATTGGGGACAGAAACCATGACGTTAAAAACCAGTGAACAGTAGAATTCTGGGCAGTCTGTTACCTCATCATCATCGGCATCATACTGGGCGTAGTGCTGCTCCAGCAGCTCTCTCTGCCGCCGCTCCTGCTCCAGGGTCTGGCTGATGAGCTGGGCCACCTCGCTCACTTGTCCCGGCTTCTCCCGCCCAATCACAAACCTACACAAAACACCAGCGAGAAAAATATTACTCCTGTGGTTTTACCAAAGGTCTGGGGTTTTAGCCCTGTCTTGTACAGAGGGTAGCCTTTTTCTCCCAGGATCACAGAATTGTCCAGGTTGGAAGGGAACTTTCAGATCACAGAGTCCACCGTCAACCTAACTCTGATAAAACCCATCACTAGCCCGTGTCTCTAAGCCCTATGTCAGCCTGGCTTTTAAATCCCTCCAGTGATGGTGCCTCAACCCCTTCCCTGGGCAGCCCATTCCAAGGCTTAATAACCCTTTCAGTGTAAAAATGTTTCCTAATCTCCAATCTGAACCTCCCCTGGTGCAACTTGAGGCCATTTCCTCTTGTCCCATCACCTGTTCCTTGGGAGAAGAGACCGATAGGGGGCTGTGATGCTTTGAGGTGGGTTCTGAGGATGGTATTTGCCAGAGGGACGCTGTGTGCGAGGCCAGAAGTGACCAGACCATGGCAGGGGAAAAAAGAAGTGACCACTAAAGCCTTCGCTCCAAACTTCAGTAAAAATGAATCTCTGAGTTTGAGCTGTACAGACACAGAGCGGGGGCAATGGCTGAAAAATGTATCGTCACTTCCTTTCCCTTTGGAGCCAACCCTGGAGCCCCCCGAGGAGCAGATGCCCCGTAACATCACGGACCTCCTTTGGGCAGCTCTCTGGGAGGGGAACACACACCAGGGTAACCTCTCTCCATCCTGACTCAGAAGCTGTTTCTCAGCTTTTACACTTGCCTTCCTCCTGCCTGCAACAGAGAACCTATTTCCACATTTTAAGGTCTGGCAGACATTATTTCCCTAATTTTAAGCTGCATTTACATGTTTCATTTATTTCGTGTTGCTAAGGAGCGTTTTTCTCCACGCTTATCTATTGCTGAGCATAACAAAACACAAGGGCAGTGCCTCTTTCTTGGCTGAAACTTACAGGACCTGCTTCCCAACCCTGCTTTCAGCAAGAAATTCAGAATTGACTTGGATTCACTATTTTTCCAGCATAGTGGCATAACTGTAATTAGATATTTTGATCTATAACATTAATGATAAAATCCCATTACACAGCACCCACACTGTAAACGACTGAACAAAAGCACAATTTAAAGATGTCAAGCTGAAGGGATATTCTCTTAGCATGCCAGAGAGACAATTAGGTAATTACAGGTGAAAAAAGTCTTATGCAGAGCTGAAAAGAGTGATGAGGTGAGGCTGAGACACTGCCTATGGTAAATTATTTGTTTCCACAATATTTGGCTGAAACAATTAATTCAATTTACTACTGGAACGAGAGGTAGAAATGTGCATTATATTTCATGTAAGAAAATGTTTGGCCTACACTGCTAAAGTGGTTTGGGATTTGGCACCTGTGTCTAAACCAATGAGTGGTGGACCCTCAACTCATCCCTGTGCCAGACTCTGTGAACTCAGGCACTACAGACAGAAATACAATTTGGAGATTATTTCAACATCATCAAAATATCCAAGTCAATAATTCCTTCCCAATGGGTAAAAAAGGTGAGAACGGGTGCCTTCGTTTGAAATACTGACACAGGGAGCTCTGGAAAGAATTCACAAGGCAGTGTCTTAGTGCAAAAACATTAACAGAAAATACAGCAGAAAGTAGAACAAAACCAAGGAAACAGCATCAGCACTTTATTCCTGATCAAACCAGATCTCGGTCTGGCAATTATGAAATCTGATGTTGCTTCTCAGAAACGATAAAGACCTTGGGCTGAAAGAAAAAGAAAGTTTCTTTGTGGCCCCTATGCTTCCTCTGTCATGCACACTGACCCACCCGGACCCTGCTCACCCTGAACTTTAATTTTACAGCCAAGGATTCAGAAGACTAACCCGGCTGTTTTCAGTCTCAGCTGAGAGGAAGAACAAAGTTTTGATATTACTACATGAAGTAAAAAAAGATTCAACCCGTATTTGCTGTGCATCTGTCCCCTCAACGTAAAAAACAAATTAAAAGACAATATGCAAAAAAAAAACCCAACCCACTTCTGTTTTAAAAAAACACCATTTCCAGACAGCAGAGAGAGCATCACGCTTGTGAGCACAGGAGGGAGATGAACACAGCAACGTGGGGAATTGGGGAACCACGCAACGCGATGCAAATGCCGTATTCCCCCCTGCCCTCTGCCTGACACCTCCCCCCCCTCGGGAAACACCAGACTCAAAACATTCCACACCATCATTCTTGTACCCTGAGAACCCAGAACAGCCCCTATGTAATGCACCTGATAATTCCACCTTATTTAGGAGTGGTCTGGACACCCTGAGTGTTTTCATACAGACCAGCAAGTTTAGGTAGGAAGTAAAAAGGTTAAAGCTTATAAATAGAATTTTTTTCTACTGATGTAACTTAAAAGGCTTGGATCATATGTCAAAGCGATATTCCTCAATGATACCCCAAGCTGTTAGATGATACAGGAATACAAGCCTCAAAGCAATGACAAAGTACAAAGCACATGTTTTCCAAAACAGAAATAAGCAAGGGATGTTTGATTTTCCTACAATTTACTGCTTTAAAGTGAGATGTTTCTAAAGTGTCTGAAAAGAAGTCTTTGGAAGCTTTCACTCTACGACTGATGGCAGCTGTAGGTCCAGAACTGAGAATTTGCAGAACATTGCGTTGCCAACAATTACAGTTTCTACAAACCTTTTGCCCTGTTACACTCCATGACCTTAAGATTATGAATCTAAATAACTATGTTTAACTTGCAACTAAAATAAACCACAAATTATAAATTTATAATTTAAAGAGAGATGAATAAATATTTCTCTCTTACAAAACCCCAAAGCAGAGGCAGTTATTAAAATGCTAAGCATGAATTATGTCTAGAATGGTTTCAAATACAAGAACTATCATAATCTGAAGTGTTTCAATAAGAAAAAGAGACATAAGGTTGTGATTCACTGACCAGAAAATTAGTCACTGAACCGTAATATGCACACTCCAACAAAGTGGCTAATTATGTATTTCGCATCAATCTGGCTCACCAAAATTAAGCACATGCATTTCAGCCTCGATTAATTAGTCTCCAGGGCCAAAAGTATTATAACAAAGAACTGTAAATTCTACCAGCAATAATATATTTCAGGAGCTGGTTATCTTTCTGGATATGAAACAAATGAGGGTTTAAAAGCCTTTAAAACCCATCACAGTAATAAATTATTAAAGCCACCAACTGCAAAATAAACTCCAGTGAATCTGTAGAACTGCATGACAGCCCAAAACTGGGCTAAATCTCAGCCAATACTGATCATTTCTGATGTCCATAAAAAAAACAGGGGAGAGGAGAGAACCTCGCAGAGGAACAGGGCATGAACCCACCTCGCCATCCACCATCTACCTCCCTTACCAGCCATGAAATACTCCCTTGGGTTGTGGTTAAAATAAACAGGGACAGACCCAGGAATATAATTAATATCTGACTCTACCTTGGGTTTAAGATGATCTAAAAGAGTACAGCATCTGGAGAACCTGAAAATGCAACTGCAGCACTGGTGGGGAAGAGCATTCTGCTGAAACTGGCAACGACTCCTGCCACCACTTAATCATTTTACAGCACACCTGATACAGGGCTTTCTGCACATTCCCAGCTTTTGCTAAATGAGAATCTGCAGAACTGGGCTTCTTGAAATAAACAGCAAAAGATAATTTATTGTTTTTTTCACCACCCAGGGGAAACAGAAACATTATTGTAAGAGTTAATTTAAATAAGAGACATTTCCATTTTGAAAAGAACCTTCATATTAGAAAAATGTGTGGAGGCACTTTCTCTGTGACACAAAACTAAAGGTCTGCAACAGGGATTTTTAGTGATTTATTCTCGGTGAATGACTGATCTTAAAAGTACTTTAGGCATTAGATGTTCAGTTAAAAATAATTTAGCATGGATTCCTTAAACTCAACAAAAACCACGTAAGAATTGACTCCTCCTAAGAAATAAAGAATGGGGGTTTTTTGCTGCAACACTATTAACATTTTTTTTCTTCTAACCTTTCCTTAAATACAGTTTGGTCAATCAAAAACGTACATTAAAGTTCATTGTATTTAGGGGAGTTTTACAGATGGTTTTTAATAATGGTTTTGCTCTGAAGCATACAGCTGCTTCTACTACCATTTATCTAATTTATTTCAAGATGTCTCCAATTACCTACCCTGGCTGCTGCCATTAGGATAACAGCCATATAATTAATCCAAAGTGCTAGCAGTGGTGTGAATCCTTCTTACAAGAAGGCGGGTTTATTTAGTTCCAGGTTTTCAGAAACAGGATCAAGCTCCTCGAGGTCACTGACCGGAGGTGAGGAACACACAAGCTATGAGGTTGGACTCCGTTTCCTCAGGTAAAATTATGCCAAACACAGGAGTCATAATGACTCTGAATCACTGAATAATTTCATTTGGGAGGGAGCTCTGTTCAACCCTGACCCCCTCAGTTCAAAGCTGGGCTAACTTTGTCATGGCCTGGATCAGTTTGGAATCTAATAAAAGGGGCGTGACCTGTTCCAGCGTTTAAGAAACCTCATAGTATGGTTTTTCTGGTAGAAAATATATAGTTATAATTTCCCTCACTGCAAGTTGTGTTCATTGCCTGTTATCCTGTCACCACACAGAGAGTAGAAAGAATGTGGGCTCACCCCTTCCCCTCCAGGATGGTACTAAGAGAGAAGACTTCTTCTAGAGAAGAGAAGGCTGAGGGGGGATCTGATCAACACCTATAGATACTTCAAGGGTGGGTGTCAGGAGGATGGGGCCTGGCTTTTCTCAGTGGTGCCCAGGGACAGGACACGAGGAAATGGGAAAATACTTGAACGTAAGAAGTTCCATTAAATGTGAGGAGGAACTTCTTTGCTGTGAGGGTGGCAGAGCCCTGGCAGAGGCTGCCCAGAGAGGTGGTGGAGTCTCCTTCTCTGGAGACATTCAGACCCCACCTGGACACGTTCCTGTGGGACCTGCTCTGGGTGGCCCTGCTCTGGCAGGGGGTTGGATGGGATGATCTCCAGAGGTCCCTTCCAACCCCATGGGATTGTGTGATTCTGTGAGACATCAGTGAGATGCCTCATACCCCATTCTCCTTCTCTTCAGGCTGAAGATGCTCTTTCCATCTCTTCCTGTGTTTCCCACGTCCCTGCTCTCATGCTCCTGGTGTCACACGAGGCTCCTGAGGAGCTCTGAGGAGCAGCCCTGTCTGTTTGCCCATCAAACCTCATCTAACAGCTCGCTAAAACCCTGCCTTCTGTCTCACGTCTGTAAATCCTGCAGCCCTCCCTGGCAACAGGGACAGGCGTGTGCACAGTAATCTTTAAAGCCATTAGCCAAAAATCTTTTAAATAAAGATTTCTTTATATATCTTGCACTCCCAACATATAATTTCCTATGTTCCTATAATTGTCCAAATGTGCAAATATTTGAAGAAATAACTTGCCATACAATTCAAATTAGCAAGATCTCAGGACACGGGGGTTATGTTTATTCCAGTAAATTAAACAGTAGCAGGGAATGCTCCCAAGCACTAGGAATTGCTCATCTACACTATTAAATCACTGAAACACTCTGGAACATTAAGTTCAGCGTGCTGCTCCTGGTAGCCTTAGAGAATGGCCCTTCACCAAGCCCCAGCCTGGGAATCCATACTTTTCTTTCCCCTTCTTTTTTTCTCTTTGGCTCTGGCACTTGGATTCAAGGAATGGAAAAGCAAAATCATTGCCCCCCAGCAGGAAAAAAAAGACAACATTATCCAGCTCTGGGAATCCGAGAGGGAAGGTGGCCCACCCTCCCGAGGTGGGGTGAGGAATGAGCTGAAGAAGGAATAAATGACACATCAAGTTGGTGTTAATTAAGAGGCGAGTATTTTCACTGCTTCTTGGATAGAGCTATACAAAGAAAAAAGAGTGAAAACTTCATTTTTGTCTGAAAGATTGCATCTGCAGTATAGCCAGAGAGAAAGAAATCAGGCTGAGAACTGAGAGTGGGAGCTGAGACAAAACCCTGCTTTGAATTAAAACCATCCAGGTAAGAAGAAACACAAAATGCTAATAAATTATTCTTTCTTAGAACAGAGAACAGTTAGTAGTGGAAAGCCCCAGGGTCTGATAGTTACACTTCAGTGATCTCGAAGATTAATTAAACACGGTAAAATTTGCTAACTAATTATTTAGATTCTTTATTTAGATGGAAAGGTTTTGAGGCATTTCAGCCAAATTTAATGAAACAAAACCTGGTAAACTCCCTGGTAGATTAGAATTAATAGAGTTACTTCTAAGGTGATGCAAATGATGAGAAATCGAACAGGTTTTGCACAGGTTCGAGGTAAATCCCTGAAAACTCAAGAAGTGGCTCGGAAAGCACCACGCGGCGCCTGGCAACGGCTGGGGAAGCCCTGAAAATGCTTCGTCACATTCACACGGTGGGCACGGGAGGAGGACATGGAATTCAAAGTTCACCTCTCCAGTAAAGCACTGGATTTGGTTAAAGCAGTGCTGATAAAAGAACACAAGCAGCGATTGAAGGATTGGGATTTTCCAGTCCAAGTACAAGACCCCTCGTACTCATCACGCCATAAATCCTCCTCCTCCGTCCCTGGGACCCTGCCCCCCCTGAGCTGCCTGGGCACCAACCCTGTGAGTGGAGCAGCCCCACTGAAAGCCCCATATTTGTCCCAGGTTGGACAGAGACCAGGTGACTACAATAAAAGAATAAAATTTACTCTGTAAAAGAAAAAAAATAGAATTTCCTGGAGGTATAAAACTCTGCCAGTGAACTCTCTCTGGTGAAGACATTAGGGTCCCCTGAACCCTTTCATTATGATGAAGAACAAGGGGAACCCCCCGCCTCAACACCACCCAAGCAACCTCCAAGAACTTCAGGTCTGCTGCTCAGCACCAGGGCTCGTGAGACCCCAGGCTCTGGGGCAGGATGACCTGGGAGAAGCTCCGCGACAGGACAGAATCCCCCCTCTCAAGCTGCCTCCTCATCCTCCCTTTCATGACTTGTAGGCACCACTGGCAAAGCTCAGGCTGATGGATTCCAGCCTGAGTGAGGTCAGGAGAAGCACAGAACAATTAGTGGTATGAGGCTGGCACTGCCCTCCGTCTGGGCCATTAATCTCCGAGCAGGGGCGACACTCAGCAAAACTGCAAAACACCACCCATTTCAACAGCAAATCCCTCCGGGATATAACCACAGGCTGAAATCCACAAATATCAGATATTAGAAAGCTAAATAGCTAAGCAAAATTATAAAGAAGACTGGATATTTACATCAATTGAAATAGCATTCCTAGTTGCATTTGCCAGATTAGAGTCACGAGGACATTAATTCTCATCCCTGAAAGCAGAAGCTGATTGCCATCTGGGATTACGGAAGAATTCCCCCTCCTCCCTTTCTCTCATAGGCTACCGGAGCACAGCTGGGGGGTGTCTCCGGACAAAACATTGCAAGAAAGGATAATTGAATTTATTCTTATTGGAGGAGCCACATCGGTTGGGTCAACGATCTTCCGTTATGGTATGACAACTCTTCTGAATAGCCCAGTTCTTCAGACAATGGATAAAATAACCATAGATGTTTATATTTACTCATCCTTCCCTCACTTAGAACAGTTCAAAAGGTGAAGGCCACGTCTTCATTTTCCCAGATTCCTTACTGTGGCAGCTACAGACAGCCTGGACACATTTTTCTGGCAGAAACACTGCAAAAAATCTATTCTAGGTCAACGACTTCCACTGTCGGGATCATTCAAAGTGCTCAGAAGGCTCAAAGGAGAAAAATAAATCCCTAAGTATTGGTATTACGCAAGCTCCCTGAAGAGGTGTTGCCTGCATTTATGGCAAAGAATTAAGAAGTAACTTTAATGTCATTCTGCTCATGAAAGTCCTTTCTCTGTAACTGATCTCACATCACAAACGCCTCTGCAAAAACCAGAGCGTGCTTTGACTCGGTGAAGGACAAAGCGACTGTGTCTCTGTGATGCTGTGGGTCTGCCCGAGCTTCTTCCTCCAGCAAGTTTTAAAGGAAGCAAAAATACCAAATTCTATCCATTCCTTTCTTCTAATTAGACATATAATAGACCATTAGCCTGGTGAGAGGCTGCTGACCACACAGAATGGCAGTGTGCATGTAGACAATGACACATCCGTTTTATAGAATAATATTATCATATATTATAATTCATATTATGATTCAATTTTAATATATGACAATATTATTAAATAAAACATTTAACTTCTAATTTAATATTTTTATGGCTTTTAAAATCTAGTTGTGACACTAATGCACTGGGTCATTTTTCTTGTGAAAGGCCAGCATCTGAACCGTACCTACAGGGGAAGATGCAGCAGCTCACACATCTCTCCTTGAGAAATGAGACCTGTCCAAAGCCAACGATCCCTGTCCCCAGGATACACGCCGCACTTGGCAACGGGACCTCAACAGCAACGAAGAAATACTTCTAGCAGGACTCTATTTTATGACAAAAGGGTGTAGATTGCAACCAGTCTGGCTGTAATTTACTGCCCGAGAGAAGATTCTGGGAGCGTTCTGTGTGAAAATCATTTCATGTTTCTTCCTTCCTCCAAACCCATTATTTCTCCATGGAAGCAAGTACTCAATTCCATAATTTACGCAACACTAATTACACAAGCTAAGCTGATTATAAATGCATATAATACACATGTTTTATGTGAGCGCTTCCTTTTTTCTTTCTTTTTTTTTTTTAAACTAAACCATGAAACACAAAACATACATAGCGTTTGCTTTGTGGATTGAAATCCCCATAGACATTATTCTCTGTCACGAGGATTTTATGTTCAAAGATCCCAACTCCGCAGAAAACCTAATAAAGTACATAGTCATTTTTATAGTCAGCTCAGCAGGAACACTCTCAGCATGTGTGAGTCTTTGCAGATACAAGACTGATGTAGCTAAAACTGTAAATGTTATACAAAAATATACTCACCTGTAATTACATGACAATTTCTAATATTTTTTTCATAAATAACCTCTTTCAAATAAAACCTTGATCAATCACCCCCAAGATTCTCTGCGTAATCTGCATCCCAACGTTATCCCTAACGTTGTGAGGGACAAGCTACAGAATTATTGTGGAAATGAGCAGGCCAGGATGTAACACCACTGCCGGGGGGGGACACTGTGTATTGTCACCCATAGTTTAGTCACAGTTCTAAAGAAGCCAGCCCCAAACTCATTATTAAGGAGTTCAGCTGTACTCACTGGAGAGGACTCTCAGAGAGAACCGAAGGGTGGCCTCAGAGTGGCTGTTCCCTTGCCATATGCCAAAGATATTTTGGGATTTATTTGGCAGAGTTAAACCTTTGCTGAACTTAAAAAAGCTTAGAAACTAAGAAAAGCTATGTGACTGCATCAGTTTTTAAATGGCAAAACAGTTCATTTCTAGGGAAATGCTATTCTTATTAATTTACGAACATTTTACAGCCTTGTAGCTACAGTAGTTTAGAATTTTACTTGCGGTACGTGTTACATTTTGGAGTACGTCTGACCAACACCCCCAGCCTGCGTCGTTCCAGCCACGAGAAACAGTTTGAGGCCCATGGAGATCTAGGCCAGTGAGGTGTCCTCTTCTCTGGGCAATTTCAGCTTGCTTCAGTTGTGGTATTTTAAAAAGTTAAGCCAGAAAAACTATCTGTGATACCACAGCTCATCCCTGTCTCAGGATAAAAGCAGACAGGACAGCAAGAGGCCAAGGAGCTCTGCTTGCACCCGGACACGCTGACACTCCTGTGACATACACCAGGCCATCTGAAGTATTCAGTTTTTATTTTTCTCCTAAAGTACTCACCTGACTTTCCCTTTGGTGTTTCTAAGAACAGTGGCAGCAAAATTTTGCGTAACGCCAACCAGACTGATGCCATCGACTTCCACAATCTGGTCATTCACTTGGATCCTTTCAGGGGAGAAAGCACAAATATATAAATAATTGTGCGAATTCTCGGTGAATTTTCAGCAAAACTCAGCACGCAGAGATCTTTTCGGCTTGATATTAAACAGAGACTTTACATAAAAACCCAGTCATAAAATGATGGAGGTAAATGCCAAGGCATCACTCCGTGCACGCAGACATCCCATAAATCCAGCCTCAAAGTCACCACCACAATTAGTAGCATCGATCACCCAGCCACCTCCTTTGCATATAAAAACAGCAACACAAATTCATCAATTTGTCGTATGATTTAAATTAAACACAGTACTCAAAGAGTTCTTATATCATTCTTTCCTAAGCCAGGCCTGAAAAACAGCATAAGACATAGCTCTGGTATTTCAGGCTAATGGGAAAAAAATGCAATATTTAACTAAAACAACCTGGTCATGTGCGGAGAAACGAGCCTGTGCACCAGCCTGAGTTGTGACCTACTCTCCTAAAATATTTCATCTAGCTTGCTCCAAAAAGATAAATTCCCAGTGGAAGTGTCATCTTTGGCTTGCTGCACACAACAATAAGAGCTCGGACTGTTTTAATGAGGACTCTCTCTTTGAACCCAAACGTCTATTTACAGCTGATACCCTGTCGATGCGCCGGGGGAGCACAGAACCCGCTGCTTTTATCTGAAGGCACACTGCTACGAAATGCCTGGAGCAGGGGCTGGACTCGTCGGGGTTACAAACGCTTGGAAGGAGGACTACTGCCCTAAAGGTCCTCTAGAAACGCACAAACTCCTGTCGTTTCAAATTTTTTTAAAAAACTTAAACACACTCAGAACTAGTCAAAGGGAGCAATTTTCAAGTACTTTCATGGATGCTGCCGACCCACATGATACAGTTCACAAAGGCACCGAGAAACTGCTATGAAAAATATCCTATTTAAATGATAGGAAAATACCTAAAATAAGGTATTTAACATCATAGGATATCTTAGCGCTAAGACTTCTTTTCAAAGAACAACAGAGGCTTCAAAAGAGGGCTGAAGGATTGCGACTCCGAGTACTAATGTCTCTGCCAAGTCTGAGGCAACGCTTTGCAGTTCGACACGTGTTCGAGCAGCATCTTCAGTTCTCTGGGCTCCACTGATGAGTAAGAAATACAAGTTTTATTCTTTGGCAGCCTCACACTGCAGAATGTCACTGTGTTCTGGGCAGGTCTCCCTTCTGTACACAAGAAGCCCTGAAAAAATGATCTTTCCGTTGTCTTTGTGACACCCTATAAACTCCTATCTTGGGAATCATATCGGGCATTTTAACCTCAGGATTTTATTTCAGTTTACACTGAAGCATTTAATAAATACACCAATCACATCAATATTTATTGTATTTGGATACTGTAAAAGTTAATTGGATTATTTTGTTACTTTGGCAAACACGAGGTGCAGTCAGACCGCCACAGGAGTTCCCAGAGAAGTTTGAGCTGGTGCCCAGTTGATGGGAAGCTCCCAGTCTCTTGGCTAAAAACTAAAGAGGGGAAGAGCAGATTCCTCGTTGATGGCCATTGCCTACAACAGTTCACATCCTTCTCTACGCAGTGTTCATACAGATACATAGTTATAGTAGTTGAGGTGATGAAATGTCATAGAGAACTGTTGCCAGAAGCTTCCCAAGTGGCTCCACCTTCACCTACTGCAATCAGCGTGATCCCATTTGTCCTTCCAGCATATTTTCTATCTCCTTCTTTCTAGTTTGCACAGCTCCTGAATTCATTTCCAACTCTTATTTGAATGGCAACTGTTCTACAAACTCCCTCTCTTTCTATACGTACATATATTTTTATTATATATAAACATACATATGTATCAAATAACACACAATTAACATACTTGTTAATCAAATGTTATAATTACATATAATTAAAAAAGAAGTTTCCTGACTCTTGCTTCTATCCACTCACAGGCATATGCTCCTGGCCACCTTCCTCTTCCTCGGACATCCCCTCCCACTGCAGCTCTGCCCCTGTAGCCCTCACCCCCAGAAAAGCCACCACCTACCCCAAAATACTCTCCCAGCCATGTCCATGGGGCAGCCTTCCCCCCACAGCCCCCTCCACTAGAAGCTCTAGGCTTCCTCTGTCTCTCAAATCTAATTTAAAGATGAACAATAAATGAAGCTCACGGGGGCAAAGCCCAAATTATAGAGGTTTAACTGCTTTTAGCATCAATGAAATTGATAATTCTTCTGACAATTATTTTCTAATGGCTTAAACCTTTGCCTGTGCGAAGCAGCACTTCAGTGAAGTGGCAACTACAAAAGTGAACCAACTGAATTCAAACAAATTACTTGCCTAATTACTGCTCTGTATGATGAACTGAAAAATTTAACCTCTTCAGAGACAACATTTAGAGTATTTTTCAAGTTAAAAGCTGTGCAACATTTCAAAACTGTTGTTCTCACTGTTATCAAAATACTTTAAAATGCAAATGACTCATCCCCACGATAATTTGAAAGAAGCAGTTATGAATCCATCCAGGAAAAGGATTGATTTTTCATATTTGGTCTAACGGTTGAGTTCACATTTTATACACTACTAATAATCTCTCTTATTAGGTATGGACATCCTTGCCTCTGGATTCAGCTCAAAGCACCCTCCTTGGCTAGATACGGACACCCAACGCTGTCTGATGGGACAACTGAACCCTACCTGTTTGTTGGCATCAGGAAGAACGAAGCCAACCCATGGGGTGCTCCCAGGGGTGCAACCAAACGGGTGCTCAATCACTGAGAAACCCCTTGGTACAGATTTTGGGTTTCCATGGGAGGTAAGGACTTTGCAGCCCAATTTGATGGACCTTTCCATAAAGGACAGGAGTTACCCTACAGCTACTGCAATGTTTCAAATTGCAGTTTCAGAAGAGCCTGCGTGAAGACTGCCACGTGGTTATTCAGAGTATCTGATGTCAGTGCTGAAATACAGTTTTATTTTCTGCCAGGAGACTTTGTTTTGCTCTCAGTGTCAATGATTAACCAGGCTCTTCACAAGGATGAAGTGAACAGGACCCTTGACAGTTGATGCAGGTTATTACAGAACGGGCCGCTCCTGGTGAGAGGACCACACGCCCCGTTCCCAGGTCAATGATCAGTCAGGCTCCCCGAGAGAAAACCAGAGAGAGGGCTACGTCTCAGCTGAGTGACCATTCAGCCAGTTGAAAACCAACACAAATATTAGAATGGCCAAAGAAAGATACTATTTTTTCTCAGCTGACAAGCTCCTTTCAGATGCCATCAAGGGAAATGAAAAAACAAACAAACAAACAAACAAAACTTCTGCTTGAACATTAACTTCTGTAGCCCACTCAACCACATAAGTAATGAGAGGAACAGAAAATACAGATCATCATAGAGCAGTAATGAGCAACTCTGATTTTCAACCAGAGAATTTCCCACAGAATGCCAGTTGGGAGCGAAATGCTTCCTGGCTGAGCTCAAGCATACCTTCCAGAAAAACGTTTGCTTAAATTTAAAGTAATGGATGAAGTCATGACATCTTGAGGTGTCAGCTTCTTCACTCCCCTGCATCATTTTTAAGCCTGTGATAAATCAGTACTTGACCTTCAACCTGGAGCCTTATTGCCAAGATCTGCAGAGATACCAGCAAGCCCAGCCTGGAGGACAACATACTTCCATGGGTTCAGAGCACTAGTAATCCATTGTGCAAAGCCCTGCCATGGAGAGCCTTCTGCTGGAATTCCTGTGGGGTCTCCACCACAGAACAGCCTTGGGCCTGGCTGAAAAGCTACAGGGTCTCATCACTAAGGAATGAAGTACTGCAATACACTTTTTAGAAGAGACCATCAACTTTTTAGAGTCTATTCTTTCTCTATTTACCTGTGTTTGTGTTTGGGATTCTTTATAATGAATATAACAAATCACTAATGTTTACAAGCAGAAGCAAAGAATGCACAGAAGTAAACTTAATTGCTAATGTTTAAGGTAAGTAATGCTTTATTTGCATGCAAATTTATCATGGGTATGCACTGGGACAAAACAACAAATTATATACAAATTATATGGGTTGGAAGATGTTTAAGAATATGTTTCATTATTAAATGATTACATAGTAAAGTATTTTTTCTAACTTTTAATGAGAAACACTGGTCTGATTGTGCAGGTGCTGTGTAATACACAGATAACTGTTTTCATTATGAAATACTGTGTGTTCAAAAGGAATTCTTTAACCTGCACATACCAGCTAAGAAATTCTAGAAGCAACCAGGTTTTATATGAGCATCTTATAAGACTACAAACACCAATTAATTTCTTCAGTGGGCAGGATTTAGGGTACGGCCTCTCATTGCAGTTGATTAACGCACTGTCAGTGCTGTAGGGGTGAAAACTGAACCCTGGAGCAGAAAAGTGCACGTAGTATGAAATGCAAAGTAACAGCCTAAAAGGAGATCTATTTAGTAAGAGTTCAGGCATTCAGATACACTAATTATTTTCCTAATCAAATGTTGAGCAGAGCCCTTTTTCATAAGTATATTGTTTGAAGCTGGTTTGAAGCCAAAAGAACATGTGGGAGCTCAACACCTTTAAAATCTCAGCTGCCTTGCAAGGTGATATAACCACTTGGAATCTCCAGTTTCACTCAGGCTAAAGCAGGTAGTCATGAAAACACAACTTCGGCAAATCTGTTCTCCTTAAACAGCTAAAACTCAGTTCACCAACCTGGTGCCTTCTCGTAAAGCAGAGCAGGTATTCAGACCTCACAAGGAAGCCTCCAAATTTCACAGCTTTGAGTTATCAGGACGCACGTTAAGCAAACAACTCTTTCCTATGAAACTCGTAATCCGTAGGAACTATTCCTGGGAAATTTTCCAAAGACTTGAGTCTAGTTTACCTGCCATCTCTTTCTGCTGCCCCACCTTCTGTTACTGTTTTGACAAATATTCCCAGTTTTTCAAGGCCTGCATCTGCTCCGACTCCCATCCCAATAATACTTATGCCAAGTCCATCTTCATCTGTGAAAAAGGAAAGTGAAAGAAGAAACTTCTTCATTTGATTTGTACAGTTATTTGGTAGATAAACATTTATGCTTTGGCTCCTCCCAGTTTTCCACATCCGTAACATTAATATGCTTTTGCTACCTTTAAAAATTTTATTATTCTACCATTTTAATTTCACACAAAAAAATACCACCTTATGAGATATAACCTTCACCCTCAGAACAACCACCAGGATTTTTACTGTTTCAGTGGAGAATGAAAACATCTCATCAAGCCCTGTGTAACATCTTGTGTTAATGGAGTGACACAAAACAATTCTCTTGGGGAAATAAAGAACTGCTTCTCTCTGAACTGCTGCTTTAATTCCCTATCAAACAATACCTGAAATCCAAAAAAGGTGACTACAACAGCCTCATGGAAATCCAAGACTTCCCCAAAGCTGTAAAGCAGTGCCCCAGGACCTGGGAATGTCACCCAGACTCCGTACCTTTCTCTAGCTCAACCGGGAAGAGCTCCAGCTTTTCCACGCGCTTCTCCAGCTCATACTCAGCTGATGCAGCCACGGGGTCAACTTCGTCATTTCTCCTGTCATAGTCTTCGTTGGAATATGTATTGAAAACCTGGGGGAAAAAGACCAAAAATCACTCAACTGTCTTCTCCCAAAAGACTTCCAACTCACGAAAATAGCGACTGCTTTTGTCATGTCATGTTGCAGTGTTTGAAAAGGCTTTTAAAAGACAAATCTCTAAATCTCTCCTGTTCATGGAAACTTCAGGCCTTTTAATTTGTGCCTTTTCATTGAAGTAAAACGTAAGTATCACTGCAAAAGTCAACTGCGTATAAAGAATTTATTTTGATTGTGATTAGAAATACAGAAGATGATCTTGAATGACTGAGTTGGCCTATACATGCCAATATTTGAAATACTTAATTCAACAAATTAAGAATGCACTGTTAGTATACTGAAATTGCGATACAAAAAGACTATTCAATACTATCATAAGCATAGTGACTGTGTTACAGCTACCCCACAGCGACTGCAAAACCCTCCCAGCTTTATATCAAACAGTGGCTGAAAGAGACGTTACTCACTCAATGGAAACTTCAACTCCTGTGTTTTACATCAATGTGAGACACTTAATAAATTGCCTCTTCCAAGAAGAGCGAGACGATAAACGCTTTACAAGAACCCACAAACCTATCTCACATCGATTTTTAGTGCTATTGATGCAAGAAAAAAGGCTGTTTTAACTAAATCATGTTCCTAAGGAGCCTTCATAAATACATCCAGTAAAATAAGCCCTAAGCGCTGCCCAACGCTGCGGAACATTTTATGCTGCTTTAGTATGTGCAAGATTGGAGGAAAGACATTGATACAGAAATAAGCATAAGGAAATGCAACATTTTACTTGGTCTAAAATAACCTGCAAAATCTACGTGCAAGTTTTGGCCATGCATCACAGAAACGGAGAAACAAATGGCTGGCAAACAGTCAACCCCTTCCAAATGTCAGTGATCACCTTCAGCTCCTTCCCACGGCTCCTCTCTGTGGATGCAGTAACTGCATCTGCATCCAGGATTCTGTAAAGGTCTTGGACGATGGATTAATTTCTGGTGTCAACCCCATTGGGTGTTTGAACTCCCGGTTACAATGGAAAACCAAACGCAGGGTGTCCATATGGAAAATATGGGTCTGTTTACCCTGGAGAAGAGAAGGCTGAGGGGAGAACTGATCAACGCCTCTAAATAGTCTTCTCTCAGTGGTGCCCAGGGACAGGACAAGAGGAAA
>JAOTQQ010000012.1:24160758-24174136 GCA_026546715.1 Gallinago undulata | reverse complement strand
GGAGACATTCAAAACCCCCTGGACACATTCCTGTGGGACCTGCTCTGGGTGGCCCTGCTCTGGCAGGGGGTTGGACTGGATGATCTCCAGAAGTCCCTTCCAACCCCATAGCATTCTGTGATTCTGTGAAAATTATAAAAATATCCAGGAGAATATTTAAGAAGGGAACTGGTTTGCAGTGTGACAGCAGATACTTTTTATCACTCTTTTGGCAAGCCCCTCCATTGCCAGGGTAACCAACGAGCTCAGGAACGCGCTGTATCTTTGAACATGAAAATAAGCCTGCAAACGAGAACGTCTGTGGTGAGCCCCCTCTGACAAATCAATGACAACAGCGTACAGCCTGGAGCCTGGGCCCTGGGTGTCTGAAGAAGTTCAAAAGGACAAGAGAGCACCAAGCAAAGCTGCAAGTTCTGTCCCTTGACATTTTTCCCTGCATCCGCCACAGTATTGCCTCCAGAGCCTCACATCACCACCATCCTCCCTCACAGTCCTATTTTTCTTCTATATTTCTTTCTGTATTTCTTCTGCCTTCAAGAGCGTGACACGGGAGCTGGCCAGGAGTAAACGCTGCTTCTGGTACCCTAGGGCCTGCCACCACAAACCTTCCCAGGGACAAACCGAAACAAAATATTGACCGTTCATTAAACATCCTTACTTCTTTTTAAAATAAATTTCAGCAACTGTGTAGTCACTGAAACGAAGTCTACGGAAATAAAACTTTACAAGCACTTCCTTTTATTCATTTACAGATGTCAGGACACAATTTAGAGGAAAAAAGGGCACAAAAAAGTGATCACAGGCATTAATTTAGATTTGCTGAATAAATTATATAGAGATAATTCATCCAACTCTAGTTTTATTGTGAACTTATGACACTATTTTATAAACTGAAGAAAAATTAATAAAATGTGTTTATATATATAAAATTATATATATTAAAAACGTACCGTAAATAGTACACCTACTATCTATCCCTCTACTTAAAGCAGAGAAGAGAGGAGAGGTGGGAGAGAAGAGTCAGGTGGAACCAGACTGACTTGCTGTCTGATTTTATCAATATTATACCATCAGTACAAACCCTATTCTGCTTTTTTGAGGTGTAAAGTTGCAACTACCCCGAAGGTTGTTTTGACTCTCTCAGATACCTCATCCCACTCCCAGCAGCTCCTGCATTTGGCACTAATTGGCAACCCTAACGATGCAGCAGAGAGGGAGGGAGGCAGGGAGAAGGCTCTGCGGTGCCAGGAACCAGAGGGCTTCCCAAGGCACAATGAACAGACACACTTCCACGCCAGGACAGGTGGGAGCCTTTCCAAATCTCTAAAGCTGCCCCACCATCACCCTTCCCAATAACTAAGTTCATATAAAAACCTTAAATGAAGAAATGTTTAGATCATATTTTTTTTTTTTTGTAATGAGAAATTCTTACTAAATGAATTCCTTTCCTGAAGCTGGATTGCTAAATAAGGATAGTCCCGCGGTCTAAGACAACTGTGGGAAATTCTGCTGTATTCTATTAAGAAATATTCTATTAAGAAAACCTCAGACACGTTAAACCCCTCCTTTGCAGCGTGTCAGGGCACCTACTATTCATTACTGAAGTGCACAGCTGAGGAGTTGAAGCCCAGCTCAAGTGTGAGACTGGATACGGGACAGTCCCTCAACCAGCCTTCCCTACGGAACAAACACAGTGCCCCGGTCTGAGGTGGCACGTCTTAGAAAGGATTTATTTCATTTCTAGTACAAGCAGGCATTTTTTCTACATTGACTAAAATGCTTGTGATTCTAAGGAACCTAAAGCCTATTGCTATCTTTTCCCATTAACACCACCGTGCAGCGATATAAAAGAGAGCAATTATTGGGGTGTTAATTCGGCAGGAGGGTGGCACCCGTGCCCAGCCTGGCCATGCCGCTGCTCGGGCACAGACACAAAGGGGCAGAGCCTGAGAGGATTAAGGGAAAAGCTCCTGTAAGACAGCAAAAGGTCCGCCGTGTTTTGCAAACATCCTCCAAGCAGAGAGCGCAACGCAGCCTTCCCACTCGGTGACTGATTTCCAGAATCACTGACCCCTCAATTGCACCCGCAGGGGGGACCCGGTCTGGCTGGCGGCGTTCCTCCTAACCACAGCTTCCCACTCGCCCCATTCAGCACAGCAAACTGTGTCCTGGTGGGACCTAACACTGCCCAGAGGAAGCAAAGGAACATTTATCCGTTCAGCATCCCCAGGCAGTGTATTCCCTTACAGCTAATCACCGCAACGCCGCAAACTCCAGATGGAGGAGCTGATGGTCTCCCTAAAGCCTCCTGAGGTCATTCCCGGGGTAACGGAGACTCTAACCCGAGCCAGGAAGAGGGGTTCCCTGCTCTCACTGCCCAACTGGTTAATGGGACAGGCTCCAAGCTCAATTTAAGATAAGGCATTAACGGAGCGAGAAACAGGAGGTTACAAACGTGCGCGCACGGAACATTGCAGTGGACGGACGGATGGACGGACGCAGAGGAAGAAGGCTCACGGGGCTAAGCCGGTATTAATGAGTAATGCCAGCTCGGGAGGAGACTACAGCAATGATGCCACAAAGTGGGGATTCAAGATAAATACGTTTAAAGTGACTCAATTCAACCCTATTTTTGGACATTTTTTCAACTGCGACGTGTGCTATGACATCAGGCACCTCCCCTGAAATCAACAGCCAAATGGCCTTCACCAACCCCAGGAGGAAGAGGTGGTACTTTATTTTATGATTGTTTTTTACTCTACCCCTCACACTGCGGAAAAACTAAATGAGCATAGAAATTACAATGAGTTCAACGCGCAGGAACGCAACTTGGGAAAGCTCCAGGAGTCAAATGAGGAGTGGGAAAATACATCCTTTTTTGCTCTCTCTCTTTTCTAGAAATAGAGAAAATGGATTTCAGGCTGGCTGCTGTGGGAAATGGGGAGGATGCACTTGTGAAGGTGTGTTTTGAGTTTTTTTCACAGAATCACAGAATGATATAGGTTGGAAGAGACCTCTGGAGACCATATAGTCCAACCCCTTTTTGGGTGGCTGTTTTTATTTTTCTCTTAAGCAGTTTTGATGGATTTTTTCCCTCGGGGTTACATCTTGGTTGACCATTCTGGGGTTGACCAAGCGTTCCTCTGTGTATGTCCTTCCTCTTCCCAGCAGGAATGGCCACATTGGGCAGAGCAGCAGGAGGGACACCATGTCCATTATGGGATACAAAGACAGACACGGGGTTCAATGTGAGCCCACTGTTGTCCCCATCACACACCAGCAGCCAAGGTGGCCGTGGAAGCAGACGCATGGCCAGAGAACTCCTATGCCTTTACAGCTGACTTGAGTCCTCTGAGCTTTCTGTCTTCCAGACTCAACTTCTTGACCTGCTTTGGACAGAAATATCTGAAGCTCAAGATAAATATTCCACCTTTGTGAGGGGAACTAAAACATGAGGCTTAGCATTCTCTCTAGATTTGCCCAAGGGAGGAGGAGAAAGGACTGTCTATCCCGTGCAGAGACCGAGAACAGTAAAAGCTGCAGAAGAACCTCTCTCTACATCTCGTCGATGCAGTGAAAAGTGGGGACATCTACAAGTGCTCTCCGGCTCCTTCACCCGCCGAAGCGAGCAGCACATCTGGCATGGCTGCCCCTCACAGCCTCTCTGTTCTGGTCAAAAACAGCTGCATTTTCTTTTAAAAGTCAGACAGACCCCATTTGGCGAAAGCTGGACACGCTCCAGACAACCAATTAAGCGGGGTATAATCTGTGTGTGCAGGCTGTAAACCCAATACAGTAAGCCTTTCAATAATCTGAGAGTGTTTTAAATAGTCACCCCAGAACTGATATAAGGAACAAAGAGAACATAACCAAATATCTCTAAAAAATCCCGACATTTAACTATTTTTAAGTTAGCTAGTGACCATTGCCTAAAGAAATCAGCAGGGCTGTGACTCCTGCCTGAACCAGGAGCTGGGAATGAACAGCCAGGGGAAGGCAGCAAACTAACCTTACAAACCTTTGCTGGAACGCATTTATACAGATAACCTTAGCTATTTTTAAGAATCCCTAAGAAAAAAAAAAAAAAAAAGAAGTAAACATCTAAGTTTTTACAAGCACATCTAAAATCCCATCCTATAGTCATGGTTTCAAGAATACCCATCCATGCGGAAAGGCTTCTTTATTTGGGCATTAATATTCTTCTTTATCAACTCATCGTAAGTAAAACATATGGAAAAACAGAAAATATTTTGAAGCAATCTTCAAGTCCTTCTTTAGTGTTACTAACGAAAGTTAGCACCAGCTCAAGAAAACCAGAAGCGTTGACCTTACCATTCAGTGGGCAACTGCAGGACAGAGCACCGGGACAAAGCACACGTTACTCCTGGCTGCGTTTTACCCCTAAAAATCCACAATAGTGGGTAAAAGCAGTGTCTTGGCTGCGGGAGTCAGTTACATACAGGGAGTGTGGGAAAATAAATACGTGGTTGGACATCAAAACAGTTGAGCTGGTGAAACTTTAATCTTGAAAACTTCAATTTTAACCTTACTGTTATTGATTAATCACTCTGAGATTCTAAAAAGCCTTTAAAAAAGAGAACCTTTTGTGTGCAAATAAAATATTTGGGAAATAGCATGAAATGACAATTTCAAAAAGTCTTTTCTATTGTTTTAGTAAACTGAATGACCACAAACACAGTTCTGTCTACAAATCAGCTCAACTTTTAGCTGTCAATTCCTTGCAGTAAAGTAAGAAGAGAAGCCCCAGTGTTTAAAAGGATGCCATCAACCATTTCAGTCGGGAAGGGAAGTAATGTTTTCACAGATTATTCAAGGGTAAAACCAATAAAAGCACATGCCAGAAGGTAAAAATTTATCCCAATGTGGTTATTGCTCAAACCCACCAGGGTTACAACAGCATTCCCCACAGACACAACAAGCTGGGTGAGGGCAGCTGGAGCACCAGGGTCCACCCAGAACCACAATCACCTCCACCACAAAAAGCACATCATCAACATAAAAGAGGAAAGAAGAGCACAAAGCACTGGAGGCTGGCAAGGCTGACATTGCAACTGCAACAGTTTAGGGCGCTTATCATTTTATTTAACTCCCAAATGACACTTGAATCCAAATGGCTAAATGCTGTTGCTGCTACAGAGAACATCAACGTGTGGCTGTCACAGAAAATGATGCTGAGAACTGTGCATCTACAAGAGCGACCTGAAAACTGGCTGACTGAACACGTCATGCATGTTTTTGCTTATTTATCCTGAAAGTTAGGAGACACTGCTTCAACTCAAGTTTTAAAAGATCTTTTATCTGATGGGGCAGGCCTCCTAAAAGCAGTATTCAAGCAATCTTACTTTGCCTACCTTTAGTCTGAAAGCCTGTCTGTCTTGCTGAAAGGGCAACTGTCACAATCTGCCTGAAATTCAGGCTTTCAGATGGTGAATATACACTGTCTTCCATGCCCTAAGCTTAATTTTATCTCTGATAAATGTCATAATGTAATTCAATAAAAAAGCACAATAAAACTACGAACTGTAGTGATTACGTCTCTGGGTCATTACTGCTGGGCAGCAAGAGGCAGATTGATGGAAAAGTCCTCATGTCTCTGGTGAGGAAAGAGCTTGTATTTTACTAACCCAGCAGACTTTTCTGAGCTTTTTCCAAAAGAGGTCCTTGAAAGCCATGTGCATGAAGCAGGTTCCATCACATGCACCCAAAATGAATTATAGATGCAAGATACTCAAGCTTTGCCCTCGTTCTACCAAAGCTTTAACTGTCTTATGCCTAGTATCAATTCCTGCCAAAACACATCAGGACAAAAAACCTTCCAGGGTGCAGGAAGGACAACTTAAAGGTTGTCACTTTGCCTTTCCAAAGGCGCTTGATTAACCAGGGAGCCAGGCAGGGAACCAGAAATCAGTCAGCGAGAGACCACTGCTAGGCGATAATCACCTCGGTGGAAAGCCCCTGTGTGCAGTGAGAGAGAATTGAATCCAGGTTAACCCTCCCTCACAGAAGCTACCTCTAACTGTTGTCCTTCTCCTGCCGTGGCAGCTCGCCACCGCCAGCTACAGCAAAATAAATCCTCCGCCTGCCACCCCCGTGGCACGTCGTCAGCGTGTGAAATCCTTAGTGCAGCCCAGGGATGGAAACATCACCCCTCCTCTGTGGCTGAAGGTTCATTAGACTGTGACAATCCCAGGGTCCAAACCCGACAGCCCACATCTAATGACAAAGCCCTCCCAAGCAAAACCAACGTGGGGAGCGTGAGGCACCAGGGACAGTCGCTGCCTACAGCCCGAGGCCACAGAAACCACGGGCAAGACTGGAAAACTCTCTTCTCAAATAAAAGAAAAAGGCCAGTATGATACCAGGTAGTAAAAGCAAGCAATATTTTTACAGTAAACTGTTTTATTTACTTTCTAATCTATTACTAATAACAAGGTAAAATAAAATACGTGCCAAGTGACGGTGAAAGGGACAGAAACGTCACATCTGGCAGCTTGCAGGTAGTGACTAATAAAGTAAGAGAACCCCTGGCATTCTCCATGGACTCACTCTGATGTGTGCGTCTTCAATACGTCTGTCTTAAATTATGTTTATTAAAAAAAAAGGCAAATTTAATCTGCTCCAGAGCAAAATGTTTTCTTGCAATGGTCTCCTACGCGCTGAAACCCCCCACAGTGTGACTTTATAGTTTTGAACATCTGTTTTTTTGCCTGCAGTTCGTGTCCCCGGGTGGGAGGGTTACCACCAGCAGCACGAGCAGAGGCAGAGGGCTCGTTTGGGGCACCACGACCCTGCGGTGCCGGGGAAAAGCAGAGGTTGGAGCAGCAGGAGCTGGGGTTGGCCAGAGGGGAAGCAGCATCCCAACCTGCTCCACGAGGTTCACCACCCGAAAGCCAAAATCACTTCTTCAAAAGAAGAACCACAGCAGGAGGGGGGATTTGGAGTGAGATTTAGAAGTACTTCTAAGAGAAACAGGAGAAGGAGAAAAATAATATACACCTAGCTAACCTAAGTCTGGCCCATGGAAACGCTGAGGATGACTTAAGAGCAAAATGAGTGAAAGACACAGAGATGTCTTGATGCAAAGTTCCCACTGGTGATTTGTGTTCTAGGGCAAAATTGCATCGCTCAAATAAAAGCAAGTAGTTGTAGAAAAGTAATAAATAAACTTATTTCCAAAATGAATAATAAATTAATTACATTAGCCCTTCCTTCAAATCCAGTCGGGGTGCTCCAGGCTGCCTTACCCGTGGAAAGGGATACACCGGTTACAGAAGGTGCAGGAACAGCCCCAACTGAACCAGGCACGGCTCAAGCACCTCCAGACCCCAAGGACCGGCCTGAGGACCCGCTGCACCCCTTGTCGGGGGGACAGGGCTGTGAGCAGGGGGAGGAAAGCAGTGCCCCCCAGAAAGCCCATCTCAGCCCCCTACCTCTCCCGCGGGCAGGGGATGAGCCCCCGGTGGCAGCAGAGCAGGAGGGACACTTCACTGCCCAACGACCAAGGAACAACATCAACCTTACGCTTCTGGGCAACTTTACCATAGGGGAAACAAATCCATTCTACCCAATTCAAATAGGTGTCAAAAAGTTAACGCTGTCATCCAAGGAGCCCTGCCAACCTAAAACATCCTCATGTTTTATGACTGTCAAGGTTTTACATTATGCAATAAAAGTGCTAGAAAAACCACCTCAAGCTGGAGACGTGAGTCTTGTTTGCTCTGATCCTATTCGATCCACGTTTGCTGACACGGAGAACTGGTTGAAAGGTTTGAAATCTGCCTGGCAATCCCAGGCTCACCTCTCTCTGCACATAGAAAATTTAAATGAGAATCAGGTATTTGACCAGACATCACTGAATCGCTGCTATTTACAGCCCTTGGGGCTCTCAACAGCTGAGTAAAATATAGAAGGGAGTCCCAACACAGTACTGAGAGTGCCAGAGGAGGCACAGACTATCGTGTTTTTCCACATCCAAACTACTCCAGTACTGACACAGGCACCCTGAACCAAGCTCCATCCCCTGAAAGCCCATTAGCCCCATGGCAACTTTAAAAGCCCTCAGAGCTGCTCTCCAAACGAGCCACAGAGACATCTCCCTTCATTTCAACACCATCGATACCAGGCCCATACCCAGTGGCTGAAAACACCGATTACTCCTGCATAAAACATTGGTCTCATTCAGGAATCACAGGTAAGCACTGGATTGGAAAACTCTTGAGGCTCTTCCAAAGGTTCCTCACCCGTTAAGACATCAAAGCTGCTCCACAGAGTCCTGGTAAGGCAGAGCTCAACCTCTCTATAGGGAACGTCTCCGTTGGAGCACCATCAGGCTTCGCTGGCCCATGAACCTCCCCATCGCGAATGTATGAAAGCAAAGAACAGGGAATCGGCCACGGATGCTCAGGGAAGGCAAGAACAATGAGGTACAAACAGGAGCTTAACAAACTTCTTCTTGTTACCTGACCCACGAGGTAAAGCAAAGGGACCACAGCAAGTAACACACTCCTGAAACCATTGCTGGCTTCTAATTCAGAATTATTTTCTGTACTTGGATCACAAAGAGCAATTAAACAAGGCTATGCCACTGCTCATTCTCTTCATCAGTAAATAATGGGGAGAAGTTACTCTTTAATAAAGAACCAAGTGATTTCCTCATCTAGAGTCTGACACAAGAACATCTCCTGGCCTTCTCTGTTTTTCTTTTTTTTAACTTTTCCCTCTTAGACATTTAAGAGCCACAAGTTAATATTCATCTTATGCACTTTAGAACAGATGCTATTTCTGTTCTTCAGTCATCCAGATAATCTTTTAATTAAATATCTGCACCCTCAGAATTGGACTTATGTTTCAATCACACATACCTCTACTTTGTTATTTTGCTTTTCCTTACTGTGGTGTGTGGGAATATTGCACAGGGCTGTAAAACCTCCTGCGTGGCTACATTCCCTAATGCAGCCTCCGGAACCCAACCTCGGGGTGACCTAAATATGAACAGCACTGATTCTCACAAACAACCTAATGCAAAGTTGTTTTACAAGGTCATCATTTAAGTCACTGTGCTTGTATATTTCATATATTTATGTATTTAATAGATATTTATATATTACAGGTGAAACAAGCGTTATTTATCAACTGTTTAAACAGCATTATTCTCCCGGTCAAAAGCAGAACCTAATTCCCAAACGCCGCTCTCACAGCAAAAGCTTAACACTGCCCAGAACAGCCCCCATGTTCTGAACCCCACACTCCCACTCCTCAGTCAACACCTTCTGGAGAACATGCAGAAACCCACTGGGTGAGGCAACGCTTTAGTGAAAAACATCTAAAATCCTTTAGTAAAAAACCATCTAAAACACCTACAAGCATCCTGTATCTGCCCAGCACACTGACCACTGAGATGAGCTGCTCCACAAGCATTCTTCAAAATGTGTTTCCAGTCTGACACCACTCCATTTTTTCTCTGCTGGCTTTTAAGAAAAAAAAATTTTTCCAAGTCATACTCACACATTTATGCACTATAGAAAACTGACCTCAACATTTCCTGTTACAGAAAGGAGATTTATTTAGCCTTCGTGTGGGAAAACACCGTCGAGCTCATGTCCATCCCTCAACGGGCTTCTCTAGGGCAAAACGTGAGACAAACCTCCCACCACACAGTTTTACTGAAGAAAAGAGGGCTGCAGGATTAAGTTAAAGTTGTGCTGTGTCCTTTTCTAAGGCATTATTCACTAATCCTATTATTTCCCAATGCCCTGACCAATGTATTTGGTTTGTCAAAAATGCCAGATCCCCTTCCCTCACCAGGGAGGATCCCGTGGTGACCGTGTCACTGTCTCATGGCACTGACCAATTCTGACTGTGATTTGATGTCCCACTACACTACAACCCAGGAGCGACCATATTTATTAAGTGGAAATGAAAGAAAATTACATCCATCGTGTTAAATTTAAAAAATAACCTTCCCCCTCAAGAAATGAAGTTCTGGAATAAAATGCATGCTGTACCTATGTAAACATAATATAGGTTTATGGTATTAATATCTATACTAGTATAATATTGTATATATGTTTCTTTTTTGTGTTTTGATTTATATTTTTATGTATTGTGTATAAATATTAAACACTCGTATTGATATTTACCGTTAATATATTAGATTTACTCTTAATAAATATTTAAATATGTCACATATAAAATATAACTAACTCAGAGTGAAGGAAAATTTGGATTAAACACTACTAAATCAATAATGTACCTAAAATAAAAGATGCTAGAGTCACCCATGGAGAGTCCCACTCCATGGGTGGCAGCACGAGGACCTCGCCACCGCCTTCAGCTGCCTGACGGGAGGGATTAGAAAGGGACAGGAGCTCCAGAGGGAAAGGGGGAGAGGCCACAGACACTGACCTGCACGTGGGAAACTTTTGTTAGAAGTAAGGAAAGTTTTCTCCCCGTGAGGATGCTCCAGCATCGGAACATGGTGTCCAGAAGGACCGTGGAGTCCCCCTGACCATGGACAGATGTAAAACTGGAATGGGCAGATGTTTCGATGCAGAGAAAACTCCTCCACCTGCCCCGAGACGGGGGCTGGATGAGAGGATGTCCCCATGTCCCTTCCCAGCTCACCTGTGACACTATTCTGTGCTTGCGTGGATGGGCATGGGAAAATTCTGTACCAACGCATCGGGTAACTGGCACTTGGTCACACACTGGTGGTCAAGACTGAGGTAAGACCCCAAATGAGAACTTTACAACCTTTTTCCGAAGTGTTTCGTAGGAGTAAAGTGCCCCACCTTGCAGTTTTTCATTACCCGGTCCCTGCCTCCTGTAGTGCCTCTCCACGTCCCCGTCCCCACAGCTTCTCTCCTGCTTCTGAACCCAGGCTGACAAAGTCCCATGCACAGCTCGAGTCTCTCCTGCTTCCTCAAAACACACATCATTTGGGGCCCTGCGATGGTGCTTACTCTGTAACTGGGTTTTCTCATCCCCCTGCTGCTGTCTCGGATCTTACAAATTACAAATCTCTGTTACAGATCTGCCAGCAATCAGACAGATTTAGATATACATCACCCTTAACTGTGAGGGAAACGAGGCAACCAGGCTGTAAATATCATACTGGTGCAACCGGAAAAGCAATTTTTATGCCTTTAACGCTGGAAATCCTTTTCTAAGTGGGAAGTTTAAGTGTTTCTCAAGGACTACAAAGAAGGGAAAAGGGAAAAGTGGCATTTTCTGCACAGTACAGCATAATTCCCCCCACAATCTCTCATGAAAGTAAATGGCATTATTACTTCACATTTAAGAAACTTCACGCTTCTTCATATACATTACTTCCTCTTCCCATGACTGCGTGCCAGCTACCATGCACAGCTCTTGCCTTACACTCAGTGACAAAGAGTATGTCCTAAAGGCAATAAAAATGCAGACTATCGACAACAATTAATGCTGAGATGAGCAGAACTCATCAATTAATGTAGGGTCTCCCTATTTGACCCACTTTTCCACCTGTGAGCTCTCTTGGACAATCCTATACTGTTAAACAGTATTTGTAAGGGAATATATTCATGGATTCCTAACCACAAAACTGCTCCCCCTTAGCTGTTTCTAAATGGCATTCTGTAAGACACAAGTAGTTCCTGAAACACAAGAGTCAAGCGCAACCCTTCAGCGTTGTGCATCAGGAAACCTGAACTCTGTCTTAGAAAGGATTTTATGATTTATTTCTTGAACATCTGAAGCCTGTAGAGAAATTCAGGTCCCCATCTCTAAGTTCAAGGTGACAGATATGGGAGTACGGATAAAAAAACCCAAATAGTTTTGCATGAATTTGCATTGTTCTTTTTGCTGGAAATTCTATTTAAGAAAGCAGTATTTGGACTAAACTTTTAATTTTTGTGTAGATATTTTCCCTGGAGGAGTTCAAGGCCAGGCAGGATGGGGCTTTGAGCAACCTGGTGTGGTGGAAGGTGTCCCTGCCCAGGGCAGGGGGTGGCACTGGGGGGGCTTTAAGGTCCCTTCCAACTCTAACCATTCTGTGATTCTATGATATTGCTGGAATGAAAATATACTAATTTTAGAGGGTGGTGTAATGATTTCAATTTATCCAAAAATGACAATGAAAAAATGGAGGGGACGAATCTTGTACTAAAAAAAACAACCCAAAACCAAACCCAAACAGATGAGGGCTTCACGCAAAGAACGCTTAGCATTACTGTCCAAATCAGAAGATCTATTAGATTAGCACTAGAAAAACTTGTACTTCTCTCCTGACGGTGTCGGTGATCCAGTCAGACACGGAATGAGCAGCAGCCTTTAGTCCGACGTGACCCCTGCGTCCAGTGAAAGGCTCCGATATGTGAGGAAAGGCTTACGCTGGTCTCCTGGCCCTGCTGGGCACTAAGTGGCTTAGAACCCCCTCCTGCCCACGGGCCGGCTCTCGTGAGCCCCGCTCACCGCCCCTCCTCACGCACAGGCCTCCTGAGACCGCTCCTGAGCCGTAATCCTGCTAAAAACAGAAGGGAGGGGGGTAGGCTCTTTGGGGGGATTCTCCTGAACCCTGACAGACAGCGAGGTTGCAAGGATATTAAGACCGAAATCTCACTGACAGCCAGTGAGGAAAGGTCCTGATTGTCTGCTTTGCCTCCCTTTCCTAAACACAGGGCAGTGTTAGGTGGCTTATCATTAATTAGCACTATTTATCATAGAATGGATCAGGCTGGAAGGGACCTTAAAGCCCCCCCCAGTGCCACCCCCTGCTCTGGGCAGGGACACCTCCCACCAGACCAAGTTGCTCCAAGCCCCATTTCTTCATGACAATGTCAAGCTATAGATCAAATTTTGCCAACAAATGGAAAGAAGGAGTTTCTCCCATTTGTCCTTGGTCTTTACATGTAGAAAAGGCAAAAGACACAACCTGAGGCCATGTTATTCTGAATTACACAGTGGTGTTGTGAATCCACCCCTGCTGTTGTGAATCACACGGTGAGGGTGCTCCCTCCCTCCTCCTCCTCCTCCTCCCCCCGGCTGCTGGGGGAGCAGGGATCAGTGAGGGTGTGGGTGATGGCACAATTCCTTCTTACCCTCCTGCACTCTCCTAATCTGCATTTCACATTATCACTGCTCAGGGAAACACTGTGCTTTTTCAGAAGTCATCACAGCCGGCTACTGCCATCCCTGGACATCAGGGATGCTTGGCGGGGTGGGGGGGCAAGTGTTAACACATAAAAGTTAAAGCTGTTTCCAAAAGCATTTACTTTGCATCATCAGTGATGCACTTCCTCCATCGTGTCCAGGTGGGGTTTGAATGTCTCCAGAGAAGGAGACTCCACCACCTCTCTGGGCAGCCTCTGCCAGGGCTCTG
>JAOTQQ010000012.1:24101182-24112655 GCA_026546715.1 Gallinago undulata | reverse complement strand
CTACTCCACTGTTAACCTCCATGGGCTGCAGGGGGACATCTACTCCACTGTTAACCTCCATGGGCTGCAGGGGGACATCTACTCCACTGTTAACCTCCATGGGCTGCAGGGGGACAGCCTGCCTCACCACAGTCTTCACCACAGGCTGCAGGGAATTTCCACTCTGGTCCTGGAGCACCTCCTCCCCTCCTTCCTCACTGACCTCGGTGTCTACAGAGCTGTTGCTCTCACTCTTCTCTCCGGCTGCAATTTCATGTGCACAGGTTTTTTTTCTCCTTCTTAACTGTGTTATCCCAGAGGCGCTACCACCATCGCAGCTGGGCTGGGCCTTGGCCAGCGGTGGGTCTGTCTTGGAGCTGGCTGGTGTTGGCCCTATCGGGCACGGGGAAAGCTTCTGGTGGTTTCTCCCAGAAGCCACCCCTGAGCCCAGCTCCTCTGCTACAGAAACTGGAGACAGCCTTTCGTTTCAGTGACTCCAGGAGCAGGTCGGTCCCAGGGAAGGGTATTGCACACCCAACCCACCGGATTGCAGGTGCTGCTTTCACTTGGTCCTGAACAAATTCCTTGCCAATTGCTCTAGGACCTTCTGGTCTGGCAGCCCCTTCTTTCCTTAGAAAAAGAAGCGGTACGGTAAAGGGAGGCCCTGATGTTTTCTCAGTGTGATGATTATGTAGGAGAAACAATCCTGGGATGTGTCACACACGTTGTAATACCTGCCTAAGATACGGAAAAGGAATGTAACCATTCAAGGAGTCGCTGGAATAATGATAGATGGGTTCTAATTCCTAAGCTGCTTCCCACCATTGTAAAAGCAGAAGACAAACTATTTCAACACCAAGTCTACTCTTTTCGCCTCTCACCTAACTTTATTTACTTACACTTTTCGGTTGACTTTTCGTAGATTCAACAGCTCCCAGAAATAGAGACTTCTTGTTTGAAGGACTACTTAGTGGTCATTAAGTTACTTCTGGCCAAATTCTTGGATAATTGCCTCAAAGGTTTCTGTAAGGTAAAATATATTTGGCACGCGTAATCGGCAGAGACAACATAAAACCTGCATTGCATCCTTTAAATAAACAGTTCACATATTACTGGTTTACACAAGACTACATAAACAAGTATGCAAGAATTTGCTGGCAGACCTGTCTGGCTGGGTCATTAAAATAATTTTACTTTCATACTTCTACCCTTTCACGGAGAATCAGACTTTTTCTACTATTATTATTTAAAATGACTACTGTTACTCTTGCAGATAAGAACTTGCCCCAGCGTATAGATTAGACATGGATGTCACAGTAACAAGCTTCTTTTAAACAACTCTCACAATATTCTGACCTTTTCTGACCAACATTCTGTGCCTTTTCTAACCCAGTTTACATTTTAAAAGCTCCTTCAAGCTCTTCACCTTATAATGATGTTCAAATAGTAAAACACAGTAAAACAAGGGTGACTGACAACCAAGTGTGATATTGGAGAGTAAGCACACAGTAAACAGATTTTTAGTGATTCTAAATCAGTCGATGCTTGTATTTCTTCAAAGAACATAGCTTACTTACTAAGAAAATGTTCCTTCCTTGGCTGAGTAAGAAAAAAAAAGGATATCTGATAGTTTTGTCTTCCGCTGGGATAGTACATTTCACAGAAGAGTGAATTTCCACTGAGATTTTCAGCCAAGAAGAGGGCTGTATTGTTAACTCCGAGCTGTACGGTACCAAAGGGAGGGGAATTCCAGCAGCGGAACCCCAGAAGAGCGTGGCCATACGTTCAATAGCCGGGAATACCCGAGTCCTTCTCCAGCCCAGTAGAAATCTGGGCTCGCTTTGGGGGAACAAGGTCACTTCTGCTTCAGTGAGAGCCCTCCTCAAGCCCCTGCGTTTGTATAATCAACAGGGGGAACCCAGGGTCCAGTGTGAAGAAGACCCCAGAGAAGCTACCCCTAGTAGCTAGACCATAGCTACTAGAGAAAGGCACGGTAAATCTGATGGGATTTCAGAGCAATTTAGTTAGCAGCACTCTAATCTGCACAAAACATTTATTTCAGCGAGCGTGACAGCAACATCTACGAAAAAAAAAGTGTCTTATACTCGTCTGTAGATTAGTCTAATTAAAACAAATTACCCAACTAAAGTTTGATTTTAAGTAAATTTTTTTTCATGAAGCCATGCCCACTTTCTTGGAGCACTGCCCACATTTATCACACTTGGACATTTTGTTCAGAGCAGACATAACATTTTTGATAATATACAGTACGTAGGCTAAAGCCGCAGCAGTTTGTCATGGGTGGGCTGCTCCTCGCCCACTTGAGTTAGACAGGTTCTGGAGGACTTGTGAGAACAGCAGAGAGCTCCTCTCATGATTAATAAGCAGGCAGCATTGTTCCATCTCCCAGGAAACGATGCTGTTTGATTTGGGCACGCTGTGATGAAATGGCAGTTGTACCAGCCCTGTCCTTTGTTCCACTGTCTCCTGCCAGAGGTTTGGGAGCCACCACCACCACCAGTTCTGCTGTTCTTACGTGATTATCACCATATTCTCTCTCACTGCACCACCCAGGCCTTCAAGATAAACAGCAGCCCTGATGCTTTTTTCCTCCAAAAGAAAAAGTGCTTGACATTTATGATTCATTGGTGGAAACAGTCTTTGGTTTCTCCTCTGATAGTCATCTCGCCCGGCGTCTGCAGGCAGCAGTCAGGGATCCAGCTCGGAGAAGGGCAGGGAACACGGTGTGAAGCAGCCTGCCAATATCAGCATTTGGTGGCTTTTACACTCCTCATCCACAGCCAGCCTGGTTTGCAGAGGGCAGGAAGGAGAACTCTCTTTCCCAGGGTAAGTTGAGTTATCTCAGCTGGGCACAGAAAGGAAGAGTTTTGGTGATGTCCTGGGCGTTGAGGTGGGCACACCGTACAGAGCCAGTACCAAATCTACACTGGGTACACTCCTGTCTCAGTCAAGCCATTAAAAATGAATATACTCTTCTAGGCATTAAAAACAGGGAAACGTTCTTCACTTGTTTTCACCTTTGATCACCAGACCTGCACAGCTCAGGAATCAAACACGAAGACATTTTACACCATACAGCAGGAAACCTGGTGTTAGAATTCAGGGACAAAACCAGCACTACTTCTTGCTTCATCTGCACTTCATCTGCCACCCCATCCTCTCCCTCTGCCAGGGATGCTCTGATACTGTCAGTTATACAGCTGGGGGGTCATCTCATAAACCCACCAGAATACTTCTTCAAAAATACTTCAAAATACTTCTTCAAAAAACTTCTTCACCCTTTTTTAAAATGCAAACTTCTCATTTCATTTTAGCTTCATCCACAAGCTAAGAAAAAATATTTTAAAATTTGAGTCTTCATTTTTAAATACAGTAATTGCCTTCGGTGTTTATAACATGTTAATTACTGGTAAGAGACAGAAATGGGATTTCTGAATTTAATTACTGGATTAAATCATTAATCATATCTTTGTTTGATATATTACACAATCCAGAAATAACAACAGCTATTCTCCCTCAGGTTCTATTATTTCAACTAATTGCAAAAAAAAAAAAAAAAAAAAAGTTTTTCCAAACACGACTGTGCTAATGCTCTGTGTGTGCACTTTTCTGCGTTCTCTCTTTACGTTTCTGAAATAGAGATCAAAATAATTCCACAAAGGTGTATATTAAATACTTACGCTCAAAACCACTAGAAAATCAGATGATGGTAAAGAATATAAAGATGAGTTTAAGAGAATATATATTTTAAAAAACATACCTTGCCATTTACTCTCCTATAACTCAAGCTTGAATTGTGCTGCATTAAAATTATGAGTTATTGGTCAAATTTAAGTCTCTATAAGGAAGATGTTTCCGGTCTTTTCTCTGCATCGGCATTTACAGAGAACTGGAACTTTGCCGCAAGGTTTGTGGAACTGGCTTTCTTCTCCTTTGAGGTCATCTTTCGTAACAGATATCACAGATCTAAAAAAAAGGGGCAGACTCTTCTCTATCCTTCCTTTTTTTTTTTTTTTTTCTACAAGAGTTAAACACTGTGTTCCCATCTCTTCTCAGTATTTCAGGAAAATAATCCCAATGACTGTAGAAAGCAAATAAACGGCCAGCTCAGCTGAGCATCTCACTGGACTTCAGTGTGACTTCACTCACTACCTTTGCTCACCACCATCACTCTTGAGGGAGCCTGCTCCCTCCCACAGAATCCCAATAAACAACCCTCCCTGTCGCTGACGGTCACACTAAAATGCACTCAACCTTGTGCAAATCCCGGGAGGGTTCACTTCTGGAGAGAAGTTGATGCCAACCCCTGGGAAGACATCCCCAGGACTGGCTGCTGCAGGATCATTCATAGAATTATGGAATTGCCTGGCTTGGAAGGGACCTCTCAGATCATGGAGTCCAACCATCAACCCAACACTGACACAAACCATCACTAAACCATATCTCTAAGCACCACGTCTGCCCGGCTCTTAAATCCCTCCAGGGATGGTGAGTCAACCTCTGAAATGTTGCAGTCATGATGTGGCTCAGTACCTCTGCCACACGTGTAATTAGTGTAATTAACCCACCTCCAGCGACCACTGCTCCCTCCTCACCTCCCCTGGACTAGGAGCACTCTGATTTAACAGCCAGTTCCCCTGTCTCTCATTCAGGATGTCTCCAAGCCAAGGAGAATTCAGTGGGCTTCCCTTTTCGTACAGCTCCTAGGAGCCCTGCAGGTACACAGAGCAGACCTGGCCCCCTTCCAGATGGCTTTTTTTTTGTGTTCCTCTCCTTCAAAACACAATAAGCCCTAGTGCCTTCCATTAAACACTGGAGAAGTAAATCTTTGCCCACTGGTAAAAAGCAAGATTATTATTTGACTGTTTCAAGACTCATCAGTTCTCATTCTCTGGTTCCCATGGAAACTGTCCCCGGTGAAGTTTGAGAGGGGCGATGTGCGCTGCAGAAATGCCGATAATAATGGAGAGAATTAAGTTTCTGCAGGGGGAAAATCTTAAGTCATTTTCAAATTTTGTCCAGGCCTTGGATGGCAAATCATCTGCTAGTTTCATTTTTGCCAAACGAAAAAGCAGAAATGAGTATTTGGCCGTGCTCATTTTTAGTTCATGAAATTTTTAGGGAAAAAGGGTACTGGAATGAGGAAGTGTATTGTCTCTGAACAGAGACCAATGTAAACAGCATAAAATAAAGAGTACACTAGTAGGCTGAAATTAGCCCAGCAATTAGCAATGCTTTCTAAGAGATTTTATATCTAAATTTACGGATAAAATTCTGCCAGCAGAGGCACAGCTACAATCTCCCTTGAAACAGCAAGACTGGTTCACTGAGCCCGGGCTATAAATCACTGCGAGGGAGGAAGAAGCAACACATTACAGTGGGACCTGACCCAACAGAAAAATACACAGGTCAGGGTAGACAGTTAAAAAAAATCCTCACTTAAATACAAAATTTTGCAAAATGTATGAGCGCTTTCAAATTCTGATCTTTGATGAATGAAAAGCAGTAGGTTCAATAATGACAGTACTTCACAAAAAAATCCCATGCTTAAATTAAATCTAATTCTCTTCAGTAGAAAGAAGTTACGAAGATTTAAAACAAGCTGGATGATTGAAAGAAGTGGTTACAATGATGAGCGATATTACAGAGACGTGATTATCAGGTAAAGTATTACAGAAATTATGTTCAGTAACTTTTTTTTTTTTTTTTTTTTTTTCAGATTTGGAAATAGACTAAGCAAAGAGACAGGAAAAGGAGCAAGAGCACTGACAGGGGGCCCTACTCAGTTAAGGCTACATTCAGGAGAGAACTTAAACACCTACATAATTGTACAGCAATTCCAAACCCATAAGCCAGGCAGCTGTATGTGCCTGCTCCAAGGGGTACCTCCCACTTAAACCTGAAAGTTTTCTAAAAATTGTGCTTCTGTGCAAGCAGAAAATGAAGCCTCTTGGCAGCTGTGACGCTTCTCTGATCTATCTGATCGCTCCGGCCCCCGAGGAGCGGGGGGTGTCCTCAGAGCCCACCCGTCCTGCAGCAGGGGACCAGGGCACTCCCCGAAATGAAGGGCTGAACGTCGAGTTGTGAAACGCAGCCAGAGAGGAAAACATTTTTGCAAGCGTTAATTTTCACCCAGCATCCTGCTGGTTAGAGCACTCACTGGAAGAAACAGGAGGCACCGGGGTTAAAAGTCTCTTCAGCAAAAAGGAGGTTCCTCTCCTGCCTCCTCTCTGTCTCCTGCCCCAAAAATGTGTGTAAATACCAGGGAGAGCGGGGGTGGGGGGTGGGGGGGCAGGGACCAGGGGCATGAAGGAGAGAGAGCGTGTCCACCCCTGAGCAGGGAGGGCTGCTCCCTGCACGACAGAAATACAGATTGCACCCCTTTGATTAGTTTTGGAGTTGCCTTTAAAAATGCACGAACCAGTCTGGAAGCTGAGTCCAGAAGTGTGCCCTCCCTGCTGGGAAAGGTCCCAGGTCCACGGACAGCCTCCTCCCACAGCCTCCCCAGCTCCAGCCCCTCCAGCTGGGTGCCCCCCCAGGACCTGGGAGATGTGACCTGGACGTGCCCAAGCGAGCAGCAAGCCCTCGGCAACCTCTCAGCTTAATTCTTCATCTGACTCACATATAAGGCATGCGGGGAAGAGGGTTTGTTTGTTGGGTTTTTGGTTTTGTTGTTGTTTTTTTTTTTAAAAAAAATAAAAGACATAGGAGGATAAAAGCGTGGCCACACGCGCTGGCAGGAGAGGCTGTGTGCCAAGGGAAGGAGGTGCCCACTGCCCACGGGGAGCTGCAGGAGGAGGCAGGATTTCAGAGACATCCCCCTTCTCCTTAATTGGCAGAGAGCACCTTCCCCACACTCTGCAGCCATCACCCCAAGTCTTCACCAGAGGTAATTAGAGTGCCAAACACCTCACCGCTACACACAAGAGCCCATTTTCCATTCCTCCACTCCATTACCTCTAGCCTTCAGCCCCTACAGACCACTGCCTTCCATTAAAAAGCAGGTAGAAAATAAGCTTTCTGTTCCAGAGGGGTGGCAAGGACACTGAGATGCTCAGACACTGCAGTAATGAGGGTCATAGCACGGGATAAACCTCATCCAGAGAAGATCCCGGTCTGAAACCTTACCTGTGTGGACAACAAACCCAACCGAGAACAGAGTAACATGAAGTGATACCAAAGGATTAGAATATCGAGCTGGTTAAAAAGGACTGACCAACCCACATTGCAGGAGGGAAATATCCCCACAGGCCACACCAACATCACAAGCTTTCTGCACCAAAGCAAAAAGCAGCAAAACCACCCTCAAAATTCTCTGCTGCCTACAGAAGGGAAGATGGTAACAGCCTGGGCCAGGACTCATCCCTCCCCAGCAGCGCAGCACAAGTGAGGAAGGGGAAATCATAAGGAACCGGCACAACCCAAACAAGATAGAATTTTTTATCCCTGGATTGGGGAGGGGAAGAAGTAGATGAACGACTGCAGAAGTGACAAGCGTTGGCATAAAGCAGAGTGGGGCTGAGATTGTGACCCTGCTGCTGGGGCTGCCTGGAGAAAGACATTTCTGCTTCAATGAAAGCTGAGATTTCAAAACCTGGCTTCAAGCCAACCCAAGATGGAATTTTCCACGCTAATGGTTTCCAAACATGACTTCTGGAAAATAAGCAAGATGCTTGATTTTACATCGAGTAATGATCCTGTAATACAAAAGCAGCATTTGTTATAGAAACAGATAATTTAGACTTTAGCATCAGAATATTCTATTTTTGTCAAAGGAACTTCAGTAAAATCTACATGTTTTGATGAAACCTTCGAAAACACCTGCCATCTTTCATGAAATGGTCTGTGCAGTCTCTGTCCTTACCTACTCACAAGTAGCATCCATGATAAAAACAAAACCACAAAAAAAAAAGCAGGAACTGGACACAAAGATCAAATCAGAAAATAAGTACTAACCAAGAAAAAAGATGGATTTTTGAAGACACGAGAATGAACGTGGTACCTCAGCACGGCTCCACTGAAAGGGTGTACCTGTCCAGAGTGAGACAGGATTTCAAAATGGTAATGACTGCCATCCAAAATACACCGATGGGGACAAGACTAAGGGACTGTGCGTCTAAAGCCTTAATAATTCAGTAAGACAAGAGCAAATATACTACACTTCATCCAATGAAATAATTCCTTTCCTGTGCTTTTGCTGAACTGTCTCTGTCACTGTGCCACAGGAGCATCGTTTTGGCACAGACTGACAGGGGAGCCTCTCACTCCTGGAGGTAACAAGTCACAGACTGAAACCCAGAGATAGTAGATCCTCCCCTTCCTTCAGGCAGAGAAATACATTTGGGAAGGTGCCCGTTTTTTAACTGACTCACATAAATTCTGCTTTATATGTAGAAAAATACGGAAAAGGGGATAGATGGATAAAAATAAGCTCAGTCTGGGAGAACCCAGAATTTTCTAACAGTCACCACTGCAAACTGTGAAGAGCTGCAGAGCCGCTCCGCAGAGGCCCCGGTTTGGAAGCCTAAGGTTGCCATCTTTTGGAATTGCCTATGAAGTGTGTGGCTCCCACCCGGTGCCATTTCACGGGGCCAGGGAACAGCAGCAGTTTAGGGAAGGAAATTTTGGATAAGACAAATTGTGTGTAATGCTAAAAAAATCTTTAACTTAAAGTGTTTTTATCAGTAGTAGCATCTGACTTCAGAAGAAATTTCCATGCTTTTCTTGTCATTGGTACTGACACCACCTAAGGAAGTCCAGTACTGGCTCTACAGGTCAGTGTGGAGGACCCCAAATCAGACTGTGCCTCATGTGGAAGTGCCACATCCCTGCTTTTTGAAGGGAGCATATGGAAAGGCTTCCCATTTAAACCTCCACCTTGTCCCCATGCTCCTTGAGACTCTCCTCCTCGAGGCAGGCTTCAGTGCTTCCTTAGGGACATCCCCATCTCCCTGCTGGTATACCTGGAGTTCCTGGATACGGTGGTAAAAGCAAACAGCAGTAAAACCACTCTGTTGGTGTAAGTTTAAGAAAGCACGTTATCTATCACATTTATTTAGATACATGTTCAAGAAGGTTCCCATCACAGAAGGCATTAATTTCACTTAGTTTTAGCCAGTTAACTGCCAGAGCCCTCAGGGACAGACAGATCAGCGTGAGCAGCAAGGCATTCATCTCGCTTCTCTCGAAGGACTTCCCTCAGCCTGGTACGATCCACCTCTCTCTCTTCACTTGTTAGAAATGGAGCACTGAGATATGAAATTTAACCAGCTGACATTATGCAAAAAGACAATCTTTTGACTAGACATGAATCTACATCCTCATCAGTAAGCACCTGGCTTTGAAAATTTATATTTAGATGGCCCAGACAATATCCCATCTTTTCTTTTTTTCCCCAAAGAATGGCAGGGAGAAATAGAAGATTTCTTAAAACACATCATTCACGCGATTATAAGATTCTGCTTCACTCCTTGCAGCCTTTCTGCAGAGAAGCCAAGAGGAGGTTCCAGCCTGCAGCTACTTCTTGTGCACTCACCCTGCTCTGTGGGGAAACAACCCTTTTTCTCACCCCAGCCTGTAAAGCAGCTACGAAACACAAAAAGCCACTCAGCGGAGCTGCTTGAGTTCCAGCCACACATGCTTAAGATCTGGCTTAGGCATTCCTGAAAGACACTGCAACGCTTTGTAACTCGGACAGTACTGGGGTGCCATCAAAAACCCAAAATTCTGTCGAGGAAACCGGCAGTATGGCTAGAGTAAGCCCAATGGTTCTGATCATTAAGTGCTCCTGTAAATGGCATTCACTGTTCTAACAGTTATGTTTGAGTGAGGAAAGGACCTCTTAGCAGTGATAATGGGTGACTGTCATGATACAGAAAATACTCAGCTCCAACAGTCTGTTATTAAGCACTTACACAGTCACGCAGCGAATGCCCTGCCTCTTCAATAGAACTTAAGTTACCCAATGACAGTGAGAAAAATGAGGTTTTTTCCCCCAACAAGCTGAGCAGGGCTGTGCAGTGCTCTACACAATTTGCTGCTACTACTGAGAAAAAGAGATTGAGAGAGAGAGAACTTTTTGTCTCTTTGTTGTGAAACTCAGTCACGCGGAAAGAGAACAAGTGTTTACTATTCTTTCAGAAAAAAGAAGCATCTGTGATGATTGCCAAGAAGTACCCGCTTGCTCACTTAATGATGTGCAAAATCTTGGTCAAGGCTGGAAATATTTTAAGTTGTACTTGAGTTTCAGTAGGAGCAGTGCAAAACCTCCTTTGTGGAGATACAGCAGCCATCTCCAGGGTGACTCAACGGAGACAGAATTCATTTTGGAGCTTGCTATGCTGTGGAAGTTTATAATAACGTAACTGCCCCATTGACAAAGATTAGAGCTCTTCATTATTTTTTGAATGGGTGGAAGAGGGGGAAAGGGGCAGGCAGGATTGAGGTTCAGCTTCAGCACCCTTTAATTCGTATCCATGTATGATCTTTACTCACTAAACTGTCTTAGTGATTCTAACATTTAAGTAGTTACAAAAGAGTATAATTGCTCATAAATAAATGTAGAGGGGAAAGAATCCTACGAACAGGCTTTCAAACATCAATATCAATTCAAGATTTAGTGGCGTCTTAAAATCGAAGGACAGCTTTGCTGGCAGCACACTGCTCAAAATCACTGTAAAGAATCTCATTTTGGTACATAGTTTACATTGTTGTTCTTGATATGAACTCAAAGATGAAGCTTTGTTTAAAGACAGAGTTCAAGTTACAAACACTAAAAAAGGAGGTGGTGATACAAAGTCTTTCATCTCTGGCAAAAATACTAAATATTCTTATGAAAAATGGCTCGTTGAACTCAAAGTAGGCAGTTGAAGTAAACTCAAACATAACGTCCTTGGTTTTGTTTCTTTAGTAATTACAGAAGACTATGAATCTCTTTTAGAGAGACAATCCACTGTATTCTGTGCGTGTTCCCATCCCAGTTTTTAAAATTTTCAGAGAAATCTCAGCCACGCTGTGGCAGTCACACCACCACCACTTGAAGTCAGGTGTTACTACTGCTGAGTACTAATTTGAACATGAACAATTTGAACAGGCAGGGGCCGTCTTGTCACACTTACACACATTTGCTATACCTTCTGCTTGCTCAGAAACTATGCACTTGGCCTATACAGGCCAAACACTTTATTAGACGATTATTAAAGGTTATTTGTACCCAGCTCCAAAGTGCAAACAAGAGAGAAAGGCACAGAGGTGCCAATTGAGAGCCATCATTTGCTATGTCACATCTCCTTAAATATCAGGATCCTCAGTCTAACAATTCCAATGGGAACATTCAGCTCTGTTCAACTCCACTTACCACCTGACTATGTTTATAATCTCACAGCAGTCCTCCTCATTCAAAAGCACTTTTCTGTGCTTTTACAGCTCCAGCATCCTCCTGTTTGTCAGAACACATCTATCATTTTGTCGTCGT
>JAOTQQ010000012.1:24068420-24092267 GCA_026546715.1 Gallinago undulata | reverse complement strand
GCGGCGTTTCGCTGCGGGCCGCGCCTACGGTGCCCTCCCCCCCCCCCCCCAACCCCCAGCGTCTCCTACGGGCTTCGTGTCCCCTTTTCCTTCCGTTTCCTGTCGGTGCGGGGTCTGAGCTGCCGCGGCATCCCCTCCGCTGCCCGGCGCGGCGGCGGACACCCCGCTGGCGGCCTGCCCGCCCCTCGCCGCCGGCTGCGGGGAGGACCCCCGGCCTCGGGGGCAGCGCTGGGGGGCTGTGGCGGAGGCGGGTCGGGCCGGGCCAGGCCGGGGGACGAGGCCTCGCGGTGCGGGAGCGGGTTTGCCGGCAGGGCCGGGAGTGGAGGCCTGGCTGAGGGCCGCGGGATGGCGGGGGCGGCTCCGCTCCCCGGGACAGGGCCGGGACGGGCGGCGGCGGCCGCTGCTCCCCTCCCCGGGCCCGAGAGGGCTGTGCCTGTCCCGGGGGGGCAGGGCTTTTGTGAGCACAGGGGGGGGCTCTTATACCCCCATCCCACCCCACCCCCGCAAAATTATTTCCCAGTTTGACCGTTTAATCCAACTGTGTCAGAATGAAGACTTTAAGACTGCACGAAAGGCGTTAATCCTGCTCCTTAACGGCTGTTCCCAGGAGCTGTCAGGCAGCAGAGCGGGTGTCGCACCCGCAGGGCTCTGCCCGGTGAAATATTTCCAAGGGGCCACACGTCAGAGCAGCCCAGCCACCCGAGCGCCTGTGAGAGGCTGCTGCTGCCCCAGGAGCAAGTTAACAGCAAGAAATCTTTCGGTTAATTTCTTTAGGTTATGTTGTGGCCTCTGGGGTCGGTGGTGTGTCATCTGAAATCTACCAATCTGCTCAATTCCTTCTTGAACAGCATTTAGGTACACTTCTAGTGCTTCTTTAAGTAGATGGCCACGCTTGCCGTGGGATGCTGACAGCAGAAGTGACACCAGGCGTTGGATACGCAGTTAGCACAGCAGTGTTAAGTTGCTCAGCGTGAGGATAACACTTCGCATTTGTCAGATGTAAGACACTGCTTTCTCCATATGTGGAAATATATCTTCCTGCCTCCTCTGCCTCCCTCTCCCAAGGCCAGCTGTGGGATAGCGACCAAGAAAGAACAGGACAGTTAGGATAAGCTTTTGGAATCGACTAAGATAGTACGTTTAAAAGAGTTCAACTGAAATGAGCTTCTAAAAGCTGAGTTTTGAGCTTGATCCACAGGTCCCTTTCACCCTGCGTGGTAAGGGAAGAGGTCTTAAGCTTTTTCTTTGAAAGACTTAGGCTTTTTGCACTTCTTAAAGATGTATGAAATGTACTTAAAGGCGTTTTGGAGGAGGCTGGCTGCTGTCAGAAGTCCAGGCTGTCCCCTTCCCACTCCTCCCTAGCTTCCCTGTGGCAAAACATTATCTCAAAATCTAGGCATTTCAAAAGATTTAAGAGTTTAAAGGGTGTACAAGTGATTTTGGAAGTCCAACATGTGCTCCTAGGGGGCTAATATGGCACTCAAATTGAAGGTACTGCCTCTCAAACTCTAGCTGATCATTTTCTCCACTGCTAGAAGTGAAACGTTGTGGCAAGTGACATTTAGGGTTAAGCGTGTCTAATACAAACATATAGTTGTTCTTTGACTCTAGCTTCACCGCAACAGATTTGATAGAAGTTTACTAGATTAAACTAATAAAGGTGGTTGGCAGAGCAATAAAATTGGTGTGTATTCTGCTTCTGCAGAGAAAGTGGTTATCAAAATGTGTGAATGGCTGTGGCCGTTTTAGGGTTGTTGCCCACCTGACTGCTCTCAGTCTCTGCCTGTGAAGATGATGCCCATCAAGTCTTTGTACTAATCTGACCCAGATCAATAAATACAATCTATTGTCAGTAAGTACTTGCTCGAATAAGTAATCGTGGAAGGGAAAAGCCAGCCATTCCATTAGTATGCTTTTCATTACACAGGCACGTTATTTATAGATGGTGTGGTTTACATGGAGACGTCGTAGAGGCCCTAAAGTCAGACAATAAGAACTCAGCTTTACAGCAGGAATTTGTCTCCTAGATGTAACTTCTAGTATGTGAAGAGAGGGTTAGTTTTGCTCCTTAATGTTTTTTTGTTTTTTTTTTAGATTTGGTTAGAAGTTCATTAAGTACTATAGCAGTTACGGTTGCCAAAGTAAAACTCTTTCTTCTTGGTCGTTTGCAAACAATCTTTAGAAGAAAGAAAGGATTTCAAACCTAGACAAGAATTTCTATTTTGGTGCTGCCTTTGAGTAGATATCCATAAATTCAGGCACAATCAGTCTACAGTGCCGCCTTTTGGCAGAGCTCTAGAGAAAAGGAGGGCGTTGGTAGTTTTGATGACTTCCTTAGGAATTTGGAAGAAACAGAAGAGCCAAGAAACCAGAGGACGCATATATTAGTTTACCTCCCCAGTAGCTGAACTGCTGTTTGAGCAAGTAGTAGCAAGAAGTAGTGGAACCAAGAAGTGCTCTAACCTGAGAAAAGTTTTTACGTGATCAACTTTCTGAAGTGTTCCCAATGCACAGCTGGCTGCTACAGATCCAGAGCTGAAAGTCCAGGTTTCAGCATCCACTGACGAGTATTGCTGTGCTGGAATTAGCATGGATGTGTTACAGAGGCTGAAAGCACACGTTGTTTTGTTAACAGCATAGTTATGGGGCTCATTATGTAATACTAGAAAAAAATTCTTTACGAAAACATAGACTGTGCCTAAATGTTGTTGCAATGCAACACAAACCACCAAAATGCCTTTAAAATGCAGATTATTTTTAGTGGCAGTCCAAGCCATGAAGACGAAAAATTAGAAGGAGCAATCTAGTGATCAGACAGAAGTCTCAGCGTCTTGAAATCTATATCTTTTCTGAATTCCTGCAATCTTTCAAATCAATTGCGACCTCCAAAACTTGGAATATAATTGCAGGGATACTCTGATAATTCATATCAAGAGAGGATAGAAATGGAGGGGGCATGCTGGAATCACAGCTTTAGAGGGTGACCTGGCCATACCCTTGGTTCCACCATGGCCTTGGCGCTGGCTGCAGGAACACGCAATGCTTTCTTCGCCTTCACGGAAAAGCTCATCTCACTGGGTTCCCTTGCCAGGCCTGCAGTAGGGGGGAGGACGGTGGTGGGTAAATGTTACTATTAATAACACACAAAGTTTTTGTTCTTACGGCACTTAATTTGCAGCATTCCCCAGAATGTAAATGCCGAAGTGTCGCAGGGAGACTGACAAAACGCCTTATTCTGTTATTTTCTCCCGGTGTTACAAGCCCTGGTGGGTGCTGCAGCAGCTGTGGCAGCGTGTGTCACAAACTGAAGAAGCCTGACACTATTAACAGGTTTTTTTCCGTGTGAGTACAAGGCTGATCAAATTATTCTAAACAATCTCTTTGATAAAATGCATAGTTTGAATCCCTGCGTTCTGTAGCGTAAGGCCTCTCCTGTCATCCTTTAATCATATTCACAGATCTTCCCCGAGCTTTCTTCACGGGGCTGTGCTGCCTGGAGGCTCTGGGTAGGTACCAGGCACGGCGTTTCAACAGTGACAGCATCTGTGGCAGGTGCCAAAATATAATCTCCTCGTTCCTCCTTGATGTTGCTGGTTGCGTGTCGGCCGTAACCAGTCTTCTACTGAGACCCTCTCTCCAACCACTTACTATCTGATGTATGGCCCCATTTTTGGTCAAAGCTCAGCACCCCTGAGGTGCGTGGTGTGCAGATGCCGGGCCGCCGTTCTGCCTGGGTCTGCATTCCTATTTTATTCCGTTGAAGTGCCCGTCACTGATCGTCTTTTTACCAGCCAGTGCAGGCTGTTCTGTGTTGGTAGCGTGTCATCCCCATTATTTGTCAGTCTGCTAGCCTTTGGTTTTATCTGCAGATTTTCAGTATACATCATACATCAGTACACGTTTAGTATACATCGTGTGTGTGTATATATATATACACACAATATATATGTACATTATATAGATATAAGTCAAATTGCATAAGGCCAATGCCAGAGCCTTGTGAGGCCCATCAGAAATCTCATATAACAAATTAACTGCCCAGTAGCCCTATTCCCGTGCTCGTGGTGAAGGCTGTTCAGTGCGCAGTGTGCTCCTGGATTGTTTCATTTCACACCTGTCCTTTGAAATCAAATCTATTTGAATGTGTGTTTATATTAAAACATCAAACTGTAAACTCCAGGACCTGCTAACAGGCACACCGGGTGCTTTTCCAGTTCGCCTGTGAAATACAGCGTAGGATGGAGAGGTGACAGGGAACTTCCTTAGTGCCCACAGCTAAACCTAGCACGACTTGTGAACCCAAATCAAAGGCACTGACTGATCATTTATATTAAAAAATACATCTTGGAACCTGTCTTTATTTTTTTTTTTCTTTTAATTCCGTGTAAATATGCTAGAATGATTTTGTGTCTAGTTTCTCAGTCGAAGTGCTAGGTGATATGCTGTATATCTATGGGTGACATCATTATTGATGTCTTTATCAGAAAAAACTTGTGGGCTCATCAAAAGTATCTGAAAAGATGCATTAAATCCTGTTGACTGTGATAAGTATAATATTCTCCGTGTAATAATTCAGTAGTCAAATCTTGTACTAATTGTTTTGCTTGGTGCTGGGTTTTAGCTGACAAGCCTCTGATTGCCCAGCTTATCCTTTGAAATACTGTAACAACTTTATTTTACCTTTTTGGAATTTCTTGAGTCCTGGAAGATTTGTAGAAAACGTACAGTAACGGTCCCACGCAGGGCTGGGTTGGATCATCCCTGAGATGAGGTTACAGTAAGACTTGCAATGTGTGCAGCCCAGTTCAGTGGGGAGAAAGTTGTCTGTTTTGCAAGGCAGATGTAAACCAGTGGATGGGAATAATACCCTTTCCGTGGAATCATAGAATGGCTCAGGTTGGAAGGGACCTTAAAGATCAGATCCTTTGTTTATATTGAAAATCTAAAGAAGCCTAACAAATTCATAATTTAGAAATGTTACTGTGTTGGTATGGTAATTTGAATGTGTAATTTTTTTATTACACTTCATCCTCAGTTCAATTTTAGGTGTTTTGTGTGCATTATTATTAATAAACGTCTAGCTCAGGCTCACAGATGGAGTATTTGTGCATCTTGAGTACTGCTTAATATGGATCTGTTGGGCCTCCTGAACTGGGTTTGGGAAACGTGGCACCAGTAAGGGGATGGCAGACTGGTGTAACTGGCAGCAGAATTTTCCGGGGATGCGTAAGCTTCCAGTGTAAATAACATTTGCGTACCTTGAGTGTTTGCCAGTCAGTGTTTGTCCGTTCTTGTGGACTGATGTATCTCAACACAGGTGCTGCCACTCGTTTGTGTCTGCCACTGCTGTCTGTACGAGGCGGATGAGATGCTGATCCAGCAGCACCCGTCGCTGGGGTTGGACGGGAGTTTTCACTCGCAGACTATTTCAAAAGAAAGACTATTTATTGTGGCCGCTTTCCCTTTCCCACCACCTGACTGCGGTTCTTCTCTCTACCCTTTCCGTTGGCAAGTGACTGTACAACCATGGTATGTCAGTTGTGGGTCACGGAAGAAAGGGAAGGAAAGATCAGAAAGTGGGAGGCGAGGGGGCAGCGTTCCCAGGCGGTTCCCCTGCTCCTCAAAGGGACTCTTTCAGCCAGCTCCACGGCTGCTCGCCGCCTCCTCTGATCACTCCTCACCACCTTTAAACCTTCCTGCACCTCCACCTGTGCTGATCCCACTGTTTCCAAGCTGTGTTCTGGATGTGTGGGATGAAGACAACTTTTTTTACTGTTTTTTGTTTTTTTTTTTCCCCAAAATCGCTTATTGGTTGTGCCTGCAAGGCAAGGCCAGCAGCCCCATGTGTCTTCATGTAAGCAAAGCTGTGCTCGTGGTTATATGACCTTCCCTACTTTGGCCAAAATGTACTATGCCAGTGAAAGTAACTTTAGATATGTCTTTCCCTGTATATGAGGTTTTGCCAGTGCAAATATATTAGAGAATGCTCTTCATCTTTATTATCAGTGTAATTCTGTCTGCAGAAGTTTAAGCATTTAGTGTAAATTTAGCTAATTTGGAAAAATGAGTGTCTAAAAGATGACTGTCAGGTTAGTATATGGTGACATACTCAAATCAACCACCAGGTTCTTAACCTGAGGTCCCTAAACTCTGACTAAAGCCAAAACCAGATTTCAAAAGCATCTGATCCCTTCTGGTACTTGGGTTGTGGGAGTCTGTTGATATGACTAATTTTATTTTTTTTTGCATTTGTTTTATTCTGCAAAGCTTTTTTGTTAAGCTCTGCTGATGGCAATAATGGAACAGTTAACTGGACGACTAAGCGAGCCCACAGTTATATTATCAGCAGAATAAAGGCTGTTGAGAAGAATGGTGAGTTTAGGTTGTAAGTTTAAGTCCCGCGTTGGTTCAGTCTGCTTTTAATATTACTCCTGCTTTTTCAGTCATGTCCTTGTTTTAGGAATTAGCTGCTATTTCAAGGTAAGTGATTTGGAAAATTTTACGTTTCTTCAATCTTTTAAACGTTCACAGACTTGTGTGTCTTTGGGTCTTCCCCAGCTTTTCCTGTTCCTGCAGCTTTGCTTGGAATAACAGCTGTGCGTGTACCTAATGGCGCACAGATTCTTACCACGGCTGGTTGCTCGGGGGTACCTCTGCAGTTTGCTTAATACAATAACTCGTCTGTAACATTGAAAAAAAAAAAAATCTTTCCCTACGTGTCTGCAAAAAGACTATTTTACTGTCATTTATGCAGGTACACACAGAATATTTTAGCTAGTGTACGCTAGCTGAGAAAGGGCCTGGCACTGAGCGCCCATCCAGGCTGGCCATCTGGACCAGCCCCAAATCACCTTATTTCTGGGATTGTGCTTCATCTGCTAAAAAATCGTGGGGAGAGAATCCACTGAAATTCCCAGGAAAAAAAATTCTAGGTGGATTTTATTTCTTTTCCTGAAGATCATCAGCATACAGGCTTCAACCAGCATGGTAAATCTTCTGAAATTTCTGGAGCCAGAGTGATCTGTACCTGAGAACCCGACACAATCCTAGCAGAATTTCAGAACTCTGCCCAGGTTCGACACCCTCAAGAAGAACAACTGCCGCAGTTTCTTTATACGTTTAAAAAGAGCAGGGTGTGTTTTCCAGCCTTCAGTTCCCAGTTAATCTACTTCTTTCCCAGTCTCCAGAACTTCTAACCTTTCTGCACGGATCTATCTTGGGATCTGCAGAAAGTCCTCCAAGGGATCTGGAAACAAGAAAGGAGAAAACGGTGCTGTCGAGGTAGCTGATACTGTTTTTTCTAGCAGGGATCTGTTGTGTTCCTACTTAGTGAAGAGTTCTAATTTTCCATGGTTAGTTTTACAGTTTTCCTTTCTGTAAAGGCTGAGATTTTTATCTACCCCGGGGAATTTGCCGAGGCAGTTCACCTCTGGCAGGCTGCTCTATTACACTAGTAGCTAGAAGTTGGTGAGTACATTCAGTGTCATCCCTAGATCACCTAAGACAATGACACATTCATCTCCAGTCTCAGGCAGGCTTATGAAAATAATTTTGGGTTTTAAAAGCTTCTGAAGAAAGTATCATTACTGGTTCGGTTATTGAAAAACAGTGATTGCTACAGTGGGGTGAAGACTCGTCATTTTCCTTCTGATATTGAAGGAACTTGACAGAAGACCAAGAAGAGCTTCTCTGGTGAGGAGGGCGAGAACTTTCAGATTCTTAATCTCCATACTTGTGGCATTACAACATGTTTGTTGTTAGAAGATAAAATAGGTTTGGGGATTTTTTTTCCTTCTGAGAGGCATTTTTAGACTTCCACCAAGATGACAGTTTTCTATCTGCGTGAGATCCTGCCTGGTGTGTTCCCCAGCACCAGAACTTCCCATTACTGGGAATGGGCAGGCGTTTAGCGGTGGCAATAGATTTCCTCTAACAGACAAAATATATACATTATATGGATTGGTTTATTTTTTTTTTCAGTAACTGCTGACACTATTATTCTTCTTTCTTTCTAAAACTATTGCTTATGGAGGAAATATGCATTACTTTTTCACTGTTCATCCTGTTTGAAATGGATTTTCATTGTGGAGTCAAAGCATCAGAAACAGAAAAATGGATTTTGTTTCTAGATATTTGATGCATTTTCAGCCAGCCACTGTATTTTTGTCAGCTTTTCTGCTCTATTAATGTTACAAATTACTTTTTCTGCTTTTCTTGAAAATATTTTAAAGGAAATTGATGAGTTTCCTTGCTCTATTTACATCTCATTCGCAGGAGTGCGAAAGTTTTGGATCATCAATTTACAACTATTAATTAAACAAATCAAATACCTATGTTACTGTACTTAAATCTACATAATTAAAATTATAGTAACTGGTTTATTAACCATATGTAATTGTAATAAACTATTTAAATTTCAGGATTCATTTAAATTTTTTATTTAAGGTAGAAGCATTAGAAAGCTACTCTGTTCAGCGCTGTGTTAAAAGCGGCTTCCAAAGGTGGGGAAAGAGACTGCTGTGGGATTTGATCAATAACACATCCCGAGCTTGAGACTGTTAATTCTGCACTGTCAGGCTGGAGGAGAGGGAAGTAACTAAATGTAGACTGAATCTGCCTCTCCTCCCTGCAGCCAGTGGGGATCCAGTCAGTGCAGGCAGGAGTCTGGGACATGACTCCTCTCCTTTCACAGGAGAACTCAAATTAATCAACCCCTAGAAGCGCCCGTTTCTTCTCCTCTGACTATAAAAGGAGCCTGAGTAGCTCAGTGGTGGATGTTGTTTCTGTGGGCATCTAAAATTAGGTGAGAGAGATTCCACACTGAGGACGTGGTGGGAGGGCTGGAATGGCTGTGATGATTGCCTCATTAGCAGTGGCTTTTGAAGCCGATCTCCAGTAAGAAGGTTGGTGTAGTGATAAGGCTGGAGAAATTATACCAGGATTAGGAAATGACACCAGCTGGATCCACATTTCAAATATATCTTCCTTATTGATGCAAGTGTTGAAATGAGCCCATTTATCTTCGAGGAGGTGTCACTTTGTTCCCCTGGGTTTGTTAGGAGGGCTCTGAAGGCTCTTTGGGAGTTGCTCTTCTCCCTTTGGCAACCATGGCAGGTAGCCGTGTGTCCCGTACTAGGACTTATCTCCACTTACCACCTCCTTGGAGGTCATCCTCACCTCCTTGACAAAAATTGTCAGCAGTGATTCAGGGCATTGACTTAAATTGAATCATAATGTGGAACAGCAGTATGACCTACAGCGTGTTTTGTTGAGACACCGTTAGATGTCTCAGATCAGTATTCTCCATCTATGCTTTAAACTTGTTGAAAAAGTGATTTCTTATCCATTTACTGGATAAGAATGCATCCATGCATCACATGTGATGCATAAGAATGCATCACAATGATTTTTGTATTCTAATTCATCACAATGTGTATATAGTACTGTCAAATACGTTATACATAAATAAGGTTTGCGTTTATCAACTAAAATTGTAATTTCATAAAAAAAAATAGCATATTGCTTTTTACATATGCTGCTGGCTCTGAATTAAGTTTCCTTTAGGTTTTTAATTCTGAGTCCTGTAAAATAGGGCTTCATTTTTTTGGTTTGGAATCAGTAACCCTGACTGGGCTATAATTGCCCACGTCCCCCTGTTTTATCCTTCAGTACCAGCACGTCTTCAGTAACGAGCTCTGGAGGCAGGATTTTAGCTGTACGTTACCTGAACTTGCTGGTCTGAGGTGAGATAATCTCACTTTGAGAACTCACAGAAACCCTGAGCTGCACTGAGTTCCTCAGTCCTTTTCTGCATGAGAACTGGAAAATCTGCCCTTGAATCGGTGCCCTTGGTTGGTGAATTTCCTCTCTAGTTCTCATGTTCCTTATTTTTATGTAAAATAGCAAGAAAACAGGATTGTGTCGTTCATTTAAGCTATTCTTATTTCTGTACTATTACAAATAAACCAGTTATAAAATTACAATAGCCTCCCTGGTTGGTTTTTTTTGTTGTTATTGTTGTTGCAATAAACCCAAAGGGCTGGAGCAAGTCCTGAGATCCTGACCCCGCTGGTCGTTTTTGGCAGCGTGGGATGGGAGAGGGGCTTTGCTCTGAGTCCTCTTCCTAAAGCTCTGCAACCTTTTAAAAAATACATATTAACAGCATCTAATATTCCTTGTTTTCCTTCCCCTGGATTGCCCACGCTGCTGTTGCAATGCCTGCTGTGTTCTCTAGGGCATGTCTCATTTTGGCTGTTTTCTGTCTCTTTTCTTCCCTTCTGCCTTTCAGTGTACACCATTCTCTCTAAGGTGCACTCCGACCGGAATGTCTACCCTTCTGCCGGAGTTCTCTTTGTTCATGTTTTGGAGAGAGAGTACTTTAAGGGGGAGTTCCCTCCTTACCCAAAGCCTGGTATGGGATGCTAAGATCTTCCGTATTATATACAAGTGCAGGAAAAAAAAAAATGTTTAAAAAAATTCAAGTTTATTTAGCGTACCTTACAGTTCAGCATGTAATGTATAAAGGACAGGTTTTAATTTCTACTGAAATATCTTCAAATAAAATAAATGGTCCTATAAATTTAAAATGTTGTGTTTTGTGATCATCAGTTGTGAAGAGATGCATGTAATTGTGTAGTAGGAAAAAATACTTAATAATTTGGGAAGGCATAATAACACGTTATATATCTGGGATTAGGAAATATAACTTTTCTTCACTTTCACATTAAATATGGAATTGTGGAAGTTGAATGTCTGTTAAAAATGCCATTTATATATAGTTATATAGATATAACCACCCTATTTTCCTATAAAAATAGGAAAAAACTATAATAAATGCGAAGTGCATACATAATCAAAACCTGTTTTGCTAATAAACCTTTGAATTGATTTGGAAGTATGGTTTTCAAAACTCAAATTAAAAATAAGCTTCTGTTGGCATTGGTTAAATCTTGTCAGGAATAAACCCAAATGTTTTAAAAAAATCCCCTCTTCTAGTCAATGAGTGCAAGCACAGGGAGTTAGCCAGGGCTCCGAGAAGCACAAGCACGTTCATCTCTGCCCTTGGTTGCACTTTTCAGATATTTCGTGGTACTTGCTGGTACTGAGCAGGAGTTCACCTATTCCTGAGGTGGGGAGGGTTAGTATTTTTTTTTGTTGTTTTCTTTTGGGAAATTTTTAGAAGATGTAACTGGAATGCTGAATAAGATTGTCCAATAGAAACATCAAAATCGGTGTATAGTATTTTCTTGCAGGTATTCTAATGCGATTTGTCTTATCCAGGTGAAATAAGTAATGATCCAATAACGTTTAATACCAACCTGATGGGTTACCCTGACAGACCCGGGTGGCTGCGCTACATCCAAAGGACACCCTACAGCGATGGGGTGCTCTACGGCTCCCCAACGGTGGAGAACGTGGGCAAACCAACCGTCATCGAGGTATTGTCTTTGAAAGGCTCAAAAGCATCTATTTTGGTTTAGAGTATAAGATTCAGAATTGTCAACAAGTATTGCCTCTTTTTTTTTTTTTTTTTTTTAAAGTTAATCTTCCTCTTTTTTTAATTGTAATTATAAGGCAGGGACAAGGACTCGTTACATTAATGTTTTCTCTTAGGTACCGTTATATCCTCTTTGGAGAGTAAGCCAAATTGTGTGAGATTCCATATTGTACTTTTAAGGTATAACTAGTAAATAGCAATAACCATTTAAGCTTAATATTCCTTGATGAAATACCTTTGGATTCTTGCCCTTCATCTTTCCGAGAGGCATTTAATTTCAGTAAATTAGGAATATAGTAGAGTTGTATTCGAAATATAGGGGAAAAAACCTTTTGTAAACAAGTATCCTTGAAGAATATCTGAATTCTGACCTTTGTAACGTTCCACCCTAAATATGAGCCAGACTTTTCCACACTGGAAAATACAGCATTCAGTCAATAAACAGGCTTTGGGTTTGTTTTTTTAAATTAAATTATTTTTCATCAAATATTTTCTGGTTCATTATGCATGTTTATTGATAGATTTAATTTTAATTAGCACTTGTATGTATTTAATTCTAGCCCTATAAGCGTAGCAATGACAAAACCCACTAATTTATTTTTGACAATTAGCTATCCAAATGTTTAAAAGCGCCAATTATTCCTTGAGCAGCATCCGAAAGGGAGAAAGGCTAGTGTTTTCCACCAGGCACGTCCTGGACAGCAGACTCAATCAGACACTCTGGGCTTCGCAGTGTTAAGGAAAATCTGCTCATTAACTTGCTCCAGGCATTTTGCTGCTTCAGCAATATATTGGTCTTAAACCCTCCATGAGTTTTTTTTCTAAATTGTATTTGATATAGTTGTTCTTCCTTAAGAATGACATCTCTAACCATTAAGTAAATCTGTGGACCATTTCACCCGCGCTTAATTCGATATACATGATTGGGTTTTGATTTCAGCAGGACTAATGACATTGATCATTGACGAGATTTTCATTGATGTTTCATTTACCTGATTTTCATATTTACGTTGTTGTTTTGCAATCACATCTTTTATTTTCCCCCAGATCACTGCATACAACAGGCGTACCTTTGAGACAGCAAGACATAATTTGATCATTAATATCATGTCAGCAGAAGGTATGTACAGAAAATAGCCCCTTGTGTTTTGAACTGAGGAAGCAAAGCCATCTCATGGGCTCCTATTCGTTTAAGTTTAAAAAATTAATGTAAAATAGTTATCTGGTGTTCAAGCCAAATGTGAGGACACAAAAGGAAGTAAGAGTTTTCTCTCTTTTGATTCAATTTGTTATTTTTATCTATTTTTTTTTATAATTGCAGTTTTTTCTCCTGTCTTTTTAAATGAACCTTGCACAAAGGATTTTATTCTCTGCATGTTCGTTATGCAGAGAAGGATCCTACTGGCAGGTTCAGAAAACAACAGATTATGGCACATATGGACATTGCAATTAAAAAAAGTAGAATAATTTGTATCCTTAAAATTAGTTCTCTTCATCATGGCTACATATTTATAGTCATATTTATATATATATATCTGTATTGCAGGTTGGGATCCATTGTCACTGCAGATCAGTTTTGATCCCCAAAATTAGCATGAGGGTAATTTTATCTGTTTAATGAAAATTTACCAACAAAGACTCTTCTTCAGTCTGTTCTGTCATCTCCCAGTTAAAACTAGCCGGTGGTTTTCAACTTCAGTAACAGCTAATAGTACTAAATATTTAATTAAACTTAATCACATTAGGTTGAAAAATGAGCTGGTTCAAATACAAGATTTTTGGGAAGGTGTGTCCATCTTACAGCGGTGCTACGGTAATAGTTACGGCAAATTCTCTGTAAGGGAGCCTTTGTTTAAGGCAAAACTCTTCCTTTTTTACCACGACTAGATTTTCCTCTGCCGTACCAAGCGGAGTTCTTCGTAAGGAATATGAACGTGGAGGAGATGTTAGCGAGTGAGGTTCTCGGGGACTTTCTGGGAGCGGTGAAAAACGTGTGGCAGCCGGAACGCCTGAACGCCATAAACATCACCTCAGCCCTCGACAGGGGAGGGAGAGTCCCCCTCCCCATCAACGACATGAAGGAGGGGTAAGCACGGCTTTGCTGTACGCTTTTGTTTCTTACCTAAAAGCTTAATATTTTTTAAGGTTTTCTAGAAACTTTGCAATTGCTGTTTTATATTTTGGAAATCCAGATTGGTATCAGATAAGAAAACTTTCCTGATGTTCCGAGCCCCCGTTATACTGTGGGTTTGTCATGGTAGACACCATTCCAGGAGGTGACAATTCCCATAGATTGATTTTACAATCCAAGGAATACTGATAAATTCTGTTAATTATAAAACAGCTGGTAGTAAATACGCTGATTTTGTAATTGTAATTACTTCTGAGCAGCCATTTGACATTTTTGAGTATTCAGCAGTTCCCAATTCACAACACGTCATGGTCCTGTGGGGTTTGTGGGGGTGTCCTGCCATAGAATCATAGAATCCTCTGGGCCAGAAGGGACCTCCAAAGGCCATCCAGTCTGACCCCCACAACCAGACCAGGTTGCCCAGGGCCTCCTCAAGCCTCCCCTTGAATGTCTCCAGGGAAGGGGCCTCAACCACCTCCCTGGGCAACCTCTTCCAGTGCTCCACCACCCTCACAGTAAAGAACTTATTCCTAAGATCCAACCTAAATCTGCTTTTCTTCAGTTTAAACCCATTGCTCCTCGTCCTGTCCCTGCAGGCCTTTGGAAACAGGCTCTCCCCATCCCTCCTGTAGCCCCCTCAGGTACTGGAAGGCCACTCTTAGGTCTCCCCGGAGCCTCCTCTTCTCTAGAGTGAAGAGGAGGTTGTCGCTCATCTGTCACTCCTCTCCCTGCAGGGTCTACGTCATGGTCGGGGCAGACGTTCCCTTCTCCTCCTGCCTGAGGGAGGTGGAAAACCCCCAAAATCAGCTGAGGTGCAGCCAAGAAATGGAGCCCGTAATAACCTGCGATAAAAAGTTCCGTACGCAATTCCACATCGACTGGTGTAAAATCTCCCTGGTGAGTTCATCGCTGCATGAAAATGACGTTTGTGGAAGTACAGTGTTGTACGCCAGGCGTGGTTTAGGTGAGAGTTTGGCCAGACAGCTCTGCCAAATTCCACTGCACCGTGTCTGATGGACATTGTTTTCCATCTGGCAGATGCTCTTAAGGTTGGTTCAGGATCAAAGAAGGGATGGAGCTGGGCTTCCCTCTGCTTCGTCCCAGCTTGCTTTTCCCGAGCCAAGGCAAGGGGCAGGGAGTCCCCCAGTCCCCAGGGGCTGGGAGGGAGGTGGGCTCCCTTGCCCACAGCCATAGAGTGAGAACACAGCCATCGCATCCTCTTCCTCCCGCTTCCTATGGGGTGCTGTTGGGGGTTAGCACCTGAATCCGAGAGTAGATTTAAGCTTGTGGGTCCCAAATACTGGAAGGAGGGGCAACTTACACCCGTTTCCTCTTAAGGCTGCTTTCCCACGCTGTGCATGGGCCTCTCGCAGTCACAGCAGTAGCTTCACTCTTCTTTTTTGTGCCTCTGCTTCAGGCTTGAGATTGAGCCAAGCAGCCAGGTAGAATCCATAATTCAGTATGTTAAAATATACTGCACAAGTTAATGAGTCAAGAATACATAAATTAACTTCTGTCAAACTGCACTTTAAGTTAACTGATATTATAGATATTATAATATATATATGCATCTGTATGCATTTGAAACTCAACATAATGCTACTTCTGGACTTCCATGACAACCTGTTCATCCATTGCCTAAGTTTTAATATGGCGTTTTATGACTTAAAGTGTAAATTATAAAGAAATGACCATCAATTGCAAGATTTCTTGATGAACAGTCAGGCAAAGCATGTAGCCAAATACAATTTATTTTCATTAATGATCTGGAGAGCTTGCTTTTCTGAGCACTGGATGTGGAGCTTGGTAGGAAGGAAAAAATGGAGAAGTACCTCCAGTCTTCATCTCTACCACCTTCACACGGGAGAGGGCAGTGGTGTTACTGAGGAAGGCCAGTAGGAAGTGCATTCATTCAGCCAAAAGACATCAGTAGCAGATAATTAATCTGCATAGAAATGTTTACAGCATTTTCACTCAAATACTGTTTGTGTGAGAGATCCCCAAAATTAATCTGTAAAACACGTAATATCTCTGGTAGATACAAAATAAAGCAGTAATGTGATAAAAATTGGTATTTCTTATTGATGAGAAGCTTTCAACGAAATGCAAAGTTTTAGTGGTTTATAAAAGTGGTAGGGTGAAATTGTACAGAATTTGTCAAATGCGTGATGTTGATTGTTTTATGTGTTACGGCTGGGGAAATGCTGCTTGGTTTTACACTCTGTTAATTTGATATATAATTGTCTCTTTTTTTTCCTTTTTTTTTTTTTTTTTTTTTTTTCTGGCCACCAGGTTGACAACACAAAGCAAGTTTCCACCTTTCAGGAGGTGATTCGTGGCGAGGGGATATTACCCGATGGTGGGGAGTACAAGCCCCCTTCCGATACCCTGAAAAGCAGAGACTATTACTCGGATTTCCTAATTACCCTGGCAGTGCCCTCGGCAATAGCACTGGTGCTTTTTCTAATCCTTGCCTATATCATGTGCTGCCGACGGGAAGGAGTGTGAGTACTTTAACACAATAATCACTAATTGTAGATACTTTTTTTTTTTCTTTTAAGATTATAATGCGCAGAAGACTGTTTGTTAGCAGAATTCCATTCAGTTCATTAAAAACATTTAAAACAGGCCAGAAGATACTTGCTTGAAACAGTGCAGTGTGTCTCATCTGAGCACGTGCAGTAACTTCCGAGGGAGTTGAAACAGGGCCTTTAACTGTTCTAGTTGAAAGGGTTAAAAATCTCAACGTACCCACGGATCTCCACATGTGCACAACTCTCCAAAACGCCCCAAACAAATAAAATACTAATAAAGGATCGTCGATTCAGGAAAACATTAAGTAATTTCTAAAATGCTAACTTAGAAAATAACTCTGGTTGAGGATCTGAACTGAATTTAGACGCCCCATAAAAGAAAAGCACATAAAAGGAAAGCAGCAAGTAACGCAGTTTCTGCCATTTCTTACACAAACTACAGTTCCATTTTGTCACGGAATTTATTTTAGCCAGAAGCTTGTTCTTTAACTTGCCTTTCCATCTCTGTGTGTGTGTCTGTGTGTGCCATCAGTATCACACCTTTCTTCCTGCCTCCATCCAGGTCTCACCACAACCCCAGCTCCAAATGCTGCCAAGCTGCGGCCAGCAGTGACCTTGTCAGCATTTCCACACCATGGACTATTCTCATCTTCAGATAGATTTAATGTTCCAACTATCAATGCTATTATTTAATTCATAAATTTTGTTTTGTTTTTAGGGAAAAGAGAAACATGCAAACACCAGAGTAAGTGTCTTCTTTCCTGTTATTTTTCTTTTACCATTTAATTTTCATTCTCAGTAGCTTGTCATGCTTCATACATGTGTGTCATAATCTTCTCTCATTCTCTCTAATCCATGGTTTAATTCATAAATGTGAAAGCTGCTTTTAAATCAGAGTCTTGGCAAGGGTAGAAGACCAGAATAAAAAGGGTTTGAAATTAATGACTGTCAATTCAAAATAAAATAGTGCTGTTAGAATTTATACTCCTGGTTGTTGAACTTCCCAGCCTATACCTTAAGGCAGCGGAGAGGAGACCGGATACCCTGGCAGGTACCCAGTGCCTGTCTATGGAGTCTTCTAAAATCAATCTGAGTTTTTATGAATCTATCACAAGAATCAGGAGTCAACCAAAACTTTTATTTTAACGGCAGCAAATAAACGTAACATTAGCAGCAAATTGCACAGCCTTGGATCCTATGCAAGCTCCTTACCTAGCCAGCAAAATCTAACGGAATAATTACTGCCTTAAAAATGAGATAAATCCAGTATTTATTAAATTAGCTATGTAAAAGTGTACTGTAATCGCTGCACGAGAGCATGCATCCAGGTCCTTGTGTTTATAAGAGAAACAGTAACCGTACAAGCCTATCCATTTTGATAGAGCATTTAAAATATGTGTTTACTGTTGTATTTCCTTCTGCCATAGCATCCAGCTGGTGCACCACAGCGCTATCCAGAAGTCCACCAAAGAGCTGCGGGACATGTCCAAAAACAGAGAGATAGCCTGGCCCCTCTCCACGCTGCCCGTCTTCCACCCCGTCACCGGCGAGATCGTGCCGGCCCTTCCCACGGACAGCTTCGAGCCCACCAGCATGCCGCTGATGCAGACCCAGCAGTAAGCCTCCAGCTCTCATTTTACTCGTTAGCACTCGTTAACGAGGGATTCCAGCGCGTGGGTCGTGGAGGTGTTGGTGAGGACTCTGAAGTTTGATTGCTCTGACGTTGGCGTTTCAAGCAGAAAGGCCGGTCTTCTGCTATAGAATTAAATGGTTGGGTTTCAAAGGGCAAAGAAGCTTTGGGTGGAACAGTAATGTTTCTGCGTAATTTGGAGGAAAAGCTACTTTTGACAGTGGAATCATTGTAAAGTGATCTATTTTAGACACCCTGCCTCTTAACTCTTTGGAGTTCTCCTATAAAACTAGCACCATCTGCCCACTGAAAATGGATCATTGCTTCATGAGCACAAAAATGAAGTGTAAATGCTGAACTTTCACGTGTGATGTGCTCCAGCCTTTGCATGAAGCACTAAAGGTACAAAATTGCTTTTTGCAGGAACCTGCCGCACCAGACCCGCATCCCGCAGCAGCAGAGCGCAGGTGAGTCCTGAGGGGACACGGGGACACGAGGTGACCAGCACCGAGGGGACCCTGGTCACAGCACGGGCAGGGGGAACCTTTCTCAGGTCTAGTGAAATATCGCAGCGTTGTCCTTCCAGACAGTTTTTATACATCAGGGAAAATTTTGGGATGGGATTGATTGAACAAGGGGATAAGGATGGTGCAAGGACAACATAGAGGCCAGAGTATCATTTTTGAATATTTAAAGCCATATTTAGGCAGAACTCTCTATATTTATATGTATTGAACGTAATTTGGGAGCTACAGCTCTAAAAGGCAGCCTTGTTTTAACTTGGGAGTTACAAAAGCAACTCTTTTCATTCCAACTCCTCCTTCTTCATTACTGCTTTCGGGGATTAAAGGAGAATTTCGTATGACAACATTTCAAAGATTTGAGGCAAGTATATAACAGACGCTCCTGCCCGTGTGGTTGGGGCTTTCGTTATCTGGGAACTGAAAAACCCTGCCCCCGAACGGCCCTGGGTGCAGCTGTGCCAGCTCTCTGTGCTATTTGTGAGCCTTGTTACAGCTCTGTCTGGATCTGTGCATGTGTTGGGAATGGCAGATGGTCTCGGTGGTCTCCACCCAGAGCCCCTGGCGCTGCCTGGGCTTCCTTTGTCGCTTGTGAGTCGCTCTGAAGAGCTGCTAGAAAATAGAGTGCGGAAGCCCTGCTGTGGCTTTGTTTCTGTAGTACCTTATTTCGGTAGGTGACACCTCTTCTGTCATATCCATCACAGACGCTGCCTGTGACGAGCTCTCAGAAATGAGGGGGAAAGCAAATGCTTTTCCCAGAAGTAAGAAACAGTTTGTTTTAAAGCCTTACATGAAAATGCAGATTTAGGTGCTGAGAGAATGCTCGCCTGTTTCACAAAGTTAAAACTCTACTTGGGACAGAATTACATGAAAGGCGGCGACTCGCATCTAAGGTTGGATGACCCTGGAGACCCTGCTCTCCAAGAGGGAGAGGTGAATTAAGGTGTAGAATTGTCTCTGTGTCAACTGGCAGAGCTCACGAGGCCTGTTGGAGGGTGCTGATGGAAGGGTTTGTAGGATATTCCTGTAATGGCAAAGACTAAATGGTAACCCTGTACTGCATTCCTCCATTTGGAGCTTCGCAGTCTCCTTGGGAAGCCTGGTGGATCCTGAATAGAAAGAGAAATTCCCAGTTAAACCATCTTTTCTCAGATTTCTCCCTTCCCAGAAGCAACCGAATGTCGTGTAGATGTCGTGTTCTGCTGTGGGTTGTGTTTGTGGCTGTTGGCACAGGGGTGATGAGTGCTGAGTGGGGCTGGAGGCGGGACGGGGTGTCACCCTCCCCTCTCCCTGCAGGTAAATGGTATTCCTGAGGAGCGGAAGCTGACGGACGCCATCAATTTGTAATCATCGGAGGCGGCGGTGAGTGGTGGTGTTTCCTCCCATCCTGAGGGATACAGGAGTGGTCCGGCTGCAGCGCTGGGTGGTGCCGTGCCGGGGCCTGGGATCCCCCCCCAAACCCCAGGTACCGGAGCCTTTTGTACCTTTTGGACACGTTGGACAATTCGTAAACCATAACTTTTTGTATTTGTTACGTTCAGAAAGTAATCTCTCAAGTCTATGTATTGATAAATACCCGGCTTTTATTCTCTCTTGCCATCTCCCCTGGAAGTTTTCCCAGGGAAATCAAAGCTGCTGGAGGGGGGTTTCAGAGGGGTCGGGGGGAGATGTCACTGCCCCACCTTACGCTGTCACGCAGTTCCGTGGGAGCAGCAAAACCTGGGCAATGGGATGAGGCTCAGAAAGAGCATCCCAGCTTTGTTAGGCATGAATTTTGTAGAGATTCTCAGAGTGTAACAAAGTTACTTTTGAGAAAAAAAAACACCCTCAACAAAAAACCGAAAGAAAAACCTAAAAATATTCCTGTTGAAAATTGGATTTGTTTCTTTACCCGATTTGCCACCTATAAGCAATAAACCGTTTAAAATCTATCCATTCATTTCATGGCAGTTGAAAAATGAAGTTTCTGAAGCCATGGGGATAAAGACCATTCTGGGGCCCAGAAGGTACCGGGGGAGATGGTTCAATCAGCCCCCAGGAGCCCCCCCTCCCCCCCGTTCCCAGCAGCTTCGGGATTGACAGAAGGTGAAGGGAGACCCAGTCACCCAGCAGGTACCACCCGTCTCTGTAAATACCTGACATGGAAACTCCAATAAAGAGGAACCGGTTCCGCAGCGCTGCCTCCGCCTGGTTACTGCCCCCCGTGCCACCTCAGCTGCCCTGGGAGGGACAGTGACAGGGGACAGCCAGTGGGTGAGGAGGAGGAGCCCCCTGGGTTTAACTGGGGGAGACACTGACCTGGGAGCAGTAACTGGGAAGGACGGGGAGCGTTTGCCCCGCAGAGTTCAGGTGCCCGCCTCAGGTGGTGTCTCCCCAGGGACACGAGGAGCTTTTGGGACAGGAACTGCCCCTGAATCCTTTGGCTGAGGAGCCCCTTCCTCTGGGGGGGACCTGAATTCCCAAATAAAAGCTCAGTGGCTTCACCCAGACCTTAGGGGTGGGTTCCTGCTGGTGCCAGAGGGGGAAAGCAGAGGCAGCTCCTGGGCACTCACACAGAGCTTGGCCGTGGCTTTGGGCTTCAAACCCCGGGGGAAAAAGTATTCACACACCCCCCCCGTGGGGGCTGTGTATCCTGATAAAGCCCCAGCTCCTGGGGGGGGAACTGGCTCCAATTCCCTCCAAGCTGGGACAGCGGGATTGACTGCAGGGGAACCTCCCTCCTCCATCCAAGTGAGAACCTGCCCCTGGGCTGGAGGGGTGATGCCCCAAACACCTCTCTGGGGACACGGCTGCCACCGCAGGCAGGCACAAGAGGGAACTCGAGCAATAACGAGTCTTTACTTAATTGATGCTGCTCCCATTACAAAAATAAGCATCCACAGCACATTTATTTCATGTTTAAATTACATCATATTTTTACATAACCTGAAAAGAAAATATATTTATCCCACGTACAGTCATAGTAAACAAGTGCATTATTTCCAACATTAAAAATAAATCTTTTGACCGAGTCTGTACAACAGATAAATAACATTATATCTACAATACTTAAGTTGTGAAGAACAAAACAAAACAACAATTATCCCTCGAACTCACCGTTCCCCATTGCTCCTAATACTGGCGTAGATGAAGGTCCTGGGTCCTGTCCCACCCCAGCGGTCACCAGCGCCGCGTCCTTCAGCCACTCGGGTGCCCTGATGGAGGGGGTTAACCCGTCCCAACGTGGGCAGTCACACACAGACACCACACGGCTGAGTGTCCTCCCAGTAGCTTCAAAATTAGAACTAGAATTAGTAAAACTCCTGAGCCTGGGGGAAGCCAATGATTTGTTTTGTCTTTTCCATAATGAGGGACCAGTCATTCTTTAAAGGAACCTGATTCTCCACCGGGGAAACATAATTGAAGTTGTTCTTTACATAATTTTATTTTTTTTTTTGCACTCCTTGGTGGCTTCAAGTTTGAATTCCATTTTTAACTGGGCTGAAACAATGTCCACCACAGTCCGTCCGGTACAAATTGGGATTCTCACCGTTTATAATCACACACGATTGCACATACGCTTGGGGAACACCACTGTGCTTGTGGCTGTGACCACCACCAAGTAACCAGTAGAAGAATGAAGTGAGAAAGCGACAGGAGGTCAAAATATCACTTGAACCAAACCCACCGATGGCAAAGAAATGCCGTAACGTCAGCGGGTGAGGGGGAGGGAAATCCCAGCTCGTGGCCCCCCCGGGAAGGGCTATTGCTGGCGCTTTCGGTTGACAGGACAGAGGGGAGCTGCTGGAGAGGGTGGGAAAGGAGGTTCCTCCAAACAGCTCCCATCTCATCCCATTTGCAGTTCTGAGCCCCCACCCCCTGCCTGTAACAAGGGCAAGGGCTCACCCCTTCCCCATTAACACCAGTGGCCCCGTGTCCTCCACTCACGGTCTCATACAGGGTGGAACATGGCACCGGTTCCCCAGAGACACCCAGTAAAGGTCACCTACAAGCTCAGCGAGAGGTTGGACGGTCACCGTCCCCCCTCTTCTCCCACATCCTTCGGACCTGACGGAGTGGCTGGCACGGGATTGCATCCGGCTGGAAAAGAGAGGGGGCTCTCCCAAAAATCCTCCACCTTGAACCGAGTCTCTGAAAAAAAGAATCGCTCATCGTTGTTCACTGGGATGTTAGAGAGGACTGTACACAGTTAAATCAACTGGTGAAAAATGATGTATGAAAAAGCAAACCATTTTAGGGAAAAAAAAAATCCTTATAAAAAAATTTCACCTCAGAATTCACCCTATTTGCTGAAAACATCTTAAATCCCTAAAAAAACCCCCATAAAATGTGATGTAAACTTGTATATAATCTGAAATCACTGAACTGGTGAGGATTTCTTATTTCCACATAGAAAGGGGTTCATCTAAGGCATACTGTATGCACCCAAAATACTCATTTCTGAACAAAACCTGACCCTTTGCTGGTCCCGGGCCAGCAGTACCGCCCTGCTTCGGGCCGGCCGCGGGCGTCCCTCGGGGAGGGATCCCAGCTTTGCTCTCCTGTCCCTGGGGATCCCGGGACACACACACGGGAGCGTTAAACCACTCCTCCTCTTGGTGCCACGTCCAGAGGGGTTTGTAAACACAAATCCAGTAGAAAAGACTCGTTTTTCACATGCAATTCTGTCCAGTGCGTTCTCGTCCCTCGGGTGACTCGAGAAGGCCATTTCCACACAAAATATGTACATCTGCACTATATACATTTTTCCACGCACATAATTTAAATGTCTCCTTGTACCTCCAGTTGAGAATTCTGGTTCAGGCAGACGCTCTGGAAACCTGAAGAAAGTTCCCAAGAATCTGTTCAAGTTAATGCCGTGCCTGCTCTTGCGTCGCTGAGAAGAGGAGAAGTCCCGAAAAAAACCCAGCTACGCACAGCAGCCTCTTCAGCAGAGTGGAGTTGTCTTTCGGAACCACGATCTGCGCCAGGTCGTTGGTGATCTGAGAGATTTCGTGTGCCACACACACAAATATGAAAGTGCTGACCAGGACGTTGAACATGGGGTACCCGGGAATGAGCACCAGGATGCCCTTGGTGTCTGCCGCCAGCCAGATGTGGTACTGGCAGATGAAGAGCTGAAAGAAAATAAGAGCATCCTTAATAATAGTTCTATATACAAGTAAAAATATTTATGAAGACACATAGTTATTACATTGTCTCCACGGCTCCAACAGCCTCTGCTCAGGCACTGTGTCTCTGTGAGGGACTGACCTAACGCGCCTGCAAACAAAGATAATGCTTCAACTGCTGAGGACCACAAAGGTCCCGGGAGCCAAACAGCACCTCAGAATTCACAGAATGCTATGGGGTTGGAAGGGACCTCTGGAGATCATCCAGTCCAACCCCCTGCCAGAGCAGGTCCACCAAAAGCAGGTCCCACAGGAACGTGTCCAGGTGGCTTTGGAGTCTGGAGATTCCAGAGAAGGAGACTCCACCACCTCTCTGGGCAGCCTCTGCCAGGGCTCTGCCACCCTCACAGGAAAGAAGTTCCT
>JAOTQQ010000012.1:24012710-24068320 GCA_026546715.1 Gallinago undulata | reverse complement strand
TCCTCCTGACACCCACCCTTTCAGTATTTATAGGTGTTGATCAGATCCCCCCTCAGCCTTCTCTTCTCCAGACTAAACAGACCCAAGTCCCTCAGTTCATCAGGAACCAGAAACACTGAAAATGGGATCCTTTAAAAAAACCTCAAACCCGTCTATGACATCGACACTGTGTTACAATGGGCTCCTCCTACAAGTTCCTTTCCCTTTTGAAAATCTATTTCAGTAATACGATACCATTAACCATTTAAAATTACTAAACAGCAAAGAAAATGGAATGTGAAGTAATTCCCACCGTTTCAGAATACGGACTGGCTGGAACAAGGTCACGTTTGCACTGAGAAGGGGTTGGTTTGGGGAGTTCCATTTGTTTATCGGCAGAGGAGGGACATTCCCGGGCGTGCTCCCAGCCGGTCAGTGTACCTCCTGCTGGTCCCTCAGCAACCCTGAATTCTCACCTCCCACCCGTGCCAGGGCTCACTCCAGCCCCGAATCCCCACCCCCCAAATCCCCCCCGAGCAGCGTGAGACACCGCTGGGCACGGGGAGGCTGCTGTTCCAGCTGGGGTTTGTAAGTGCAGAGGGAAGCTGCGATGCCAGAAGAGGTGAAACGGCGTGGCACTGAATAACCCAACACACCTTTTCACGTTTCACCATCCACGTGTCGCCCCACAATTTGGGTGACAAAGCCTCCTCCCAGTTCTAAGTGTCAATTCACTGAGCCTCCAACCATTCCACTTACCTCCAGGGAGATTTTGCCGAACCAGGCGAAGAAGGAGCTGTACACAGAGCGGACATAGCCCGGAATGTTCCTGATGAGGATGAAAGCTAAAATCTTTTTTTAAAAAAAAAAAAAAAAAAAAGTTAAAAAACCCCATGTCTGTAGATGACAAGCAGGTTACACACACACAAAAAAAACGTGCATTCATTTTCCCTCTCTAAACTGAAGTGCATCGTGCATTACATTTTCTTCAAAATCTAATAAATATATAAAGCAAATAAAATTCCACACAGTTTATACTTCACAAAGCGGGGCTTGAAACCACAGCTCTCAGACCCACTGTTAGGGCACAGCAAGTCACATCTACACCTTCAGCAGAACGGTGGCCCCAACGCCGACAGATGCCACCGTGTGCTCAGCAGGCACTGCCACAGAGCACGTTACACCCTGCCAGCCTCACAGGAACGTGGCCACAAATCTGAGGTAACCCCCGATTTTTAAAGAGAAGGTGTCAAGATGGACAAACGAGCATTAAAAAGTTAAGTCACACGTGCTGCCCCTCAAGAGAGCGGGACAAACAAATAGAACAGGTCAGACGGAGGGAACAGTCAGAGAGCTGGGGTACACCGGGGCAAGGGACACAACCAGAAGACAATCTAAACTTAAGAAAACCACACGCACGTCCCCATGGGCTACTTCTTCTCTGCCTAAAAGTGTCTGCAGGTTCCCAGAGGTGGCATCCTGCACAGACACCCCCCAAACACCCGTGCATCCCTGCTGCTCTCCACTGCCATGCCACCGGGCAAAAGCTGGGTCAGGACTTAAACAGTGGTAAGGACATGGGGGTTCATCAACAGCCCAACCACAGCGTGGGGTCTCAGTGCTCAGAGGCACCGACAGACAGCGAGCATCAGAGTTCAACCTGTCTCCACTTTCAGACAGGAGAATGAAGTTCACTGTCTGACATTCCACACTAACGCAAAAATATCTTTAAAAGCCCAAATAAGAACAGAGCGGAGTCTATCACCGTAAGGAAAAGGACTAGAGCGATCATTACCTGTACCACAGACACAGAAGGATGTAGCTCATTGCACTCTGTCTTGTTTTTACAGCTACTGGCCCAAATAGAGTACGTCTAAAAGATAGAATCACAGAATCATGGAATTGTCCAGGTTGGAAGGGACCTTTCAGATCAACGAGTCCAACCATCAACCTCACTCTGACAAAACCCATCACTAACCCATGTCTCTAAGCACTATGGCAACCCAGCTTTTAAATCCCTCCAGGGATGGTGACTCCACCACCTCCCTGGGCAGCCCATTCCAAGGCTTAATAACCCTTTCTGTGTAAAAATGTTTCCTAATCTCCAATCTGAACCTCTCCTGGGGCAACTTGAGGCCATTTCCTCTTGTCCTATCCGTCCGTTATATGTACCATTTCAAAACAAAACCAGAGGTGAGCTCTTCAGAAGTGCTGCAGCAGCAGCCGATCACTAAAAAGTGTAGCAGCAAGAGAAAAAAATGACACTGTGCTTAGTTCTGTGTCTGTCTCCAATCCCTCTCTGCAGCCGATGGAGAGGGACTGGAGACAATCCCACTGCCCACTGACACCCCGCGGCACCGCCCCGGCGCTGACCCCTCATTCAGAGGCAGAGCCGAGAATAGAACTGATCATTTTTATCTTTGCAACGACCTGAAGAAGTGATGTCTTCAGCTACGGTTGACTGAAAAGATCAATATTTCAGTGAGCAGACAGGCAGGACTGTGCACAAAACCGCAGCTGAAATATCTCCAGATCAAGACTTGCTTTTTTAAAATCAATATATTTTCTAAAAAAGAACTTCAGAAAACTTATTCTTTAGAGATTTACCAACCTGGATATATTAGTTATACTCGGTACGTACCAGAAAGGATACAATTGAAATAAATAATAAAACATTTGAAACTCTGCTGGAGAAAAGAGGATCTCCCTTTCCTTCTGAGATCATCTGACGCTTCTGCAGTGCCAGATAAATAAAAGCAAACAGCATCCCATGAAAAACCACCTGTAAAAGACAAGCAGAACGCAGTTAATATTTCATGGCTTTTACAAGTACTTCAGGTACAAACTCTTAACAGAAACGTTACAGGGGAAACTATTTGTAACACCAAAGCTCGGGTGTAAAAAGGTCTTTTCCCAGATTTACTGAATCAAACAAACCGAGGCTTTTCCCCACTCCACTGCCATGAGCTGCATCTGTACCTCCGCTCAGAAACGACTGAAGCACCCTCAGGAAGGCTCCACGGAGCGCTACGGGCACAGCAACGAAATCTCAAGAAGCTCTCAAGTACCTCCTGTCCCCTCTGCAATCTGTGCCAGCCCTGAGAAAGGCTTCTCCTGGGGAAAAGCCACCGAGCTGTGGCTGGTGAGAACATTCCCGAGACACCAGCAGTGCCTCCCTCCCCCAGACACCACCCTCGGGCAGAGCCAAAGCGTTTTCCCACTTTTCAAACAAAACCGTTTGAAAAATATGTGCAGGAAAAATCTGCTTTTAGTATCAAGGCCCTGATTTTGACAGTGTTTTAAAGGCTACCTTAAAAGAAATATATCCCTAACTGATGCAACTTTCAAACTAAGAAAGCCACTACAATAATCCCCCCCGTATTTCTACAGCCTGAAGTGCTACAGGGGGTACATTTTCACAGTAAAATTTTTGAGAGAAGACAAATCTAGATCACTTTATGGCTTTTTTTTTTTTTCTTTTAAAACAAACTAAGCAGGATCCACGAATAAATCACGCCCCATGTTTTAAGTGAGGCTCTGACAGATGTTTTCAGAGTGAGGTAGATGCAGCTTAGTCTTCTGTTCAACCATCCAGGGGGACAAACTCCTGTTTTCCCTGGAGGAAAGGAAAACAAGCCCTCCTTCCACCCCCCTAATTAAAAAATACACTTAAAAGTAGATTTAAATTTATGAAATAATTTTATATGTGTACAGGAATTTATGCAAATGGTACCTACATAGCGATCCAGCTTCCACCTAAACCACCATTCATAGACATTCCCATTCAGTTCAAAACACTTGGAGAGCGGCCAAAAGGAAAAGATCTTCTCAAACGCACCCTGTAAAAAATAAACCCAGCAGAGGCATCAACACCAGCGTCAACCACGTTGACCAAATATAAATCAACAGGCTGCCTTCTAATAGCACCACATCCCTATTTCACCAGCTACGTGGCATTACCAAAATAACAGGTATTCCCACGACAAAAGACATTGAAAACCACCCAAAAATACTTCTTCAGCTGAGAAAGGGTTTGGCTTTTGCTTCCTGTTTGTCCTGCACACCTCGCCCTTCAGAGCACGGGCCTTTCCATTTATTACATTTGTAATAAACACTCAAGTATTTCACTCAAACGAGAAAGACACAAAACTGTGTTTTTTCCAGCACCCACACCAATTAAATATATACAGAAACAGAAAGGTTCCCTTTTTTTTCCTTCTGTATTTATGGTACAGGAGTAAATATACAATTATGAGCACACTGAAAGTAGAAATTGATAATATACTCCTAGGGAGTTAAGGTTAAAAATAGTCAAAATTTACACACCTGAGAATACGAGAGAAAATATATACATGTCAGTAAGCAAACCAGCTTCAGCAGCAAACCCAAGTGCCACAAGCAGTGCCCTGAGGAAGAAATAAATTAATCAATGTGCAGTCATCAATTTTTCAATAGCAAAACCCAGGACACATTAAATAATAATTGCTAATTAGTTAGTGCAGCTATGCTTAGTAAGAGATACATTCACAAATAAATGGTCAAGCATTACTAACAGTATTTTATCACTATCTGTATTTTTATATTCAATTATACTTTAAGCAATTAAAATAAGCATTCATAGCAATTAACAGCTGATTGATCCTAAATTAAGTCTGTCAGTGAGACACCTAAATCAGAACTAAAACCTTAAGACTCTTAGATCCTCCTTCCCTATTGATGGAGCAATATCCAGACTTTGTAGTCTGCAGATACGACAATGGGCTATATCAAATGCCAGCTAGGAATATACGCTGCAAAAATATAATTAGAGAGTAGTTTTAGAAGATATCTCTAAGGCAAATAGCTCCATCTTTTATATTTTTTTTTCTACTAAGGCACTTGTATTACAGAAACAGGGCAATGAGTGGTGTGTACTGGGGAACAGGAGCGTATTGCTGTAAGCGGAGACAGACTTTAGTTTTCAGCTGCTGCATTTTTCAATCGAAATATAATTCATCTGAGACAAACCACATTCCTGTGAGCAGCTGCTTAACATGTTAAAAAGAGAGGAGATGAACTAACATTTTCTAACTAATACATTTTCTTTATGGTTATCATTTTTAGTAACTTACAGATGGTTTATAGCAGAAGAGGGAGAAAAAAATCCCTTACCATTTGCTTTCTTCTGGACGATCTGAGGCCATACAGCCAAGGTGGCATAAATGATCATAAACCAGACAGTGACTAAGGGCACAAAGTAGTAGAACTGGTAGGGCCGGTCCATCACGATGCACAGCACCACCACCAAGAAATTGAGACGAAATAAAACCTGGAGGGAGTCAGAGGAGAGAAGGCAGAGGGCATATAAACCAAGAGGCAAAGCTACGAGACGGGGGACACGCTTCTCCTCACACGCTTGATTATATTTTGGTTGAAACAGGGGAAAAGCAGCTCGTGGAACATCAAAAACACAATATTTTGCTTTCACCCCAGGCTCAGTTAAAGCCAGGGCAACGTGCTGCACTCATACCTTTAATAAGCACAACGACCCAAGTTACATGAGAATATAACACCAACTAAAGATTTATTTTTAAATCTACAACACTACAGCACACCCTGCAAACCTGGGAGGGAAAACAAAAATAGGGATGCTCTCCAGAACTGGCACAGTGTGAAAATTCATTTTCTTTGGAAAATGACCATTTAAAAAAAAGTCTGGAAAGTTTTTGTTTTCTCCTTATTTTGCACTTTAAGTGAAAACTCAAAACTGCAACTGAAAGGGCTTTTGGACCAAGAAAAACACCAGTTTTAAATGACAAAAAAAAAAACAAACCCAAACTGCAAAACAACCCCTGCACATTTGTTTTTCAAAGAAAGTAGATACATCTGATACTTTTGTGAAATTTCATGTTTCTAAAGAAAGGAGTGTGTTATTTCTGACCATATTCCGTCTATCAAACGGTTAATCATAGTTATACAGAACTAACTATCCGAACAAAAAAACCCCAACCCAACAAATTCTCAGTTGAGAATGAGAGAAAAAGTAATGTATAACATTTGGCAACTTTGCTATGTCTTGAAAGAGGTAATAAATACTACAGCCATGACTCTCACTCATGCATTCGTAATCTACTTCAGTGCAAAACAGCTGGATACTAAATAAAACAGCAACGTGAAGAGTTTCTTTAATGGATCCAAAAGATCACTCATCTGAAGGAAAGAAAGGCATCACAAGTGCTTTGGGACACTATTCATGGCCCCAAATAACTAGTCACAAAGATTTCCCATTCACCAACAAGTGAGAAAAACTCCAAAGTGCACACAAAAATTAAAAGCTTTTCAAAATTTTAGCAAGTGGAAATCACTTCAATTTAAATCAGAGACAAGGCAACGTTTGTTCCATCTACATAAAGGCTTGCCGTGCTGGGAGCCAGCAAACCCATCTGCTGAGCAATTCCCTCTGTTCACAGGAGAGGACAAAAACAGAAGTTCTGTACGCAACTGTCCCCTGGATTCACCAAACATTTATCATTTAGTTGTATAAAGAAAACTCTAATAGAAACACTCCAATAACTAAACCAACCCAAACAGACAGGAAAACACCAACATGGAGCAGACTGATGTTTTAAGAACAGGGTGAGAGAAGCAAAACAAAGTACTTTCAATAGCTGACTTGGGAAATCCATCAGTTTTTTTGCCAGCAGGGAAGAGGAGCTGAGAACACTCACACCACCTGAGGTTCTCAGTGGGAACTGGCAGAAGGCTGTTCAGAGTGCAATTCAGAACTCCCCAGCCACTCAGGAAAACCACTCACTCACCAGTAAGCACGGAATAAATCCAGGAAGATTTCACAAGTCATTGTGTTGGCAATGATATTCCTCTTTGCTGACCCTGCCTGCATCCTTTCTTATATATTGCTATATGCTGTAAACTGCTACTGCCATGAAGGCTCCACTGCTATATGGTGGAAAGTGTCTGTCTTGATATTTAAAGTCTACATACTTATATTTCTGCATTTCTATGGTATATATTTATATTAGAGAAATACTGCTGATGAAACAGGTCAGATTATACAGAAACAACAGCCATTTCTAATGTGCAAGCCTGGGTTAAGCACTCTCCTACCACATTATTTAGGGAGTACGGGTGTATCTGGGATATTTCGTTATCTGAACAAATTTCTTTATAAAAACTGGTAAGTGGATTATCATACCTGGCACAGTCTGTATACACCAAAGTCCCCTTTTATCCAGAAATATGAGAAGTGTCCGTAACCCGTTTGGAACAGATATGCAGCGACCAGAACACGAATGTGCATGTACACCGGCAAAAACTGTTGAGAAAAATAAAGTCCCTTTCATAAATGCTTTTGATTCTCCTTTCTTCCCCTTTAATTTATGCTTTTTCTGCATTGCAGTAAATCAGGTTTAACTAATAAAAGAAAAATTACACCGCACTTCCCAGGTTCTTACTAAGCCCTTTTGTTGCCCTGACCTCTCTGACATTAAAGTGAGTTTCTGCTCTGAATCGCTCTACACTTTCCGTGTTCTGTAGCCAGGTAAGGGAGGGTTGAGAAAGGCTCTGCAGACCTTCAGCAGTTTCATGTTCTGAACATAAAACCGAAGCGTTACCAGCAATTAAACTCATGTCATATTCTACTTAGAGGAAACAAGTGTATTTTTTCATTGGCTAATTGATGCATAAAATGCTCTTATCAAAGAAATCTAGACTTAAATAGAGAGAAAAAGTAACTCTGCTCATAGCATTTTTAAAACTACAGGAACAATAGCATGAGTTATTAATTCTATTCAACTCTAATACACATTTGTACTATCTCTCTTTTGAAGTAACATACCCAAATTGCACTCCCGCTTTTAAAAAACATATGAAATTCAAATGACTTACAGTGCTTGCTCCAGAGATATGATAAATCAAAATAACAAGTTGCATCCAGCCCTTCCATTCATCAGTCTGTTCTCTATTTAACACTTTAGTCTAATGCAAAACAAAACAAGAGTGTTGCTATTCCAAAAAGTACAACGAACATCTACAAAATGAGGAGAAAAAGTTCAAAACAATAAACCACTTTACGGGTAAATAGGTCTCAACAGAACTTCTGTCTAGTGGACACAGCTCTGCCAGATTTCAGCGTGCACAACACCTCTCGTAGCTGAGCTCTCTCACTTTGGATGTGAGTGCAGGGGCTAAAAGTGCTCCTTCCCATACACTTCCATGAACTGTTTGTATCTAATTCCACCCAAACATTATATTGCCTGTGAGTGCATTTTTTTGCAGATGAGTTATACTGACTTTGAAAGTTTTAACTTCAAATATTTAGCAATTAGTTATTTACACTCAAACAGGGAAACGTTAACAGTAGGACATCAACATGATTATTACCTCTTTGGTATTTTCGGTATAAAATACCCCCAAAACCAAGATATAGACGATCGGTATGAAGAAAGATGAATGTGTATAAAATTTATTTTCCTTCATGAAAAGATTTGCTCTGTCACATAGATAAAAATAGGTCATGATTAGACCCAGTTTGCAGAAGGAGTGTAAGAGCATCTCCAAAGTAGAAACGTTAGGAGTGCTGATGGCAGGTTTCTTCTCCTCTCCGCTTTCCAAATCAGCGCATGATTTGTTCTTCCGAAAATTATTCCGATGAATTAAACTGATAATTAAATATCCAATGATGGAGAAAGTAAAGAAACAGAAAGCCAACTTCTGTATGAGAGTGAGAGGAGGCTGAGGCTGGCAGCAGGAGCCATCAATGGGCTTCATTATCTTATTGCAGTAGACGTTCATAAGAATCATCGCATTCTGCCAAAGGAACAGACAGCTTTGTCAATTCATCTCTAATAAGAAACATTTTCCTCATAAAAAATTTTCTTCCAGACCATGCACTGACATAAAACATCTGTGATCTTCCATTATCATGACAAAGTTTCACAGTACCCCCACATTCCTAGTTGCATTCAACAGTAGAGTCAAAACACCTCTTCTGAACAGGAAACCCTTGAGCAGAGAGAGCTAACCTTAATCCCTCCACCAGAAGGCTTCTCTCTGCCGGCTGGAAAAGAAGCTGTAAAGAGCTAAATGGACTACAAACAAAAAACAGCTCACAAACTTGGGTCCTGAAGCGGCATGGGAATGAAAGTCTCTAAAAGTTGACAATGAGACTGAAACCTGCGGTGAGATGGTATTTAGCTCAGCCAGGACTTGGGAGCAACTGGAACTTGCAAAGGAGTGGAACTAGAAGTGACAAGGCAGGAGAGCTTCGTCACAAGAAGGGCAGACAGACAAAGCTCAGAGGGGCTCACTGCAGGCACATATATCTATGTGTGTGTGTGTGTAGGTATGTATTTAGGTTAAAGATAAACTAAGAAATACAGTCAGTAGCAGTCCACGCAACCAGGAAGGTGCACATTGTGTGTTTTCTTATCCTTCTGATACTCCTTACTAAAGAAAATTACATGGGCACGGAGGGGAAAAGGTAAAGACATTTCTTAGCACCACTTTACAAATCATTATCACTCCAACTCATTCATGCAGATGAGGGCATGATGTTTGCACTCAGGAACTAAAAGGAGGAGTGGATTAACAGCTATTTTGAAATAGCTTCTGTGTTTGCTGTTACGTTCTTTAAACATCCTGTATAACCGACTGCCCTCCCACCTTTGAGGAGAACTGAGGAAAATTTCTTGAAGAATGTGCAGGTCCTCATTACAGCCACAGCATCTGCCACTTCACAACACTCACAATCTTCTTTTACTATTACTACTTTTTAATGTTGATCAGTGATAAAACCACTTACTGTATCTCTGCTTGATTCAGGGAGATGCAGGCCATCTGCAGACTTCATGATGGTTTCTTGTGCTATCAATTTTGATACACTGAACAGTTTAACTTTAGCTTTGGAATTTCGGGAGCTGCTGTTCAGAATACGAACGGCTGCTTCATTATAAGCATCTATTTTCTCATTAGTGATCATTTTCCGACTATCACTCAGCATGTCTTCATAAACAGGGTCTGAATTTGAAAGGACAAAGAATAGGCACATTAATGTTAACACTTGACACACACTTAGCTCTAGTTGCCCAGGCTGCTTGCTCTGAGGCACTCACAAGTGTGTAATGGCACAGAAAAAGCATACAATGAGGACTGAGTGACTGTGACAGTTACTAGAGTAGTATCAAGAGTTCTTTACGATGAAATGCTCTTATTGCCATTCCCTGGTCACGCATATGTACTTACAGACTAGAAACCTTTAGCCAGACATGAGTGCCTGTTTTATTTCCCCACACCCATGAAGAGAGCACAGAGCTGGAGTGCAGAGCTGCTGCTGCTTTCTCTTAGTAATGGAATCCCCCAAGGAAAGACTCCAGAGCCAAGAGGACAGAAGACAGGCAGCAGATCAGACACATGTTAAAAAAAACCACCTCTCAAACTCTCTAGTTACTGCAGAAGAAACCAGCTCCTCATTTCTCTCTGTCACAGGCCATAAGCATATTCCACTCGCTCCTGTTGATTCCAGGCTAACTGATGGCAGAATTTGAGTTTTACAGAAGAACGGAACACCACTTAACTGCCCACAGGCTTCAGAAATCATGCAGAGCTTAACACAAAGCCATGCAGGGTTCTGGATCAAAAGGTCAGCTGGAGCTTGGTAAGTTGCTATGAAAAGCTCGTGATGTTCATAACTCTGGTGATCCATGCTCGACAAGCTGAGTTGATTTACTTTAGCTACCTCAGTGTCTACTTTTGGACAATCAGTGTCTAGGCAACTCTGTGTACACAGACTGCTATTCCTCTTCTTTGCTCCATTAAATAGCTCAGAGATGATTTAAATGAAGTGGACATTTATCAACTGGGACATGTCCAACAGCTAACTATTGTAGATAAACACACTTTTGAAAGGAACGCGAGAAGATCAATCTGTTGATTCAGTTTAACGTCTAGAGCCAGCTTCGAGAGGACCCTGGACGTGGCTCTCAGGGTACAGCTGGGTATATTCCTACCAGGGCTCAAAATCTGCCTGAGTTTCTAACCGAGGGGATGATAACCTAAGAACTATCCTTTATGGCAGAGAAACCAGGAGCACATCCTACCTATGAGCTTTTTGTTCAGTGTCAGAGCCATATCTTAGATTTACTGAAGAAAAGCAAAAGAATGTAAGCTTGGTATTATAAAAAAATATCACAGACCCATTTAGAACCATGATTTCTGGCTCCCAATCTCAGTTCATAATACTTCGTGTGAAGAAGGCAAGTTTCATTCTAGAGACTTAAATTCTCTATATTCTTTGGACTAGACACGCACAAGTTCATCTACAGGATGCACTTGTCAAACCTCTCCTATTATTTATCCAATCTGAGAGTTTAATTGGATACAAACACAGGAATAGAGCTGGTTTATGCACTTGTGTTCTTGACTCCCAGGAGGCCCGTATGGAGCACAGAAGAGGGTGAACGGGCCTGGCATATCGAGTCTGAGAGTGAGCTAACAAAGAATTAGGAGTTCAGAAGGCAAAAGATTTTCCTGAGAGGGCCTTAAAATCTCCATGACTAGGACCGGCTAGTCAGGTACCAGCTAGTGAAGGCTGCAGGAAAGGCCAGAATTCAATGAACACCCTTTGTCTTCTGCAAGTCAGCAACATGGACTAAGTTTTCCATGGAGTACAAGAGAATGACTCGAGGCAGTGGCAGTACAGACTGTTACCTGCTGTCCTTTACTTTACCTTGTAAGACCCAGTAAACATCACTGCTTTTTGCTAATTTTTCCAAAAGAGGTGCAATGGAAGTGATATTGATTTTATATTGCGTGAGGGCTTCGTTGCTGCCATTGTGAATCTTGATAGACCACTGCAGGAATAAAGAAAGAGATTCAGAAGCTGAATTTAAATTTCAGACCATTTAAATGTGGACTATATAATATCCAACTTAATATGTATCAGATTTTTCATAAATGAAATGATGCAAAGCGTTTTAATTAAAAGCCCCTTGACTTTGAACAACGAAGAGGTAACAAAGCCAGTTACATCATACAAAAATCCTGGCCAGTTCAATCGATTTTACTCTAGGAAACCTGACCCCAGCAAGAGATGTGTGCAAGCAAAACCTGACGGTGGAATCAAGTCAAATATTTCCTTCTGTTTTACAGGTACCCACAAAAAGAAAAGAAAAAAGAAAAAAAGACATTTTAGTTTCTGATTTAATCTTCTATGTAATATGACCAGGGGAATGCTATGGCCACCCAAGAATCTCTCCTAACTTCTGAAAAGGATCTCCCACACTGTAAGAAAAATAGATACAGCATTTTTTTAAATATTAGCCAAAATCTGTAAAAAAAATACATAATAATTTAGCCTGAATGCAGTGAACTCTCTAGCTATTTCTACATATCTACATAAAAATTTTGCTGCAGGCCAAGTACACTGATTAATCCACTTCCTTAGAATATAATCAAATGTAAATGAACACTTCGTGAAGCCAGCCAGCATCGCTGCCAAAGAGCAAGTACTGTACATCACATACAAAGACAGAATAAGCTATAATAGAATATATCTGATAGTTTAGAACTACTTGTTATAACAGAAAATTCATTGAGAGTATATTTTTTATTATAAATTTGGTTTAATAACTGCATCACATAACCAACTCAAGAGCATAAAAGTTATCCTAATAGAAGTTACTTTACAAAAATACTCATATATGTGTAACTTACCGTGGCAGCTCCTGCTACAATTATATGGGGTTTTGCCACAGAACCCTAAGACACAAAGTAAAAAGAAGGTACTTTAAAATTTTCACAAATTATACTTATTATTATATTGAGCAGGTTAATTAAGACTCATATCTTAATTATGACTCAACTTGTCCATCAGCTAATGGTTACAAAAAAAACAGATTTCAGATCTATTACACAGAACATCAATTTGTGAAATACCACAATTTCCACATCACAGAATCTGCAAAATAAGAACCACCAGGGGCCATCACTAAGTAATTCTAGGCTTTTTTAAAGGTCAGCAAAGGAAGAAATGAGAGAAATTTAGCTTCCAATCTACAAACATATCACGCGTTATCACAATTCCATACATAATTTTATGATTAATAACATGCCAACCTGTATCACAACTGAAATACATAAAATAATTAGTAAGTAATCTGAGGGAAACACAGAAAAGAAAAATAATCAAGGCATTCTTGACTTTCCAAATTGCCGTTGTCCTTCAGTTTGCAACATTCAAATTAACACAAACATTAAATCATAGAATCGTGGAATATCTCAAGTTGGAAAGGACCCATAAAGATCAAAAATGTTTGGTCAGATAAAAAAGGAGCCATTGCAGACACAGAGGAAGAAAAACATCAAATCAGAGTAAAAGTCTTTCAGCTCTTAATAGGACAAATCAACCTGCTCCTGGGAGTAGTTTTTTTCTGGTTTGGTCTGGGTTTTTTGGCCCAAGTGAAGCCATCCTTGTGAGACCACGAGATGCCCAGAAACATAACCACCAGGAAACATCTCCCTTTTACTATTTTGCTGTCAAATTTTAGATCTCTGGAACATAACTGACTGAATATATGTGAGATGCTACAGTTGCTGGGCTCCTTAAAATTACAGATGTGTCTATTGAAAAAAAAAAGTTAGTAGCCCTCAGACAGTGGCTGTATTTGCCTAAAATTAACAGTTCTTTAAGACAAACCTCAGTCCAAGACTTGATGCGTTGCCTCATAGAGCCATTAACTTCTGGGTACCACAGGAAATCCTGTAAAATAAATGCAGAATTGCGTGTCAGTCCAGCGTGGGAAACAGAAAGAAAAAAAAAACAATAAAACCAACAAAAACCAAAGGAAAAAACCCATCTTTGCCCCCATGACAAAAAGAAGAAATTTTCATTTGTAGTTCAGGAGTTAGGATTTCACCAAGGGGGCAATGTTTTAGCTTCTTCCAAATGGGATGTCCCTGACCTCCCCATGCAATCAGGGCTAAAACCGAGCTCACATCTGTAACTTCTTTATTACAACTTGCTTTTTGCTCAGTTTCCCGAAGCTGCTACTGACAAGTGTGTTTTTTTTCTTCCAGAAGTTTACATAATGTGATGGATAGCTTGAAAACACAATTAAAAAAAAATTAAATCTTAACATTTTACATTACCGCTTCATAAATTATTACCTGTTTAAATCTAATAGCACTATGCATATTAAATGCATTATCTACAGGCAACCATCAGCTGCGGCTGAAGAAGGGAAGGATCAGTATGATGACTAGAAAGGGCAAAATTAAACTTTCTGCTTGTTCTCAGGGATTTTCTCTTTTTTTCACAAAGTACTTTCCACATTTCAATTATTGAGCCACAGGCACTCAGCTGCCACGTCAGTGATGTCAACAGCAATATGGCATTAAAATGACGAAGCAGCAGACTAGGAATACACTCTTAACTACCCAAAAAGCTCAAAAATCTCAGATCCCCTACCAAGGCTTGAGGAGTTTTGAAGCTGTAGTTCTGTGCCAGCCTACGCCAAGGTAAATCACACTGTTTTATCTCCCTGTCCCCCCTTGGGTTCTGCCCCCAGCACTCACATGACCTTGTGATGAGCCACACCAGACCTGACCAAATCCAAACCCTACAGGGTGAGTTTTTGGCTGCACTGACTCCCAAACCAGCCCACCCCAGAGCTGTAGCAGGGCTAGTGACAGCATGAACACTGAGACATGCTGTGAAGGGCAACGGCGTGGGACAGCACAGCCTTTAACTGCCACGGGCTCACACTTTCAAATGTTTTTCTGTACCCTGAATCTTAACCATGCACACAAACAAGCACTGAAAACTCATTTGCAGACAACTCAGCAAATACACTTCTGCTTTGGTTTTCCCAAACAGAGAATGAGTTGTCTCCAGGGAATAAACAAATCCACAGCCAGCAGAGCCCCAGTGCTGCTGACAGCTGTCGTGGGAAGGAACGGCAGCGACGGAGGACACCGTTCCCCCTGCCAGCACAGAGGAGAACAGAGCCCCTCACAAAACCCAACCCCGAGTACTTTGTTCTCTTTTTTTTTTTTAAATAGCCACATGAAAATCAACATTGTAGTCATTTCTGTATGCGAAACCAGCGGCAGGAATACTTGCTGGGATAGCAAAGAGCGCTCCATGGCAATTATGCCAATTACCTCTCCAAGGGAGTTAGCCTCAGAGGGAAAGAGTAAACTTCCTGGTAAAAGCTATTTTTGGGAAGGCAAGATTATAAGATCTGACAAAAAGAAAAATCCAGCTCTAATTGCAATTTGGATTGCATTGTATGAATAATAATATGCATTGTTATGGCTTGGAATTTAATGCTAGATAATGACTTACCACTTTAATTGAAGCAGATTTATCTTCAAAAGGAATATTTCCATGCTGTCAAAAAACACAAAACAATAAAACCAAAGTAAGACAAACTTTCAGAAGGAAAAAAAAATTACATTCATATCTTAATTTGCTCTCACCCAAACATTTATCTTCAGTAGAAAGGATTTTTCTTGTATAAACTTGCCAGTATATTAATGCAAAATGTTTATATTATCTTCTTGGAAAAAAAAGCTGTTTGTATAAAGGGTTTTTTTTCCTGGAAGAGATCTATCCAACAAAGTCTGAAATGCTTTCTGTTCATTCTGTTACAAAGGTATACATTTTTTCCTAAATTTAGCCTCCAAAAGTGGGGAAAAAAACTTTTTCTTTCTTTTCTTACACTTCCTTTCCCATATCTCTCCTTCTGATATGCCCATCTCCTTCACACGAAACAACTGAAACAGTTTTAATTAAAGCACTTAAAAAAAAAAAAATCTCATGCAGAAATAAAGTCTGGAATGCATTATTAAATTTGCTGGGTGAGAATGTAAGAAATCAGAAAGGAAGTTGTCAAATACCACATACACAATCCTCCTCTAAAACACTGCTAAATACATATTGGTTTCAATCCTGGTCTGAAAGAACAAGTGTATTTCTCTTCCACAAACTGAGCTCTCGATTTCATAAATACCTGACAAAAGATACCTCTCAACTCAGAAATCAGTGACAGCCCTCTGTCCTCTCACCACCACTGCTGGGCAGTAACAGCAACGTGCCAAACAGACTGGGAACAACTCAGTTATTCCATCAAACACCTCGCTTTCTTCTTTTGAAGAGTGGAAATGACCCCCGCTGCCTGCTGAAAAAGCTGCCAGCTTGCCCTTCTAATGAGCAGAAGTGCGAAATAATGGACACATCTCACCTACAGTTGAAAGTGGAACATCTTTCCCCTCCCATATGTACCTACATCCATAAAGGGAGATGCTCAAGGGGAATGATATAGCAAAAGAAGTGAATATTCTGTTCAACAAATGACACAGCTAAACCCATCTTGCTGCCTCCAGCCAGCCAGCTGCAGCTTACCTTCTGCCCCTGAACAAATTCAAACAGCTTCTCAGCAGCCATCAAAAGGAAGGCAAGACCAGAAGCTATTTTTAGTTTCAGCCTCAAGTGAGACCTGGAAATCTGTCATTGCCCCAAGGATTTTTATGAACAGATTAGATCAGCAATTTAACTGACATTTAACATGACAAATTATAAGGCATGAATTACTACTATTTAAAAACACACAAAGGAGCAATCATTTTCTCATCAAGAAGCCAAATCTGAAGCCCAAATTGCTATGGGACAAGTCAGCTTCATTAATTTATTCCCAGACTGCCGCGAGCTCTCCCTCCGGCTCTCCAGTTCACTTCTCAGATTCCCCATCATCTCATTAGTATCCAAACTATTATCTTGGTTTAATCTTGTTCTTCTCCACAAGACCTTTCTATGGTTCTTCTTCCTGATGTGTAACCCAGTAAATGGCATCATTTCTTGCTTTTTTGAAGTTCAGAGAAGAGTTATGAGGTAAATTAGGAAGCAGAAACAAACACATCATCAAAATAAACTCTCTCACCTTATTTCCTTCTTCTTTGACTTGAGGATTTATGAGTTTTATAAATGAATAGAACAGCTGTCGAATTCTAGAATCTCCTATAAACACAATATGTTTGTCTATGAGGCAATTTTTTGCTTCACTGTAAAACAAAACAGCAACCTTCATGTTACAGGAAATTTGTATTTTAGGAAAAAAGTCTTTTAGAAAGTCTACAGAGCAATATAGATACTTCTAAGCATTCTGCCAGCTCCAGGGAACAATACATCTTTTTTAAAACATGCTGAATTAATAAAAAGTTTAATGTAATTTGCATAGAAATGAAAATGAGCTCTCCTGCTAATGCAATTAGGCAAACATCCAAGCAGGCTTTCCTGCTATGTGGTGCCACAAACATGGTAGTTTCCAAACAGTAATATACAGCATAATTCTAAAGAATACAGTGCTGTTACTGGTAGGTGGGAAAAGTGAATGGTGACTTTATTGGGGATTTTTTTTACTGGTGATTCCACACACAAGGTCAGCATCTTCCCTTCCAGCAGCCTGAGAGTGGCATGAAGCTCTTGTGGCTCTCCGTAACACGTGTCAGTACTACTACCAACAATATTTAATTGTGGTTTTATATATAAATACGACTATGGTAAACGCTGCAGGCACACAGATAACACACAAGGAAAAGACTTCCTTCTGATACATATTGTATATTTTGAAAGCCTAGAGGATCAGCTAGAAAGCTTAAACCAGATGACACCACAATTACTACACTGCAGTCAAACGGCAATTACTCTTCTTTCCAGGCAGATGAACAGGAGTTTCCTTACCTGTTTTTATACTTGTGCATCATACAACTGTGGGGCTGCCATACTTTCTCTCCAAGAAATCTTCCACTGGATAGAAGATACTCACATGTGTCACCACCTTTAAAATGTTATATTAAAATTAGAATTCAGACACATGGAAGTTAAAACACAGCCTCATTGCTGTCTAAGAAAATAATCCGACAACATCTGAAACACGGGAATTGATGCAATCAAGACCAGTAACCAAATTTAACTTTTGGTAAAACATCTTGGAAAAGTTTCTGCAAATTGCCTTCTCAGTTGTTATACCACACCTCTCTGTAAATCACTCCTCCACCCACAAAATGTTGGTGGTCCCATTTCTGCTGCCAGAAAGATGCTGTGACATAGAATGGCATTTCCACCAAAATATGCCAAGCCACAGTGCTACCTACTGCCCAGAATACACTAACACAAAATTAAAGAATTACATGACATTTCAGTATAATAATCTTCTATACAGAATCACCATACACAGCAGCTACCTTTTTTTCAATCAGGAAGTTTTACACCAGTTAAGAATAATCACTTTACAAGCAGGGATGTTTTAGGGCAGTTTAAGTTCCTGTAACTAAAACACCTCAGTTATGAAATGAGTGAGGTTTTATCTTCTGCAAACCCCAGGTCAGGTTCTGCTGCCTCAGAACCAAACACAGGGAACAGTGCTCACGGCAAGAGAAGCTGCCCTCCAACATTTCTGTCAGACTTGGCATTTCAGAGCACTGACAGACAAGGACACTGGTGGTGAATGAAATGGCCAGTACCTGTAGTAGCTTGTGCACACACCACAAATATAACACACACTTAACACCTTCTGTGAAACTGCGTCTTCGTTAAACTCAACGAGAACTGCTCTTTTTACTCCACCAAAACTTGCTCTAATCCTAAAGAACAGGGTGTTTTCTATCTGCTCCTTATTTTCAGGGCTGCTGGAAGCCACACATTATAAGGAGACAGACTGTCTGCTTCTGTTATCCATGAGAAAATCTGAAGCTCTAGATAAAACTGCAAACTTTAGTGAAGAGTGAAGGTGAAGAGATGCACGGAGTGCAGGGCTGTAAGAATGGGAAGTTACAAGGTACCGCTGATGTCTATCGAGACCCAAGCTCACAGCCCTCAACATCAGCACTACAGGAAAGCCTTTCAGAAAAACAGTGAGCCATAATATCACTTCCCTTATGCTTAAACAAAGGCTTCCATAGGCCCACAGTCCAATCACTAAAAAAAAAAAAAAGGGAAAAAAAAAGGTATACTGGATAAAGAAAGGTTTTCTGTGTAACGTTCTGATAAGAAAAAGCATCCGAAGTTATGGTTATGAGATCACAGAATCATAGAATTGTCTAGGTTGGAAGGGACCTTTAAGATCATCCAGTCCAACCATCACTGTGAAAGCTAACAAATTCTCATATGCAGTGGATCAATGTTGTCGTTGCTGTTGGGGTTTTTGGAGTTGGACACAGGATAATTGGGAAAATTATTTATTTCCATAATTTCCTAATAGTGGGAAGAATGACAATAGTATCTGTATGGAAATAATTTTTCTATAAACATTTTAAACCTATAGGTAATAAACTTCCCAAAACATTAATTACATGGGTGAGGGAAACATACCGTCTTTCCAACAAATAATGGAACTAGGATCTTTATAATCCTGCATGACCACAGCTGTTTTCCGATAACTCCTGCATTAACACTAGCAATGATGATGCTACTCTAGCTTGTGAGCTGACACTCAGCTGCCTGCTCCTCCACAATCCACCTGGAGAAACAGAAAAGTCAGGTTCCCATCCATGAAGCTGGAAAAATGTTACAAAAATCATAAAACTAGATGCACGTTTGAAGTATAGCTGACACCCAAACCTCTTAGTTCTCTCTTACTTCAAAAGTCTAGCTCTCTCCGTGTCAGAATGCATGAAGAACATCTTGGAGGCAGAGGCCCAGAGAGAGCAGCTCACGGATACCGCTGGCTGAAGAACCTAAGGTTTGCTTGCGGGAGGGAAGAAGCTGCAGGGGATGTGGCACACGGCCAGATGGAGAGGGCCACACGCTTCCAAACATTTCAGGAAGGTCTCATGAAAGCACCCTGAGGCCACAGACATAGGCTGAACTCCAGAGCTTTCCAGAAAGGTACGCTCTGTCACTCACTCTCCCACCTCTCAAGCAGTACAGCTCACTCCAGGGCAGCAAGAGCATCTTTCCCCCCCCCCAGCCCAGTCACTGCCCGTTTCATTATTCAGTACAGTGCCATTTCTAACAGATTAGAGAAAAAAATCTTCCAGAAGCAGTTTATCAATGTCTTTCTGCTCCTCTTCCAGCTTCTATTTACCTGACAGCAGCTGATCTGCCGCCAAAGCTTCTGCGGCAGCAGCTCAAAACACAGCAGATGGCACCAAAAGCTGAACCTTTACCTGTTTCTTAAATAGGATGGCATAGCTCAGATTTACTGGACAGATATCTTTCTACTAGAAATCATACATTCAAAACGACCATAGCATATCAGTTTTTCTCAACTGTTTCAAATAAAATCCTGCCTTCCATGCTTTGGCTTTCAAGCAACATAATTTCCTTGATTCTCAAACACGTAAACTATCATTTCTAGGAAGATGCATAAAAATGAAACTGTCAGAAATAATAAAAAAAATATCAAACTCATGTTGCTTGTGATTAGATTATGAGACTAGGTGACTTACCATTAATACAGCTACTGCTACAAACCACTCCATTTTGCAGGTGATGAAAATTAGCAGATTTATCAGAGCGACATAAGAGCAAACTATGCAAAAGAAAATCCACCGCTAATTACACTCATTCTGAAATCGACTAACGTGCTGAGAAAGATGCGTAAGAAAACAAGGAGAGTTATGCCCAGTCAGGCCAGTGGTCAGTGTAGCCAGGTCTTCTGCCTGCAAGAGGGGGCATCAGCCCATGCCCAGGGATGAAGAAGACGAGGGCAAGTAAATGTTATGTTCTCATCTAATATTCTTCCACCTGTGTTCAGTCCAGGGACTCCCTGGGTAGAACACCGTTTCTATGTATTTTGTAGAACCTTCCGCAGATTTCTTTGCAACAAATTCATACAGTCTTCTCTTCATTTTTTTAGCATCCACAGCATCCTTCTGCAAGAGGTTTCCAGACGCACAGCTGCTGCTTGAAGAATCATCTGCCTTTATTTCAAATATGGTTCTACGATATTTACTTGGCACTCCCTGGTTCTTACATAGGAAGAGACACTCACGCCTATCATGATTTGTAGACCACTAGCAATCCTTCCTCAGTCAAGTTTTCAAGACTGAAGAATCTCAGTTTACTAATTCTTCACAGGAGAACATGATCCATACCTTGAGTTCACAATCCAGGCTTGGTAGCTCTGTGCTCCATGGCACTCCTGTCATAATTACCCACAAATAAAACAATCCCCCAGCCTACAGCATGTTTATTGAATAACATTCCAAACATCACACAATGTATACATTTTAAGCATAAAGATAATATTTTAGATCAAGGAGTTATGCCTTCTTTCCCAACTCCAGATACCAAATATCTTGGTATTTCCCCAAGCAATGTCAGAAAGCTCCTGAAATTCATTAGAGGCATTGTTGATGTTGGATGTCTCTCTTTAAACGTAACAGTAGAAGTTTTGGGGGGAAGAGGAGGGAGGAGAATGAAACAAGACTGGAACAGCAGCCAAGAGAATAAACTGCTAAGAGAACACCTCTGGGAAATCCCAAGTCTTACTAAGGCAATGAAACACACAGCAGCCAAAGAACCACTCTTGGTTTAATATACTACACCTTCTTCTTAACCATTCACGGGATCTTAAATGAACAAACAAAACAAAAACTCCAAAACCTCATAAAAAGAAATCTACTTGCCATTCTATAGACATTACACAGACCGCTATTTTTAATTTTTAAGGCTGCTTCCTTTGAGCTTTGCTTAAATCATCCAACATAATACCTTTTATTGTCATCAAATGTTGCACTTAGATATGCTACAGTATAGTTATACAAAGAGTATAATTTCTCTGAATTTTATTATGCTCATTATTCTCATTTATCATTCCTCAAAAACATGCTTTTTCCATTTAAATTGTGAAATCACAACATCTTTGCTCAGTGCCAGAACAGACTATGTTTCACAACACCTTCTTTAAAAGGCACACTCTCTATTGCACAGAAATGGAAATTCAACTGCTCTCTATTATTCCAAATTAAAACATAGTTTTAAACAGTATCTCTTAGGGCTGATTTTAAGAATGCAACATTTAAAATGAGATTTAGGACCATCCCTTTGAAATATGATAATAAGTGAAAAATACACAGTACTAACTTCACTGCAGAGTATATGAACATTTAGTCCAACTACCTCTTCGCAGCAGCTGTGAGCAAGTTAAAGACAGCCCTTAACTTTTCTTCATTGTCTTTAAGTTTTGCAAAAAATCTAGGTGACCTCTGGGTATGACAGTCTCCCTGACCATGAATTTGACCTTCCATGACCCCAGTCCAGCGTTTTCTCCCACAGGTAATTTTCATACCGGCAAGTTCTCCCGGGCTGCTCCTGTCCATCACACGTATTTGCACAACTGAGGCCAAAATTAGCTGAAAACTTTACATTAATTGCCCAAAACATTTGCTAAATTCCAGGTGTTTGGGGTCACTGAAGGGTCACAGAATGATCTCTAAGCACCTGTGCTTTTATCTACCCTGAAAACTTGGACGTGCTCCACCCTCCTTTTCTAAACTATTTGTGTCTTTTGAATGTTATTTGTTCAAAGGAGCCCAAACTGGTAGCTCTGTATTCACTCTCGCTCTATGCCCTATCATCTAAACAGTTAGTGGAAAGCCTCTCCTTACTCTGCAACAGATAAAAGAAACTAAAAGCCTTGGGCAAAGGAACTTGCTGAAAGCTTTGTGAAAATCCATACAGACCATATCTCCTTGCAGAAAAGCCAGCAGATTCTCACCACTTCGTGACTCGACCCATCATATATTGTATTGTATATCGTGTAACTCTCATATCAGATATTGTATTTATGCACCGTCCAGCTTCCTTGTACCCTGCCCAATACAGGTAGGGTTTCCTGAGGTGGGTCTCACAATCCCTCTTTAAAAAAAAAAGTCACATTTGCCTCCCTCCTTCCATCTAGTTTGGGGGCTGATTTGGGCCTTAAGGGACTCGGCACAACAAGAAAGTTCAGTTTCTTTGTGTTTGAGCTTCCTCTGGAGCTCAGCAAATGCTTCTGTGTCTCACAACACCGTACCCTCCAGCTGATCAGCCGTACTCCCGGGTATCCACGCTAACGGCTCCCCCCTTTCCCGGTCCCACAACAAACTGCATCAGCCTCATCTTCCAGGGACGCCGGCCGCAAGTGTGAGGACACGAGGATGCCACTTGTGCTACAAAGAACAGTCGTGGCAATCTCTCTTTGGATCAACTTTTTGATCCAGCAAGAACCAGAAACAAGAAAATATTTCCTTCAGCAGTTCCATTACCACTTGTGCATCATGCCAAGATTCACAGCTTCGGGGCCAAAACAACCCAAAAGAGGAGGGCTCAGCAAAGCTGCCCCACGACTGCCGTGCCCCCCGGCACAGCCCTGTCACAGCCACCAGCGACAGAGCCCGGGGCCGGCTGACGGGCTTGTCTGGGGCCACCAACACCCCCTGAAACCAAACAGCCCTTCATTCTGCTTCACCCACCAGAGAGGCTGGATTCTGCTACGCTTGAGGTTCAAACACTAAAAGCACACACCAAGCCTTACGCCCATTAAGATATTAATCAGTAATCACCAGGTAAAAGTCGCTAATCAACCTGTAGGGGAACAAGTGACAGGGAAGTCACTCTCTTACCCCCGCACTTCACCTGCGGCCGCGCCGCTGCTGCGCACCCCGCAGGCCGGGCCCAAGGGCCGCCTGGTGCCGGCGGTGAAAACACTCCCTCGCCACACTCACACTCGCCCGAGCCCCGGGCCCTCGCCCGCCCGGCGGCAAGTCCGTGCAGATCCCGCGGCCGGGCCCTACGGGCCGGGCCCCGCCGCCGCCGCCGCCGCCGCGTCCACCCGGCTCGCCTCCCTCAGCAGCCAGCGACCTGCCCCGGCTCGCCGGAGCAGAGGGACGCCTGCCGGCCCCGCCGTCCCCCGGCCCCGCCGCGGCTGCTCCGGGGTGAAGGGGGGGGGGAGACCCGCCGTTCTCCCAGCGCGGCCGCGGTCCCCGGGGCTCCGCCGGGGCTCCGCCTCCCGCTGCCCGCCAGCCGCGGCCCCCCGCGGAGCGCCCGCGGCCGCCCCCTCACCTCGGTAGCGGCGGGAGGCGGCGTGGCAGGCGGTGAGGAGCAGGACGGCGCCCAGCGCCAGCGCCTTGGCGCTCCTCACGCTGAAGTAGTAGTTGATCTCCCGCTTGCCCAAGGTGTAGGCCAGGGCCGCCATCTTGGCTCCTCCATGACAACAGCGTGCGATGGAGCGGGCGGGCGCAGCGGGGCAGCACTGGGTCCCCGCTGGCGGCCAAAGGCAGACCCCGCCGCCGCTGCCGGCTGCCGCTGTCCCCGCTGCGGCGGAGAGGAGCCCGTCACCCCGCTGCCGGGGCGGAGCCGCCGCCCGCCGCCTGTCCCCGCCGCCGCTTCCCCTCGGCCGCCAGCGGGCGGCCCCAGAGCTCGCTTCCCCGCCCCGCGGCGGGTCGTGGGGTGCGGCGGAACCCCCGGGACTGGGGCCGAGGTTCGCGGCTGAGGGAGCGGTGGTGGGGCGGGCACCCTGCCGGTCCCCGGCCTCTGTCCCTGAAGACGGTGCCTGTGGCCGAGCCGGGGCGTGACAGCGGGCACTGGGCAGCGCCGGCTTATTTATTTGTTTGTTTGTTTGGTTATTTATTTGTTTGTTTGTTTGTTTATTTATTTATTTTCCCCACGTGATGCGATTTTTTAAAAGGCTTGTCACTTTCCAGTTGACATGGAAGCAGTCAGCCCGAGCTGGGAGACATTGACTCCCTCTGAATGCAGATAACACCACAGGGAAGCTGAAAACCATTCACACATTTACCTGTGTTTACAGGAAAAAAACCACCAAAACACACAAAAAAGGTGTGTGTTGTGAGTGAAATGCTGAAATGTTGCAGAAGGGAAGGCCTGTTTACCCCCCAGAAAGGTGCTGGGCAGCAGCAGGCCGAGGCCTGGCCCTCGGCGGAGGCCAGAAGTGGCCCCTGAGGTGAGGGGCACAGGCCCAAGCGGGAAACCCCTCTCCACAAAATAATGTGGCCCTATATAAACCATCACTAAACGCAGCATAAGGCTCAGGAAAAGCATTCTGTATGTAGTCTCATAAATACGAGAAATAAAACAGCCAGCAGGCAAGCCTCGGGTTCACGTGGAAGTACTTTCTGTGTTTGGCAGATTTTGAAATACTTCTCCTCAGATCCAGCAGGTCTTTCCATTAGGACTGGCCAAAAAAATTTAAGGTGCTCTTAAAATTCTGAATTCTTTATGGGGCAGCCTTTGGAAGCCGACAGCCACTGTCCTAGCTGGGTCATGCTCCTGGAGCATTAGAATCCTTCTCTCCTGGCTGCCAGCAATACAGGTGCCATTGTAATTACCACGTCCTCTTTAAAGCAGAGAGAGAACATAATTTCCACTTCTATCAGTGCGATCTCTAGTAAAAATCATTAACACTAATCATCATTAATGTTCTGTGCAATACATTAGTAGTTTGTCTGATACTGATCTGTAAAAAAATACTTAGTGGATACACAGGCAGAGTAGTTTTTATAAATTTAATGGAAGGGAAAACAACTTAGTAGTCCTTGTTTCTACATTTAAAAATTTTAAAGAACATTAGCTAAACAAATGTTAAACAAAATACTAGTAGGTAGTGCAACTGTGAAGGATAAATCTTGCCAAAGATTCAGATGATGAGCTGTAAGAGGCTAAGAAATCAGTGTGTCCTGAAAAGCAAACGTCTGAGCCAGCATGGGGCTATTCGCAGAGGAGCAATGCCTGGGTGCCCAGCCCTCCTAGGGGCTAGTGTCTAAGCACTGATACAAAGCTGCATTATTGCTAATCTAATATTAGGAAAATACCACTGAATTTTCATCCTGTCTCTAGGCCAACTAAACACAGTCTTTAGCCTCATTTTTATACTCTGTGCTGGCTGGACCAATCTGCTCTTGTTTTGTGCTCAAATTCTCGCTTCTCCCCCCCTTCCCATGATAATCATCTTGCAATATTTAGGCCTAAAGATGTAGTTTCTTAAATATAACTAAAAAGATCTTAGAATTCCTATTAAAAGGACATGGCTACTTGTCCTCCAAGCACCCTTTGGCCAGGCTTCTCTCTGCTCTGGGAGGCAGGTTTTTGCCCTGTGCTTGCACATCACCTACACTTACAGCTTTGCTCCTGGCTCGTGCCCTTTGATCCTGCTCCAAAGGTTTGCATGTCCCAGGACATCTGGGTGTGCAGACGGTGTGCAGCCTTCCAGAAGCTGAGGAAATGGCACAGGTTGAGGAAAAAAATATTTGATAAGAGTAAGAGAGAGATCAGGCTGCGCTCAATATGAATCCTGGGTGAAGGTAAAGCATCTCTAAAGCAGTTCTCTTCATTCCCTTAGTTCTTAAAAAATCATTGCAGTTTTCAAAGCCTGGAGTCTGTAACAGGGTCAGCAATCAATATAGGGCAAAACACAGCAAGGAAAACAGCATGATTGACAGAAAAACAGTCCAAAGCTAGAAAATGATCAAAAGAACATGAGGGAGAGGCTTAGATGAAGAGGGGAGCTGTGTTTCCTGGCAAAACAGTGTTCACAAGCTGAAATGCAGTCTAGGGAAGGAGTGATATTTTGAGAGTTGGAGGCAGGTAAAAAGTTGGAACAAGAAGGCGAGAAAAGTGAGAAGAGAAGCAGCTTTTATTGCCTGCAATAGTGCCTGGAACACTGGGGTAGGAAAATATCCCAGCGGATAAGAAAACACAGGGTTAGGAAACTCAATCCCTTGATCCTCGAGTCTGGACTGAGGCAAACTTCCGTGTCACAAAGGCCGTTTGGCTAAAGAAAAATTAAGTATTAGTGATGAATGAAGTGTCATCTACTGGCCATGAGAAACTGGAAGAATGTCCCACTGGGTTCCAGACCCCAACCCTGACCGACCCATTTTCCCTCCTCAATGATTGCTACTATTTTTGTGCAGTTCACTGTCTCAGGACCTCTCCAAAATGAAAAGTAAAACATGAGCTACACCTACAGCCATGGGCAAATACTTGGCCAGGTTATGTAATGCTGCTGGAGGGCGGCTGCGCAGCGTCCTTTGGGTGGCCACTGGGAATACTCAGTTCCACAGAGCAACTTCTAACACAGCTTAAAAAGTGTTAAAAACATTTTAACATTCAGCAGCTTTCCCTTCACGCTCTCATCTGGTGGCACTCGTCCAGCAATATTTCGGGCAGGGAAAGTGGGTGATTGTAAAAAGGGGCACGAATTTCACTGTGGAACCAGCTACGAACGAGCTACGGAATTTATAACTTAAAAGCAAATATAAAAATGGGAACTAGTTGATGGGACAAAAGCTAAAATGGAGAAGTCAAAGTACGAGGAGCTTTATTTGTGAATGAAAAATTGTAATTGACCGTTATGGACAGCAGAAATACACTTTTCTGAAATTACTAAATGTCTTGTCAGCTCAGGTTTTTCCGAGTAACTGATATTCATAGACTAGATTCTATAATACTATTTTAGGAGTGAAAACCAAGCTGTATTAGAAATAGAAGAACTAGGTTTTTATAAAGGTATCTCTGGAAGGCCGTTTGCCACTGCTGTGGGTTTAGCTCCAGATCTTTAGAGTAATGCTAATTTCCCAAGTTTAACTAAATGAGTTTAGAATTCGGTGGAAATCCGAAGTACCCCCAGCTGCTGGTTTGGACAACGAGAGAGCCAGCCTGTGGAGGAGGGCTCTTTTTTCTCACGACTGAGAGGGATAACCCGCCAGCCAACGTAATTTCTCCAGTAAGAACAGTCTTACTTATTTTCCATCATCATTCCTCCCTGGAATTTGCAGGATGCTCTTGAGTAGTTTTTGCATTTAAACACTGAATTACTTAGACCCTATATGAGAAAACGTGCTGCAATGAAACATGGTGTTGTACGGCTTCTTTCGGCTTGAAAGATTCCAGGATATAGTAGGAGTTAATGCCGAGTATCTCTGCTACAAGGAATCAGTGGCTTTAGGAACATAATTTTATTTTAGGAAGGAAAAATAATTTTTATTCCAGAAAAATTCTGCAGAAGGGAGTCTCTGTGGTGCAATTGGTTAGCGCGTTCGGCTGTTAACCGAAAGGTTGGTGGTTCGAGCCCACCCAGGGACGGGTTCCCCCCCTTCCTCTGCTGAAGGCAGGAACTAAATGCCCTTCAAGGTCCTTTCCAACTTTGATTTAAGCATAATAGCACAGAGTGTTCTGTAGAGATCATGCAGTTTTGTAAAACCTTTGTGTCTGTATGGCGCTCTGTTGGGTCGCTGTGAGCTCTAATAGCTCTGTGTAGTTTTACTGTGTTGAATTGTAAACAGATGTAGAGAGAGTATGAACCTGGGCCACTGTGCACCTCAGGCTTAGCAAGGACTCATCATTTAGGAATTAACAGAAAGCTGCACGGCTGTGCCGTTTCCAGAAATGTCGTGTAGAAGGTGGGTGAGCTGGGCTCGGCAGGGCAGCTCTCACTGTTGGCTGCTGCCTTCAAATCAGCGCGCGGCACACTCTGATAATTGCTCTAATGGCAGCCATATGGATCTAAGTCTTTGATGTGATGCTTTTGCATATGCTTTAAAAACTCTTGCACTGAGAGGCTTAACTGACAGAATATGACTTTCTCTAAAGCCTAAACCCGAAACAAGTCCACATGCAGTGAAACCGCTGAAGGCTCCTTTCAGCCGTTCTCTCTCTTAGCACTTTATGAGCCAGCCCTTCTCTCACAGGGAGAACTGGGGGGGGTTCTCTCCCCCTGCCCATCTGCCCACATTCATGGTATGTGCAGGAATTTGATCTGTGTGAGGTGGAGAGCTGGAGTATAAGGGTCTAAATGCTGTTTTCAAAGCCAAAAGCAAAACCTCCAGCGTGCTATGGGCTTGGGAGCAAGCAGCAGGCAATTAGCTGGTAAAGAGGAGAGCCAAGAGCTGAGAAAAAACTGCAGGAGAGCAGCTGATAAATCCAGAGGAGATCTTTGGTCTCATGTGTTGGCTTTGGCAGAGAGCTTCCACTCTGCAAAGAAGGCACCAGCCTGAAGAACACCTCCTGGGTTTCAGCAGAGGGTTCTGTGCCCTCAGGGTGGCAGAAGAGCGCAAAGCAGCTGGAAAATGGAGAGGAAATCCCAGTTTTTCAACAGAGCAGATCCAGATAACCAGTTTTTAATTGTTATTTTTTTTAGAAGATCATACTATCATAAATTTCAGAGCTTCAGATAGTAAAAGGGTATGAGTTTAACCAAAGTGTCTATTAAACTTAGACAATGTGAAGGCTCCTTGCCCTGTCTGTAGCGCATCTCGCTGATTTTCAGCTACGGTCCTGGAGAGGAAAGACCTTTTCTTCAGGTCTTCATTGCGCACAGCATCAGCCAAATGCCTGACTCTGCTGAGCTCCAGTCCTGCAGGCCAGACTGGGTGCTAATGAGACCAGAAGTTGTGAGGGAGCTGCTATGTATTTTTTCCTGGTTTGGTTTCCAAGTGAGTTCACTTTTGTGGCGCAGGGGCGAAAACAGAAGAATTTGGGTGTCACCGCTGGGCTGGCGGAAAGGAAGCGATCTCTGCCCAGCAGGGTGTGAGAGCTGGGCAGGAATCAGAAGATGACAAAAGGGACAGCATTTGCCCTCTGCAGGTTCCTTTCTAAACCTCACGTTACCTGTACTGTGGATTACATTTTTTCCCTTCCCAGGCAGCGACAGTCCACCTCCCAGCCCTGGCAATAGCCTCTGCTCACAGCCCAGGGCATTACGTACACCGAGGGATCTAACTTTAGCTTTTCAGTCCTCGTAGGAACTTCCTAGCAGGGAGGTAACCTGTGTGAGAGAAGAAGCTCTTACCACTTTAAAGCATTTAATTATTTTCTTTTTACATCCACAAAAATTGTATCTTGGACTACTAATACAACGATTGAAATAGTAACACTTCAAGGAGCATCGTGGTCCAGTGAATCAATTCAAGCATTTACCTGCAGTTATGTTTTACTCACTTAAGAAAAAAAGGGGTCTATTTTATCATGGCAATTCCCCTTCCTTTAACCCAGCACACAGCAGGGGGCACATGGCAGCTGCACACAGGGCTGTGTTTTGTTATTTGCCCTTTTTTCCTTAATCAATACTTTGCAAGAAAGAATGAAAAAACTTTCTTCAGAGACAGTTTTTAGTGCTTATTCCTCCTTGCACTGTTTGGAGCTGCCTTCAGCCTCCCACCTTCAGGTTACAGAGACCTTCTGCTGGCTGTTTCCTTCAGGCACTCAGCCCATCTCATCTCTCCCTTTATCTGCCTTTGCCGTCATCCTCACCGTCCTTTGGGTGTCCTTCAGGTGTCCTTGTGGGTCCTTCGTGCAACAGAAGATGCCTTTCCTTCTCTCTGCCCTTGGAAAAAAAGCAATTATTTCTGCTTTTGAACTTCTCTCACTACGAGGCACAGAGTTCCTGAGTTTCTTGTAGAATTTTCAAAAGGTGGTGTTGAAATGAGGAACTGAAGGGGGAATCACACCTGAAGACCACTGAAGGCAGACTTGGAAAGCTCCAAGCGTGTGTTTTACAGCAAGGGGCTGGGAGAGTCACAGTGCTGCAAACGTACTGTCACTTCTGGGCACGAGAACCTGCCACTGCATCTAAGCAAGGAATTTAACTCATTAAATAGTTTCTTTTGGAACACTGGACATGCTTTATTTCATTTTTTTTTTTCACAATTTATTTAAACATCTCACATATACAAAATACATTTTCTTTCTTTTTTTGAGAAATGATGATTTTTTTTTTTTTTTTACCCATTGTAGAAGATGGAAATGAGATTTGAAAGCAGGAGCACCTGATTTTGGAGGAAGAGGACAAAGATGAGGAAAAATGATCCACGTGCTTAAGCTGTGGGTGAGACAGGACAACCTAAGTTTCGAGACAGACTTCAAAGACACAGAGAAGTGATACCTTAAATGCTACTAGCACCATTGAAGTTCAAGTATTGGAAAGATACTCTGTAATAATGCAATTAGCACCACTGTATTTTGAGTGGAACTGACAGTACCTCAGATCATACAGAGAAGTACCTACAGAAGATGTGGATCACACTTGATTTAGTGTATGAGGTAGTTTAAACCTTTGGAAGTTATGGTTTTAAACTTCCTCTGTGGAAGATATTCAAAGGCCACAAGTGGTGCAAACTTTCATGATTTTTTATTTGTTTTTTTTTTTTTTTTTCTTTACAAAGGTTGACATTTCCCAAAGCAAGGTGTTAAATCTTGAAAGACTTCCAAGTCCTTTTGGGGCTGTATTAAATTTCATTGCACAATGCTCCAATCAATTCTTCTCCTTCTCTTTCGCCCAGAGTTTAAGCAAGTAGATGAACAGAAGAAATGGAAGGAGTCAGCTTTCATTACAAAAAGAAATGACAAGAGAATAATTTGGGAGAGGCTTTAAGTTAATTTTAGTTCATTCATTTGAAACAGACTGGGCCAATGTCCAAACCGAATTCTTGGTCAGCGCCACCAATATCCAAAGGTGCGATGTCGAGGATGGGCAAGCGAGACGGCTTGTTTGTTCTGTATTCAATGATTGTTTTGCCCCATTCGTTGTTCTTTCTCTGCAAGAGAAGGTTCATTACAACTGTTATCGCATTGTTCATAGGACTGAGAATTGTTTCAGCTGAATGGATCATTTCTGAAATAGTTTCACATTAAGTTTGCTGCCACTGTTGGCAAATCAGGCCCCCGTTTTCAACTGCTTAGATCTCTGATGCAGAGAAAATAGTTACTTTAAATTTTCGGAAGTTATACATGTGATCCTCTACAGAAACTACCATATCATTCCCACTCACATTAAAATCCTCAGTGCCTGAGTTTTTCAGGACTTGAAGGTCCTGTCCCTCCTACAGCTTATGCACTACTTTCTCACCGATGTTCAGCTTGCACAGAATTTGGGTCTGGTCCCTCTGTGAAGCTTTTTTTTTTTTTTTGCCATGCAGCACAAGGCAGGATTTGTTTCTACCCCAGTACTTCCCACATGCTAAACATCTGCCATAGATGGTTTTGTAGGCTGTTCATCTTCACTGCACAACTTCTGCTGGTCTGACTGGTAACTGAATTCTGACTCAAAGCCCAACTCTGTCCCTCACCCCGTGCTTAAGCAGGGGCACTGATGGTGCCCGTGGGTCCTGCGTTACTTACAGAGCAGCCGTCCTCGAGCACACTGAACGTGAATCTGCTGTTGCCCTCAGCTCGGAGCTCAACGTCGTTGGATCCCTGCAGTATAACAGCCTTCTTAAGGTTGCCGGTTTCCGCGTCCATGTAGGCGATGCTGTTCTTGCAGTGGTAGGTGATGTTCTGGGAGGCCTGGTTGGCCAGCAGGCGCATGAAGGCAAGCTGGGTGGCCATGTCCTTCGAGGTCACTCCTTCGTTGTTGTATTCGAACTGAAAACCAGAAGGAAACCCAGTAAATGGCATTGCTGGGGGAAGGCGGGTGTTTGTAATGGGAGTACGGGGCAGTTGATCTAGGGACATTAAAAACCCCAGCAGCTGAGTCTGCAATCACCTGTCTATTGCAACTCCAGAGCATCATATAACGCTGGGGGGAGGATGAAAACCAGACACAAGTGCGTGTTGCTAAAATGTGGAACTCTGTCCCAACACAGAGTGTTAACAGTTTGTGGGGATTCAAGGATAAGATCAGACCAGTTCAAGAAAGGAAATCCATGAGTTCCATAGATACACAGAACCAGTGCCTGCCTCAATAAAACCCTGATTATATTTTTTCAGTCTAACAGAATAGCGTCTGTGGATATTACAAATGTTTACTTCATTCTTATATTCTTTTACAGCATCTTTTAGCCATCGGAAGAAACAGCCCCCCAGACTCCCCTGGACCCTCGCCCTGAACCAGCGCGATTACTCTTCTGTTCCTACATTAGATTCCTTGGACACTGCAATTTCATCACAAGAGCAACTCAATTTCATTTAAGAATTATGTAGTTAGGTCTCCTTGGCTACAGAAAAGTCATTTAGTTGCAATTGGCCAGTACGGTGCCTAACATGCACATAGAGATATTTCTTGTTTTGACTTACTCTGGCAATTCTGACTGTTAGGACGGCATACGCTCAGGGTCTGTCATGTGTAATATAAATAACTCCCCTGGAACAGTGTCATAGGTAAAAGATCTCAACCAAAATAATAAGCAATGATGTTTTTCTTACTTTTTCAGACTGTTTCTAGACTGTCTTTATACTAATGTGCCATATTCCAGTGCAGGCTTCCCTTAGCAATAGCCACTGTCATGCTGAACTCATCATTTGCATGATGAGTTCATGCAAATTAGGACAAGATTGAGAAATCCTTTCAAACTGCGATCCAAACGGGAACTGGAGCTCTGTTCCCTTGAGACAAAAGGTAGTTCCCTTTTCCATGTATTTCTCCTCTAAGAGAGTTTGATTTATGTGTGTGCCTGCTGACAGTGAGTGAATTGGGCATTTTTTCAGAGAGTACTTGTAGGAAACCATCACCCTCCCCTCCGTCACTCACCTGGCTGCCACCATTGATAGTTTCACCGAACCATACGTGCCTCTTGTCCTTGGGATTCTTGTTGACATACCAGTTCTTCGTGGGGATGTTGTCAGGGTTGGCGTGGATGCAGGTCTCACCAGTGGCAAAGTCACAGTAGGCTCTAATGGCATCTGCAGAGCAGCCCTGGTTAGGATCGATCCAGTAGAAACCTGCCATTGAGGGGAGAAACACCAATAACAGTTCACTCAGCGTAATGCCTGCCTTCGGTTTGCACGCACTTGTTTGATGGAGGAACTCAGAGAGAGGTCACAAGTGTCACGACAAGGCACGATATTACGGTGATAACTGGGATAAATACGTATCTTAGATTGTTAATGTACAAGAAACTGCATTTGAAAACTAGGGTTAAATCTTTTTATATTAATGACTGCACAACAGTAGCTATAAAGAGCTTTTCAGAATGTCCTTGTGTCTATTTTCAGTGGAGGAAGAGACATTCTTCATTGGTCATGTAGTATTTTCAGAGGGTGGCCGAGGATCCCATTCATCTGAGAACACTAATAACCTGGAAGTGCTCCCCGAGCCAGAAAGGGAAATCTCTGGCACCAACGTACCGCTGCTCCACTCGGGGTGGCTGAGTCTCAGGTCACGGCAGGTGCGAGCTGGGTTCTTTCTGGAGCCTTCTGGGGTCAGCAGGGTCTCGATTTGGTTGTTCAATGTTTTCAGAGTGGCATCAACTTCGTAATCCTTGGGCCTGAGGGAAGGCTGGTCAGCCCGGTAGTATTCCGCGTCATAGCCAACCTCGTATCCACCACCGTTGGGGCCAGGGGGACCGGGGGGACCAGGAGGACCGGGGGGACCCTGAAGTTTTTCAAAAGCAAAGGAGACGCAGCATTCTGTTAGACAGATGGTTCTCTCAAATGTTTCCACACACACATAGTCCTACTTAGTTCTAGCCCCTACTCTGCTCTACTCTGAGGCAGCAGAGATGGACCTGCCCCAGGGACTACTCCGGGTTCAGGCAGTAGAAGACACAGTGTGGGACTATCACAGCTTTGGGTACTTGCTGGCTGGCCATACAGAATGAACAAGGACCTCAGGTTTAGGCCCACTGGGGAAATATTAAATGGTAAATAACAACAGACATTTGGAAGTCTTTTCCTAAACTGCTAGGCTTTTGAAGTGATTTTCTTGTAACTGTGACATAAATGTGTTAAATCAACAAAAACTAAGTTATACTCACAGCAGGGCCTTGGCTTCCATGAGAGCCACGCATACCAGCGGGGCCAATGGGTCCAGGGAGACCATTGCGACCATCTTTACCAGGAGGACCAGAGGGACCAGGTGGACCCTAAAAGGAACCCCAAACAGTTTAATGATAGTAGAAAACACTACAAATACAGATTCATATACATGGGAGTGTATATATATATTGCATACAAGGAATAGGAGAGTTATTTGAATATGCTCTTAAATCCACATACCCTTGGGCCAGCAGGGCCGTTGTTGCCAGGAGGACCTTGGTCACCGTGTTGGCCCTATTGGGAGAAACACATCCATAGTCACTAAAACAATGCAGTGGCACACGTTGGTATTAGCACGATTCAGGGGTGAGCTAGTCAGCACGTGTATGTGGGCTCAGTGAAGGGGAATCTAGGGCTAATGGCCTTTTTTAGTGGAGTTTGGGTATAAAATGCCTGTTTTGGGGAGGGAGGAGAGGCTATTTAATAAGGGATAACCTATAAAAGTCTCACTATAGTATTTTTTCAGATTTCCAGAGAAGGCTTTAAAATAAAAGTCAGAATTCCTAAAGGGGATACCAGAATTTAAAGGGAAGAAAATCTACAAATTACTCCTGCTTCTGTGTGATATAAAGGCTTTACAATTTCTGGCCAGAGTAAGAAATAATCGTAAAACAAAGGCTGAGCTTTTTGAATCCTGTGCCAGCCCAATGCAGTAACGTTTCAGGGCTACTGATGGTACTCCCAGTTCTAAAGCCAACTATCAATGGCAGTATCAAAATCTGCCATTTTATTTGAAGAGTGCTGAGTATTAAAGAATCCCATGACTTTTGAAGTATGACGTGGAGGGGAGTTAAGCAGTATCAACCTGCTGGGTTCTGCACATGTAATTCCACGCTACGGTGAACTTAGTCCCTTTTTTGCTCTTTATATTCAGAGTCCTGAAAATGGTTTACTTACAGCAAGACCAGGAAGCCCCTGCAATCCGTTGTGTCCCTTCAAGCCAGGCAGACCTCGAGGGCCCTTATCACCAGGGAGACCTTTCTCACCACGTGGACCTTGTGGGCCCTAGGAAGGGATAGAGGTGTCAGAGGAATAAAACAGAAGGCTTCACATATGTACCACTGTCAAAGCATGAACATTCTATAGTATGCCATAGGTTGCCCCAATATATATATATATATATATATGTGTACAAGCTGTTAAACACACCCGGGAGGAGTGTCAATCCCAAAAGCTTCAGGATCGGTCCCATAAGAGAGAATGCTGATCAAGATTCTACATCTATAAATATTTACAGCTTCTTAAGCACTACTTTTTAGGCCCACGTCTTCAGCACAGCAATGAGTCCTTACTTAATAAAGCATGCTTTCTCTTCTTGCCCCAGTGTGGTGATGTATTTAGAAATCAGACTTACAGCAAGACCTCTTGGACCAAAAGCACCAGCAGGTCCAACAGCACCAGCAGGACCCTGGAATGGGAACAGAAAAAGTGTGTCACTGCTGCATATTACATCTAATAAAGGTTCCATGCTCAACACATTTCTGCAGAAAGCAAAGGAATTATCAAAAAATTGGAGGGGTTTGCTGTATAATGTATATATATGATTGAAAAATGTTAATAAAAAAAAAAACGAAGGTCTCATCAACTTACAGGATCACCACGGTTTCCAGGCTTTCCAGAAGGACCAACTTGGCCATGAGGACCAGGAGCACCCAGAGCACCGCTGGGACCAGGGTTGCCAGGAGCACCCCGCTCGCCCTAGGGACAAAGGAGTGCAGAGGGAGAGACAGTGTGTTGCTACTGACTTACACATATTGGGATAATTCTTCCATGAATATGAAATAAAAAAAGAACAAGTTACCTTGAAACCAGGAGCACCATCGCGGCCTGGAGGACCATCGTTTCCGGGGTTGCCCTGTTGAAATACCACAAAAACACATTAAACTCTTTACCTCACAAGGAACTGTGCATCAGTCTAACTGCTCTCAATACGAGGAAGAAGTAAGAAGACAGTGAGATGGAATTGCATAACTCTTGAAGATAACAAACTCTTCCTTATAGGTGCCACTCTCAAATCCCTTAAATATATTTCTGTTCTCAGAAAAATAAGGTTTTCCAAGTTCAGCATAGAAGAAAATTACTGGGTTTTTCTATATTTCTCTGAATGCAAAGGTCACAACAATAGTGGTTTTCATCTAGCTTGCTCTCTTGTAAAACTGAGATCTACTTTTTAGATGAAAAATGCTAGTGGTGAGAAAAGGACTTTAACAGTAGTCACAGCTGAATCACTTGGTTGTGGTACTTCACAAGCTTAAACGGCTTCCTTTGTGAACATTAATTGCACTTCAGCTGTTTCACTGTGTGCATCAGCAAACCTTTTCCTTCAGACAATTCCCACGGAGCAGAAAGGTTCCTTTTTTTTTTCCATACTTATAAAATTACTACTCTCTGATGTCTTTCAATCCTGTGAGTCTCAGGACTTGGAGGAGTCCTGTGTTAACAACGCTCAGGTTATCAAATAAGCTTCCCTGACACAGCCCAGAGAAAGCTTTGTCTGGTTTTGCTGTCAGGAGACAAGGTAACGTGTCACTACTTTAAGTGTTCTCACAGTGTAAGCCATGGATAGCCACTGGATCCCCTTCTTCACGGTGAACTAACATGGACAGTTAAACTGGATGGATAAGTTTCCTTGCTGCTCTGTGAGGAACTGGGAACAGGACCCCGTCCTCCAAGCCATCACTCAAGGCTGGGCATTAGAGGGAGCAATTTGTTCCACTCCAGATTCGGAAATTGACTCCAGGATGTATTTCAGACAACTTTTGTCCTGAAGGATTTGTCACCTAGTTGGGGATGGGAATCCATGTCTATTAGAGGCCTGCCCTGAAGACAGCAGAAGGTTCAAGTTTGCTGGCAGAACAACCTCCACTTGCATCCGTCTTTTCTGGGTATGTGTCTTTGGCTCAGAATAAAAGAAAAGCAATCCTGAAAAGCAAATAAGACATCACTTACATCACGACCAGCTTCACCAGGAGCACCGTTTGGACCAGGAGAACCCACAGGACCAGAGGGACCACGGGCACCAGGAGGACCAGAAACACCCAGGGGACCAGGTTCACCCTAATACAGGAACAGTGGTAACAAGATGTGATGTTATAACACAACACAAACTGGTCTTACAGAACTGCTGACCTATATTTAAGAGAAACATTTATCTGCAGTTGATTCTGGAAGTTAAACAGGTCCAGGACACAAGAAACATGTCCAACTGTACCAAATATTCTCTTCATCCTAAATTTTCTACCTGTTCTACCAGAAATCTCTGATGCTATTCAAAAATATGCTCCCCTGCAGACACAAGTCTTGTGCAGACACATTTCTTCCCCTGCTCTAAATCCTCAGTTTGCAGCAGCAATGGAAACAGCAGGATCTACATCTCCTTTTTCCTGGCTCCCCTTAAGAGGAGACCTGAACTTTTTTCTTTAGACCTGTCTGTTTACAGGATTTAACTGGTCGCATACTCACTGTTGCTCCGGAGATGCCTGGAAGACCACGTTCTCCCCGAGAGCCAGGCAGACCAAGGATGCCAGGAGCACCAAGAATACCCTGAGGACCTGGGGTACCAGGAAGACCCTAGGACATGAAGAGAATATTAATTATATTAACAGAGATCTCAGTGTGGTGTCAGGGCTCGTTCCTGCACAGACATAGCTGTAATCAAGACATGAGACTGAGCTCCAAAGCTAAAGGTCTGTAAGAACATAATGCTGGTTACACTCCCCTCATGACTGCTTTCCAGTGAAAATGCTGTTTCTGAATAACACTATACCCGGGCTTTTTCCCCTCCTATCCAATAACAGTGGGGGATGCAAGAAACCCGGGGTATTCAGTCCTGAGGAGGTGACTACATGAGGGGAGCCCGTAGCAAAGAGACACATCACCTGAGACTGATGCTGAGACTGCCTCAGGAGATCTGGCATCTCCAAACAACCCTCAGAGGTCTCTACTGACTTTTCAATTTCCTTGAAATTTGAGCGTATGTGGCATTGAACTCGGGGTAAGTAATTATCCTGAGAGACTACCCTAAATTACTCTCCCAACTTACAGTCAGGCCTACCAGTGCAGTTATATTTTTCGTAACTAAAATTAAATTAGAACATAAAAATTAGAAAATGTATTGCTTTATACTGAACACTAAAGGGCAACTTTTCAATTGTCACTCTCAAAATTTTAACATACATATCTGACAGTGACACTGAAGTTCTTAGCTGCAACTTCTGCAGATCACAAAAGAAATTTCTATAAATATTTGAGCAACAGACCGGTAATTGACAGAGGTACATAATTCCATAAGACAGAAATGTGTCTAACTTTCAAAATGCCAGTGATTCTGGATGTGCAAGCTTAAAGACACTCAAAATTAATTTATTTATTTGCACTATTCTAAGCCATCCTGGGGTCAGATGACTTTAACCTTAATGACTTTAGGAGAATAAAACCTGACCCATGTGAAACACATCTTCAAACAATTTCCTGAGTCTCAGGGGAACTTCTACTTACAAGCTTTCATAAGTTTATGTATGAAAGAGAAAAGCTTCACAAATATCAAAAGTATCTCAGAAACCGTAACGATTACTTGAAGAGAAGCATTTTTAATGACATGTGGTACTTGGTTACTTACAGGAGAACCAGCCTCTCCAGATGGACCTTTCTCCCCAGCAAAGCCAGGTGGGCCAGCAATACCCTGTTCACCAGTACGGCCAACGGGACCAACATCACCACGCAGACCTCGAGCACCGTCTTTGCCAGCTGGGCCAGGAGGACCGGGGGGACCAGTGATGCCCTAGGGTTGAGTATGAATACAGTCTCATTAGACCCATTAACTGGGGAGAACAGAGATAACGTTCATTTTATGTCCACGTACAAAAATCGTGTGTTGCAGTAAACAGGTTATCAGCTGCTCTGAAGCAACAACTTCCATTGCTTTTGTTAGCAGTGGGGAACTGGCATCAGTAGAAATACTGAACTGAGAGATACCATTATTTTTACTCAGTGCAAGTGAAAGTGGCAAAATTTGGCAGGAAAATGCTCATTTGGCTTTGGAGACATTAATTGCAGGTATAAAATCTATGCGAAAAAACCTCTTCCAGGAGGATTGTTTGCTTTGGATGCTGGGATTTTCAATATATTTAAAGGTAGGGTATCTAAGGAAAGAAGTACCTTTTCGTAAAGGTTGAAAACACCTTTGAAAACTACAAATGTTAAACTGAAATGAGAATTTTTGGATGAAAAATAAAGAAGCAGGGATTCTCAATCTTAAACAAAATGAGAGGTTCCCCTGCTGGAGTTGGGGGCTGGAACTGCAGGTACTTTAGGAAGCATGACACAAGATCACATTCTATTTCAAGTAGGACATGACCTTCTTATTCCATTCAAAAATCTATGGCTACGCAGTTACTTGTGGTGACCAAAAGCAAAAGGAACACAGATGGTTGGACACCTCAAGATGCAGAAGGATGCTTGATGGAGTGTAAAAAAACCCCACTCCAAATTAAATGCACAACTCCTGCTCTAGGACTTTAAACAGCAAAGCTACTTCTCATCCCATCCAGGCCTGTGAGGACCTGACTTGACTGCAGCGTGGTTAGAATTCGTGTCTGTGTGACAAAAATGAGGATTTTCCCTAGCCAACGCAACTCCTGACCTATCTCCCATTAGAGCTTCCCCATTAGTCACTTACAGCAGGGCCAGGAGGACCAACTCTTCCAGCAGCACCAGGGAAACCAGTCATACCCTAAAAATAAAAGCGAAAGGAAGATTTGGGTTAAAGGAAACAATGACTGCATGAAAAAGCAACAACGCCAGTGCCTGAAGCCTGGATACTTACAGGAGGACCAGCGTCACCACGAGGGCCAGCGGGACCAGCAGCACCAACGGGACCCTACACATGGATGATTGAAGAAGAGAGAGGAATCAAGCACAGACTCCCAATGTTCGCTGTCATAAGGGCTTAGGCTCACTCTCATAAAAGTTAAGGGTGATTTTGCTTTTTACTTTAACAGGAGAAGGACTAGGCCCAAACCCACAATTCCTGTCCAGGCACTAGGATAGTAAGTTCTCACAGACATTTCAAATCAGGATTGTATGGACTGAGAAGAGCTGCACAAGGCATTTATGATTCACATTAATTTGCCCTGCAAATGTTAACGTGCATCTAAGCAAATCTAGAATTCAAACTGTGAAAGACTATCAGAAGCCCACAGTAAGAACCCCAAGCCACTTTATCTTGCAACACTTTACAGTATCTGAAGACTCCAGGGCCTGACTGTCCGCATGATTTCAGGCAGTTCCCCAAGACCGGGCTGCACGCACCTGAAGCAGCATGTGCCTCGGGGCTATAAAGGTGTCAGCACACGAAAAGCCTGCGTGCAAATGGGTGCACAAATGCCTCCAGATGACTGGGTCTGAAAGTCAGACTTGTGGCAGCACATGCCGTCTGCGAGAGGAAGACACCATGATCCTCAGCTCAGAACTTACCCCCAGTCACCCCCTGGACAGTCCAAGATAGACTGGGTTTGCTGATCTTCAGGGCAAGTTGAAAATTATTATTTTTAACTCTTCATTTCATTTCCAGACTCACGATCTGAGCCCACATAAACTGACAAAGTTTATCTAATGTGCAAAAATCGGCCTGGTGACTTTCCTCAGAGCCCAGTTTGAAGTTCTTTCTTTTTTTAACTACCTTTTCAAAATTCATGGCCTCCAGGCTAGTGTATTGATGCATAGCACAGTTAAGAACCACGCGTTTTACAGAGACACGGTTCACTTACTGGTGGTCCAGAGGCACCCATTGGGCCGATAGCACCCGTTGGTCCACTTTCACCCTTAGGTCCTTTCGGGCCACGCTCGCCTTTAGCACCAGGCTGACCAGCTGCACCCTACGGGCAGAACCACACAGAACAAGGAATTGGAAAACCTTGCAAAAGAAATAGAGGATTAGCCTGGCATGGGTAAGAGGAAAGCAAAAACAATACTCACAGGAGGTCCAGCAAATCCACTGGGACCTACAGGACCAGGCTCACCACGTTCACCCTAATGAGAAGACAAAGAAGAGAAGGACTGGTTGGAATGGGCTTTGAAAGGGCATTTTTCTCTTTTAACAGAGGGCTAGTTCTAGGAATTGCTACTTACAGGGATACCACGGGCACCAGCGGGACCAGCGGGACCAGCAGGACCTCCTTCACCCTAAAATAGATGACAGAAAATATTGTGATGCTGTGGGGGAAGGCCTCGCTGCAGTCAGAGCAGGGGTAATCTCGTGGTACAGACACATGGAGCGAGTCTCCCTCTGTCTCCAGTGGAGAGGGTACTACTGAAAGTGCTTCTGTTTTGACCTGCCCTATATTAGTAATTTCTAAGCATACTTGGACAGCATAAAGAATCATTCTGAGCCAATGTGTTCATCATCATATCAAAACCCAAGGAGGATTGTGTACTCTCAACAGGGAAGGATTCATACAAAGTCTAAATCAGAACCCTCTCCCCGTATAACCCACTGCCGGGTAGATGGGCCTCCCCTCCCTGCCCTTTTAGGAGAAGCTCTGGGGTGCTAGGGCAGACTTCACTGAAGAGTTCTACAGTCCCAGTAATGTTTGCCTTCCAAACCTGAACAACTTGCAGAGCTTGTGCAGACTAGAAAGATGGAATTGTTTTTTATGGAGCTCCACATCTTAACTATTCATGCGTGGGTAAAGTGTATAAAGAAACAAGATGCTTTTTCATTCAAAGAATAGACTTACCCGATCACCAGCACCACCAGCAGGACCAGGAGCACCAATAGCACCAGGGAGACCCTAGAGGTCAAGAGACAGGACACCATTTCTAACAAAATGTAAGCAGGACTAACTACTTTTAACATTTTTTCTCTTTCCTCCTGGAAACAGGTGTGTGGCTTGCTTTCAACTATTTTTAATATAATCATAGAATGCTTTGGGTTGGAAGGGACCATAAAGACCATCTAGTTCCAACCCCCTGCCCTGGGCAGGGACACCTCCCACCAGACCAGGTTGCCCAAAGCCCCATCCAGCCCCTCAGGGCTACTCTCCAGTCATTCTCCACCCAGTCTGGGTTTGTGCCTGGGATTGCCCTGACCCAGGTGCAGGACCTTGCACTTGGTCTGGTTGAACCTCATGAGGTTCACACAGGCCCCAACTCTCCAGCCTGTCGGGGTCCCTCTGGAGAGCATCCCTTCCCTCCAGCATGTCAACCACACCACACAGCTTGGTGTTGTCCCCAAACTTGCTGAGGGTACACTCAACCCCCAACATCCATGTCATCAACAAAGATGTTAAAAAGTCCCAGTAAAGGACACATGATTTTATAAAGCAAAATCTATTCTGTTATTTTCCTTCAAAACTATGAATGCTGGGACAGGCAGCCGAAATCTCAAATTAATGATAATTTTGTGTGGCTTTGCAGGCTGCTTTTAGAATTAGCTGGTAAAGAGGATAGTGTCACACTGAAAAATTGTCTGTGAAATACAGGACTCTCTGCTGATGTAATTTCTCTGCTTGTGCGCACGAGGAGTGATCACTTTTCTCTCTCTTCCCCTAAACTCAAGCATCCCTGGACAAGATGCAAAAAAATCATATTGATTTGTATCAAAAATGAGCAGAAATAAGAGAGGATGCAATGAAGCAGGCAGTGTAAGTCCTGAAGATCCTTTTCAGTCCCTGGGGCTCCCAGGCGCAGCGGGGTAAACTCAAGCAGAACCAAGAGACACTTACCCGGGCACCGTCTCTTCCTGTGGCACCAGCGTCGCCTCTCAGCCCTGGGGCACCCTACCATCCAGAGGGGAAACAAAAGCATTATGTTGGGAACCAATACAATAGTCTGGATGAAACAAGTCTTGAACTGTTTGCTGTGTTACTCGCATATCATATGAGGTGCCGATCATGCTTGTTTTTTAGGAAATGGACTTTGGTTATTATTGCTGAGGATGTGCCGACCTGTAAAGCAAGATTTTCCCAGCAAAGGGGACTGACATGCTTTTCAGAATTATGAGCCTCCCTCCTTCATGGGAAACCTATTTAGTTTCCCCTTGGTGGCAAGGGTTTTGAATAAAATTAAAAATTCAAACCCAAGCTGATGTATATTCCAAATGATGAAGGTAAACCCTCCCTCAAAAATCCCTTTACCTTAGGTCAGAAAATCAATCATACATAATTCTTTTGGGTATTCAGGTTATGCTTTCTATTTGGAGCAGGAAAACAACTGTTAAAAGGGATTCATATTCATATGAGTGCTCACATAAAATACCATGTTTCATCTAATGAAAAATTATATCCAGGCCACCACTAGTGTCAAGAAATCAGACCAGCACTCTGTTCTCTTTTTTATAAAAAATACATCTTACTCCTCTGTATTAATCTGCACATCAGTCCAGAGTGTTTTACAAAAAATAGCAAGTGATTTTCACCTTCATTTCCTTACAACTTCACTTGTGCCAAAGGACTATGGATTTTTTAGTGAAAACAAATTAGGCAGTTCTAGAAATCTTGAGTTTAATAATGAGCAGAAGGGAATGTGGAATGAGAAGTACGACGCAAGATAGAAGTCTATTTCACAGATAATTATATGGATAAAGCAGGGATAGCAACGGGACTTGCAGTCAGACTTCACAGCTTCATACAGGGGCTTACATTGGCTAAAATGCTTTCTGATTTTATAGACAAGAACTGATAGAACATTTTTGTAACTGATTTACTTCTATCATAGTCACGACACCTAGAGCAGTCAAGGGTTTGATGAGAGACTCAGTCCTTTAAGATGGGCAGGGCCATTCCTGCTGGAAGGCCCATATTCAGAGACAGCTTTAGCATTTCTTCAGTAAAGATAAGCTCATTGTTAACTAATCCTGTGAAGCACTAACTAATTCCCAATGCTGAACAAAGATCAAAATACCGCGTTAGAAGAGGCTGCCAGTCTGTTAGACCAACAAATTCTCTACTTACTGGCTACCAGTGAGTCACCAGTTTCACAGTACATAGAAGTTGCATTGGGGAAACCTGCAGATTTTCAAAGTTAATGATATTCCAGCACCTCACAAACTCACCCATACAGTAACGAAGCAGGTTGAACCTTACCTTTTCACCCTTGCCTCCTGGGACACCAGCAACACCTCTCTCTCCTGGGATTCCACCGGAGCCAGCAGGACCAGGAGGACCAGCAGCACCGACATTGCCAGGCTCACCCTGGGAGTAACAGGGCATCGTGTAAGACAGGGTCAAACCATACACACCGTTTGGAACAAGATTCTGCCATTCCTACTTTGCCCTTCGTTCTGCTTGCTTGCAAACAGTGTGAGCAGTAGTATTTCACCTTAAGCTATTGTACTTATTTTACTTTTTCAGCTAGCGAAGATGACAGTCATGAACACTCTCTCGGATTCTGTGGGTTCCTGAGATTTTAGGGCATCCCACATTCTAAACTAAATTTCTCTGGAGAGATTACCCATGAAAATCTTGAGAACTAAGGCCCATATTTAGTTACCATCAAGTCAATGCTATTTTGGTAGATGACTGTTCATTATTGCGCTGATGTTTTGGGGAAAACATAGCTTACTAGACACAAGAGCTTCCTGTGTATAAATAGAGGTGGGTATAAATAGAAGTCAGCATGAGTTTTGGCCAAAATCCTGGACCCTACCTCAAACCAGAATAATAGTACACCCAGCTGAAAAACTATTCAAACGGAGTCCAAAGTGGAGTTCCCCTCACATCATCTATCATGCTAAACAAAACCCTTCAATATTAGCATGGACCAGCTGGGATGGAGCTTCACCATGTGAAGAAAGGACCCAGGGGCTATAGGTGCTATAGCTATAGCTATCTGCTACTAGTCATCACTTCTGCTCTTAGGAAAGAAGGTTTTGGATTGCCTGCATGAGGGATTCAACAGAAGGACAATGGCAGCTGGAGAAGCTGGAACATACCTTGTTGCCATCAGGGCCTGGTGGGCCAGTTGGACCACGACTTCCAATGGGACCGGTGGGACCAACAGCACCGCTTTCACCAGGAGGACCACGCTCACCCTGCAGGAGAGAGTCTCATCTGAGTCCTTCCTTCAATGGTTCTCTAGCTTACAGGTTTAAAAGCACTAACTGGCAGCAATAACAACACAATGTGTCTTTACCTGAACAAACCATGAAGAACTAGGTTAGAATTGTGCAGAGATTAACTAAAGTGGCGCTAGGAATTGGCTTTTGACACATATACAGCTAAATAAATTACTGAACTCTTGCACCATGACACCAGCTGACAAAGCCCAAGTACTTCTTGGACATGGATTTTGGGTCCTGTGCTCGTTCTGGTAACAGTGCTGTATTCGACTGGCAAATGGAACTTCTGATACCCATCTGAGGGCAGGCAAGGGATTCTAGTGAAATTAAAACCACAGTAATTGGCAAACAATTATTTTGACAGTGGCATGTGAATACTAGTGAATAAGGGTGGCAGGTAAAGCCTGGACATTATAAGAAGTAAAAGGATTAATTCTGCAGCAGAGGCCATCTGGATATGTGGAAGCAGACTGGTCTTAAACACACGACTGATCTATCAAAGATAGAAATACCACTTTCACTAATGACATCTCAAGTTATCCCACTATGACCAAGCTGGACTTCAGTGAATAATCTGATAAGGCATAATGGAGAGGTTTAGTTATATCTGGGAATTTGCATGAGAACTGACTCGAGGAGAGACAGCACACTGCTAAAGAACACGGATGATGGAGAGGGGTCGCTTATACTGCAGCGATGTTCCCCAAATAACGCATCTTTTCATTATTTTTACATTCATTTTGTAAATGACAGAGAGGCAGAAAAGGAAGACAGGTATTTGTGAAACATGCAGAGATCACAGATGGAAGAGGAAGAAGGGTTGGCATGTTACACAGGAAGAAGTGAATAACCTGCTAGGTGTCACAGCACAAGTGGAACAAGATGCAAGCAGAGTACCAGGCCATTTATTTAGGCAGCAAAAATAAGAATTTGTGCTGTAAATGGGAGTTTCACCTAGTGGAAGTGGCAGAAAGGGAAAGGTGATAGCCAAGACATTGTGATACAGACATGGAAAAGGCAAATGTGTTGTGGCACATGCACTGAGGTGTTTCTCAGAAGCGTTGATTTTGTTACACAAAGCATCAGTAAAGCCTAACGTGGAATGCTGAATGAAATACGCTCTGGCTGGGTACGAGGGCTTAAGGCAGGGCAGAGCTGAGCCAGTAACTGCTGCTGCAGTGATAAAGGGAACTTGGCTTGGAGGGATTAGCAAAATGAAAGTTTAAAAGAGGAACGGTTATCTATACAGCCCCCGGGCACTAAATATAGGGAGGAAAAGTGCTATTTAAACTGATTGACATGACTGGAGAGTTAAGGGGAATGTTTGCCATGAATACATTTAGTCTAGAAGACAGAAGAAAAGAGGAAGCAACAGAAGTAGTTTAAATATCAACCTCTTTACAGGTGGATTTGGAGAGTGAGTAATTAACAGAGCATTTAATAAGCTAATCATTGCTCTGCATAAATGGGAGCTTGCTGCCCCACAGGCAGGCTTCCACACAAAGCTCTTTGCACGCGTTTATTCACAGTGCAATTCACTGTACTGAGACCGAGAAGAGCTGTTTGCCTGGAGAAACCTATACATGTCTATAGCTACTCTTATTTCTGAACACATCCTTTACACAGTCTGTACAAGGTTTCAAATGAGTCACTCACTCTTGCGCCAGCAGGACCAGGGGCACCAAATTCGCCGTGAAGACCCTAGAAGAGAGTAGATGGATTGGTAAAGCTTACTTCTAAAACAAACTTCTTAGCTTCAGTTGTGCTTTGGTGTTCAGCAGTAAATAGAAATGCTTCTCAAATTGCAGCAGCGTGTTGAAAACCTTTAGACTAAACCCAGTCCTTTGGATACACAGAAATAAGCCTTTTTCATGAAGCTGTGCGATATCTCACAGCACACATGAAATAGTAATTTCTCATCTGAAGAACAGAGTTGGTGATTAAAATCCAAGCTCATTTTTCAGGTACATGCAGTGTAGACTCTTTTACAGGGACACAGAGATGTAACCGTGACCATTAAGGTGGTTATGACCCCAGGATGCACAATTTACAGGTCACATCCCACTCTGAGCAGAACCTCGTGAATTACCAGGGAGCCACCTCAGCTGTATCCCGCTGGAAATTCACCAAAATCAACCGTATCACAAATGCACACAACTGGAGTAATGCAGGTAAGATTGAACCTTGAAGATTTCAAAAGGAATTCAAAGTAGAATATTTTTTATGTACTGTCTTGTCTTTGGGGCACAGTTTCTTGGTGCTTAAGGCCTGAAAAGCAAAGGACTGGCTTTGCTCAGTTTCATACCAAAACTTGGGGAAGAAAAATGCTGCAAATTCTGACAGATCTTCTTCATTTGTGGGTGGCTTTGACAAAAGGGGACTGTTAAAACTTTGCCCATAAGGCAGATTGCTTTCTTTTGGCAAATGGCTCCAACAGGCTTTTGCTTTTCCACATGTGCAAGTGTAAAAATAACACTTCTGCAATACTCACCCTTTCGCCTGGTTTACCAGCTTCACCAGCGGGACCCGAGGGACCTGGCAGACCCTAAGGGTAGAGAAAGAAGAGGACAAGTAAAGTGAAGGCAGAAGCACCTTGTGCCTGGTAAACCCTCGAGCAGATTGAGCAGAGCAAACCCTCCTCACCTGGAAGCCGGGAGGGCCAGCGGGACCCGTTTCACCCTTTGCACCTTGGTTGCCCTGGATGGAACAAACAAGTGATTAGCTTGGAAGGAGAAATGCAGGAAAATGGATTTTTAAATGGGAAGTCCCATTAATGAAAAGTAAATCACACAGTGGATCCATAACTTACAGTGACTCCGGGAGGACCTTGAGCACCGTTGTTTCCCTCTGGCCCAGGAGCACCCTAAACGTGTTCAAGCAGAAAGCTGTTATCAAAGTTTTGATTTGCTATGAATAACATCTCTCTACAGTGATTCTGTGCCAAAAACAATGAAAAGAAAGGTCCCTGGCTGCATACTTTAAACTTAACCATTTACTTGTAAGAGCTACACTATCAAAGGGTACTAAAGATGCTTAAATTTTAAATTCTCGTGATTGTTTTAGTTATTGCAGCACATCCATCCTTAGGGAAACTCACTTTGGAATTACAGGTTATAGGAACCGTGCTGATAGCATTTTTCCCACGACAGACCAATTATTTTGTCCCTTAAACGGAAGAATTGGTAAGTTTCAACTACCAGTAAGAAGCTGGAAATTTACAGGATAAATTAGAACCCATACACTGTCCTCAAAGTTTTCGCAGGGAGTGCTATTTTTCTCACTTCATAGGAAGCTAATGCCCCACAATTAATTACCAAAGGGTAGTTTTAATTTATCCATTAAGCAATAGTCCCCACTGACACGAGGCCAGATGAGTGCATTCCCAGGTGCTTTTCTATTTCATCATCTGTTCAAGCTTGCACAAGATAATGCTACTTTATTACAGAGCTTTTAAAAATCTCCTTTTTTCTCTCTGGAGGTTGATAAAGAAATCATATCCACATACCCTGGGGCCAGCAACACCAACATTGCCTCTTTCACCAGGTTTGCCAGGTTCACCCTGAAGTTGAAAGAAAGAGAATCAAAGTCAACCAAGAGTTCACCCTAGATTCAGTTTGAGCTACCAAACAATGACCGATATGCTCCTCACCAGAAGATGTTTTGTAATATTTCTTTAACCTGAATTAACACACCCAACAAGCTCTGTCTGCCTTGCTGAACTACTTAGAAAGAACACCTCAAAAATAAATACCTTCCCTTTTCAAAACTCCATTCCTTTATTTTTTGAGATGATCATTCATGACACTCTGCAGGGTGTCCCATGCAATACGCTGTGTGTGTGTGTGTATGTACAGCCACACCACAGAACCAGGAGATGATTAGTGTTGCCTGTAGCCCCTGTGTCACGTGTCAAGAGTCCCAGTGAAATCACTGGCAGCTTCTCCTCTGAAGTGAGCAAGCTGTGGATTGTGCTCCATGAATAGCAACGCTCTGGGACTGAAACTTAGGCTTGGTGGCAACCTCTACAGAATGGTTACAGAAGGGTATATAAATTATAATATAGGTATATTTTTTCTAATCAATTCAATGTCCAAATATTCCTCAACTAATTAAATTGTTTTTCATTTCTTTAAAACTGAACTCTTGAAGGTAAGCAGATGCCACCCAGTAAGGCGTTGGGGAGCACACAGGGAGATGTCTGCAGTTAGAGTTCGGCGAGTCCTTAGAGTTGGGGACCCAGAGATGAGTCTGGAAATACCTCATGGCAGTAGGAAGTTTGTGCTGTACTCACAGTGGGACCCTTGGGCCCAGGGAATCCGATGTTGCCAGGCTCACCCCGATTGCCAGCCGGACCGATGGGCCCGACCCTGCCGTCTGCTCCGGGGAATCCCTAGGAAAAGAACGCACACTCTTAGGTGGCTGGGTCCTTAGGGCTCAGGTTCAGGAGGAACGGGTACTGACAGGAACCAAATGCCATTTAACTTCCAAACACTGCTCATACATTGCATGCTCATGCATCCCTCCGCTTTCCTCCTTTTTGTAAAGCTGTGTATTTAAAGCAACGTCCCCTTCCAGGGGAAAGGCCCACAGAAACGAACGGGAAGCTCCTCACTGATCTTCTAAGTAATACGGCAGTAAAATATCTTGCTGGTTTTAGGCAGGGCTGTGTTAGAGCTCAGTGCTGAGACCTCTGCTTTTTAAAGCCCCAGGTTCTGCCTGTGTTCCACATGCATTGGGGAAAGAGACTGAAAATGGGGGTACTTACAACTGGACCTTCCTTGCCAGCGGGGCCTGGGCTTCCAGGCTGCCCTGGGAGACCCTGAGAAAGGAAAGGTTTCATGTTAGAAGGAAATCAACTCACCCAACCATTAACCAACTTTTTTTCCCCCCTACATCTGTGCACACACAGAGACACCAAGTTCTCAATGTGGAAACAGGACTGGATGTCCTATTGAACCTACACCTAAACCACCCTGGGGTTCAGTTGGGTGGTGTGTGCTCCCACAGCAGTTGCAAATCAGCATAGATGAACTTAGATAAACTCATGTAGGCTCTGCTTTAGCAAATTAAGTGCTTAAATGTTTGCAGATGCCCAATAGTTCACATGTGCATTGAAAGCTCTTTCCCTTCATGAAGCGGGGTAGATGGAAAAAAAGAGCATTACGAAGAGGGTACAAGGCAGTGACATGGATGTAATTTGGCTGCAGCCACGTCACTAAAAGTGGATGGCTGTTTTCAGTGAAATCATTCGCAAAATAAAATAGAAATAATTGAGATCAGCCATCTCACATCACTTCAGTGTGGTCTGCTCTTCTTTTAGTTAGTTACAGAGGACACACACTTCAGCTGTGCTCTCAATGACCACATTCTGCACATAACCTCAGGAGGCAACGTACGTAACGCGGGGCACTGCTCCAGGACAAAGCAATCAAATGCTACCCCATACAAAACTCATTTCAATAAACATTTTGATGCTTCTTAATCACTTCCTCATGGATGTTTTTTTTTCAAAAAAAGTGATAGAAATGCCCTAATTGTTGTTAGCACAGGCTGAGGTGGTTTTTTTTTCAGTTTTGTCCCTAAATTGTAAATAATTTTCTTTTTTGCATAGTTCAAACTTACACCACAGAGGTCAAACTTACTCTTGGACCCATAAGACCAGGCTCACCAGGACGGCCAGCATCACCATTAGGACCCTTAGCACCAACAGAACCACTAGCACCACGGTTACCAGCAGGTCCCTACCAAAATAAATACATAAAATTAGGCAGAGGTAGAAAAAAAAAGCATCACACATTTGTATAGAGAAGAAGAAAATTTAGAAATAGTGACCCAGAGAAAAGTCTTACCATGACACCAGCTCTGCCATCAGCTCCAGGGAGACCGCGAGATCCAGGGACACCCTGCAAGGGAACACAGAGCAAATAATAAAGGGAAAGAAAGAAATCTGTAAGGCTGAATTTCAGCCCCCCATCAGCAGAGCCTGCTGAATTTGGGGCAGGTGCAGCTCTAAGCAAACACACCTCACTGTAAAGGGAGAGAGATCTCTCTTGTGGGGTCCTTTTAGATTTCTTTAAGCTCTCATCTGCTTCTCTCAGAGTGATTTCTCTGCTCGTCGTACTCTACTGGTGCCCAGCAGCAGGACCCCCCAACCCAGCCCATGCTCTTCCACCGGGAGCCACCGGCTTCTCTCTGACTCTCAGCCCCACCTGAGCTGCAACACTGAACCTTTATCTCTAAAACAGTGGTGGAAACACTGCCATTTCTCCTCTTCTTTTCCATTCCTGCCTCCTGCGTGAAGCCACACACCTCCTGACATTCCCCCAGTGGTCTCCTTGCCCAGGCACCCATGAAGACACCCAGCTGAAACCCTTCACCTCACATTACATGTGAGCCAATTACCTGATTTAAGCAGTCAAAGCTTTAAGAGTAATCAAAGATAATTCACTAAACATTACAGAAGGGAGGAACCCAAGCAACCCTTCGTTGCCGCAGGGTGAGGCAGCAAACAGCATGAACACAGGGCAAAACCAGCTCCGGTCACAACTAACCCGGAGGCTCAGGACAAAGGACCTTTGCTTGGTGGCACTGATGCCAATTTCATTATTCATAATTACTTAATTTGCCATTGTGAGCCTAGCTTTATTTCCTCTCTCCTTCTCGCTCCTATTTCTGGAACAGGGAATATCTTTCCGGACTGTATTTCTGGAAGGTGAAGAGAAAGCCTACCCTCAGACCAGCGGGGCCGGGGGGACCGGCAGAGCCAGGTTCACCGTTGCTGCCTCTCTTGCCTTCCTCACCACTGGGACCAGGAGGGCCAGCGGGGCCAGCAGCACCCTGTTGGGGGCAAACAAGAGAAGAGGAGGAGTCCAGGCGCTGTGCTGCACGCCCCGTCGGGCTTCAGGCGCTGGAACAACCTTCCCGTGCTGCCATACTTACAGGCTCGCCCTTGTTGCCGCTCTCTCCCTTGGCACCAGCAGGGCCTGGCTCACCCTGGAGTCCAAAACAATGAGAGATCAGGGAATCGAGCGTCATCCAAAAAAATTTCTTATTTCTACCTGAACAATTTTCTCATGAATCAAAATGCTCTTCAACCACCCAGAGCCATGCCTGCCTCTATTTTGACAGAAGGTCAGGGAACTCAACCATATTTTTGGCTTAACAGGCAGGAAAAGAAACACGTTAAAACCACCCAGAAATGGCAGCAACTCCCCGAAGGGAGAGCAAAGCGAACCTCTTCAGTCCCAGCATCTGGAGCAAGCAGTGGGATGCGGAAACAAACAACAATGTTTAATTATAGCAGAGCAAGGAAAAAAAAAAACAAAAAAAAAAACAGTCTGCATGAAATACAAAAGAGGACATCTTTCACAGCTGTGGACGCCGTGTCCCATTTTCAGCTGGGGCCATGCAAAATACAGTGTCACTTACAACAAGTCCTCTCGCACCACCAGGACCGGCGGGACCAGGAGGACCAGGAATACCACGGGGACCGGGCAGACCGGGAGCACCAGCCACACCGGGAAGACCCTGTCCAAGAGAGGGGGGGAAAAGGGGTATTACGAGCCTGTTATCTTTTCTGTTGCATTAACTGACTTGTTCTTTCAGAGCAGATGAGTGTGAGTAAGGTGGTACTTACAGCTGCACCTTTAGCCCCTGGGAGACCGTTAGCGCCGGGGTTGCCCTGTTAAAGATAACGATGTTAATTCAGCCTCTCAGGTGCCCGCGTCCAGCACCGAAGTCTGGCGAGTTACTCACTGGGGGGCCAACAGGACCACTGGAGCCGGGAAGTCCGACCTCTCCTCTGGGACCAGCAGGACCACTGGGACCAACGTTACCAGCAGGTCCAATTTCACCCTGTTGGAGAGAGGAACAGAGCCCTCCATCAGCATACACAGCGTGGACATCTTAGCCTGACATTAAGAAAACTATCTGATATGCATTTTCCCACTCCAGAGGCCAGGAAACCAAGGAGCTGAGAGATTCTAGAGGCACTGAAGCTGGGAAGCCTAGAGCAAAGCTGATGACTAACACGGGAACAACGGGTGCTCAGCGTGTCTGAGAAGTTACATTATCACTGATGGTCACACAGAAGGTTGACCAGGAAAATTGGGATTCCAGTCACAGCCCTCTCTGCAGCCGTGTGCCTCCAGCACGAGCCCGGGATGCCTCATGGAGTATGAGACCTAATGGATCTTCATCCTGCACCTTAAGATGCTGTTTGCACTGATACAGAAAGCAAACCGACGCCTGTCCTGAGTGGGACAGTGCTCACAGTGCAGTAAACGACAGGAAAAAAGGTCCTTGGTTTTACTCTCAGAAGGTTGTGTTCACCGGGTCTGCTACAAAAACCTGAGCAGAACCACAGCTCCTCTTCAGCAATTCCCCAAGAGGCCCGAGCTCAGCCCGCAGAGGCAGGCAGCCTGCTCTGGGAATCACACGCTGTAACCGCGCTCGCTTCTGCATCGCACAAGACTCCATCATTTCCAAAAGTCTTGCCTTTTGACAAAAATAACCAGAATGGGACCTCAATCTTTCCTCATCCTCCCTGCAGTCAATATTAAGAGGTCTAGCAAACAGTACCCTGTTTTCTTCTAAAGGTAGATCAAGGTAAGAGTTTTGTCTGCTGTGTGTTTGTGTTAAAGATGCTCCCAGCTTCTCCACAAACAGCAACTGAAATTTCTAACTGCACTATATGTGACACTCCTGCCCAAAATCCTCTGTCCTTCCTTGGACAAAGTAAAATTCAAAATAACAGGAATCTTACCCAGGTAAAAATGCTAAGATCTGAGCAATAAACTAAGTTACAGCCTGCAAGAGGAAAATGGCATTGCCCTAAACCTGGGAAGTTTCTCCTTTGTAATTTCAAGAATTTAGGCTGGAGGGAGCCCGATACTCACAGGCAGATTCTTGGACCTTCATGATTTCTATACAGCAATGTAAAACGCTACTTTGATTATTTATCAAGATCCACAACACCTTTATAATGTGTATACAACTGCACCATGTGGGAGCTAGTATAAAATAGAAAGAGGCTGTGTGCCTTCCTGACCGTGCTGAGCATCAGTCTTACCTGGGAAGTAACTGCTGTGTTTTAAATAAGCATGAATATATGATTTCTCCAACTACTGCAGGGAATCACCCTCATCTTAAATCTTGGTAAGAAAGCACTCCCGTTTCAGAGAGGCTGGTTTCTTGCTGCCTAGCGATACTAGTTGCTGTGTTTCACCTTCACTATCAAAGGTAGCAGCAGCAGCAGATGTCCCTACCTTAGCACCAGGAGCACCTGGGAAGCCTGGAGGACCAGCAGCACCAATGGGGCCCTAGGAAACGACAGAAAAGCAGCTGTGTAAGAGTATGCATTTGATGACAGAAGCATCTTGCTTGCTGAAGCAAATGGATTTTTAAAAATGCACGTTTACTTAAACACTCCCACCCATTACCACCTCGGAACATCAGCTGCCTTGTGCAGCTCCAGACCCACAGATGGGGTTCACTACAGACAGGGAAGAGCGAGGTCACTGCTGACAAACATCTGCAGTGCAGCTCGGAAACTGTGAATTAAGCAATGGACGGGTAAAACCCTGCCTTGAGGCCAAACACCTGAGAAAGAACAGAGAGAGGCTGGGCAGGGGCAGACATCTGTCTGCAGGGCTCCACGTCTCGCTGAAGGTCCCAGGAGGGAAGGCAGGGGAGCTCTGCGTCCTGCCGCTGCCCATCGCAGGTGGCTGTTCCCCACACCCCTACTGTGCAGGGGCAGCCGTGCACACTTCCACACCAGTGGTCCCTCTGGACTACTACTGATCACACATGAGAGCCCTGTCTTGATCA
>JAOTQQ010000012.1:23999788-24012610 GCA_026546715.1 Gallinago undulata | reverse complement strand
GCCCTTGAACCCCTCCAGGGATGGGGCAGCCACAGCTTCTCTGGCCAACCTGGGCCAGGCTCTCACCACCCTCAGGGGGAAGAATTTCCTCCCAAGATCTCACCTAAATCTCCGTTTTTCATCTTAAACCCTTCGTCCTGTGGCTCCCCTCCCTGATCAAGAGTCCCTCCCCATCCCAGCGAGGGCTGGTCTCTGGTGACAGCCTTTGTCCTTCCCCCTGGCAGAGGGTTGGTGAGATCTCTGTGCCCCTTCACGAGCAACTGCTTGACCCAACTGATACTGAAGGCAGTAGGAACGTCCTCGAGACTGGACCAGGCTTGGGAGGGCAGGGGCTGTCTCTAAAGGTCAAAGGGATTAAAAGCTTTGATTCCTACCCTGAGTATGCATTTCGAGGCAGCTCACGTGCAGCCCCAGTGCCCTTTCATTACTCTGGGGTGGGTTTTTTACAGCATGTCAGCTTGTAGAGGGCCTTCTACTGACCCTGCTGTGCCCAGCTATTGCTGCGAGAGCTGGAATTGTGGCAGGACAAGCTTCCCAGCACACGTACCCAGGGACCTCAAAAGAAGATATGCTGATGGATTCACAGCTTTTGTTATTCTTTAAGGTATACAAAGATATAGGTTTTCTTCAATTATTAATGAAATATCCAACCTATCCCTATTGGGGATTGATAGCTACTTTTCTTTTTGGTGAGCTAATATCTTTGAAATATAAATACATATTACAAAACTGCCTCACCAATCCAATGGGTCAGCTCGGCTGGTGCAGTAAAGAATTGGCTTCTGACACTCTATAACCTCCTGTGGCTGTTATAAAGTGGGTATCTGAAATTCTCACTGGTTTTACTTAAGTGAAGAAAAAGACTAAATGCCCTGTAATGTATTTATGAAAATATAAACTTTCTGAATTTCCATTACAGTGGCTCGTTTATATTTTAAATTCCCAAATCCTCTATGCACAGGAAGAAGGACAAAAGGCCCTACTGGAAGCAGGCTGTCAAAGATGAAGAGTGGAACTCACAGCAGGTCCGGTGGGGCCAGCGCTGCCATCGCTCCCCCGAGCGCCCTGGGAGGAGAGAACACGAGACACAGAGTTTGAGGAGAGATTCAAGGGCTCGAGAAAGCCACACTAAGTGGCCGGTCACGATGACAAACAGATGGGAAGCTACTTACAGCTGGTCCAGGGGCACCTACTCTTCCTCTCTCACCAGGGAGACCACGAGCGCCCTGAAAGAAAAATTAAATTAACTCATTTATGCCTATTCACCGAACAAAGATATACAGATATATATATATTTTTCTCCTGCTAAGTCTCTACGTGAAATGTGTTGTAGGCAGACAATTCTGTTCTAAACATTCACATCCTATTACATTAGAGCATCCAGCTAGCTGGGGTGATGACAAAAACTGACCAAAATGCTGGCTGAACCCTATCTGTCCCATTACCATTTCCCACAGCATGGAGTAAATACTTACAGGTTGTCCAGGGGTGCCATTTTCACCAGGGGCACCGGGCTCTCCCTGTGAAAAAGAAAGTTTGCAGGCTTGAGTTACTCACAGGAGGCTTTGGACAGATGGCACAACACCCTCTAGAGAGAGATTCAACTCCTGGATCCCTGCAGCACTGACACCCCAATGCACCGTGACAGCACGTGGCATCCCGAGGGTGACTGTCCCTGCGGGTGCTGGAGCATGGCCAAGTGGAACCTCTTAGGAGGGTCAGAGCAAGCTGCTCCCTCATCCCAGCTTTCTTTACCCCCTTGCTTCATTCTGCTGTTTCCTCTGCAGCACGTACCTAAGAGACAGGGCACGGATCTGCCTCGGGTGTTTTTAACTTCAGCCCAACCAAACGGAGCTGTGAGTGACAGCGTTAAAAGGTGACCCCTCTCCCTTCAGCATTTGGTGTTCTCAACAAGGCTGGAGGAGGTCTAGGCTGGTCTACAGGGAGCCAATTCATCTTAGAGCAGTGGTACCCTCACTGCACCTGAACACACCATGTCTGAGATGCTGCATGAGTCTTTGCCTCCATCCCTGCCTTTAGCACAGCTCTATCATGAGTGACCTTCGTTTATTATGTTTATATTTTCCAGTCAGATCAGCACTCTTCCTAATAACTGTTCTTTCCTTCCCTTAATTGCTTTATCTGCTTTTAATCTCCAAAGGCTGGACAGACTGTTTGCTCTCTCTCATCACCAAACTTTCTGGAGATGAACAACTCGCAGTGATTCTGGGGAATGCTGTGACAATGGATAACTCTATGAGCAAGAAGTGCTCAGCTCCTAGAAACAAGCAATAGGGAGAGTTAGTGTCTGAGCTTCTCATTGTTTTAGCAAAAGCTCTTGAATGCACATCTCCTGTGAGGAAGTCAGCAGCCTTAAGGTTTCCCACAGCTCAGCACTGCAGGGGCGCTTAAGAACCCCGCGATCAGGCAGTGAGGGGGAATGGAAGAAGAGACTAAGAGAGGGAGAGTTCACTAAATGTTTCTAGACCGCATTTGAAAACATCTTTTTAAGGGTAGTGTTCAAACGTGCACTGATCTGAGGAAGGTAAAAAAGGAAAAAGACTGTGCAGGTCAAACAGCCTTAACTCAGAAGAGCCCTGCACCTACCCAGGGCTCTAGCGGAAAGCTTTACCCTACAGCCCGTTCTGGCACAGGAGAATTCTGTAGAAAAATAAGAACTTTTCATTTCAGTGTGTACAATCCATGGAAAAGCAGAGATAGCAAGAATCAGTCTGAAGTGCTGCTGGAAAACCCATCACTGGGAGCCAAATCCCACAGCTCTGGCTCAGGGAAAGCACTAACCCCACTGAGGGCTGGAGAGCAAAGCCCCAGGAGAAATTCCTCATGGCAAGGTGCACGTACTGGTCCTACACAGACCCACTGGCTGCTAGGTCACTGCAGCTGGGAAAGGGTTAATGACAAGGCGGAAGATTAATTGGAGGGGACGTCATACATTTTTTGCTAGAAAGAGCTACAAATGCATCCTGCATTTCCAGATCTCGTCTTTACCTTGGTGCCAGGAGTACCGGGTTGTCCCTTCTGACCATCCAGACCATTGTGTCCCTATATCGAGTAGAAAAAGAATATTAAGTATATATTTTCCCAGTAACAGCTATACACAAACTCTTAATCTCATAAAGTAAATCCTTCTTTCCACACAAAATTATTTCCTAACATAATCTTGTGATTTACTTTTTTAAATAATCACTCTTTCACATCAGGAGATACTAAAAAACTTCAAAGAGGTTCATGCAGTTAGAATATATATTCTTAACTCGGAGGGGATTTCCAGGGATTTTCAGTACACTGAACTGTCGTCAGTCTTAGGTATTTGGGGAAACAGTAAGTACAGACTCACCCTAATTCCCTTAAAGCCGGGCAGACCAGGAGTTCCAGGGAAACCACGAGCACCCTAAAAACACAGAGCACGTGAAGGATTGTCTCTCGTATTATACGCTGCAGTTAATGAGAAAGAAAATGCCTAAGCAGTAGATCTGGGCCGTGACCATTGAAGTGAGGAGCAGAGTCCATGCCATAACCCTCCCAGGACCGGGCTTGTTCCAAGACCGGGGGGAATCAACCCGAGTTTCCAGTTCAGAATCTCAAATCTCGGGCATCCCCGTGTGATCGCATGGCTGTGGTGGCCTTCTGTGCCCAGGTGCCTGTGTCACTTCTGGGACTAATTATCCTGGCTCTGCCGGGGAGGGGGGAGCACGAAATAAACCGGTAACTCTGTGGTGTCCCCAAAGGTAAGAACTGAAATGGGATTGACGGGTTCAGGGAGCGGGACCAGCCTGTGGAGCTGGCGCGATGCAGAAAGGCCATCAGGCTTCTGGGATCAGGACAGCTTTGCACTGGAGGCAGCAGGTCCCTACGTACCTGAGGGCCAGCAATGCCCCTCTCGCCAGGTCTTCCAGGTTTGCCAGGGTGACCCTAAAAAAAGCAGTAAAAATGCACTATGAAGGAAAACTCACTTTATAAAATAACAACATAAGCCACCCCCCCAAAAAAAAAAACCCACTGCAAAAGTGAAACTTTGCCAATAAATACAGGGAGCTTGGTAGTTTTCAAGTTTCCATCTTCCTGTATCCAGGAAGCTAAATTACATATTTGGGGAAGTCTTGAAGTTATCATTTTTTCCGTACATTTCCAACATACAGCATCCCTCGTGCTATAAAATAATGATTTCAGGGGCGTATTTATTCTATCCAATATTATAGAACAATGTAGAAGTTATGGCCAACAGAATGTTTAGCTTAACAATAACCTGATGTTAGAGCTGAACGACAGCCCCAGAAGAGATGAGAAACATTTAATAACCACTTACGTCTTCACCAGCCTTTCCTGGAGGACCAGGGGGACCACGAGGACCCTGGGCACCCTGTTGAGAAGAGATTGAGGATTACTTAAAGCATCACTCTTCACATGAGTCTTTTCACTGGTTTCTGAGTTGGGTTGGGGCACAGCTGGAGCCTGAACTGAAGCAAGGTCCTTCCTCCCTAATTGACTCTGTGCTTTATGACTCCGAGCTGAGTGTCCAGCTCTGCTTCTGTAACAGGACCAAGCAGAAATGGCCAATTCCAACATTCAAGGATGTGCTCATGGAGAGGAGAAAGGGGCCTCAGCTTCACAAACCTCCTTTGGGGTCCTATTTCTAATGTGGGCAGTGTCTGGACGTGGAACCTGCGCTTACCGTTTGACCGGGTTCACCAGGCTCACCAGGAACACCTTGAAAACCAGGAGGGCCCTAGAAGAGGAGGGAGATTTTGTCAGTGTTTGAACAAGCCATTTTGTGATTTTACAGGTGTGTTAATGCTCGCCAGTAGCAGAGATGAGACTGCACTTACGGGGGGTCCAGATGCTCCAGGTGGGCCTCGGGGTCCCATCAAACCCTAGGGGAGAAAAAATTGCAAAATATTTTAAACAAAATCACCATTATCTAAACTCACCTATAACTCCAATTCCTTGTATTTCTAAACTATTGGCAAGCGTTACAGTTTTCAGTGTGCAATGTCCAAGTCTAGGTGGGGGAAGTTAAGAGATCTGCGTGAATTTGCGCAGGCAGATCTTCAAACTGCACTGAACCAGAGCAGACTCCAGTGAGATGATCAGAAACGTACCATTATGGATGGGGACCTTGGGATTAGGTTTCTAAATCTATTCTGGCTCGTCAGCCAGCACGCTGGTTCATCCCTCTGTGCACCCTCTCCCTTCCTGGGCATCAGCTTCCAGAGTTTAAAGACGAGCATCATAACAACGTGTTAGGAAACGCTGCATTTTTGGGCCTGTCGATTTTATCATGATTTTCAAGAAGGGATATTGGAGAAGGAGATCATTAAAATGGTACACAGGTAAGAGGAAAAATTAAGGTATATAAATGGCAGCATTATCATCAGCTGGGAGGTTCACTTCTTTTGGGAAGAAATCAAACCACCCTGACACATCTTACGTATGCATCTCTCTCAAACAATGATCAACCTCTATTGAAATATTTCATTCATATTTCATAAATATTCTAGTATTGGTTCTGCTCATTTCACCTCCAAAATTAGTCACTACCATACTCCCCTTGACTGAGTTCAGAATTTACATACATCTCGAAAAAAAAAAAGTCAAAAATAACTTTTAAAAAGGAAGTTTGCATAGACTACTGCACCTTCTTAACAGTTGTCTTAAGCTTTACTAAGCAAGCAAACAACTTTGAACTGAAATTTAATTTAGGCTTCTGTTGTCCAAACAGAAGTTTTATAAGATGTTTCAAAAGAAATATTAAGTTTTTAATTTAAAACTTCTTGGGAACTTTCTTAAATTTTCTCATTACCAGATTAAAATCATGACCAACTTTTCAATGGCTTACGTAGCTTTCCCATAAGACTGAATACCTTTTATTAAGATGAATAAATGCATATTGAATACAGGCATTTAATTATGGAAGCTAAAGAAATCTTGTGGCTATAAAATTGTGCAGTAATTCTAGGAAAACCAACTCTTTCTGGACAGTCTGAATCATATATGCTGCATAAGCCCTGTGAATCTCTTCACCAATTGTATTCCATAATTGTTTTTTCCTCCATTTCTATCTTCTCAATCTCTCACATTTTCTTTATAAAACTCGAGAATCCCTTGCAGTAGGTAGATGCTGCTGCTGCCAGATGTCACACCTGGCTCAAAAACCAAAACTGAGAAATTGTGACACCCCAAATAGATCCTCATCTACATTTTCTGATTTATTGTCTGACAGCGAGGGCAGAACCTGATTGAAGATGCTCCTCTTTTTCTGTATTTAGCATCTAAATGGATGCCAAAATATTTTCAAATGTCCCTTTACTATTACACTGTTTCAGGAAGGGAAACAAGACTTGACCCAGGATAATCCTGGCAGCCCTCATCCCGCTGCTTGCCCTTCAATGCACTGCCTGGGACGTCAGTGGGGGCATGGGGAGAATTTAACCCCTATTCTGCTATGTCTGCTCACTGAGGATACCTGCTGACGTCAGGAAGGGCTAGAAATTCATGTGGAGAGGCAACGGACTCCTGACATGTCCATTTGGACACAGGGTGGAGTAACCGATAAAGATCCCTCCTCAGAATAGCACTGTTGGAGCCAGCACCAACCATCAACAGTTGGGAACCAAACGTGGTGGCCAATCTCCTACCCAACCTGTGCAACCCGTGGCCATCAGAAGGGCTGTACAGCCATGGGAGAAAAAGGGTCACCAGCCGGAGCTGAGAGACGGAGTCACTTTCTAGCCCTGTGTCTGCTCTCCAGAGCAGCTTCCCGATCCATCTCACACCCCAAACACACTCTGTCTGGGGATGGGTGAAGTAATGCCACGTTAGAGAACACGTGTGACCTGACCACAGGTTGTGAGACTCACCGGTTCATAAACGTGTGGCCAACGGACAGAACTAAAGCACAAGACCCAGCAGTGCTATATTCAAGCCAAATATACAGCCCCGAGAGCAGTATGTCAAGCCCTAGGACTGTATTCCAAGCGCCTGGCACTGTCCTACAACTCAGGATGAGTTACAGTTGGAACCCACGTGTGACCAGAGCACTGGTTTCAGCTGTGCCCTGAGCTCACACGGCTGGGTTAGACTCGGGGGGCAACAGTAGGAACACGATCTGTGCAAGTTACCAAGTGCTACATCATACACCTACCATAGGTCCTGGGCCAAAATCAGCTGCTTTAGATGGATCATATTGAGCAGCAAAGTCCTGTGGGTGACAAGAAATTTGAAATTAAAACACTGAAAATTTTACTTTAAAAAGTCTCGATCATTATCATTCTGCATCAAACTGCCACGTGACCTGCTATGCAGCATGTTAAAGCAGCACACGTAACGCTCAGCAAACACACCCCACATTTCTAGTCACTGGTTTCCAGAAAGACTTGATTTTATGAGGAAGGCCCTTTCACACAATGACCTCAAATACCCAGGCAGCAGTGACACAAAGGCATTGCAACAGAGTGAAAAGAAAACTAAGATTCTAAACTCAGAGCTCATTTAAAATTGAAAACTTTCTTGAAACCCTCAAAGGGTTCTGCCCGATTTCCAGTGAGGGTAGTTCTGTGCCTTTTTTCACCACATTGCTTCAGGAAAATCCACGTACCAGCCCGGAGTGACTGTCAGATTGGGGACCTTCAGTTTCAAAAGGATCCGAGGAGCATGTAGCCCCAGAAACACCGCACTGAATTTTGGTCTTTTGTCAACATAAGCTTCGTAGGCAAAGAGACATGTAGCTTTGTGGAGTATATTGGAAAAAATGAAAAAAAATGGGAAAAAAAAGTTCCATACAACCAATTGAAAATCCTTCTCTTGCTCATTTTGTTTTATTAGCATAATAGAAATAATAGAAATTAATGAAAACAGTTGGGGGGTTGCTAAAAAGAAAAATTATCGCTATTCATACTGAAGGGAAAAGGAACATTCTTCTATTCTACTGAACTCCACCACCGTGACACTGCCTGTGCCTTCACACTCCCTGCACGAGCTGATGTCCAGCAAAGAGTTAAAGCCCAGGTCTGCAGAGACTGCCTGATGGACACGTCTGCAGAAAGTGTGTATGCCACGCTACAGCTACAGACGGACATGGAAAATCCTGAAGGAAATATTCTAAAATTCTGAAGGACTTTTAATATGGACGTTTAACTGAAGGGTAGTCTTCTTCAGCTGTCTCCACTACAGTGGCTCTCCTGAACCCAGCCCCAACGCGCCAGTTCTTTTCCCCATCTGCTGAACAGCACAAGCTTAATTTAGTTGACTCTTAATCCATACACGTTATGGCTGTATAAATTTAATGCTAATTAATGCTTGATTTGCTCCTGTGCATAAGTCCCTGTTGAATACAGAATCCAAGTTTGCCACAGAAAATATACATCCCAAGGAGAGTTTCATTGGAGCCTGGGACCATCAATTTCTTGCCGATCACAAGAGAACGTTTCCTCTCCTCTCCAGTGCAGGCTCTCCTCTTTCCAGCAGATATACATTTAGTTTTAGTCACAAAGCACAGATTATCAGTTCCAGTAATAGAAAGTTTGGATGCCTTACTCCGCCAAGACCTGGAGGACCAGGGGGGCCTGGAGGACCTGGTAGACCATCTTCACCATCTCTGCCTGGTGGACCTGGTAGACCCTGGAGTCAAAAAGAGGGTTATAAAGTGAACATTAGAAGTGGAAAAAGAAATCTCCGAAGTGATAAATTTATTAACAACCAGGCCCCTCCAGCACACCCTCCAGCATTGCTATACAGGCTGTTTCCATAAATGACTAACTTCTGATAAATGAAATAAGCATAGCGTGGATTCCCATCGCCTTGAGACACCTCGTACCGAGTGTTTACTGTAGTTTCACTTTTGAGAAGATTTATAGGGGCAACACCAGATCTCTGCTACCAAAGTGATATCTCCAAATGGGGAGCTTTCATTTTAAGCAACGTCAATTGGGACCCAAGGACCGGCAGTGACTCGGAGCCCGTCGGGGATGTCGGGGACAGCCTACGCTGTGCCCAGCTGAGGGTTGGCAGAGGTCACCCCTGCAGCCCTGCACAGATCCAGAGTAAGCCAAAGGCCAGTTTTTAACCAGTCCAGACTATTTGCTGCTTGTAATTGCAATAAACGGTAATAAAACATTGCTTTCCTACACATTTTTGATACCGTCACTCTGCCACCATCATCACTTTTTAGCTTGAAGCGACCCGTGTTTGGCCCAGCACCCCCTACCCTCCCTGCACAAAGCTGGTCAAGTTGTGCCATTGTGGCATCTGAGGTGTGGTATTTTGTTTGGCTTGTCTTTGGCACTCAGCTCGGTGCCAGATGAAATCCATAACGACAGTCTCAGGGATTCCTAAAGGAGCAGGACTTTCAGCACAAAGCACGTATCCCATCTCATTAAATAAATTTAGTTAGCGGTAGCCTCGAGCAAGTACCCAGTTGACCACACACATCTACTCCTCCTGACAGTTCCCATTATGTTTCTCAGGGTATTATCATCTAAGAAACCTTCGAGAGCTACCTCTCGGTACTACGGCACCCTCCTTTTCGGGAGATACAACCCCCCCGGGATAAGGATGGGAGTCTCACAACACAACTTCACAAAAAGCAGCAGCGAGACAGCAGCACAGCAGAAAGGCAGATTATCAGCGACATGAATGAATATTACAATGGCATTATTCGACTTTCCTCCTCACAGTAGCCTTTAACAGTCTGGACTGAGAGAAGGCAGGTGCCAAATGCCTCGCTGCCAAGGAGAGAGCTTTTCCAAGCCCTCCTTGGAGACACAGGTAAGGAACGAACAGCCCCCCAAGCCAGCTCTGTCTATCCGCATCCCCGGTTGTTCACAGCCTACATCTTTACGTGTCAACTGTCCTTTCTGCATTTTCACGTGCTAATGCCACCGAGGGCAGTTGGAAAAAAAAGCTTTTCCAAGCCATCCCTTGGAGCGCCCGGCTGTGTCTGAGCTCAAGCACATCTGCCCCGGCACAAGGACCGTAATTAGGTGGGTGAGGCATTGCTGGGGCAGAATCTGGCACATAAATAGCTGGGTTTCTGTTCAATGCGATTGCAAGCTTCTCCAGTCCCCTCATTTAACCTCACATTAAAGCTTAAACTTCATTGTTTTCCCCACCGGTTTTCCAACAACTGTTGTTCAAAGATCCCAAACAAATGAACGTCAATCCAAGCCCTTACCCTTTCTCCCTGTGGCCCTCTGTCTCCTCTAGGGCCCTGTGGGAAGAAAATAAAACCCAATGAGTTACCGGGGAGATTTTCCAGGGCGACACGGGGGAGCAGAGATGCGTTAACAATTAGGACTGTAAGTGACAAAGGGGCAGGAGGCTGCACACACAGGTCCCACAGACAGCAGATTCCTTTTTCCACCCCAGGCTACGGGGAACAGGTCAGTCACTGCTGATGCCACGTCAGAAGTATCCCCGCACGCTCCACAGCGGTGCTGGCAAAGGTGCTTTTAGTCTCTAATTAAGAACCGGCTTGATTTAACAATAGTGACTTTCAGAATTAAAACAGAACCAGTTCAGCCTTTTAGACCTGTACGGATGTTGCTGTATAGGTAAAGCTTTCCAAAGGAGCTCTGGTGGAGCAAAAATGCTACTTCCATGTAGCTTAGCTTTTTGTAGGCTCCGTTCTGCTCTTGGATAAACCACCTTAAGCCCAGTATTTTAATTTAACCTGCCGTTAAGATATTGCACCCGTTGTTCCCTCCTTTGGGCTTCCTACTCATCTCGCTGCTGCTGCTGTTCTCAGGGAACACAGGAAATAATTCATGTAGTCGGTTTTCCTTTCATCCAATATTCCGCAAAAATTTGCCTAAGAATATCTGATATCGTCTCCATTCCCACCCAAGGAAAATAGAAAAGCTTACCTTCCGCCCTGCAGGTGCCTGGAAAAAAAGAGGTGGTGGTAATTAAGAAAAAAGATACAATTTTTCCCAATGTTTTAAACTAAAATAATGTACAGACTTAGACTCATCTTCTTACATAGCTGTAACGTTTCTCGCTACAGTATATTTAACTACACCCTGTGGTTTTAACTCTGAAGGCTAGGAGTTAATTAGATAGCAGAGCATCAGAACCCTGATGAAGACTGACAGTTTTACCCCCCTGACAGCCTACAGAACAGGCATTAAACAAAATTTTAAAAAGTCACACCTGAGTTCTTCCATAATCCTTCCGCGCAATGAAATTTCGGCTGGGAGTTGAAGTGCAGTCACCTCCGACCCAAACTGCCAGGTATGGAGCCCAAACAGCACTGCCCCCCCGCCCGTCCCCTCCCGGTCTCTACACCCCCGAAGGCTGGCTCTGGGAAGGGACGTCCCACTCGAGCTCTGGGGTGGGTACGTGGCCGGGCCAGTCCCCCAGGGTCCCACCGACACCTTTCCATCCCGGGAATGGCCGGCAGTGAGGGGCACTGCCACGAGAAGAGCTCTAGCCTATTAACTGAAGTTGAGTGCTACATATTAGATTAAAATAAAAAAAAAACCAAAAACCAGTTATACTGACCTCACTCACATCTGCAAAAAGAAGGGGGGGAAAAAAAAAAGAAAAAAGAGATAATTAGAGTGTGGATTCAGTTATTTTACAAGTTTACATTTCCATACTTTTAAATCAAAATGCAATTTTGCTAATTTTGTCAATGCAAGAAACCATCTTCTTAATGTACTTTCTTTATTTTAATGTGATTATCTTAAAGACTCACAGCTGAGATTGCTATGTATTTCCAATTCAGAACAGACTTGCTAAAGAAATTAAAACAATTGACGTGGCTGCTAGGGTAAAAAGGCAGGTATCCTCCACGGGAGCACTCTAACCATGCTTCAATGTGTCTCCGGGGGAAAAAAACCCACATATCTCTTTTCATGTACGTGTGGGCACAAGAGGGGAATAAACCCAGGCGGGCTGATACGTGGGGAGGTATTAAATTGTAGGGGTAATCTTAAATTTTAACATAAATGGCCCTGTTTTGCTTTTTACGGCGAACGGTTCTACCCAAAGAACCCGATTTCCTCTGCTTTGTGACAGATGTCCCGGTGCGGGGGCCTGGGGCTGCCCCCCATCCCCCTGGGAGCACCCCTGAGCTGAGGGGGGGTGCTCCCCTCCAAAAACCTGCTCTCTCAGTCCCAAGCACCGACAAACCTATTTTGGCTGAAATTTACCCCGGGGAAAAAAACCCTCCACATCTCAGGCTCCATTGTAACGCCGGCCATTTGACTTTATCACTAATTAACAGCTTGTTTGGGGGGGGGTGTGTGTCTTCTCCACGGAGTGTCCCCGGGGCACCGCGGGGTAACACCGACCTGCGGGGGGGCGGGGGTCCATCGGGCCCGGGAGGGAATTCCCAGCGGGGGCCCCCTCGGTGCCAAACGCCCTGAAGCACCCACCCCCCGCCCCAAAGCAGCACCCAACGCAACCAGAGCCCACTGTGCCCGGGGGGGTGGCACTGGCGGGGACACTGCGGGGGCGGAGGGACCCCCACGGGAGCCTCTCCATCTCCTCAGCCTGTGCCGCCGCTGCCTGTCACCGCGGGGGGGGACGACGACACACACACACACGGGACAGGACGCCACCGGGGATGGAGGGGGCGGATGTCCCCGGGGGGGGCCGCGGTGTCCCCGGCCAGGCCTCAGCCCAGCCGCCCCCCCAGCGACCCATCAAGCCCTTCCCGGGGGGGTTTACGGCCAACAGACGGCTGCTCCCCCCTCCCCCGCCGAGGAAGGCGGCCCAAACGTCGGGAGGGGGGGGTGTTCACGGGACGGTGCCCAGCGGGGAGACAGGGGGAAACCCCGCTTCTCCCGCAGACAAGTGCGT
>JAOTQQ010000012.1:23980760-23991415 GCA_026546715.1 Gallinago undulata | reverse complement strand
ACCTGCCCTTGAACCCCTCCAGGGATGGGGCAGCCACAGCTTCTCGGGGCAACCTGGGCCAGGCTCTCCCCACCCTCCCACCAAACAAGTTCTTCCCAATAGCTAATCTAAATCTCCCCTCTTTCAGTTTCTTCAGTTTCTTTTCTATAAGCTTTTGCGTTTCACTGCTATGAGGTATTAGAATAGTTTCTTCACCGTGCTGTATGCCCTTTGATGGCAGATGAAGTGCACACCGTTCCTTGGAATAAAATACACTGTAGTTACTCTAATTGCCAAAAGAAACCCAGAGCCCTGCCTATCAGTCTTCATAACTCTTTGTAGCCGATGAACTGTTGTGTATGGGGGGTTTGACCAAAGATCTGGCACCAGCTGAGCCACCATAATATCTCTGAGCACGCTGAAGAAATTAAAGAAAAATGGGATGGCCTTATCTCTGTTCCCTTAAGGGATAAGGTAAATTTCGTTTACTTGCATTTTACATGAAGGTGTGCATGTAGACAATAACACAAACAGTTGATATGTAAATTTATCTTAAAGCACTAATTCACTTGTGTGGGGGGGTCTGTTTCCTGCTTCCAGCTAAAACTGTGCAACTGGGGAACTTTATTGTGCTCTTTAGGAGAGGGGGTACCTGAATCTATACTTCATGGAAGTGTTTGGTAAATAGACACACGTTAATCTTAATGAGACTGTGGTTTTGTTGTAATGTCAAGGCCAGAACAGCCCTCCCAGTTACACTCTAAGTTCTCTGATGGTATTTATATGGGGTGGTCAGGCTTTTTTTTTAAACTGGTTGAAGGCTACTTTTTGATGGATTGGTCCCCAAATCTGTTTTAAAAAAAAAAAAAAAAAAGCTGGAGTGAAAAAGTGAGAATTCTTCATAGCCAGATCTGCATCAGCCTGTGTCCCTCTACGAGTGTCATTGGGAAATCTAGGAAAGAGCCGTGTTCCCTCCTCACGTGTTGGGAAACAGCCATGGCCCAAAGCGGTGACTTGGTTTGGACTGAGCTCCTTCTGCTCAAGGAACCCAGGAGCTGCCTTCTTGCCCCCCAGCAGATTCAGTGCAGTGAAACTTCTGACAAGTTGCCTGGTTTTTTAAAGGTTCTGAAGCGGCAGAGAAATCATGAGTCAGAATAGACCTAAGGAATGTTTTCCAACCCAAATAGTTTATTTAAGTAAAGTGCAGTCTGAGGAATGGGGGCAGGGAGGGAGATGGGATGTCGGCTCAGACATTCTTATGATTTCAGCTGAAGTTTTTCAGGTCCTGGGGAGGAGCTATTTTTCTTAACCCTCTCATTGAAAGTTAAGTATCTGAGCAGCTGCAGTCAATGCCACAGACAATCAGCGCATCTGTTTTCTGACTACAACAACAAGGTCTATATTTTCACAGAGAGTCCGAGGAGAATAAATAATCATAATAAGTGACAAAAGTTTTCTGAAAGGGAACAGAAAAGCTTTCCTCATTTACATTAGTTTAAATCTGGGGTAACTTGTAAATTGAATGAAAATTCTTTGGAGTACCACTGGTCTGGAAATAAATGTTATCTGTATCTTTTGATATTCCTTTATGTTTGCTGATGTTCATGTGGTAGATTAATGCTGTAATTGACTCCCCAGTGAATTCTGCCCTAAAAACTCACCACCTAAATCACAGCGAATGGGTAACATCTGATGATGTGGCTACTACAAGCCACCTATGCATTTACAGCAGCCTGGTATATTGGCAAAAGGTTTGGTTTTTTTTTTTTTGGCTTTCAGTTCCTTTCTTCCTCCTGCCCTCCACCGTTAGAAAAACCCCCACCCGAAACAGCCTTGTCTGGCTTTTGTTTCCCCTGCGCTCGAGGGAGCTGCTGCGAAACCCTTCCGCGGTTTGCCCTGATGCGGTGCAGCTGTCGGGGAGGAGAGCATCCGCATCCCCCAGCCTCCCGGAGCCCCCCGCAGCTCCAGCCCTTTCCCCCGCCTTCCTCCCACCCAGACCCGCCGGCAGCTCCCCGCATCCGTACCCCGGCAGAGGAGGGTCCCGCTGGCCGCGCTCCGTACTCCGACGTGTAGTGAGAGAGGAGGGGGGGAGAGGGGCCACTGCCAACCTCTCGGTGTTATGAAAAAGTGGGAGACGGCCACCACTGACTGCGAATAGCCGGGTTTAGGCTGCTCTTCTCTCCCACCCAGCCCTTCGGAAGAGAAGGGGTGCAATTCTCAGGGGGAGTCTGAGCAGAAACTCCCAGCAGTGTGCTTGGGCTTGCCCGAAGAGTAGGGGCCTTAAAATAACATAGGGATGAGTTGTTAGAACCCTCTTTTGACAATGAACCTCTCCTGATTTCCCTCTCCTCTCCTTCCCACCAGTGCTGGGCTGCATTTCCCAGGCAGAGCTCCCCGAGGAGACGCGTGGAGCCCAGGGCTGAGAGCTCAGGGACGGCACACCCTTTGGTCAGCATAATGACCGTTTGCCTCTCGGCAAAACCCTCACGAGTCTCTAAAGACTAAATATATCTGCTACTCTGAGATACGTACAAAAGGCAGCTGGGAAGGGATGGTTCAGCTGTAGCTTCTGTCTGGCTCTGGCATCTGGGAGTCCTCTCTTAAAGACAATGTCTTAAAGACAACGTCCAGTGAAACTCTCACTTTGGCCCCCGGTAGCAATTTATTCAGAGTTATTGCATCGTGTGCGCTGCACTTCTCGGACGTGTAGCCACCTGACTCCAGGACCTGCAACTAAAGGAAAACACAAAATATTTTTAAAATTGGGATTAAATTATGAAACGGTGAAGTGCCGTGGTGTGTGTTTACTGACAGCAGTCAGTCTGAAGCTCCCTGGCAGTTCATTCTGCTTTGGTCCCTGTAGCTCGGGGTAGGGTCTCTCCTAGAGAGGTTGTGTTTCAAGGCTTTAACCCTTTTAACTTGTTGTTCTCGGAAAGACCTCACCTCTGTGTGGCAGTCAGTCAGGTGTAACCCAAAAGACCTTGGTTGATAACAAACTCTTCTTTCAAAAAATATATATCCCAGTTTTTACCACTTCAATCATCTTGTGCATGTGAGAAAAAAAACAACAACCAACAAACAACCCCAAAAGTTTTATATAGTAAAATATCAGAAATGTTTAGTTCTCCAGAAACTTTGGTAAGGCTAGACATAGCTTCATTTCATGAAGACTGGCTTCAAACAGCTGATGGTTTGTTGCTGAGATACAAATTGTTGGAAATTGCTTGGGAAAACTGCTTGAATGGCCCTCCACTTTAATTGCATTGCCTGTCAGATACGGCTGTTTCCTCTGCACTCCTCCTTAGTCTGGAGTAAATACAGTTAGACCGTAACTACCACCAAACAGGCTGGAGAACTCCCTAAGAGTGGTCCAGTTTCTGAAGAAGAGCATGGGCAGAACCGCCTCTCTGTGCCCCACGGACCTGGTGGTCCAGATGCTGAGGAGAAACAAGGCTTGGAAAGATTCCTCTGCTCCCTATCAGCCTGATCTCGCAGTGCTTTGGCAGGCAGTCCCGCAGAAAAGGGACGTGGAAACGCAAAGATGGGGGAGGAAAGAGGAGGAGGAAATACTTTAATGAGAAAGCCTACCAATCCTAGACGGGCTGTGCCAAAGTTTCCTTGAAATTCCTCCATCCGGGAGCCGGAGCCCCGGCTGGGAGGAGGACTTATTGCTGAGCCACGTTTGCTTGTGTCTTCTGGAGAGGGCTGGAGAGCGACGGGGGGGTTTGTTCCAGCTCCGGAGCCATGTGGCAGCGCGGCGCTTGCTGCAACAGGATTCCTCCATCATTACGTTTCTCCTCCCGGGCTCCACGGGCCGGCCGGCTCTCAGAATCCATGCTTAAAATGATGAGGTCTCAGAAAAGGAAAAAAAAAAAAAAAGGAGAAAAGCCTCCTTCCTGCCCCCCCACCTCTGTCTGCAGATGAAATCTGTGCAGTAGCCACACGGTTCCCATCGAGCAGGCAGGAGCTGTGCCATTAAATGCGGCACGAAGGGGTCCCACAGCGGGCTGTATGCGCCCTGCTGCCGGGTGTGCAGCACCTGGAGGGCTCAGAGCCAGCTCTGGGGGGTGTTTGACCCGGGGAAGAGAAGTCCCCTTGGGCCCTGGGCAGAGCTGGGTTCTGGGGAAGATTCACAGGAGGAGCGGGGGATCCCGCTCCGGGTCACAGGGGAAAAGCTGGAGAAAACCTCGCCTGGTGATTTTTTTTCCTCTTCCACGTGGTCATAGGATCCACAGACTGAAATCTCATCCTGGAGCTGACCTCCCATGGCTGTCTCCCTGGGACTGAGTAGTTGGCTTGTCCTTTCCCTTGCTGAGGGGGGAGCTGCCGATGGATGTGCGGATTGTCCCCAGCCCTTCCTGCTTTTTCCTGGGGCAGGGGTGGTGGGAAGGGCCAGCCTGTGTTTTATCCTCTGTCACACCTGCCCACGAGCAAGGCCATATTTTAATCTGTCTATATGAAAGGCAACCAAACATAAACAGTAAATCTGAAAAATGCATCATTTCTCTCTGTGCTATAATTTGTTAAAAAACCTTTAAATGCCCAGATAGTGAACTAGCTGTACCATAAACGTGTAGGAGCTGGTAGTTCATATAACAGTGACTTACCTGTAGATCAATCATCTTGTCTTAAGAGTTTTTCCTAAAGAGAGGAAGAAATTTTTTCCCCTCTGCAAATGTTTTTGACTGGCAGGACCGAGTCAAAACCCAGTCTATTATTCCTCTCATTCTAGTGATTATTTAAAATCCAGTTCATAACTCATGGTTATGTGTTTGCTTTGTACTTATCTGCTTCCACGCAACTGTAAGATTCTAAGAAAACACAAAAATATTTTACAGAAAGTCTTTGCAGATGACCAAATTAAAAATCTTAAGTTATGAGACCAACTAAGATCTAGAGTTTATTTGCTTAATTTAAAAAAATCACTTTTCTTTGGAGAAAACCTGGCAACATAAGGATGCTCAAGTGCTTATTCACCTGGGAAGTTTTCTTCTGGGTCTCTAGGATATTAGTGCTTGGTTTGAATTTTAAGAGTTTTGGTGGATCTCACCTTTCATTTCTCTGTCCCTCAGTTCCTCAAGGATTAGTTGCAAACAGCAGCAGGTCCTTGTCTAACTATATTGTGATAGTGAGTTCAATGAAATTGTTGTGAAGCACTGGGAGGCTTTAAAAATGTAAGAGCATTTTTGATACTAGAAATTACTTAATGGAAGTTGGATAGAAGGCTACATTTTGCATATTTTAGGCTATATAAAACATGGAAATATTGAAAAGTTAGGCCATATATGTTTAAGCTATAAAGGAATAGTTGTGTTTCCATAAATTCTTACTGTTTGCAAAATCCTTCTCACAGAAAGCCCCGGGTCTCCCAATACAAGTTTTAAAATAAAACAATGTATAGTTTAGCCCTGAATAAAATTATGTGAAATGGAGGCAACGCACCACTGGGACCCGAGGGACAGGGTTCCTAAAGGAGCTGCAGAACTGCTCCAGTCCTGTGCAATAAAATGCTGAAGCAACCTGAAAGATTATTTTCTCCCTTTTTCTGTTTATTCATGCTGTACCTACTTAACTGGGAAAGTGTAGTTGCTGTGGTATGGTACCTACTGGTACAATAAATTGCTTATTAGGGAATTTGCCAGTAATTGAGTTATTTTTATATGAAATGCTCTTCTCACGTACATACCACACACATAAATGTCTGCGCAAACACATGCATACACAGCACAGTGACCTCAGTTTATCTACTTACAAATACATGAATAATCCTCTTAAATGCAAAAATCAATGCAATCTGATAGGAACATGGACTGCTTCCTGAATATGATAATGTTTAAACCCTCTTTTTTGGCGTTACAGAGAGGTTCGTACACACTTCCAGGACTGAAGCCTGTCTAAGGCAGGGACTCTACTTCTCCGGTGCAGAAGAGCTGATCGGACACAGAGGGAGCGAAAGGGAGTTAAAATGCCAGAAATCCGTGTCTCCAGAACTGCAGCCCCACGTTACGAGCTGATGGAGCTGCAGTTCTCTCCATGGAGCTGCTTCCCTTTACCCCGCACAGGTCCCAGGCCCAGGCTCACTTCCACTGCTGCCTTTTGAATCCCCGCCAGGGCGAGGTAGAACTTAAACCAGAAACAGATGTGGACGGCTGTGGCTGAGCTGCAGAATATATCGAGGGCTCCCTACGTGTTCATTTTCCATGCATTTGTTACGGGGTGGCGGAAATATCTCTAAAATCCTGTGGCTAATGGCCCCTGAATGGTGAGAAAAGCTTCTCCTTTGTTTGCTGGGAATTATCTTGCATTTCCGCCGTCCCTCTCAGATGGCACTGCGCTGATTTGGGATTGTTTGCAGCCTTTTCTGCGAAGCATCACGGGAGCCTGCTCCTAAGCGATTGCAAATGTTTCTGCAGTAATCATTTCCACTAGGGCCGCCAGCTGGACCGTCCCCTGCTCACTAGCTGAAGCCTCTCTCCTTTGCTCCTCAAAAAAAAGAAAAACCCAGCGGGAATAAATATTTCTCATTTGTATAAAACTGGTCCCGGAGGTGTGGGGTGCAGGTAGCATATAGGAATGGATAAAGCGAGCAGTCCTTGAAGCAGAGACGTGCCATAGTAAAAACCCTTTTTCAGTGCACTGTGGGTTTGGAAGCCAGACCAAAAGAAAAATGAGAGGTTTTCCAGAAAAAACAGAGCAATGGGCCAAGCTAAGCAAAATACTCAAAGTGAGCAAAGCAAAGCAAGAGCCCGTTAACAGTTTGTAGCAAGAGACTGTATTTTCTTTTCCAACCTTCTACCCCAGGAACTTTGTCTTAACATCAAACAAAAAACACAATAGGAATAAACAGATTGCTGGGGAAGCACCGGGGCTGCAGAGCCCGGCTACTCCTGAGCTACAGCAACCGCTGCCTTTGGACAGGATTTAATTCCTTTTTTTTTATGGAAGGTTCACTCCTGCTGTTCACTTACAAATCAAGACTGGATCACTGAACTCTGCCACCTGGGCAGGTGTTTAGCCCCTTTATCAAAGTGCTGTCAGATTTCCCATGTTTTCTCAAAGGAAAGAACCTTTCTTTAATAAGAAGGGGCACAGATGCATTTGCCCCTTGAATTGCAGGAGTGAGAAGAAGAATGTTTAGGAATATTCAGAGGTTCTTTTTTTTTTTTTTCCTTTTTCTTTTTTTTTTCCCCGGAGATGTTTGCGTAGTCTGAAATGAAGATGGAGAAAGAGAGTCCAGTTTTCCCACTGCAAGAATTTCCATGGCTGCATTTCCCACCGAGTAGCTTCCCACAGTCCACGGTGGCTTCTGCAGCTTTACTAGTGTCATCTTGAGCATCATATCTATCAGCTTGTTCAACACCCCGCTTCTCCTCACCACTACAGAACAGCTCTGCAGGGGATGTCGAGGGGGCTACGCTTGCGACCAAGATTTCCATCCTCTGAAGTTACTGACTGATCTTTAAAGTGGCAGTTGGCCTCCTGGGCAGGGTACCAGCCCGGGGCCCGTCTGCCACGTATGTCCCATCTCTGTGTGGAGCGCAGGAATGTGAAGAAGTCATGTTGGCTGCCTGTGCTGGTGGGAGGGTTACACTCTCGTTGGCAGATTGCAGACTGGTTTTGCAGCAGAAAAAAAAAAAAAAAGCACTCATCTCTCCATGTTTGATGCAAAAGAAAAAGGGAATGCCTCCTCTGAGTCCTGGAAAAATCACCTGGAGAAGGTGCTGTTCTGAAGAAGTGGTGACGTGTGGAGTGCGTGTTGTGGGAAGGCTGAGACATTTCTGTGTTCCCAGTTCTTGTTGGACCGTTCAAAGCAATAGCTAATGAGCTAGAGAGACTGGGTATCTTCCCAGCAAAAACGCCCTGTTGCACTTCAATAATGGAAGTGAAAATTATAACAGACAACAGACCTTTGAAGACAAGTGAGGAAACACACTCTATGCACCTAGAGAAGTCTAGAACGTGACCTATACAGAGATGCTGCTGTTACTTACATTATAGGGAGAGAAAGAAAAATATTTAAGCTGCTTTTATTGTTATTAGTACTAGATTGCACAAGAGGGAAAAAGACCAAGCTGGAAACCATAAGGGAATACTCCAGCCTGGCACCGTAAGGGTGAACCGTGATATCAGCCATGGCCAAGTCCAGGCCTCCTTAGATAAACAGTGTCTGCAGGAACGCAGAGCAAGTGCGACCGCTCTGCCACCCTCCAAGGGCTCCGAGCCTGTTTTGTCTCCCGTTTAGGGCCTGTTTTTCTGAAAAATGTGAAAATCATTGAGTCCCAGCCCTGCAAGAAGAGTGCAGGGACCATGCCCAGAGGACAACCCAGGTCTGGACCCTGTGGCCAGGAGTTGGGTATTCAGAAGTCTGGGTACAGCACTGCCTCTGTAAATACGGAAGAGAATTTGGGCCCAAAAAGCCAGAAACACTCCAAAACAACATCCCTACACCAAGGATTCAGGATTTCATATAACAGATGGGAAGCCTACCTGAGCGTTCCCCATGTCATAGATTAAACCTGTATCATACTGATTTCCACTACTTTTGTATTCATTGCAGGCCCAGATCATCACCATGTTTCTGTTGAGTGTCGTGCTGCAAGGTACGTTCTTCAGAACATCAGAACCTATTTTAATGCACTAGTAATTCTTATGGGTAATGGAACAGATAGCTTTAAATCCAGTTGATGTAATATTCCAGGCAGGTAATCCGCATATAAATTGTGCAATAAACTCAAAACACCAGGTGAGTTAGTGTATTGGTTGAGGAGCAGTTCTGAAATCAGAAATTCAGAATTATTTTGTACAGAAGTGAAAAGAAACAACTGATGCAGAAAGATATCAAAATGTGTCCTTGTCTGTTGGATACACACTACATCTTAAGTCCATGTGGACAAATATCTTCCATGGTAGTTAATAAACAGTACCTAAAAGGTGGGTTAGTGCAGAGTGCCCCTCAACACTTCAATTCTTTGATCCAATTTCTTAAACTGACAAGCCTTAAGCAATTGCAGTGTCTTTCTGTTCCCATCCTAATGATATTTTAACTTTCTGACCATTTTTAAGTGCACATGAGAGAGAGTTAGAAGCCTTGGAAATATTACACTCACAATATTCACGGAAATGGGAAGCTCAGTGGAAGAGGGAGATCCGAGTTAGAGCTTCTACACCCTGCTCTGGGAAAGAGACACGAGTTATTGGACACAAGGTAATTTAGTAGAGGCAGAGGAAAACAGGCATTTCTTTTGCTGCTCGTGAAGCTGCTTGGGTTTTCTTCTTATTTTTGCTTTTCTGCTTTTTTTTTTTTTTTGTAAGCAACTGAACTGCAACTTAAGGCTGTTCCTAGGAGGCCAGGATCTGGCACAGGTTTGAACCAGCTCCATAACTTACACCTCACAGGGGCTCTCTATGGGTGTGAAATCTCTCAGTAGCTGCTTCTCTGAACTTCTTGACCAATTTGAGTGGCCCAGATTGAACCAAAGATGGAGCAAAAACCTGGTTCTTTGGTCTCTGCTTTCCTGATGTACTTAGCAATGCCCTTTATCTTCCCCACTGCATAGGTAAAAAGCTGGAAAGCAGTAAGAAGTTAGGATTTTTTTTGTATCCAAATGTTTTTGAGTCTCCGGTGGGGAAAAGCAGGAAGTGTGAACAAATGTCTTGCAAACAATGGGCTATTGTGAGGGGAGCACTGGAAATGGGCTGAGGCAATATTGTGTGAGTGGACCAAAATTTCAGTTTTCTAAAGAAAATTACAGCCAGTCCAAAACAATCTGGCTGAGAGTTGGATTAAGTATTCAAAAACATTTCTGATAAGAAAAAAATAAGATACATCTTTTACCATTTTTTTTTTACTCTAAACATTATCCCCACAGACAGTTTTAATTCTTCCATTTTTTTTTGTATTTGGGTGCTTGGCTCTGTTGCTTTAAAATATTCTTTTAATTTAGGTGTATAATATGTTTATGTCTCCTTATTAAGGACAAAAATACTATAATTTGGATAAACTGTTTCAGAAAGACCAGTCGGATGGTAGCTTGCTAAAGTTGCTAAACTTTATGCACACAAACACACCATCCCTTTTTCCGGTCTGAACTGGAGTTGCTTTTAAGCACCTACTTCAGGAGAGACTTTAGTGAGGTTACACAGATCCCACACTACCACCAGGTCCAAGGAAAATAGTCCAGGCTGAATGAGCCAGTCATGGACCCGATGGGCTTTTTAAGCTGTCCACACAGAGCTCTGACCACATCAGAGACTGGAAACCACCAACACAGCTACCTGCGGGGTTCGTTAAAGAGCCAGATGTTGGTTCAGAAAAATAAATACTTCCTCCAGCCTGGCACCTAAGACCTGCAGCTCTCCATCAGAGGAGGGGGCATTCACGTAACGGGGTTGGATGTCACGACACTTCAGCCACTGCATGGCACTTTGATTTTTGCCTCGAAATAGACATCAGAGGTACAGGTGATAAGTTCATATCAGTGTTCAGCACATGCACGGGGAGCTCTGGAGAGCAGCTCTGATGAAAAAGACCTGGGAGTCCTGGTGGCCAAGAGGATGACCAAGAGCCAGCAATGTGCCCTTGTGGCCAAGAAGGCCAATGGGCATCAGGAAGAGTGTGACCAGCAGGTGGAGGGAGGTCATCCTGCCCCTCTGCTCTGCCCTCAGGAGGCCCCATC
>JAOTQQ010000012.1:23934665-23971401 GCA_026546715.1 Gallinago undulata | reverse complement strand
CTTCTCTGGGCAACCTGGGCCAGGCTCTCACCACCCTCACACCAAACAAGTTCTTCCCCACATCTCAGCTCCATCTCACCTCTTTCAGCTTAAAACTGTTCCCCCCTCACCCTATGGCTCCCCTCCGTGATCAAGAGTCCCTCCCCATCTCTCCCGGAGGATTTCTGCATGCCCTGATAATAGCCTGCAGAAACCACGAAGGAATTATGAATAGAGAGACTTCATTCCATAAAGACTCTTAGAGTGTGGTGTTAAATGTGGACTTTGGCACCTGGTCTGCGAGCAGCACTGATGAACAGGTAAAAGAACAGCTCTTGTCCTTAACAATTTCATTTTCCTATGGCAATATTCTCTCTTTGAAGGTGGCCTTTCATCTAGGCTCAAGCAATATCTCCCTGTCTTGATAATAAATGGACTCTGCTCTTTTTGGAGAGGGCCTGCTGTTGTTCTCACAGCACGATATGCATACAAGATGCCTTGGATAAACAAAAGGGATGCCTTGTTCAAGGTACTGCAAATGAGCATGGTAGCTGATTTTGGCTCACTCATTTCCTCTTCCACCCTAACATTTGTAAATTAAACTCCTATTTTCAGATTTCCAAAGACTGTTCCAAAGTTTATTGTGATTCCTTTAATTATGGCTTGAAGTAGAGGCAAATGCATTCCAAGAAACCAACAATTACCTGCAACATGTTATTACAGCCAGACTTATGGAGATCTGCAGCTTTGGTGAAACTCCATGCAGGGTTACAGGAGAGAAAACTGCTGAAGATGGATCCAACTAGGTTGCAATAAAGAAGCCTTAAAATACTATGGAATCTTCTTTCAGTACCATAGTTGGTAGAACAGAATTACAACACAGATGGAACTGCTGCTTGAAGGCCTCATAAGGGGAACAAGGAACATTTTTCGCCAGTGAAAAAAACCCAGCGTAATTAAATTTATTTATTTTTAAGACTATCATATATATACTTGTCAGCAATATTGATTTTGACACACTGAAATATTTTTTCATCAGAGATACTGCAACCAAAAAGCCCCTGAAGATTCACTAGGCCATGTTTGGGTTGGCGCGGCCGTGAGGAGTAGGTGTTCCGCAGATGGTCCTGAGATGCACATCTATTACCCTGCAATTTATCTTTTGGCAACTGGGCTTACTGAACCTGGTCACCCCTTCCTGCCCTGTGTTGTCCTATATATACTCAGCATATTTGCTGGTTTGGAAATCCCGGGGTGGAGTTTGTTTCTCTAAAGGCAGATGTCACCAGCGAAGGAATCTGTATCTGAAGCAGGCATCGTGAGGGAGGTCCAGTCAGTCGCCCGGGGTGGTCTTTTGAGATTGCACGGCAGCAGGAGCTCAGTACATTATCACTCAGAATCAAAGCATGAGCTATGACAGGACCATATGGCTCTGAAATTGTCTACCCACCGGCAGGACTGTAACGTGGATGTTCTCCCAGTGCTCCAGACAGGCACCAGACCCCGTTAGCTCTTCCTCTGCCAACGCCTCTCCTTCTCCATGGAGAGCAGCTACCCTTCTTCCCTCAAATTGTCTGGTTGATTAAGTTACATTTCTCAGCCTGTATTTGTCCTGGCATTTACTGGTTTATTTCAGGTCTGAAACAGAGTTAATACTGCACAAAAGCCCCTTATTTTCTACCTCTGTCACCTGGCCTAATAAAAGATACCAACTCCTCTGTTAGCCTTGCTTCACGGGCGGCCACATAACAATACTTTCTGTTCTAGGGAATCCCAACAAAGCTGCCAGCCTCATTTAAAACTTGGAATAGTAGAAACACTGAAAAAAAAACCCAAGAAGAAATACCAAGGATACCTGGAATTTCCTCCATCGTGCCTGATTGTCAGGAGGATTTTTATGAACATTCACATCTCAGGCAAGACCACCTGTAATCCCTCAGGGGAGCGGCAGTTGTGTAACTGTCAATCCCGTGGACCCTTTTCAAAGCTTTAGGTTTTATTCGGCAGCTTCCTCAATGTTAGTATTATTTAGGCTCATTCTTCTTCCCTCGTGCCCCATTAATGGTCATTGTTTCTAAGAATAAAAAAATGGCTGACATTTCCATGCCAATAAAGCAGCACAGTTTTTCATTCATCAGTTTAAATTTTAAAAGTGAAGAGGAAAGCCCAAGGAGAGGGGAGGGAACTCGTCTATACTGCCACTTTCTGTCAAAATGGTGGCACAATCAGTCTCTCTCTCAACTCCGAGGGGTCTTTTACACTGCAGTACACTATTCATCAGTTATTGTGGGAACCAGAATGGTAAGAACTGTGATGTCTGTAAAATCCCCCACCACTCCTCAGGAAACAAAACTCTAAAGTGAAAATGTTTTTCCTACACTTACGCTGTGATTTCCAGTGCTGCTAAGAGATACATGATAAAACACTCCTCGGTAATAAATGTGAGGTCTTCAACGCTCTCAGGGTGTTTGAGAAGTAGCTTCTTTTCTTTTCCCTTGTACATTTTTCCTTCCCCAGATCCTGTGACTCCTGTTTCCAGTTATGTCTCTATGTTGCCACCCTGACACCGGTCCAGCAGCCATCTCCATCGTTTTCGCCCGAAACTCACACTCTCTTTCTCTCTCTCTCTCTTTTTTTTTTTTAATGCAATGTTGAAAATACATTTTGAGCATTGTTTTTAGTAAAGTCTCCAGAGAAAGCTGACGTGTCACTCAAGCCTCCAATATTTAAACTTGGGAACTTTTTTCCTGGTTGCACAAAGTTGGAGGGAACGTGGTCTGTTTTTCTGATGCTGAATAGAGGTCTCAGCTCATGAGTCCTTAGCAGAAGGGAGGATGAAGAAGGTCCATTAGCAAACCAGGGTAAGCAATGGTCTACTCAGTGTGGGATTTAATGCAACATTTGAAAGCCAGTGGGACAGAATGTTGGATCCATAGGTATGCCATCCACTCAAAATTTAAATTTTGGGCTACATGCTTATCTTTTCAGTACTTTCTTCAGCCCAAGATGGAGCCACCATAACACGTCGGGCAGAGTTCAACTCACCTAACTTGAGATTTATCAGTCAAATACATATACATGAACTTAGCACCTGAAAAGGCACCTTTTGAGTGGGAGTACCTTAGATGCCTGTCCCCAGTTTCTCTGGCTTTTAGAAATCAAGGCTGATGAAGCCCGTCAATCGTTCTTATGTGTGAGTCATGCTTGGCAGATGTGTGAAGTGAATTTGGTCTGGGAGCTTCACAGCAGCACTTAACCCTCCCTACCTCTACGTGGGACCCGTCCCGTGGTATCCCATCCCTTTCCTCAGCGGCCCCTTCTGTGAGACAGAGGATGCTTCTCTTATGCCTCTGCTTCCAGTCTGCTTAGAGAAGAGGAAGCTGTAGCTGTTGCTCCAAAATAGCTTTGTTGGCCTGGAGAACGTTGAACTTAGTTGACCTGAGGGTTATAAGGCTGATATTTTTCAGTTTAAACATATTAACAACTCATTTAAACTATTTTTTTTTGTGAGCCAATTTCATTTACAGAATTAAAGCCCACCCTCTGATGTTCATCTTCCCCATATGATTACATGAAGTGCTATGGGGTTGGAATTATGGCTTTTTTTGTGAGCCCAAAACGTAGTCCTCTGCATACTTAGTTACAATACCACTGCTATTATGCTACTTAATATTTTATCGAAATGAAAACAGTTTATTTTTGGTTAAGAAACCTTGGAGAGAAAGAGGGTAACAAAGAACATGGCCTTAACAGAGAGGAATTGTGAGGAGCCTCTCTCTCAGGCGGTGGGACCGTGACTGCGGGGCTCTGCACAGGCCATTCCACCTTCTGAGGGGAGGGGGAATGAGAGGGTGCAGCTGGTATTTGGATTAAAGCTGAATGAGCAACGATGCCTCCTCCTAGTGCTCCTTGCCCAGAGCTGCTGCCAGGGACACTGTGCAGCCCCCTCTCCTCGCTTTTGAAAACCTCAGCGCCTTTGCTCCTCTTCATCTCTTCTTCAGGACTTCATCTCTTACGGCACGGGAGGGACCGCTGACTCCACCCCAGATAGACAGAGGAGTTTCCTTTCCCCAGCCTTAATCTTACATTTTTCAGGCACACTAAAACTCATCTGAACTGGGGAGGGAAAGAAATGAAAACTAGGGGTGACTGCAAATCTCTGGTTTAAACTTCTCTACATTCTCTCCACAGGGCAAGGTCTCTGCAGTCGCTTCATTTTATATGAGACTGAGAGAATTCCTATGTAGCTCCTCCAGTTAGGTAAGTATTTCCATAAATACAGCCGTAATTAAATTCAGCTGTGGGCAGAAATGCAGAAAGTGACACGCTGCCAAAATAACCGACTTCGCTATACAGTAATTTTGGCCTTTCACGAAGGAACAGAGTTTGAAAGCCCATGCAATAGCTTCACACTTCACAGCTTTAAAAGCACTTTGACTTTAGGCTGGTTTCAAAGCCTAAAGGTGGTCCATCTCCTGGTTTATGTGCATTTATTGTCCATATCAGTGGTCCCTATGGCAGTTCCAGAACGGGCTGCCTTCAGTGCAGAACCTGTCGTAGACTGTGGGTTGTTTAGTGCAGAAGTCACTGTGATGCCTACAAAGCCAAGCCAACTGCAAAATCAAACTGACTTCTTATTTAGAGATGAGACTTTTGTCTAATGCAAACAGCCCTACGTTGGAAAGCCTTTCCTTGGAGCTTTGCTGAGGGAAGGCAATGGTCTGTGGGATGAAGATGACAGGGAATTATCTGAAATTAAAAAAAGTGCAAGCTGGGGTAAGAGAAGCGACGTGGCTGTCGGCACCAACAGCTATTTAGGATCGACCAGCAGAGTTCAAGCCTCAGCCTCAGCATCCAAATAAAGCTCTTCTAAATGATAGAGTGGGAATCCCAAATAGACCCTGGCCAGGCTGCTCAGGCCTCGCTGGACCACAGCGCGAGGCACGGCAATTAGGCTGGCCAAAAAAAATGGCAGCTCCCCAAAAAAACAGGGAGCTCCCCTGGTTCAGATCTTCCTTCTTCCACTCTTCTCACTCCTTTTATCAATATTTTTTTAAAAAGGTGCTCACTAGGGCTGTCTTTCAATTTTCTCTCTCCATATATGGAGGATGTACATCCAAATATTTTAAATATTATTTAAAGAGTAAAGGTTTTATGGCAGCTTTAAGAACAATAGCAGTAGATGGAAAGCAAAAGAGATGGAAAAAGGCAGCTGAGTCTAACTGAAGCAGACTTTGAGCAAAGCATTCTCCTCCAGCTTCTCTGGAGAAGAAAGAGAGAATATTAGTGGGAAACAAAAAAAAGGTGGAAAAGAGAATAATATCTCTGTTTCATGCCCCTGCTTATGCCTTCTTTGAAGGAGTGGCTACTTCTTAGTCCAATAGCATGAAACTAAGGTAAGAACCGAGCAAATGTGTTCTGATTCTTCCATCCAGGCATCACAAGAATCGAGCACTGAGACCCTCACCTCTGTTTATAAGGTGTATGACTTACATGTCATCCTTGAATTTTACTTGCAGATTCTGTATGACAACTATTTCTCTTGGTTCTTAGGCCGTATATATATTCCAGCAAGTATGTACTGTCAGCCAGAAAAACCTTTGTCTGAAGTGCCCAGAACAAACAACTGAGAAAGGGAATTTTTATGAGAGCACATCCTAGGTATTTGCATAGTCCTATAAACACACGTGTGTCCATACCCATAATCATGTGGGCACACGTCTGCTTTGTGCTGGTCCCTCCCCAACAGACTGTGGCACAGATTGTGCCCACTCCCCACGGCACAATTTCTACTGGGAAAAAACTTACTGATTGGAAAAGAAACTTTTTTGACTTTTATAGGGAAGAAGAGCTTTCAGATGAGAGAGGGAGTGCAGAGAAATCCTGGTTACAACCACCTTCCATCCTGAAACAGATCAGTTCTACCTTCATGGTGTTTCTCCACTTTCTGTTGGTTTAGGCTTGTAGCAGGACAGATTTTTTAAAAATTTCCCCCTTACTAGACTGCTGTATTTGGCATTTATTCTCAGGGTAAGGGGCCACCCAATCAGCCTGCTGGGACCTTTCCCAACAGCAACACCTCTCTGCTGCGAGCCTGTAATCACTGGCGAGTGAGTACACGGCTGAGGAAGCAGGGGGAGAAAGGAATTCCTCCAGATTTCCCTTTTTGCAGCTTTTCATTAAACTACACCTGCCTGTGCTCCCTTTCTGTAAACACTTTTGTTTCATACAGTAGAAGGGGGCTGGCCATGTGTCTGTGGAAGTAGTTTGCCACAACAGCAACATGCAGTCATTGTTTTTTTCCCCTTCTTATTAACAGAAAAAAAAAAATAATCTAATTAGTCTCTTTGTGGTACTCATCCCAGACAGAAATGTGGGGATGAGAAGCTGATCCCACAAGCAGGACCTGTATGGCCAGCACATTCTTCCAGGGCACAAAGGGGCTGAGGAGAAGGCACCAACGGGGCTCCAGTAAGCAAAAAAGAAAAAAAAAAAGAAAAGAAAAAATATACTCCAGAGGTCTGCAGGCAGAATTTGGAGCTATTTTCCCCGCTAACCCATCCCACTGTCTCTCTCCTGTCCCCTGGGGCTGGGACAGCTCAGCAGAGCCCATGGCCACACTGGTGCTGGTGGCTGCCCCGCTGGTAGGACCGTGCCTGGAGAGAAGTGGGGGTCACCAAGAGGAGCTGGTCTTGCTCCAGGCAGCTTTTCCTGAATTTCCTTCTCTGTCCTTAGAAAGGGGTGAAGAAAAATCCTGCAGCTTAGTTGGGCTCCTCCCGCTGTCCTTCCTCCCCCTCTGCCCGGGTTTTGGTGCACAGCCCGCTGACTACGTGGACACTGCGTGGAGAAGAGCCAGGGCAAGGGACACAGAAAAGCACGTCCTGTGTCAGCGCTCTCCTCCCTCTTCACAAAGCTCTCTCTGCTCCAGAGACTCCTCTCACAGCTCCGCACTTTCCAGGGGAAGAGAGAAAATTTCGGGAATAAAGCTTCAAACTTTATCACACTGAAGCTGTAGTGATTTCCCACATCTTCAGCCTCAAATAATTTCAGCTTGACTGGTGGAGGCAGGAACATTTTCTTTGCACCTTTTCACATCTCTCCCTTAGCCCCTAATCCCTTAAACAATATTTTTGGGAGACTCAGATGATATCTCAGTGCTGATAATCCTCTGCTGATTAGCTGATACGCAGCTCCATGTAGTTCAGTTTACTCGAGGTGAGAGACGCCCTGGGAATCAGCCTGGCCCGAAATCCTAAACACACACAAATCTTTGTGAAAGTTTTTGCGTGGAGGTCGTGTGGCACTAAACGCGTCTTTAATTGGTAATGTCTGGTTTTTTGGATTAGTCTCAGCACCCAAAAAAATGTGTGTGCTGCGTGCTGAAGTGAGCAGTGATTGTAACTGGCACGGGAATCTCCGAGTGCTTGGAAATCGCGTTTGGAAAAGCAGAGGATGAGTGGGAGCGGAGTGGGGGGGGGACTGTGGGGCATGAGCCTCTGAGGAGGGCATGGTGCCAAGAGTCTGTTGTCGTGGGGCAGAAGCACGATGGAGCCCTCCAGCCTGCTGAAGATTTGTCAGGATGGGGGTTATCGTCTTCGGGATGGTTGGAGAATATATTGAGAAGGTGCTAAAAAGGAAGAACAACGTAAGGGTTTGGTAAGTGTCAGGGGGAGAGTGCTAATCAGCTGTGATAGCTGTGATCAACTCTAACGTGCTGTCAGCTGTGGGGCCTCCTGCTGCCACTCTGGGAGTATCATCAGGCTCTGGGGAAAAAAATCGTAAATTACTGAATAACAGCAGAATTTTCTCAGAAACTGTGAGAAAGGGCAAAATCGGGTAGAGAGAAGGAAGGAAAGTGGTTCAGAACATCAGATTCTCTCTGCCTCTGTAGGACATCCCTGTAGATATCACTCAGCCCTCTAGCTACAACTGCTTTGGGTTTTTTTTCTGGGAAGATAAAGCCAGCAGGATATCTTCATTGAGGACCCAGTTGGGTCTAACATAGCAGAATTCACTTCTGAAACTGAAGTGAACATGGGATTTAGGGCCACCTAACTTTCTGAAATGATTTCTGCCACAGTTGGTGGAATTATGTGACCTTTCTGCTCCGAAATCCTCCTGCAGCTCTTCCTCCATCCTTATCCCGAGCCAGTTCTCTTGCAGGAGGGGTAAGGTACCTGGGGGAGCACTCCCGTATGGAGAGGCTGATGCCTTTTCCACTGGGGAAGGGGGACGCCTGTGCCAAATGGTTCTCATCCTTGAAGAGGTCCTACTCACCTTCAGCTCCCAGGAGGAAAGGAGGGCTGGAGGAAAATCCCTGGGCAGCTGATAAATACAGGCTATGACTACATAAATGCTTAAGGAAAGCAAGAAAGTGTGAGAGCACATAATAGAGATAACAGAACCCAAACTGAGAAGAGTAGGTGGTGGAAGGGAAGGGAAAACGCTGGAAAAATGTGGAGGCCAGTATTGGGGGAGACCAGCTACATTACAGAGCTGCTCCTGGGAAGGCAGCCAGAGCGTCTCTGCAGGAGTCTTCATCTCCCTCTCTGACTGCAGAACAGTGCCGAGGCCTCACACAGCACCCAGTCAGTGAGCTTAACTGGTGGTAACGGGAACATCAGCTCAGGTACCATCAGATACCATCGAATCGGTTCCCCCAGAATGTGCCCAAAAGGGGTTGGGCATTCAGAGGTCTCCATCTCCTTCCCTATAAAGTTTTTGTTAACTCCAAACTATCCCTAGTATGATTTACTTTTCTTTGTGCTTAAAGAGCACCTTAAGAGAGCAGCTACTTCCCAAGACTCTGCTTTTTACTTCTCTAATAATATTCCTGCTTCATAATTTTTTACATTTATTTTTATAATGTTTTTTGTGAGCTTTGGAAAATCTAAGTTGACTTGTTGATCCCTTGATCATCGAAGTTAACTTGCTGTTCAGGACTGCAGCTGCTGTTCTTCCTGCTGAAGAAGACCCTGTTGACCTCCACTGTGGTCTTACCTGCAAGAGCTGAAGAATATGGATGAGCAAATTAACCAAGGAAGCCACAGAGAGGTAGCATGGGAGAAATGATCCAGAGTTTGTGAGCATCTGGGCTACACACCACAAATACAGATTATAGCCTGAGGACCATTGCTTTATTTCTGGTAGCCTTGGGGCAAGTAGAGGATGCAACTTGTGCTGACCTTCAGCATGGACTGACCAACTGTTTTTTTGACTTATTTCTAATTTGGCCAAAACTCCTTATTGGAAATACCACTTACTTATTTTACAACCATATCATCACGAGTCAGTTCATCTGGTAGGACCAGTGAACTTACCAGGTCCCCTCAGATGCTGGGTAGCCCTCTACAAGTATTACACGTTACAGCCCCTCGGCCTTTCAGTGTTCAACAGACTTCTGTTGAACATCCACACATCCATTTCCAGACGAAATAATGAGAGCTGCTGGAAGGAAAATGCCTTTGAAACCGGGGCATTGCAACAGAGGGATGCAGGTCTGTGATGTGGAAGGTCCCTTCCAACTCTAACCATTCTGAGTTTCTATGATTCTTGTCCTTTGTTAGGCAATCTCAGCTGTCTTTGATATCTGCCCTGCTCAACCTGACCACCACCTCTGCGTGAGGTGTGGGGCGTAGATGCCCCATGTGGGATCACCCTGCTGACTGTCACCGAGTCCACGGATGCGGTGGCAAAACAACACGGCTCCTTCCAGGCGAGACTTTCCTCTCTCTGCGGCTCTTGCCCCAAACTCATCCACGTTGGCCGCAGCCTATGGCCGAGGAGATCCAAGATCTTGGAGCCAGGTCTCATGGCGGGTGCCCAGTTCTCCTCCTCCCGTCCAGGCGGAGGAGCAGCAGCGTGTCCATGGCGTTGGGGGGGCTGGTTTGACGGCGGGGGGAACGCGGGCAGACGGGGAGGCAGGATAAAGAGGGGAGGGACAGGCTGGAGGGATCCTGCTCCAAGGTCTCGATGCTCACACTGCACGGGAAGAAAAGCATTTCATTTCATCCCCTGACGCCCCTCACTCCCCAGAGAGCTACGGGGGGGACCTGCTTTCACAGCCAAGGGGGTTTTAACCGATAACGTCAGCTGGATCCTTGTGTGATTTACAGCTTCTGGCTCTTCTCCCTCCCCAGTAGCAAGGCAGCGGGCTTTTCCACCTCTTTCCAGGCTCCTCCTGCCTGACATTTTTTCCTTTAATTTTGATGGTGACCCATTTAGCTTTGACAGGAATCGCTTTGGTACATCCAGAAACCTTCAGTGAGGGTTGATTTAGGATAACGATGCCCGTTAACTCTTTAAAGGCATTCCAAGTGTCTGTGACATAGAATGCAACTGAGATCGGGCACGGCTTTGAATGGAAAATGTGTCTGGTGACTATAAGGAATATAGCTTTGAAAAATAACAGAATTATTAACAATCTTTTTAACTTCTCACAGGGTGAAAAAGGGGTGATATCAGAAAAAAAGTGTTCTAAACTTTGAGTGGGACCTCTGCAAATAGATCTCATTTGAAAACATGCCCCAAAGACAATTTGCACAATATATTCAGCTCAATTGATTGTCTTACGAATTCCAGAGTTTTAATTCTAAAACTAAGTTGAGGAACTGCTGCTTCCTTTAATAAGCCCTCACTTCGTGCAGCATAGCCTCAAACTTATTCATCTGAGATTGGAAAAAAAAAACAACATACCATTATTTTCAAAACCTCTCTGCTTTATTTTTATATTCTCTTTTTCATCTGGTCTTTTTCAGTATAACAACCACTCTGTATTACAGGGTGGATCCAAACTCGGAGAGGAACCTCTGGCCAATTGTTTTTGAGGAACTTTCCGAAGGACTGCGCCGCTCCGTTCGGGAGACTGAGAATTGCCACGTCGCTCCCCAGCTTTAAAGGCTGAGAAACCCATCATGGTTGCTTTTGCAGGTCTTGATGTGGTTCTGGGTGGTGACTTCCGATGGCCAACATTGTGTTTTTCCCCTTGGCTGCAAGGACATGCCATAGTTGTACTTGCTTCTTCAGCCGCGGAGCGCTCGAAAGAGTAAAACTGGATCACAGGGACCATCTAGTGTTCTCCTCCTGCACCCGCCACGGCAGCATCGCCTTCTGTCTGCTGAGAAAAGTCACCTCTGCAGTCTCCTGGCTTAAATATCTCTATTTCTGTTTCTTTTTCCTTCTTTTTTTTTTTATTTTTTTCTCTTTTTTCTTTTTCCTTTTTCCTTTTTTCCCCCTTTATTTTCTTTAACCCTTTGAGGCTTAAAAAGCAGTTCAGAGAAAGAAATCAAATGCTGCTTGGTCAGCACAACCAATTTTCGACTGTTCTGATCGATAAAATGGGAAAGGTATTTCTGAGTGGTCCTTTTTAGCTGTTCTGCTCTAAAGGACACGAAAGCTGTGTTTTCCAACACACACACACAGAACCCATCACTACTTTTTGGCTAATTCTATTTTGAAGCAAAGTGGAAAAGGTGTTGAGTGTGATGAGACCAAACAAATTTGTCTCCGGAAGGTCCAAAGTTCCCATTTTTGGTAAATGTACCTTCAAGCCTCCCCGAGCCCAGGCAGCGGCCGCCGTTCCCCTGCCCCTCGCTGCTCCGGGTGCCTGGGGGGCAGCAGCCACGGCCTCTGGGCAGGGGGGTCGGGATGGGGAGGGCAGGATTTCTAAGAATACAGTCAGCATTTACAGTTTGATCCCAGGCAGAAGTGTGGTGGTGTCTCTTTCCATGTTTGGCCACTTTTGATTATATCCAGAATTTAAAAGGTGAAAGGGACAGAAGTTTTTAGTAAATTGTGCCAGAATCAGAAGGGTATTTCATCCCACTTGAGAAGAAAAAAAAAAATAGGCAGAGGGCCTTAAGGAAATCTAGGGCTTGGCTATGTCTGAGTTTGCAGCTTAAGAAATCATCAGAAGAACATCTAGAGGCAATGGAGGGAGGGAGGAAGGAGGGAAGGAGGAGCACATTCCCCACAAGTCTGATTAATGGGGATTCTGCTGCACAGAATTTTGTACGGGTGATTTTTTCTCTGCAACAAGAAGCCTTTGCATGATTACAACAGTTTGTAAAAGTGTTTTGATTCATCAAGTGGTTCAGCCTGCCAAAAAAAAAGAAGAAAGATCTGGCAAAATATCTGAAAAAAAGAGAAAAAAATTCATACAGTACTTCAAAAGAAAATGTATTTCAAACTGTGCATCAAAATTTCATCATTTTAAAGGATTTTAAAAAATGTCAAAACCTAAATAAAACATTTTGTTTCATATCAGTCCAAATATTTGTCTGAATTAAGAGGAATTCTATGCAGTACTTTTCATCTTATACATCTGTACTTGCAGCTCAGCTTCCAAGACTAGCTATAGGCTTGCCCTTGCGTTGACTCATGGACAGAATGAGAGTCTGGACGTGTCCTGCTGAGCCACGGCCGGTGGGAAGGACTAAGGGAGGTAGAAAGACTATTTACTCTGAAAGAGTCTAACCCATGAACCAAGACAGTAAGGTATAGCCTTTATCCTGTGTTCCTGTGTGGAACAAACAGGAAAGGGAATTGTTTTAAGCAATATTTTTCTATAGGGTTAAATTCTTGCAAGAGTATTCAAAAACAGTCTTTTTTTTTTTTTTTTTTTCCTGCTCTGTGATATTGAACTTTTCTGAACCTTCATCATGCCAGTACATGCTGCTGAACTGGGAAACTTACTCTAATTAATTGAGATCCAGAGATATCTTTCATTCCAAGTCAAACCGTCTGTGTCCCATAATTATCTTTATAGCAGGATGACATATTGTATTAAAGTTAACAGTAAACACCTTAAGATACGGTATAGTCCTAGTGTAGACAGTGTCAGTGTCTGTGCGTTTAACAAGCCACAAATGATGTTCTTTAATAGCAGCACAAAAATGAGTGAGACCCCGTTAGTGATATGTGGGCTAGCAGAAAAACTCGAGAGTTCTTTTAGAAAAAGAGTTGGGAAATTTAGAAAACATTTTAAAGACATAGAAAAATAGGAAAACTTGGAATAATTTCAGTAAAAATAGTTTTGCTTAGAATGAACAACAATTTTATTTGCAGATTAACGCTCAGTTCTTCAAAATTATTTGTCTGATGAGGTATTTTGATTCAAATTATTTTCTTTGTAAAGTTACTTTGGTTTTTTTTATGGCTTTAGGCTTCGGTGTTCTTGGCCGTGGGAGGCAGTGATGGCCCCAGTGCTGCTGCTCCCGTGCTGGTGGGCATCAGCCACGTCAGAATGACCAGGTGGGTCCGTGTTCTGCTCCGCTCACTTTGTGAACTCTGCCCGTGCCCTCCCACTTCCAACACCCCAATAACTCCCAGTGAGAGGCAAAGTCACCCTGGAAGTACAGGGATTAGCCGGGGGATGCTGCCTGGCCCTCCTGGTGTGACTGCCTCCATGAAGGTACTAATTTAACTCTTCTCCCTCCAGATGTGCTTTTCCTGGTGTTTTCAGGCACCATCTGTCCGAGGTTGCTGCTGCTCCAGCAGATCTGGCTGGGATTAATTACCAGTTCAGATTTTATTGTGGGTAGAGGGAGAGACATGGAAAAAGCAGTCCTATAAGGACATAGTTTAACAAAAATAGTTCTACCACACAGCATTGGTTATGGAGGGGGATCAGCACACCACGGACACTGAGATGCTCTGACACTCCGTGTTGGTGTCCAGATGCCACGATCCCTTTTGACCAGCAAAAATCTGCTCTTTGCCTCAAAGGGAGGTCTTCTCTTTCCTCCTCCTCCTCCTCCCCTCTGCTGGCTCCAGCTCTCACGTAGCTGATGTGAGCCAGATCACAGGGATGAGCCAGCTGAAGCCTCGCTAGCGGTGTCAGACCTTTATAACGCTCTTTAAAGGAAAATCTCTGGAGCCTGGGTTGTGGGAAGGAAGGGGAGATGTGTGTGTCTGGAGAAGAGATGGGCCCCTGTACTGGGCACTGGTGACACCCACCTCGAGTACTGTGTCCAGTTTTGGGCCCCTTACCAGAAGAAAGACATTGAGGTGCTGGAGCGGGTCCAGAGAAGGGCAACAGAGCTGGTGAGGGGTCTGGAGAACAAGTCTTGTGAGGAGAGGCTGAGGGAGCTGGGGGTGTTCAGCCTGGGGAAGAGGAGACTGAGGCTCTCTACAACCCCCTGAAAGGAGGGGGTAGCGAGGGGGGGGTCGGTCTCTTCTCTCAGGTCACAGGAGATAGGACAAGGGGCAATGGCTTCAAGTTGTACCAGGGGAGGTTCAGGTTAGATATTAGGAAATATTTCTTTTCTGAAAGGGTTATCAGACATTGGAATGGGCTGCCCACAGAGGTGGTGGGGGCACCATCCCTGGAGGTATTCAACAGACGAGTTGACATGGTGCTCGGGGATATGGATTAGTGTTGGGTTGGTGGGGTTTTGGCTGTGGGGTGGGGGTTTTTTGTTGTTTGTTTTGTTTTCTTTTGTTTTGGTTTGGTTTTTGTCATTGGTTGGACTAGATGATCTTAAAAGGTCCCTTCCAACCTAGGTGATTCTGTGAATGTCTGGCTTTGCTGCAACCTTGCCTTTTGGGCTGTGACTGCAGACGTGCCCCTGGAGGCTATTGCAGCAGCCCATTAGAGGCTAATGATGACCTAATAATGACCATCTAATGATGGTTGCTGCGGAGCAGGTGAGGCCTTTTATTAACAGGGTAATAAATACTCAGAAGTTTGCTCTCCAGAACTGCTGTCCCGCGCTTTCCAAGGCAGCGGACTCACAGAGGGGAAGCGTTGGGGTCGGGTAGGGGCTGCCAGAGATCCTTCCCCCTGAGTGCCCTCAGGTGGGGATGGAACTGAAGACCAACCTGTTGTGCTTTAAAACACACAGCTTTCCTACCGCCACAGCTGCTGCTGCTTAATGTGCCTTCAAAGGCAACCCGGCTGTTTGTCTCTCTTCAAGAGGAAAAAACAGTCACACACACACACAAACACACATATATATAATCTATAAAGGCCTCTACTAATGTTTGGTTTTCTGCTTTTTCTCATAAACCCGGTGATTTTCCTCCTTTTCATCATGTGAAATAATGATAATTGAGAACGGAGCACATGGTTTCCCTTTGTATATGAGGAATACTCACAAAAATAAAGTACAAAGCATCGGTCCCCCAGGTCATGGGCTAGTGACAATGACAGGGAGTTAAAGGAGGAATGTTTTATGGCAGAAATCATAATCTGGAATATTTTTCTGTTTATCTCCAGGCATGAATAATTTAGTACAAACCGCTGGAGCTACTCCAGATTAAGTCATGTAGTGAAGATCTAGGTGTCACCCAGCATCAAGATAGAAACATACAGTTATAAACATTTGCAATAATGAAGAATATAGGTTACTCTTTCATTATAAAAAAAAACATAGCCAGAATTCTTTGCAAAACAAGGATAGTGCTGCGCTTTAAGCCTTTTACAGATATATCAGGAGTGATAATTGCTTGTTTAATAAATAAATGTAAACTAAGGTATTACAATTATGCGTCTTCAAATTTTATTCAGTCTTTATTCTGCATAAATATCATAAAAACAAATGAAAAAGGCATGGAAATGTGTGATATACAAAATAGTATTTTCCTGGTGACAACAAACTATTCATATTTAGTATGTTAGGAGAAATGAAGTCATTAGTGATCTAGGTAATTAATGCAGCGTTTGTTGAAAATGAAGAAATTCCACACGGTTGTGTGTAGGAGAGCAAGCGCTCTGTTACCTTCTCCGTTCTGTAGGGACAGCCAAGTCAGCTGCTTTGGGCTGAGGAAGGACGCGATTTAAGGAAATTTTGTTGAGTGATACTCTGGTTTTAGAGCTCAAACGTCAGAGAAAAACGCATTTTGTGAAAGAAAGGTCTGATTGAGCATCTCTGAAGCTTCAACCATCATTGCAGCCCTTCCACAGCGTGGGCAACTTGTGAAATGGAGTGATCTCAAAGCGTAGGAATTTAGCTCTGGTGGTAACTACAATGACTCCTCTCTTTGGTTCTCTTCCAGTCTTACAGGGCTGCTGGAGGGATTCCCTGCCCGACACAGGGAGACTGACCCGCACCCCTTCCCTGGTGGGAACCCTGCTGTAATTCCCAGTCACGGGCTCTGCAGTTACCGGCAGCACCACACGGTGTCTGTAGCACAAAAGAAAAGAGGCCACATGAAATATAACCTGAAAATTTCTAAAAGAGGATTTTGTTGGAAACCTGGCAGCGGGAAAGAGGAAGGGAGCGTGGCGACTGCAAGCCATGAAAGCAATAAGGCACCTGCTGCTTCCTAATGGGCACGTTAATGGGAAGAGCTGGGGGCTGAGAGGTGGGAAGGGTGGGGGGGTCGGGCTGGGGGACAGGGAAGGCTCACCTGGTTCTGCAGCTGCCTCTGGGTCACTCTTGGCAAGCGTTTGAGAAAAACACGTGAGCAACAAGACAAGGAGACACAGAAATAAGATTTCCCTACCTCTTCGGGCAATCTCTTCCAGGGCTTCGATAGACCTAGCACTGGATTTTATTTTTTCTTTTAGCTGAGTCTTTCTTCCTCTATGTCCTGCCACCATGGACTTAGAGAGATATTTTTCCCCTTACTGTCTCACTATGCTCCTGGGAATTTTGTCTTCCCTGAAGTACAGTGCCCTGGACTGAACTCTCCCCATCGATGGAGGCCTTACCACCCCTGGGCAGAGCTGACACATTGATTTTTAGGGTCACAACTAGCATTTTTGCAGATTAACTGAAGTTAAGCTGCTGGGTTTTCAGCTCCCCAGTTCCTCCTTTTCCGTATTTTTAAAGGCAAGCCTCTTGTATGCTGCTGAAAATCTCTTTTCTCCTTGAATAACTAAAAATAATTGTTAGCAGGGCTGAGAATTACTATCCAACCTTTTTAAGTATCGTGGGATAAAGTCATCAGACCCGGATGATTCAAACACACTACATGCTCAAAGACGAGGTCTTTCTTTCCTGCCACGTGTTAATTATACTACCTCACTTGGTAGTGCTCTGTTTAGTGAAGATTATGTGAGTGAAAATCATTGCCTTGGTTTTCCCTTTAGTTCTGGACGTTCTCTATTTAGGATGTCTCGTGTTAATCACAGCTCCTTCCGTTCGGCCGTGCTGCACCTCGGTGCCCGTCCCTCCTCACTCCTTTCCCTTCGCTTCTGTCTCAGAGCACAGCTCCATGATTGTTAATTGTTTTGTCAAAATGATCTTACCCTGTACTTCCTGTGCCCCCTCCACAACTGGACAATTAGCTCATGTCCTTAACATTCGTTAATTAATATTCTTGCTCCCTTGGTTCCCTTTAGTGCTGACAGAAGATGTTACCCAAGAGTCCTCTGGGTCTAATGGTGCTTAGATTTCTGAAATCTGTCATTCTAGGTTTTTTTTTCATTTCTCCTGTCCTAATGATCCTGAACTTCATCATTTAATGACCGTTCTCATCTCATCTATTTTGAGAAAGGTGTTTTCTGCTCTTCATCAGAACAGTATGTGGAATACCATCCTCTCTCCATCTCCTGTACGAGAGGCGATTACCGGTACGTTTCAGAGGTCTGACGGACAGTCTGTACCCCATGTCCAGTTGGTATCTGAGTAATTACAATCTCCACTAATGACAACAGTACATTAGGGATGTTTCTGTAAGAGCTTATGAAATTCTTCATGCCTGTGTTCTTCCTTACACGTTCATCACCGTTATGAAGTGTTCCTATTTTCCTCTTTGACGACCCCGAGAAGCTTTCAGCAGAACTCTCTACCGCCTCCGTCAAAGCTTTTGTCTGTATCCTTGACTTAAAGGGCAAAGTGTCCTTCCTTTTTGCCCCACCTCTGCTTTCTGAACAAGGTATGCCCCTCGAGAATGACATCTGTTCACAGAAGTTGTCCCACCAGGTCTCTGTTATAACCCCAACGTCAGGCCACGGCACAAATGACAGACGTGGCAGCAGGACCAGCTGAAACGGGCCGGAGGCCAGTGACAACACGTGTGGCTGAGCCCCAGCTTACACTTTGGCTCAGTCTCTTTTCCAAGTTGTGGTTTGGCATCCAACACTGCGGGCTTGTGTTGGCACTTCTTCCGTGTTTACACACTTCCACCATTTAACAACACTCTTAATATAACTGATCTTCAGGAGAAAATTTATTCCTCATCGGGAAATACACTTGAGCTTAATGAGCAAATTATTTGCATGGGTAGTTTGCACATTCTTTAAGATCTGTGCAAGTCTATTTGAGGTGTGCAATCATTTTAAAAAATAAGGGATAAAAGGGAATTGGAACCTGATCCTGTAATCCTTAATTCCTGTAAATAGCACGTGTATCCTTTCTGATCCATGCAGAGAGATGCAGAGCAGGGTCTGAGGATCTACAGCAGGGTTTTTGGTCCTTCCTGAATAATAACAAAATTATTATTCGTATTAGTGAACTGGTAGTTGAATGATTTTCTTGCCGATGCTTTCAATATATACATTTTCTTCTTAATGCTCTCCTGTCTTTTGGGGGTTCCTCTCTGGTACCTGGAACATAAAGATTCAAGATTTGTCATCAAAATCTCGGTAAAAGTAGTTTATTTAATCAGCCACCCACATCACATGCACAGCTGAAAGCTTGATTTTGGAGTGGCGTGAAGATATTAGTGAGGAGAATTATAATAAGAAAACAAACCCTTCCATGCTAAAGGATCACTGGATTTGCTGCCTTCACCTGTAGGTCGGGGATTTGCACGGGAGGAGTTTCCCACCGGGCTTTGATGGTCCCCACAGCAGGGCAGGGACCCCCGGCAGGTTCCATCGGGGGTCTCTGTCACAGGGCTGTGTCACCTCGACACGACACAGCTGTTCCATGTGTGGCCAAACAACAATGAATATGATGTTTGTGTTTTTCATCACCCCAGCTGCAAGTCCATCGCGCACGTTTACAACCCTCCTCTCCACATTGCCGTTATTTTCCCACCTAACGCTAACTTTTCCTCAAGCTGTCTTCACATTCCGACCCACATCTCAAGAAATTTTGCCATTAAATGAAATCTTGCTGTCGTATGGTAGCCATACGATACAGTCATCCTGTTTGATGACTCAATAATTGTTCTTTGAAATATTTGTGGGGTTTTTTTCCCCCAAATATTATTCATATCATAAATCCCTAACATACATTGTTTTTATTGGATAATTGCCACTGGTATTGATGTAAGCTTTCTCTACTCTTGCCACAGAAATTGTTTCTTTCTTGGTATGAGTCTGAGGTGGTTTCTGTAAGAAGCAAAGCAGTGTCACTGGCTTGATTTCCTGAGGCTCTGAGCACCTGATTTCAGTGAGAATTGCAAGCCCTTACCCCTTAGGAAGGGGGGGAAGCAGGTTGCTTTTATCTGCCAGTAGCTGAAATGCATGAGGCATTTTAATATGAAAGAAACAAATTATGCAGGTTGAGAGAAGCTAGACAAGTTAATTGCATCCTTCAGCTTGTAGCATCCATGTAGGTCCTAATTAAGCAAACAACCTTCTTTTTGGAGGTGATGTTGTGAAGGCTGCTCTCACGTGATGCTTTCAGTTGCCTGCTTAAATAATTTGAACCTTTTCCAGAGGTGAGTGGTTTGAGTTCACCCCATTTTCACCTGCAGGTCTCCCCACTAAGTGTGAGGGCCACTGAAGTATCTGAGGTGACAATAGTTTTCGAAAAAATGTTCAAATATGAATATTTAATAAGGCCTTAGGCATACTGAGCAGGAATCACAGCAGAAGCAGGGACATTGTCTCTCTTTCCCGGGGACAGCAATCCCATCCAGGAGAGACCCCAGGCAGTGAATGGGCCCCACCTCAACTGACCCTGGTAGTTGGCCTTGTAGAACATCGACGTTTCCCCCATAATCTCAGTTATTACTTTCTTTTCCTGACATATTTAAGTAGAAATAATGTGCAAAGTCTTTCTGCACTGGAAGCTGAGGCTTCTTGTTTTTTGTCAGAAATGTAATGGGAGTCGAATATGCTTTATTCCGTTGGCATAAAGGCTGGAAAAGTCTCCTGTGCAGAGCGTGTTTAACATTCCAGACCACGCTGACCCGAGGCTTCTCACACTCTGAGGTAACCCCAAAATCACAAAAGCCCTGCATTGCTTTTGTTTCCAGCAAGGCATATACAGACCATTCTCCAGGAGTTTAGGTGTCCACTGTGATTCATTCGGTCTTCTCGTGGGACAAGACAAACCCAAGCTATGCTAATTGTGCCTGTTACTGAGAAAATTATAGGGCTCGTTAAACTGAAGGATTCAATACAGGAATCATCAGGTTTACCTTCCGATAAGCAATTAGCAAATAAGGGTGATATATTTAATAACATGTTTTATATGTGAAAGAATAAATTAATCATTATGATGACAGTGATTTAAGGCAATGACTTGTGTAATGAAATTTCCTTAACTCCAGCTAAAGAAGGGATGGGAGTCCTACTGCCTTTTCTCTCTTTTCAGTTTTGCTGTTCAAAGACAACCGATGCCCTGCTGGGAACCATCACCTGGGGTCTCCTCTGACCTTCATCCCCAAGTGTCTGTGTTGCCACACTAAACATTTTGGGCTTGAAGTTTTTGGCAAAATTAAGTCTTGCTTAGAGTCTCACATTCACCATCCCTCACGTCTGGAGTCAGAGTGGGGTTTTGAGGAGCTGTGAGCCCAAACGTTTCACTGGACTCAGTGAAATCCTGAGATCCTGTATATCCTGACAAAGTACCCTAAGAGGTAAGGACTGGAAACGTTTGTGATCCAGAAGACAACTTATGAGGCTGTGGAGTTGCTATTTATGTCTCAGATGAGCTGAGTACATGAACTTAGGGGCAAGTATTCCCCTACCTCTCTGAGCCCTCCAACCATCCTATCTTTGGTTTGCCTTGGGGAATTATATATTAGATTTGTAAAGCCAGATTTATTTATTTTTCCTGTAGATACAGGCTAAATTTTGTTTCTTGCAGAAAAAAGAACCTTCAAATATTCTTTACTGTTGTTATTGACATCCACATTATTCTAATAACTGGTGTTAAAGCTAAAAGGTGAACCACTGAAGCTGGTGGAACAATCTCTTCAGAACCAATGAATCACCTCAAACATCTATGGTCTTCTCCTCTGTGTTTTTGACTTTTTCTCTAACACAGAGGAGCCTGAATTGATTAATTTGTAAAAAGCAACTTATTAAAATGGAACATCGCAAATGCAATTTGTCACTCAGGAGAAGATCTCAGAGAAAGGAAACCAAGCACAGAGGAACATAAAGCTGTCATGGGCCATTAAAATCTAGCTCTTTGCCTGCACTGTTAAATGTTTTCCTTCATAGTGCTAATTTGCTGCAGAGGTAGTGGAGATATTAGACCCTTTAGGGAGTACTTGTGTCCTGGTATGGGCTGTGTACGAGGATCATAGAATAGAATCATAAAACATATTGGATTGGAAGGGACCTTTAAAGGTCATCTAGTCAGTGATGACTGACCTGCAGTGAGCAGGGACATCTTTAACTAGATGAGATTGCTCAGAGCCTCATGAAGCCTGACCTTGAATGTCTCCAGGGATGGGGCCTCCACCACGTGCCTGGGCAACCTGTTCCAGGTTGGTGACAAGCAGATCAAGGGACGTGATTATCCCACTCTACTCAACATGAGTGAGGCCACATCTCTGCCTGGTTTTGAGCACCCCATTCAAGAAGGAATGAAGCAGCAGAAGTCTCCAGCAGATTGGTACTGGGATGGTCCCAGGCTGAGAGCATGTGGCCTGCAAGGAGGTGCCAGTAGAGCTGGGCTTCTTTGGTCTGATGAAGAGGAGACAAAGATGTGAGCTAACAGCCATCTGGAAGGGTAGTTACAAACAGTGGAGAAAAATTCCAGCAGGTGGTGCCAGATGCCGTAGCAGGGAACAGCAGTCACATACTGAGCTTGGGAGGTTCAGGTTGGGCGTCGGGAAAATGCTTTCTCTGGGTACAGAACAGGGCAGGAATGGGTTGCTTGGGGAGGCTGTGGGATCTCCATCCTTGAAAGGTGTCAAGAGTTGCCTAGATTAAGCTACATCTGCTCTTACCCTGTGTCAGCAACAGTTCTGCCTCAAGTTAGGTAGGATCCTCTGCAATCAATGCTTCTGTGCTTCTATATGGATGGACATCTCCCCTTGTGCTGCCCTGCCTTTGTGGACCCAGCTGGAATGGTCTGTGAATGCACAACACTTGGAATACGCATATGCTTTCACAAGCTGGTCTTTAATATCAGGATTTCACATCTGCAAATCCTTAATTTTTAATCCCCAAATACGTTTTCCCACACAATTGTATTTCGGTTTTGTTTAAAATTCAACGCAGAACAAACGTGGCTTTGAAAAGCTGATATGCAATGGACCCAACACCCCCCAGTTAACGTGCATCCTCTTGCTTTAGTAGTAGCTCTGGAATACTGGATTTCAGCATTTGTTGGTAGTGTTAGTGCTTGTGGTTTATTCCCCCCTTTCTTTTCATTATCGTACTTGATCTGCAAGGTTTTTGCGGTAAACTCTACTGGTTTACAAAGCATGAAGCAAAGTTATGTTGCTATAGAGATGTTTGCTGCAATGGTAACACCTTATTATCTGTTAAAACAATAGAATATTATACTTCCTGCAAGGAAGACACATACTAATCTCGACAAATGCAAAGTGCAGTGTAACATGAATATTTAAACATGGGGTAAACCCTGCAAAATAGCCAGCAACATCTGCTTCAGAAGAATTTTAGATGTACGCAGCGAGACAGTGAACGTAAAATTCCATATTCTTGTAGAAGCTATTTCAAAATTCATGTGCGATGCACTTTGATGTTACGGTCATGGTGGCGTGAAAGAAAAAAGTGAAAGAGAGAAAAAGAAAATAATTCAATAAATTTATCAATAACCAGCATCTGCAGTGAATCTCAATGTTTTTAAAGAGTCTCTGTGAATAGCTGAGCACCTCAGGACTGATACTGAAAGACTCAGATTTTCTGTTCTGCATGGTTTAGAACAGCTGATGAAATGGCAGAGAGCTGTATGAGATCAAAGACCTGGAACTGATGTAGCAAAGGTTAGATGGAGACAAAAAACCTCTTCCTTGAATCTAAATCTGCTCCAAGACAAGTAGTTCACAGCCAAGGTTGCCCACAGTTTATCCATGTTCTTCTTCAGCTCCAGTGGTCACCGTGTCCAGTGACCCATTAGAAGACTTGTCCTAGGGAGGAGGGCACGGTGCAGGGCTGGGAACCCAGATCATGGCACCAACAAGTGGGACCATGTTAGAAGAATAAAATCTTCAGCATCTGCACACATTTGGGGAGGAGACGAGCCCGTTTTTATTCACTCTTCCTCCTTTGGTCCCTTGGAGGGCAGCACTTGGGATAAAACTACGTGCTACCAGGTCACTACTGGGGCTTTCGGGCCATCGCCACAGACTGAACTTCTTAGGGGAAGGTATTTTTGAAAGCTAGTTGTTTCACAGCAGGAGACATATATTCAGATGGTCTTGTAATTAACTTCACAGGAAACACCCCTCTCCCATGGAGTAAACCAGAATCATTGATAAAATTTTAGGTACAAAAAGATACAGATAATTTTAACTGCAATTATGAATTTGGATGGATCCCCCACTTTCTCAGTGACCACCATCAGGAATGGAGGCCTTCATGGTTGTCACCCCCCGCTGAATCCCGGGTGCCTGGCTCTTTGGGATCCCCATTTCCCTGCTGGTCGGGGTGATGTGGGCTGGGAAGCCCTGGAGCATCACCCCTGGGAAATTACCCCGCGGCTGGGGGTTAGTGGCCAGAGGGCTCTAGTGCCCGGAGCGTGGCCATCTCCCTGCTCACAGAGGCTCATTGCCTTCCCTATTCACCAGCCCAGCTCTGCTCAGTAGGTCTGCAAAAAGTGAGAAAGGCCATAATTTCTTGATAAAAGTCAAGAAGTGTGGCATCAGCCCGTAAGCTTTTGAAAGCAAGGGCTCGGTCACGCGTGGGAGCGGTGACTCCAGCTGGGCCGTGTCTCTTACTCTAGTGCAAATAGTGAGCACGTGAGCTGCCCAGCACAACAGCACATTTTCACTTCCCAGCTGACTGAGCTCCCCGTGCAAGAATCCACGCTGGCTGTGAACCCTTTCTTCTTGAGCCTGGGGAGATGATGGTACACAGACCCCATGCTGTTGCGCAGCACCCATCCCCTGCTTCCAGCAGCGCCAGGTAAGAGGAAAAAAAACCACCTGGAGGGGATTGTTTGAGCCAATTCCGGGCCGAGGTCCCCTTCCACGTAACTGCCCTCCCAGCAAGGAGCTGGACGGAAAATCAGCTCCCGCTCAGAAGTCTCCTAGCAACAGAAGAGGTGATGCTGCAGGCAGCGAGTCGGGCTGCGGGCTGTCAGCCTCTGAAACGACGAGTTACAGGCCAAAAAAAATAATATATTGTACTTTATATAACAGATACTTGTTCTAAGGCTGAAAGGTGCCTGCAGGACCACTTTGTGGAAGCGAAGCCGGGATCAGAAAAAGCGACGTCCCTCAGCACTCTGTCACCGCCTCGTTACCCGCTCTGGTCAACAGGCTGCAGGTTTTGGATAAGAAAAGAGGGGAAATTCAAAGCGGGGAGGGAACAGCTGCTCAGTCCCTGCGCGGCTGGCAGCAGGGGATGGATGGGTGCTGCGCAGTAACTGAGCCGGGTCAGCCCTGCACAGCACAGCCCCTTTAGTTCTTAGTTCACCCACACGGCGGGTGGACAGGGCTTTAGGAAAACCAGACCTGAAACCCTCTTGCGAAGTGGGAAGACAGTTCCCGTGGCTATTTATCACCTTTTCTGTCCAACTCGTGTAATCACTTAGGACTCACTGATTAACTTTCTATATTATGCGGTGGTTCGTGCTTTTCCTCGTTTCATGTGTGAGATGAATTTTATATTGAATTTCCTGATATATTATTCACCTTCTAAGCCTTAGAGCAATCACATTTCATTTTATTAATCTCCATCCAGCACTCTTCACCACCCTTGAGCCCAGAGTTTTCAGATTCACAGCAATTCCACCCCAAACACGCTGTGTTCTGTTCCGTCACGTTTTGCTGTACCGTGATGAAGTAGGTGCACTTCTTTGTACGCTCAACTTTGCTGAGGCTTTTTCTCTTTAGCCCTCTCCCTTGAAGTTGTTAGGATATGTTTTATGGAAGAGGAGATGGCTTTGCAAAATATTTTAACTGCAAGGGAAAAAAAAAAAAGAAAGTTTCAGAGTATGAGCAAAGCCACTGTAAGCAATGGTGGGACCTCCAGGGGGAGAGGTAGAATAGAATCACAGAATTGTCCAGGTTGGAAGAGACCTTTAAGATCATCCAGTCCAACCAAAAGATGCTGAGGCCACACCTGCAGGGCCTGCCATTGGGGAGACTCTGGTCCCAAGCCCCAGGGAACCACGGCAATAGGGGTTTGGGGATTTTGTGTGAGTGTTGGACATGCCAAGGAGTTTCGAGCCATAGACTATTCAGGGCAAGCAGGGACACTAAGGTGACAACCTTTTTGTGCCTGACATTGCGTTCCAGCAAACACCTCCCTCTTTGCTGATGAAGGTGTTGCCATGACAACCAGGGTGGTGATGATGCTTAATGGAACAATGAACATCATCCAGCCACACTCAAGAAGATGACAGCCTATAGCATGACACTACCTCAAGGGGACTTGTCTCCTGGTGAGGCTCCTCATGGACAGAGGACTCCTGGTTTCCCATCTGTGGTCCAGTCCCTCGTGCTCCTCTCCCCTGCATCACTGGATGGGCTTCCCTCCCACCCGTCCCACGGAGAGCTGAGAGGCTTGCAGTGAGTTTAGAAACAGACAAACCTGGTCACAAACTTGCAATTTCAGATGGTGAGTTTGTAGCTGGAAGGAGCTCTGGGCTCAGGATTTTTGTGAAAATGGTGTTAGAAAGCCTTAGGAATCCAGCTCCTAACATCAGTGAAAGTACCAGGGTTTCTCGCTGTAGCAGAAATAATTCTGCCCAATCAAGGGAAAAAAAAAACATTCAGAAATGCAACTGCCTCCTAAAAATGGTACAATAAAGCCACAGAATCAAAGAAAAGTCCTTTAGCAGCTTTAAATGCTACAAAGTGCTGAAACAGCAACTCCTCACTGACAGCAATACTGATTTAGAAATAGAGCACATTGTGAAACAATGGATTTTGACTGTGGAATCAGAGCCAGCTGTATCCTCACGGCATTTCATCCTTTAGTCTTCAAATACACTAACATTCACACACGTGTCCTGAGGAGACAGCAAGCAATTTCAGACTTGTGAGTTTCTGCCAATTTTGCACACAGCTCTTTATTGCAGGGAAAGAGGGGTCGTGCCTTAAGCAGTTCATGATGAAAATGTTAAATTGAGCACAGAGGGAGCAGCTTATAGCACAGTTATTAGCTCTGGGAAGGCTCAGGGGTCTCACAGTGGAAACCGTGGGTCTTGTGAATGGCTCTGATTCTCTAGCAGATTAGAGGGTTTTTTTTTAATCAAACCACTTTAGAATATTAACAAAGCGTCAAAAATTCCTACCTCTGTATTTTTCAAGGTCCTAGATGTTCAACAAGAACGGTCACAGAGAGGGTCTGGCTACCAGAAGAAAGAGTCAGACTCTGGAGGGCAGGAGAAGGTGCTGGGCACAGGTACCTGCTGTCGGGCTCCATGATGTCCACCAGTGAAGAGCACAAAGTCCAGCTCCATCTTGCAGCCCGGGGTGGGGGGAAAAACCCATCTCTTTAATTCTGCAGCTGATAAGACAGAGGGCTCCCCCATTCAGCAGCATTTGAGGTTTATCATCCATTGTCAGCTGACACAAGAAAACAAAAATCTCAAAGATATGCATGAGGTGAATGTTTTTCAGTTGTGTAAAACTGAAATGGCTGTTTTGAGCATACCAAAACATCTTGTTTCAATTTTAATGTGTTTTAAACGGTAGCTTTTTAGTATAAATCAGCTGTGTTGCATAAACAAGTCATTCTTAAGTGGAAAATGAAAATATTCATTCGAAAAAGGATCAATACATTGTATTCTGACATTTTCTCCATTTTGTTAAGCTGCAGGATTCTCACAAATGGTTTAGGTTTCAGTAAATGTACATTTTGCTATGAGAAAAAAAAAAAAAGCATAGATGAGAAACTGCTAGTCACATCCTGAGACAACTATACAGCCAGCGTATTAAAACACGACACATTACCATTTCACGAAAGAAATTAGAAGCCAGAGGCAAACAGACAGTCCCAGATTATAATGTAGGAATATCAGCATCAGAAGGCAGGGTGGGAGCGGTTCCAGCACAGTGATGAAGATCAGCATATGCTAATCATACACTGCTGATAATCATACACTGCTAATCATCCACTGGATCCCCAGAGGGGGGGCAGGGGCTGATGTTCCAGGCTGTATCACCTCTCAGATGTGAGAGTCACTCTCACCTTGGAAAAGGCTCCTTGGCTAATTAAACTGAGGCCGCAGTGCAGAGGGTCAGGAGGCGACGAGGACCAGCGAACTGGAAGGGGAGAAGGTTCAAAGTTAAATGTCACGGGTTCCTACCAGCCCCGAGCCTGACGGGATCAGATTTTACAGTTTCAAGAACAGAGACCAAGGGGGAAAAGCTGTCAATGAAATGATCATCCGGATACTGTATAATCTATAATGACATTATTTTCAGGGGCATCCATTGGGTAGCACACTGTGTTAGTTCAGTTTACTCTATACATGCTGTGTTTGGCTGTATTTACATATTCACATTTCTGTATTGGAAGATACACACATTTGAAATGAATACTGACTTCAAGGAAGCATATATTTGGAGTAAGATTTCGTAGGGTGAAATGTGGTAGAAGAATAAGAGCTAGAAGCACATAGGACCAAAAGAGGTTGGATTTAGGAGCTTCTTGATGAAACAACAAAGCGAGTCAGAAACACACATAGAAATCTCCTGGAATTTCAGCGATAACAGACTGTGCATCTACCACGTTCATCGACTGCAGCAAACATTTGCCCAGAGTTCCGTGATGTGGTAAATTCAAGGAACTCGGCTCTCCCTGATTAGGTTGGGCGACGGTTGGTGCTAAGATCTCCTCAGCTGTGGAATGAAGAGCACAGAACGTAGGGGCAGTCATCAGCTCTCATCACAGCTAATTAGAGACCAGAAGCAGAACTAGGGCCCTGGGGTCACAACTGGATTTGGGGAGTTTCCCCTTGTCCACAACCCCCTTCCTGCAAGGGCAGGATCTGGAGGTTTCTTTCAGGCTCCTTTCTGGTTTTTCAAGCTTGAGAAAATGCTCCCTGAATCCAGGCCCAGTGGAATGCTGCCCACTCCATGGTCTAATTGTCTTGCATCTAATTAGTTCCTTCTGAAAGAGCTGTCTCAAAAATGGAGCTAAGGCTACGAACCAACCCCTTTTTAATCTAGTTAGATAATCAAACTGTATTAACTGCTGTGTGGGAGGGCTGTTGTTCACGTGTTATTGTGATTTGTTTCCTTTTCTCAGAAGATACAACTGATTACTTTTTAATCGCTTGGCATGCTCTATTTTTGGAATTTTTTTTGCTGCGTCAGTCATGTTCTCTTGGTCTCCCAGCAGAGCGTGCCGAGTCACAGGAACTGTATTTTTCACATAAAGGTAGGGCTGAAAGGGGGAGATTTGAAAAAGAAAAGAAATTTTAGGATTGTAAAAGGTTAAAAAAGCCAACACCAAAGCCTGTCCTTAGGACAGCATATATTTTCCCACTTTTTAGACTCTGGTGGCCTTAGAAATTCTATTTTTTATGAGTCACCCAAACTAACTGGATGATGATAAAACTCAGAGTTTATCACCTTAACTTTTACATCTGAATTTAGATCCCAGGATAAATGGAAAAGAAATAAACCTGAGATATTTGGAACCCACTCCAAATATTTCCCATGTTTTGTTCCCTGGCAGTATTTTGTTCCAAAGTTTCTAAATTTTGCTCCAAAACTGTTTGGGAATGTTCCGTTATTCCATGATGTGAGTGGTAACATATGAATACATCTCAGACACAAACCATTAATGAGTTTTCTATTTAATCCCAATTGAAATAAGCTCTCTCTGCTCTCAGAGAGTCCCCTCTGGGCTGCGTGTGGCCGCGGATGGATGGGGGAGCCCGGGGCAGGTCCCCCCAGGGCACAGCTCCCCTCACCGTGTGGGACCTGGGATGCTGGGCAGGAGCTGGCTGGAGACCTGCGGCCACCTGAGTGACAAAGCTGAGGTAGAAACATCATACCTTGGCTATAGGGCAGCCAGGGCAGGACTGGACACAGGGACAACCTTCAGCTGGGTAGGAATCCCGTGTGCCCCGCACTGAAAGCCAAGGGGTTTTTTTTTTCTACTTTATGGTGGTCCCTGTGGCACAGCCTAAAATTTTTAAGTGTTTCCTAAGTTTGGGACTTTCTCAATGTGTCAATGGAAGCTTCATATTATTTTCTGTGATCAATAAGTGAGAACAGTCGCAGCCCATTATGATTTTATGGACCTGTTTTCTCTCAACTCTTTCTACCTACCTGAGTCCTGGAGTCTTCTTGGTCCCGAGTTAAAAGGTGAGGGCCATCTTCTCCAGCTGAGCAGCTCCCAGCTTACCCAGCAGGGCTTTCTCCTCCACTGCTTCTAGGCAACCACGGACTCCAAAGAGAAACCAGTGCCCACACAGCGAGCACACCCACACACCGAGCTTGAGGGATTTCAAAACATGGAAAAGAAACCTAAGTGACTTGAGAAGGAATTTGAATTGCATATTATCTGGGCTTACTGACTGATTCAAATAGTTTTCTCTTCCTAAAACTCTGAACACTGACTGTGAATAATAAGTTTCACGATACCATCCCAAGATGGCTTTTTAAACTTTTAGCTATCTGAATAGTTGAAATACCAAAGATGCTTCTCCCAGGGATGTACGTGCCAATGATCTTCTTTAGGCTCCATATTGGCTCTGGACAAGCAGCCCCAGACACTCAACCTTGACACCCAGTTACTTGGGTCAAGACTCATTGCATCTAAACGAGGAACTGGTGATTTAATCAGAATGTTACTGTCTTAACCTGTGGCCCTCTAATTCAGGAACCAGCTGGGCAGCAGAAAGAATGCCTAAATGACACAGCTGGTCTCCATCCTGACTAACAGATCGTTCTGTTGGTTGATACATCAGCAATAACTTTGCTAACAGCCTGAATGTCCCTGTTTGAAAGGTAAGGTGTCAACAAACCAAACAACAGCCAAGGGTCACACACAAACCATGAACAAATCCATGTGGAACGCATGGTTTGGATGCATTCCAAACTAACCTTTGGACATCCAGAGTTTGGGTGGGCTGAAATACCATGCTAGTGGTGCTCTGAGGGGAAGCTATGGATGGTTCCTCTTCCCCAGGAAAGGTAGGGTTGGAGGCATTCCCCTGAGAATGCTGCTCTGGGAGGTTTCTACAATATTTTTAAGGAGCGAATGGCTTACCTTTGAAAAAAACAGATTCCCTCAGGTGGCAGAGTTAAAAAAAATAATATTGTCCAGGTAAAAGAGGCTGACAAGAATCTGCCAGGCAGCCAAGCTGTGTTTTCCCTCCTGGAAAGGCCCAAAGCTCCTCCTCTGTCCCCCCTCAGCCAGCAGCCAAGGTCCTCACTCAAGGTTTGCCATCTGAAGTGGCCAAGTCGTTCCAAAGCCAGTTTCTCCACAAACATTACAACTTTGCACAAACTTAAAGTGCATTTATGGCTTGGCCAGTAATGAGTGTGACTGAATGTATATATGCAGTGTTCATCGACAAATTTTCCCCAAAATGCTGATGCTACAAAGTTCCAAATAGCAGCAAGTCATATTATTAGAATTCATTACCTTTTTAATTCAAAAGAAAATCTCAAAAGTGCTTGCCGTACTATAAGGAGGCATTTTTTTCTGGAGAACAATAATTTCTTTGGACACAAGACTGAACTCATGGGCAGAGCGAGGACAGTCCTGGGAAATAAGAATTATATCCATAAATGAAGCATTAGAGCGTGAGGAACAGAACGAGATTGATGCCTCGCTTTGATGAATGCCCTTGTGGCTTTTGCAGATAATCACTCTTCCTACCCTTCCACTAATTCCCCTTCTTTGAATTCGGAACAGGACTAACACCTTTTCTCTCTCGATTTCTCTGCTCGCCCGAGCAGCTGTGCCCGTTGCTGTGCTGGGATGTGAGCCTGCCAGGGCTCAGCTCTGCCGAGGAATGAAATGTCCCCCTGTGAGACCCTACTGGCCTTTCTCTGACTCATTGCCAGGTAAGTCAGCCCCTTCCAACCCGAACCCTCCTATGATTCTATGATCCAGTTTACAAAAGCTCTTGCAAACTTCACAAAACAACTTACTCATTCCTTCCTTTGTTCTCTTGGTCCAAGATTTCCCTTATTTTTTCAGTAATCTCCGAGGCTAAATTGTGACAGCTTGGTTTTTTGGTTTTTCCTATTTATTTGTTTATTTATTTTCCTCTTTAATGGCCAATTTATTGTAAAGAAAATGGGAAAGTAAACGTATTTCTGCATCCTTACTGGAAACTTTATTCTAGCTACTTTGTAATAATAGTCCTCTGGTAGGAAGATGCCAGAAATACTCCACGTTATTAACAGTGAAGAGACATGACCTTCAGATGGCAGATACAGATATTTCATAGTATTCTTCAAATAAGAACACTGAGTGTTGAATGGGAAACTGCAATGCTCAGATCCCTACCAAAAATTAATGTGACTGTTTCCAGACTTTCAGTCCGCTGCCAAACAGCTCTCACGTCTGTTGTATTGTGTCTTGTTAAATTTATATTGAAGACAGTAAACAGCAATTTTACATGTGCAATACCTTGGGTATTAGCTGACCTTTGGATTCAGTGGCAGCAGCAGCAATATTTAAGGTAATGCTGGAGGCACAGAACAAGCTTATTGGGGGCAGCGGGGTCTGTCCCTAGGATGCTCCCATCAGCTCGGAGCAATCAGTCATTAAAAGCCTTAAGTCTTAATTAAAAGAGTGCAGGTTTTGTTTCCTTCGACATTCTAAATGCAGACTTTGATGGACTCTCCTGGAGGACACGTTTCTGAGAGCACTTTGCCTTCACCGTGTGAGGGAGGACGTTCCCAGACAGTGCATTTTGGGCTGCTTAACCACGGGTGAGAAAAACAGAGAAAAACACAGTGACTGCCCTGGTGAGAGCTACACAGTGTGATAATTACCCATCTGAATACGAGCAGCACCTTCTCAGTAGCTGAGAGGAGATCCATTGAATGTTTCCTACTCTAATTTTTATTGGCAAACTCTGGGAAAAAAAAAAAAAAGGCTATTACTTGAGTGTAAATGGTAAATGCCTTAGAGTTTATTTTTGAAGCATGCCTGAAGAGGCTGATGGGTGAAGGTGAGTGTCTGGGATCACACAGGGGATACGCCGTGGCACACAAGTACGTTAGGTATCCAGCTTGGTGCTACTTGAACCTCCCAAGCTATTATTTTGGAGTGTAATGTAAAACTGATGCAGCGTCAGTACTAGTGCTCTGGGACAGGCAACCGGTCCTTCGGTCTGCCAGAGAGGAGAATGAGTCCTCCAAGTCCTGCTTTTGTCAGTGTCTGGGACAAGAGCAGGCAGAGGGAGGAAATTGTCACAGCCGTGGCTGTAAATAACGGCTGGAATTGCTCACTCCAAAAGCCCCACTGAAGACGGATAAAGGCAGAAGGACTGGACCTTTAATAAAAAGATTTGAGTTCTCTAAAGACAGCTCAGTTTCAGTCTTTCCGCCTTTCATAATGTTTTAGTGGCACCAGGTTTTCTAGTTACACAACCAGTTGGGTTAGATTTTATACAGAAGTCATGTCATTAATAAAGTAAAAAATGCAAACTATTTTTCATTAATAATATTTCCTCAAATACTATTCCTGCTGTATGGCAATATCAGGTGGTACTTTGTTTGCTGAATGCCAATTTATGGTACTGTCATCTTTTTGCAAATGTTACACATTTGTATAAATCACCTCTCACACTAATGTTCAGAAAAGTCATTTTGGGGGTCAGCACCTTTGGGGTTGTCCATGTCCTCCCCTCTCTTCCATCGCTCCAACAGCCCCATCTGAGCTCTACCACCACCTCCAGTTGTCTCTCCGCTTGTTGGTAGACACTGTAGAAATCACTCCCATCGGGTTCCACCTGTAGATGATGCCTGCTGACCCTGCTGCATCCACTGGTCTTCAGCGCCTCTAGGTTTCGTCTCCTTTCCTGTTGCTTCAGACAGCAATTCTTCTCGTTCCTAGAAACCTTCTTCCCAAAACTCTCCACAAATGGCTGTTTTACTGATCTCTGTTGCCTCCACAGACAAGGGGTGAATTTTTTCTCGCCACCTGGATATTGGGTCTGTTTCTCTCAGGCATGCCTGGATGGAGATGGTGTTGTCTGCTCACCAAGTCCTGTCCGAGTATTCATTATGTCCCTTAAATCCAAGAGATTCAGTCTGATGGTTTTCCTGCACTGTCTGCTCGTTTTTAGCGCTGCCAGCAACGCCTGATCCATGAACGCTGGTGTTACGCTCGGAATGAGCACTTAATTTGCATTAAGCAGAGCAGAAAGCAACGTTCTTTTTCCCTTAGCAGCACTGAAGCTGCCAGGAAAATAGCTTTCTCATATCTCTGTCCGGGCATAACTGTAAAAAGACAAAATGTAGGTAGTAGTAGTACCACTATGTAGAACAGAGGCATGGAAACCTCATTAGCCAATTTCCAGCATCAAATCTGCCTTCTGAGAGGAGTGTCTGTTGGTGCTGGAGAAGCGAAGCTGTAGCTGGCAGATGGGGGGATCTTGTGGTCAACTATAAAAATTCTCTTCCTGCTATTTTCCCAATACAAAAAGCTAATGAAGAAGAGGACAGACGGCGTAGCCTTTCTTGTTTATCTTCACTGTGGGCTCCTCGTGGTTCAATCATGCGTGCGTGTTAGGGCTTCAGCACCAACTGGCAGATTAATTTCCAAAGTGTCACTGCTGTTGTACCTCAGAGGCAACTGTTCTTTCCAAAGAGCTGATGGTATTTGAATAGCTGATGAACGTTCTGTACACTGTGGAGCACCCAGACAGCTGTGCTGTGACACCCCCACACCTGCACGGAGGGATGAGCGGTTTTCTTGGAGGCAAACCAAAACCAGCAAAGTTCCATGAGCTTGACGGACTCAAAGCCATCACCTTCTGGTGTGGCCCACACTTACCAGCTGGTCAACGACTAAAGGTCAGCCTTTCTCTTGTAAGCTTGAAGGACATGGGTCTACTCCCTAACAAAATATGTGCTGCCTTCCTACTGCTTGGTGTGAAGGAAAGCGGGCCAGAAGGAATGGCCCCGGTAAATATCGGAGCATAAAAGCAAAACGCGGTTGCTCCAGGCGCTGGGCCACGTTCCCATCTCTCCCTGTGTGGTTCGGAGGGAAGGATGCCTGGCAGAGGCTGGGAGCCAGATCTACAGCTGCTGGGATTGATGGATAGTGGTGGCACGTTGGTCTCTGGAATAATTCAGAGCACTTTCAGAAGAGAGTTTCCAAAAAATAAGTCTTTCTGGCTGAATCCCGCTGTTGCTGTTCGATGGTACATGAAGCTTGACTGATTATTCTGCACCTCAGGTGAAAAGCACACCTTTAGCACATATATTAACTTAAGGTATAGATTACCTTTAATAATTTACTTATCTTTAGTAAGTGAGTTAAATTTAAAGGTCTGGCTTCTGGTCTCACATTAATGTAAAACATGTAATTCTCACAAAGTCAGAAGGGTAACCTCAGGGAAAAAAACAACCTGCAAACCAAAACCCAATACTAGAGAAGAAAAGGATTTGTCAAAACGCTGCTGGATAACAGTTGCCAGAAGGCAATTATCATGTATGCTATTGAAGTAAAGAGAGAGGTTTGACGCAGAGTAACAACACTTTGGAATGTGGTATCGAACTTGGGTGAAAAAAACGAGAGGTTCCAAGTTTCGCATTTTGCTATAACCTTATTTTTCACTCTTGGAGATTTATGAGTTGTGTCTGAATTTTATCTAACTTCCTTGAATGCATCACTTACCCTGCGTTTGAAATTAAGTGAGGAAAAGATGAAAAGAGAGCAAGGGCATATTTTAGTTACCAAATACTCACTTACTTTTATTTAGAGCTCCTTTTTTTTTACAGCTTAAGGTGTAAGACTATCCAGAATAATTCCAACTTTTGGTTACTTAGGAATTTAACAAAAAACCTTGACCTCAAAGATGTTGGTACTTGTTGATTTTCTAAAGAAAGAAACCACCTACAGTTTCTGTCAGTACAAGAGCAGCACACTGTTTGCTATTTTATGTAGATTTTGTATAATACATAGTTTGATTTAAGCTGAAGGAATACTGTTGTGGTCTCTCTAGTATCTCCAAGAAACAGATATGTTCTGTTCAGAGACCTTCTGAACAGAGGTATTGGGAACTCTTTTCCAGTCTTCAGTGTAATAAGTTGCTCGATGACTTAATTGTGTGAAAGTGGAAAAAAAATCTTTGAAGAGTTTTAATTTATAGATCTAGTGAAACATGCATTGAGTATAATTTTGCCTTAGCTGAGAGTAGCTTTTTCTCAGAAAAGCAAGGTAAGAGTATCACGAGAGTCCATTGACATGCCATAGACAGAAACCTGATAAATCCTCATCATCCAAAGAACAAAAGGAGTGTGTTCGCTAATTGCTAACCTGCAATTAGCACAGTACCTATCTTAAATTAGTGACCAGGTGACAAAGGCGCTTGCTCTTCAAAGCCATGAGCCAGGGTGTTCTCCAAAAACACTAGGCTTCACGGTACAGGTAGTAAAAATTCTATAAAGTATTGGCATAAGGGTATTAAAAGTGAAAGAACCCTTCCTGCTGCCCTTGTTAATTATCCTTGTATGACCCACGCATGACGTTCCCTGAATGGCCATTAAAACCCAGTATTGCCCGTGGGGGCTGTTCAGTGATGTCGTGCATGTCCCAGACGGTGAGACACCAGCAGGAGACATTTTCAGAGGGCATGTGCTTCCAAATCCCACAGTTTTCCTGCCTCCTTCTTCACACGTACACAAAGAACCTTCTTCGTTTTTGCAGCTTCCAACACAAGAGAGTGCCCTGTTAATAAAGAGAGGTTCGTGTGGAGTCAGGTCTGTTAGTCAGAAATCAGTGGGAAGAAACCTTTATGATAAAATCTAATCCACGTTAAATTTAATTCAGCACCATTTATGGAAATTGTATGTGATCAAAAGGAAATCTGGAAATTCACACAAATGTCCCCAAATGTGCCACAGAACACTAAAGACAGAAGAGAATGATTCGCTCCCCGTCACGGAGCAGCCCCCTCAGTGGGTGAAAATCTGCTGAATTGTCGAGTAAGGCTCTTCCTGAACCTTATTCTGTTCTTCATCTTCCATCACAATCTCTTCCTCAGAGGTCAGAAGCCGCAAGTCGTGACTGTAACTTCTAACACTGGAACTGTTTTGTTATATATAAAAAACAATTCCTGTTTAAATTGTTTACCAAGGAGAAAGATGGAAAAAACAGTTTACAGATAAGACTAATTACATATTCTAGCTACATTTACTTATTTTGAGTTAAGGAATTTTGAGTTAAGGACAGTGTTTCCCTTAGTAGGTGTGGAATCACATGCAGCACGAATGTTTAAGAGGTTTACAGAATCCCAGAATGCTATGGGGTGGGAAGGGACCTCTGGAGATCATCCACTCCAACCCCCTGCCAGAGCAGGGTCACCCAGAGCAGGTCCCACAGGAACGTGTC
>JAOTQQ010000012.1:23916780-23934565 GCA_026546715.1 Gallinago undulata | reverse complement strand
GGAACTTCTTATGTTCAAGTTTGTGCCCATTTCCTCTTGTCCTGTCACTGGGCACCACTGAAAAAAGACTGGCCCCAGGTGGGATTTACCCATCCACTCATTTCCAGAGTCTTCACAAACTCTACATCCCTGCTAATTCCAGGATGTTCTTGGATGGTTTCACAAAGTCCCGCACAAGGGATGTGTGGGGTAATGGACACAGTTGCCTGGAGACACATATGGACCTTCCACATTGACAGGAGGCATCTGGGCAGCCTGTTCCTGCGGGGTAACAAAAGCCCCTACCCCCTGGAGCAGTGTGAGTATGTGGGGGTGTGAAGATGCTGCAGGTTCCCTGCCCAGCATGGGTTCCTCTCTGGCGTTCCCAGGGACAGTTGGCCACTGAGCAGCTCTGGCCATGCTGCATCACTGAAGGGAACACTCCTTTCCCCTGCAGAGAGACCTCCCACTTGGCACAGGGCTCAGCTCACCTCACCCTCAAAAGCTGGGTTTTAAATCCACCGTTGATGTTTCTTCAACAAATACCAAACTAATGGTTATGAAGAATAACCGTGTTTCCTTTGGAGGCCTAATAACATTATAGCTGCAGGTTTGCATTTTAAAATTGCCTTTGAAACCCTGGTGTTCACATCTTTTTTTTGGTGCTTCAGAAGTAGACACCAGGGTTTGGGAGGCTTCCCAGGCTCTGCAGAGCACAGAGAAGTCCCAGTGAGGGACCGAGCACGACGAGAGGAACCCTGTCGATAGGATGTGCCAGCGCCATTCCTTTGTCTGCATTAACAAGCAGAATAAAGCAGCCTGATCTTCTTTTCTAGACTTCAAGAAAAATGTCTCTTTTTGAACAAGCTTCTTAACAATTTGGGAGAAACTGACTATAATGATAATAAATGTTTCAGAACCTACATTAAAATACATAGTTGAAAAAAAAATATACTGAGGTTGCATTCTGTGTGCGGCAGCAAAATTCAACGTTTTAAGAGTAAATTGTGTATGTGTTAAGCCATTCCTCCTTCCCTGGGCGTGAGGGACGGTGCAGATGTCAGCACTCCGAGATCTGGTAAACAAACATCGGATGAGATTTAAAATCAGAAATGGCATTAGATTCTCCAGTGCGCAGACATGTGCTGCTCATAGCTGTCTACAATGAATTCTTTTCAAAATTAACTTTCATTTTAAGATATGACAAGATATTTCATGTTTTTGGCACATGTTCTGCTCAGTACAATTAAATATTGCCCGTGGGAACCATTTTCCAAAGGAAATTCTAAACTACAGAAGTTCAAAAATGTCAAATCAAATTACTCCTAATACTCAGTGTTGTCATTTCTCAGGTCACGTAGCTTTTAATCTCTTCCATATTCTCCCTAATTTTCTTGGCGAGTAGCAAGCCAGGCTTTTCCTTGGGATGGATTTGAGACATTACTAATTTTTCGGGATAAAAGTAATTTAGCTCTTCATGGCTTGGTGAAGGCTGCCTTGATATTATGAAGTGGCAAAGGTGCAAATAAAGTTGCACCCAAGCACACAAATTATTGTCTGAGCCCAAAGCCTGGAGAAGACAAGTTGACTGCAAACACCTTGCTACAGCCCAGCCACACTAGTATTTATAACTCCTCTGAAGCAAATCACTGCTTATAGCAAGGCGGATGAGGATGAAATTTGTTAAATATTTTGTGTTCTGAAATCTCTGTACTCTAACAGCTACAAGCACCCACTCCCTTAGTCACTCATAATTAGCTAACGAGCGCGTACCGGCCTGTTGGTTCAGTTCACAGCGCGCTACGGATGTAGGAGCTCGGGAGATGTTCCCTGCTTCAGAAATGTCAAGAAATATTGGCTAATTTGATCCTTAATCTGATTTCTCCATAATGTAACTCTTCTGTTGTTCCTATTTAGAAAAACGGAAGGGAGTGATAATGAGAAGGGCCAGTCAATTACAATAATGAAGTGAAATGGTCTTTCGCCTGCTGTCGCTCCTCTGCAGTGGAAGGAGGAAGGGGAGCCCAGCTTGTGGACACGCGGCAGAACCTCACTCGGGAGCTCCAGGTAAATGAGAAGAATCTTGTTAAGTATCTGGCTCAGGTACCATAACTTGGTGTGGTTTTTACAAGAATCTAGCATTACAGTCATATTTTCTTTTTTATACCAATCCAATTTTTTTTCTTTTCATTTTAAACTTGTACTTTAAACCTACTTTAAAAATGTCATAACCATACACAGACTGGGAATAGCACAGACCACTGTCGAGCTCCACCATTTTGCTGACTCAGTGCTCAGAGCCCTCACACACCTGTAGCAGGGTTTGTGAGGTCTGTGGCCACAGGTGTCAATCTTCTCCAGACTCATCTGGCTGCTAATTACCAGGTAATTACCGTGTCTTTACCATTAGGCTGGTGATGGACAATAACTGGGGTATATTGTCATGAATATGATGTTGGAAATACGTGTTATTGCAAATTTTTGCTGGGTCTCTGCCTATAGGCTGCGCTCTTAACGCACTTAATTTTTCAAGATTTCTTATCTTGTTTTTCTACACTTTTCTCTCTGTTTTTGTCCTGTATCTTCATGTGCAAAGGTCCCCTAGGAGACATTAATCAAGCACTTGGTGATTTAGAAAGTGTTTTCCACTACAAACATCTTCGGAAATTCATAGATGCTTCAAAATTCGTCTGCCTAACTTTTATCCGAGACTCCACAGCTAACGACAAGCTCATCATAAATCACTTGGATATCTGAAGGAAAGATAAGTTCTTTAAAGCAGTCATTAATGAAAGTCTTTGCTGGACAGAAGGGGATGAGAAATTAATGAGTTTGTAATAACTGAACCACTCCACCTTTTTCTCATTAACTGCTGGAACTGGAAAATTCGGATGTGCCTTGGCCTGGCCCCATCCTCTCTTCCCCCGAGGTGAGTGGCAGGAGGGGGCTGTGTCCCTCCCCCTGTCCCCTCTGCCCCGTCCTCAGCAACATCCCACAGCTCCTGCCCAGACCCACGCAGCCCCCACCAAATAGCACTGGGATTTCTGGTGGTGGCAGGGACTAAGCTTGTCAGCAAATCTTCATAAGATTCTGAAAGGAATATTTTTCCCATGAAATGAATTGTTTCAGGCTTTTTTTCCCCCTTCCTTCCTAACGTATCTGTGCAACGTAGTGTGTCCCAGCACGCTGCAGAGTCTAGGGAGCAGGAGAGATGAGCAATCCCTGTCCTCAGCAGCCTGCGTGGGGCTGGGGCTTGGCCACACACCTGCACGCTGGGACCTCAGCTCCTTATTTACTCTGGGGTTCCCCCTGGGGTCCCCCTTACCCCCCAGAGCCCCCAGCGTGGGGGAGTAGAGCTGGCTGGGACACTGACTTTTGCCAGTTCTCCCAAAATTTTGATGGAGGCTTTCTCTTTGTGCTTATCTCTCACGCTCCTCACCTGTGCTCCTGGGGGAAGCAGCATCTTGCTCTCCTCCTTTATCTCTGTTCTCTCCCCCGTCTGCAGTGCCAGGCTCTAGGGCACAGTTTTCCCAGCACATTGTCTGATAAATGCTGCCCAGCATTGGAAATGCTTGAAGCTATTGTGTACGAAAGAGAACATGGGACTTCCCGGGAAGGGAAAAAATAAATCACCTTATTCAGAATTGTAACAAGATTTTACAGTAGTATAATGACTTGATCTTTTCTTTCTGCGCTTTACGGACCCTTTCTGTTCACTTTAGTCAATGCGTTCTAAAACGTTAAAGCTATTTACACGTAAATTTTGCTTCTGACAATATTCAAACCCAAAGCAACACCGTTATTGTTACAGGAGATTCAATAAAACTTTGATCGTTTCGACTGGTTCTGCTGGAATTTAATATTATAAAGCTACTTTGTAATGGTATAATTACAAGATAATTCATCTTTGTGCAAATGCATGAAAAAAATCTGTTTCAGATCTAAACTAGAGATGTTATAGTGGATTTAAAGCAGAATGTCTGGATGCTGCTCAGAGTAATGCTGCCTAATGAAAAAAATTAAAAATGCTAAAACAGGTGGTGTTTTAAATATTGGTAGCAAATCTCATCCCTAGGGAGAGAAAATCAGATACATTTTTATTTCACGTCAGAGGAAATTTATGAGAAGTCTCTGAAGAAATTTGTAAAATTAATTTAATAGCAACAAAGTGAAAGGAATCGAAATAACCTGTAATTACAAAATTGTTTTTATTTCCCACTGACATTTAGAGTATCAGCTAAGAGCGCTGTTGCGTCTGACAGCAGTTTGGGTCTCCCTCGGTCCCTGTCTCCAGGAGTGGTGTTTTCGGGGGGGAGTGTGTGTGTGTATTTGTTGGGGGGTGTGTGTCTTCGTGGGGATGTGTGGACACGAGGCTTGGCTCACACGGGGGGGTTGGTGGGGCTCTCTGGTGAGCGCTCAGGGAGACCTTTGCTGTTTTGGTTTGACAGCCCTGCTCACACCTAACCTGAAAGAGACAGAGAAACTCTACATAGTAGAGAAACTCTACTCTACACAGAGAAACTCTACATAAAAACCTGGGGGACAAAAATCAAGTCTCAAAAAAGTAAGAATAAATTTGTGAATTTTGATAGCGTGCATACAAAACTGAGAGGACACAGGAAGGTTTTGTCTCTCACCTCATTTTTTAGAGGGACTGACTTTCCCAAAGCATAGACATGGCCAGGAGCAACCAACAGGAGCTGCTGTTCAACGGCAAGGAGACAATCTTTTCACGTAGTACTGAAGTCACACACGCCCAAGTCTATTCTATTTCCTACTCATTCAATTCGGTTCCTTTTTTATTCTCTTTTCTTTCCCAGTCTTGCCTGCAGCACGACCACACAGTTATGAAAAATGAAGCGGTGTTGTAGCAATCCTGACTTGTGAAGGTGTTACGCTCAGGGTCAGGTCAGGGAATACTTTAGGAAACTGGAGATGTGTCAGTCCAAGGGCCCTGGTGGGATGCAGGCAGGGGATATCCTGTGGGATGTCCTTGCCAAGCCACTCTCCATAATCTATCAAGATAATCACTATGAAGCACTGTCATACAACACCACATGGTGCAAACACACTGCACCGAGGTCTGTGGACAACATCCTGTTTATAATCCCTCTGGAGGGGTGTGCTCTGTGCTTTGAGCCCCGCGCTCTCAGGTGAAGCAGGAATAGTCAGGCTTCTGTTCTAAGTCACCGTGCTCCTCCCGGCACTGCTGGGAAATACAGCTGGTTAAGCTGGGAATAAAAATAATTGCAGAAACCATGAGGAAATAACACTGCTATAATTTGTGTTATCCCTATTCCAGTTTCTCTGTTGGTGAGGGTTGTCTCTGCTGTGGGAAAGAAGCTTCAGGCTGTTTCTTCCACTGAGCTGAAACTCCATTCCAGGCACCAACACACATTTTATGGTAAGTCTTTTGACTGGATGAAGCTACATTTTAGAATGGATAGTGCCCTTTGGCCATACCCAAAATAAGTATCTTCATCTAGCCTCCCCACAGCATTTTTAGTCTAGGTTTCTCTTCTTTTGCCATCTACTCACTAAGGTTTAGTTCTCTGCCTTACATCTAGTAGACCAATTTTGGCAGTAATTGGAGCTGTTTAATTCTGAAGTCCCTCAGCACTTAGGAACAGCTCTTGCTGTCAGGGGCCCCGTCCTTAACGAGGCAGCTATTTGGGCTGCCCAGAGCAGAGGGAAATGCCTCTGCTGCCCACCTGCTCACCACAGCCCACCTACCCCATGCACCTCTTGAGTGAGGGTTGAAAGGGTTTATTACCCATTTCACCACTAACTGACTTTAGGGTCTGCACTGCAAGCTCTACTGAAAAACTGAATTAAGAGTTAGAAAGTTATTTACCTCCAATACTCACTCGTGATCTGGAGGACCCATTGTCACCAGACTTCTGGATCACAAAGGAATAGAAATCTTCCCTTGTGTTGCTATGCCAAGGTTGGACATGAAACAGAAATAGAGCAGCTTGTCATTGTACTGCTTCCTCTCCTCAGTCACAGCACAGGACATTTACAGAGCTGTGCCAAAATACTAGAAGGTAAGACCATGGCAATCAGATTCTCCCGGGGAAAGAAAAAAATACAGAAGATCCTTGTATGTCCCAGCTCATTGAAATGGGGGTTTTTCTCTCTCCATGGACTTTGGCTCTCCTTGGTCTGCTACAGTCACAAAAAGCCTCTGGCAAAGCCAGGTCTCCAAAGAACCCATCGAGTGCTTCAGGTGAGAAACTTGAAGATAGTTCAGACCAGAAGAACCCCGTGTGCAGTGGTGTTAAATGTTTTAAGGACAACAACAATAAAACAATGAAAACTGCTTCCTTTTCTAAAAGGTAAAGCTTTGGTTTTCATGTCCTCTGATGAAACAGTCGGTTCAACCTGCATTTGCCTACAGAAAAAAGAGGTAATTACTCAAACCAATAAAAAGTTGCTTTATACAGTGAAGTTATGATTTATCAGGTATTTGCAATACTTTCCCTCCTAGAACAGGCCAGACAACCATATCACTGAAACCAGCCAGATGGTTTCTACTTGATTAGTGATTATATCTCCATGGCAAAATACCAAGAGGTAAATACATCCATTTTTCTTCAGGCAAGCTCTCACCGGGGCTAACAGGAGCTTTGCCAGATGAAGTATCGCTTTTTGGCTAAACACACACATGGACAGACACACACACACACAAACTTCTATACACAACTTGACCGAAGCCCATTCAGATCAGAAAACTTGTTACTGGTGTTACTGGCCTTTGTTCCTGGCTCTCAAAAAGCATTCTTTTATTTTCTATTTAATCAGTATGAACTAAAAGACTTCAGTTAAGAATTTAATTTCATCCATCGCCAAGCAAAAATTAACCTCTTGTTGCTTGTAAACACTGTACTTGATGTTTTCTATGAAATTCTGTAGGAAAGTTAATATATATAATGAGCCACTTTGTAAGTAATCGATATCACTTATGAGGCCCAAACTCTAGGGATAGAGCAGTTTGCAATTGGTTTCAATCTCTGCTGCACTTTTCAATTTTGTACCATTAATTTAGTTTGGAATTGGTGAAACGATGCTTCAACAGCTTCTGAAAGTCAGTCATGACCAAACAGTCCTTAGTGTCTCTGTTCAAACTGGCAATATGTCAGGTAGAAACAGGTTGGTTTTAAAGTTAAAGCCACCAACTCATTGTATGGATGGCAGTCATCTCCTAACAGTGGGGGCCTTAACCTCCATTGAAGGTGTGCCCTAAAGGACAGGCTCTTCAGCACACCAGGTATATCCCTGAACTACTGCCCTCTTACCTGCCTTAAAGAGCATGAACTTTCAGGCAATGCTGCTCTACAATGACCCTCACTCTTCTGCAGTCAAAATAACAAAATCTTCTACAAACCTCCAGCTGCTGGAGAACAGGATCCCACAGCAAACTTTTTGGGCAGTTGCTGCCGATAGCAGTGCTCTGGATGTGCTCTAGTTGACAGAGATGGCACGTGGCCACAACCCCCTTTGCACAGCCCCTTCTCTCCACGCGTGTGGTCCGTGTCATTTCATGGTGGTGGTGTGACTTGGAGTAGACATCACATTTGTCAGTGCCCTGCTTACCAAGCGACCCACAGCGTTAGCTACAGGTGTCTCTGCCATGGCATAGCTGCAGCATCAAAAAGCACGGACACGCTATTTCTAGTATTTCAGAAATCAGCTCAGCTCAGATTTTTCTGCTTTCCCTGTGTTATTGCAGACATTCCTTGCGGGTGCGGAGAGCCTCGCGCTGCACAGGGACAGGGACAGAGCCCACCTGAGCTCAGCACATGGGGACCTCCTTTTGCCATCACCCACCGACATCTCATACAGAAATATTTTCTAATTAAAATCACGTCCAATTGCATCGTTATCTTCAGCTGTTGTCTTTGGGCCTCTTTATTTGTCCTTCACCATGGAAACAACATACTTAAGAGAGGAGTGATGGCTTTGCAAGACGTACTGACATTTTCAGGCTCGTGATGTTGCAACCCTTTGCTTACAACACCACAAACACACAAGGAAGCAACACAAGATACACTAGGACCAAAAAAAGCAAACTTAGAGAAACACGTTTCAGTGAATGACAATATATTGAAGTTTTCCTTGAAAAGCAGAAGATTTGAAGTCATAGATTGTTACTGCTCTCCTCAATAGAGTCGTTTTATCACAGCAAGATCACAATGTTATGATCGTAAAAGCTTAGCTGTCTGTAACAGGACCAATCCAATATTTGCTTTTTCAGCTCATAGCTCACAGCTGAAATCAAAATAATTTTGACCGAGCCTGAACTAAGTTTGAATATTTTGGTCTCTGGCCATACTAAAATTTGCCAAGAAAGATCTCTATGTTGCAAAATAAATCTTTCCTTTCAACCCTCCAAGAAATATTACAGTTTGCAGAACAGAAATGGAATAGATTTGAAATCTGGGCTCACAAAATCTGGGTAGATGGGATGGTAAGATTCAGATATTTCTCACTCTTTTTAGAACAATTTTACAGGGAATATATTCACCCACAGTGTAAAATGTGAGAAGGAGATCACAAGACACACAAAATACAGCACTGTAAGCACATTTCTAAGTGGAAATGCTTAGCCTTTTTGCCAGAAAGTGGAGATATATTTTCTTTTTTAATAATTTCTTTGTCGAAGGAATGGTTAGGACTGCAAAGCACAAGTACTCTTCCCAAGACTATCCTAAATCCAAGGTGCCTGCCTGTCCCTTCTCTAGAGGCAGCAAAGACTTCCCTGAGTTCCAGGCCGGGGCTAAAGCCATGCCCACCACCATGCTGCTTCCAGCTCTGACCACAGAGAGACCTTCAGCTGGTCCTCCAGCTCCCCATGATGGAAGGCCATTGTCTGCCCTCTTATTTTCATAACAGCTGGTTAATCCTTTTTTTCTACTCAGGAACTGTTACATGGTATGTACAAGTTGCTTGAGTTCCAGTGTGTCTGCATTTCCTAGGTATTTCACACATATTTAAGCAGGATTTCCCATAGATCTGAAAAGTTAAAGAAGGCTCTCTTGGTCTTTTGCAGTTTTTTCATCATCCAGCTGCAAGAGCGTGGTTTGCTGTTCATGGTATTGGTGGAAAAACTCTGTGTTCCTCAGCCCACTGCCCACTGCATTGTCCCAGGGTATTAGTGTAGGATGTGAACTTCTTCTCGAGCTCATGGAAGCAAGAACCGGAGGAGTCGCAATACTTTTAGAGCTTCTGTGCCTTTTTTTTTTTTTTTTTCAATTATTGCTGGCTGTTTAATATTTGAAATTAAAATGCTTATGTATAAAAATTCTTTTTTACCACAAGTAGTGATGCACCTGCTGAGGAGGCACTTATAAAGTGTGGGTAACTGGGTTGGCTTTTGCCCTCTGTTTCCTCTCCACAGATGGCCAAAGCTGTAGCAACCAGGATGGAACAAGTTCACTTTAAAAAACCAGTCGGATTTCCCCCCACCCTGATAGTTTTTGACGTCTGTTACAATCCAGTAGATTCTAACATTTACCCAGATAATTTCTCATTAATAGGGGAATGAAGTTAAAGCCCAAGGCAAACTACCAATTAGCCTTGTCTGTATCCATCACTTTTATTGAAATCAGTCCTCCAAATATATTTTAATGTCATATTTTCTGTAATACACCTTTTGTCAAGAGAACACATTTCTGTGTCAAAACAATTTATTCTGGAGGTGACCTAATCACTAACAATTTGCCATCAGTCTACATTCTGTCACTTGCTTTTAATGCAATACATTTCAGGAGCCACATTTTCATTTCTTTCCGTGGGGCCAAACCCCAGTTTGTACTGTGTGTAGCCATAGGTGGGGAACATCTTAAAGCATCTTTTCACAGCAAATCAGCTTTCAGAGGCAATTGCCAGAAAGTAGGTTAAACTGCCAGGGATAAATAAACATGAGGACTTCAGTAATTTGATGTAATGGGTTTGCTGTATTTAAAAGTCTATTTTTACACAATTCCTTTCATTAGCCTGATGAATTGGGATCTATCAGGATCAATGAGTCGTCGTGGAGTAAGAACGCTTTAAGTAACCCAAAGCCTCACTGGAGAACCATCAAATCTCTCTTCGCAAAAATCTACTTCATTTTGATAGAGGAGTCTTTTATTTGGAGAAAACATACATTGAGATGACCTTTGAGCATCTTCTTTTCTTTTTGCTCCTTTATTTTCTGCCGAGATTGAGAGATGGGACACAGCTTGATGCAACAAGATGTCTTACGCACATATTTATACAGACCAAAAGACAGCGTGTCTTAAGTTGATTGGTGCCTTTGCTACATGTTATAACTTGATTGCTTTATACTTGTCCTATGTGCTAGCGGCCGATTGGTTCTTACTAACATAATCTTTTCAAATTTTTCTCTCTCTTGGCAATCCTTCCTGTGCAGAGCAATCCTTCCTGTGGTAACTGTTTCACAATGCTTAATCTTTATACAAAGTTAGCATTCCTTGTTCCTCTTGGGTACAGTTCTTACCTTAATTTACCCGTGGCCTGTGGACGACACGTTTCAACACATCTCCTTCTGTCAGCGGAACAGTACTAGGACTTTTGCTGAGGTCAGCCAAATCCTGCTCCACAATTTTCCTTTTGTTTCATTGTTAGTGCTTCCTTTGTCGTTTGTGGACAGGAAGGGCAAAAAAAGGACTAAAGGGCACTCAGTTTAGATGAATCTCTGGGGAATGCTTGACGAAGTGGGCAGGGACACCTGGAATTATTGTGTTTCCCAGACCCCTGCTTGCCTGGTCTGTGGGAGTGACAGTGGTGCTTGGCTTAGCTCAACTTTCCCTGCAGGCTGTGGAGGGCAGAAGAGTGGGGTCACAACAAGAATTAAACAGCTGAATCAGGTATCCTACCCAAAACATGGATTTTAAATAAAAACAACAATTTTCAACATAAAAAATTATTTAAGTACTAGATAAAAGTAATTCAATATTTTTGTTTTAGCCATTTTTCATAAAGCTTATCTCTGGCCTGTTGAGGTAGTTACTTATAGTTGTGACTTTTTCATGGTGGAAACACTTCAATAGCACAGTGAAAAAGTTAGAAAAACAATAAGGGAGACAGACAAGACAATGGTGGAAAGTCTGATAAGAAGAAAACAAGGGTAAAAGATCACCATCCTGTAGTAGCTGCAGTTGTAAATGAAGTGTTGCCTCTCAAACAGAGAGATCTGGGAATGAGCATCCTGTCACGGACCCACCAGAAGACTCTCGGGTCCTTATCTCAAAAGAGAATTAGGTCAGGAGCTTCCATCGATTTTCCATTTATTCACCCTAAACCCCTTGGTGCCTAATTTGCCTCAAGGCGAGCTCAGCATGCTGAGGAGGCTGTAGGAAATGACTCGAATTAGAGTTTTGAAGAAATGTGAGAGCAGTACTGAGATGCTGCTTTTGTGCAGCAGCATTCAAAATAACCATATCTGCTTTGCAGAATATTTCTAAGCAATTAAAAAATATCAATGCTAATGTCTTCCTTAAATATATCAGTTGGATCTAAATGTAAACATTGCAGTAACAAACAAATACTGAATATAAGCAATCGTATAACAAATAAAATGGATGTTTTTTGAAGTTTCTTTGCAGGTTTTTGCATAATTTTTATGAAGTAGGAATACTTTGTATGCGATATCTAGTATAAAATACCCTTCTCACAGAGTTTCACAAAGGTAGATTTGGAAATGGTTTTCTGTTTGGGTTATGAAGAAAGCATGATGGATCTGCAACGTCCACGGGTCCCCCGAATCCATTGGGTGGTATCAAAAAGGACAGAGTCCGCATGGTAGGACCTGCCTCTAAGACAAAGTGTCAGATCCTGTTGTCTAACAAATTACTACCCAAGCCTAAGATTTTAAATTTAAAATATCCTTCCAATGTCTTATTCTTTTGGTTTAAACAAATATTGATATTTTTCTGTCATAGTTCTCTAATTTAAAAAAAATTAATAAAAATTCTAATAAAACTATCCAAGATCCCTTATGTTGCTGTAAGAAAAGAAAGATTGTTTTATAAAAATATACTTATTTACAGTGTTGTTCATTAATTTGTCATTAATTTGTAATGGTACTCTCTATACTTTGTACATTTTAGCTGTCATAAACCAATGAATTTTCTGACATTTCTTTTCACATCTTAATGAGAAAATGATGAAAAAGAGCCCCCAAAATGTCAAATAGCTTTACCAGAATGGATGTCTTTACAAAACTTACACCTTAGAATAGTAAAGGCTTGCAAAGCTGATAAATGAATGTGTCCGTGTACACCTACACATTTGTGTCTGCACCTGGATTGCCTTTTCTAAATGAGAAATTCTTAATTTTGATCCTCAGTCTTACTGACTGAGACTGTGTTAAACTGGCAGGAAATAGAGTCACGAACACTGTTCCTTCCATCAGATCCTGTCTGAAAGACCTTTTCAGCCATCTGCTTGGCCACACAAAAAATCCAAACCATCTGGAAAGCACCAGTTTGCAGGCCTTTGGCATGGTTTCTAGATCACATTAACTCTACGGGATTCATGACAGCATCTTTTCAGTCACTCATACCCTGGCATAAAATTAACTTAATCTCTGAAGGTGAGACCGAGCTGACAGGTAGCAGAGGGCATTCACAGCCTCTGTGAGCAGCAGAATTTTGGGAAGGGGGCCATAGTGTGACACAGACAAAGCACACGGTTGTGATGGGTACCCAAGTGCCCAGAGGGACACGGGGTCCTCCCCTTACGGCCTGCAGAGTCTTTCTCTCTCTGAGGAGAGGAGCTAGAGACCACAGATGCTTCATTGACCCTTGGACATTTTACTGAACTCTGAATTTGCTATCAACTTTTCTGTTTTCTTCCCACTCAGATCTTCTGTGCCGCCTCCAAATCCCCTTATCTGAAGCAGTTTTCCATCTTGGCATTTTTCATGCAGTGAGGCAAAGCATCTTCATCAGCTTGAGGTGTCCTCCACCGGTACACGGATCTCCGAGGCCTCAGCATCCATATGGTGGGTCCTCCAAATGCTCCTTCCCTGGCACTCTCCTGGATCCGCCTCCGCCAGCCAAACTCACAGATTTGGATTCGGCAGCTCAGCATATCCCAAGGGAAAAGTGTTCCCAGGAGGTCGCTCTCTGGCTTTAATCAAGATGAAGACTTCGGAAGATAAATTCTCTGATGCGGTTCCAAAGTAGAAAGGTCATAGTACTTGCCTCATTTCCCAGAAGGCTACATATCTAGAGATGTTGAAACAGAGAATAAATCTAATCTTTAGTTTTAATAGTAAAAAATGCCAAGTGGCTGATGTTGTTCCCTTTTTTTTTTTTTCCCCCTCAAATAGTTGCAGTGGTTTCATTTTGAACTTTCCACAGCTGGAGTTACAATGCCAATTTAAGGCTTTCTGACCTTTCCCATGTGTTCAGTTTGGGTGTATGGAATATCTGAGACTGATACACCACAGCATCTGCAATATCTAAAACACTGCAAGTTTAAAAGTTTTATTAACATTATAAATGTATAAAAATGCAACTCCAAAAAATGCATAAATTTAATAAAGTTTGGGTTTCTAAAAAATTCTCATTTAAATGTAGATTTCCCAAATTGATACCTGCACCTTGACTGTGAACAGAACATGGTGAATGCCCTTGAGAAAGACTCTGGTTTCACTCTGTACAGAAGAACTGCGCACTAAAGTGCCTGCAAACCCCATATGAATCCCGAGTATAAAAGTAAGAAGCGTTCAAGAAGCCATCTAAAGGAAAGTAACCCTTCTAGAATTTGTCAAGCTAACTCTCATTAAAAGAGAAAGAAACGACAAGAAGAGAGAGCTCAGTCTAGTTTTGATCAATCTCTTGTTGCATCCAAAGAATACCTGATGGGAAAACCATTGCACTGAACAGAAAACTGCTCAACTTTTTTATTTTTAGAGCATGCTAAGTAATGCAATTCTGTAAAAACATCTATAAAATTGCTCTAAGAAATGTACCTGAGGGAAATACTCCTCAGTTTTAAATGCACCTAAATTCTTTCTGACAAAGAAAAATAATTGAATCCATGGAGGGAAAAGCAACATGGAAAGATTGCAACATGGAACAGGTCAGAGGAAAGATCAGAATTCAGGCTATGCACAAAGGTAGCTACAGCAGCAGAAAGTCCATCTTCTATAACGGCTACCTCAAAATATGTGTGATCATCTTATGTTCCTTCCAACCCAAAGAGGTATTTTGTTCTTTATTTTATATTAGGACGTTGACAATCCTTAGATTTTCACCTGCAGTTCCTGGTTCATAAATGCTGAGAAGCAGAAATTTTAAAATAGCTTTCTATTCCTGTCCATGGCTTAATCACGTTGCAGGGAGCCAACGGAGGGTTATTGCATGGAAGACAAGAGACACTTGTCAACGGGCAGGATTGAGCTGAGGATGTGTGTCTTGGCAGACCCAGAGGGCAGAAGTAGCCAGTTGGGCTCACATGGCATCCTCACCCAGAGGAGCTCCTTGGGACCTATCTCTGCTGCAGCTCCTCACCGTCCCACAGCTCCAGCCAGACGTGTAAAGAGATGCTTCAATGAAAAGTCACTTAAAAACTCTTCATTTTAAAATTCAGCTTTGAAGAGGAAGCTTTAGCTTAGATAGCTATGAGGCTAGACAATGATTAAGTCTTGAGAGCTAAGCTGCCTCATTTTCTTCCAATTTAGGAAGCAGTTGACTTTGATAAAGTTGAAATTTGTAATGAAATAGGTGGTGATATTTTTAGAATGTATCAGCTGATTGTTCTAATGATTTCTGAAGGATTCAACTACAGTTCATACTTAAATTGCAGAGCCAAGACTAATTGGTTGATCTGATGGTCTCAAATGGATATTAAATCAGTCATCTTAAAGTCTTCAGCAGCTCCTTCTAATATTGCTACTGGATCTACAGACTTTTTTACATATTACTTATAAGAAGTAAGGTAAATTCTCTGTGGAATAGACAAATGTTCTCAATCCACAAAGTGGGCAGTGGTATCCAGATATAGTTATTTCCAGGGCACTGAACAAAAAAAAATCTAGAAATAAGGATTTTCTCTTTGTTGTTTGTTTTTTTCCTGCCAGTTCTGCTATTGATTCCTCTTGTGTCTGTCTCATGAACACTGTTATCACTTTTCTGCCAGGAGGCTTAGAGAGGCTATTTAAACTTGGACTGACAGCTGCAATTAGCCTGCTGTTTATCCTGAGCAGAGACCTCAGCAGGAATAGCTCCACACTAAGCTCTTCCCTTTGCCCATCTCCTCTCTGCTCTCCTACAGCCAAAACCTTCCAGCAGTATTTCCACGGTTGTCCTGCCAGTGGATTCCTTTTGCCTTTATAAATACCTGTTGAAATAACGTTTTAGCCCTTTTGAGTTTTGTTTTAAATTACAGCACCATATGGCCTGCTTGGCTTTGATTGAAGTCTTCTTTTTTTCTTTTGGTATGTTTTGCTTTTGCTGGGAGATTGGGTTTCTGCGCCTCCTTTTTCTTTTAATCTTTACGGAATATACACACAACGGCTTTTGTCCATGACCACAGTAACATGCTTACCAAAAGCACCAGCACCTTCACTGAGGTATCCATAGATCTCTACAATGGAAAACCCTGAAATTTTTGAAACCCTGAAATATTAATGAAATTTTAAAATTAATTCTTGTCTATAGAAATTTTCATCTCTTTCGAAGTGTTTTGCTTGGGTTACTTCATTGTCTTACATTATTTGCTATCTACCCAGCCATCCCACCACAATACCAGAATAATTGATTTTTCATTGCAATAGTTTAAAGATACTTTTGATAGAACAACATTATCAAGTCTGAAATAATATCTGAAAGCAAGCCTAACATTGTATAAACATTTCAAAGTAAATTAATTTTTGCTAAATTATATTCTTGTGAGGAGATAAGCATTTTCCCAGTATTAAGGACAGAAAATTGAAACACATTATCCAAGACCACATGTTTTATCTGTGGTAGAAACTCAAAATCTTTTCCCCTCATGCATGTATACCCAGAAGGCATCACCAACTCCTACTGCTGATTAACTGTATTTTAAAAGCAGTGGTTTATACTTAAGCAGCCTGCGAAACAAGAACAAAAATATTTAACTGAGCTAACTCCCAAAGTATTTCTGAGAGCAAGTGGCTAGTGTATATGCATGGAGATAAATGTCTGTCTACATTTAACTTTTTATTTGGAAAAGGAACAGAGTTTTCTAAATGCTACAACACAAGCACATCTAATGGACTGGTTCCTTTTGCTTATTGATGCAGTTTACTCAAGGCACTGCAGTATTTATAATAATTATAATAATTTATTAGCAACTAAAATATTCTCTGGATATTATCAGCAACCTGTCTCCCAAAGGCAAAATGGCCCTCATGAACTACCAGTTGTACAAGATTGTAAAACAAACCAAATGATTTCAGCTTTAAAAATCTTTGGACGAAATTCAAAACTATCCTGAAAGCAGAGATAAAAAAACTAAGCCTCTCTGTTCCCAGCTTTATGCGTGGGCATAAATCCTGTCCCTTGCAATGATAACACCAACAGAAGTTTTGTAGGATTCTGAAAAAAATTCAGGGTGAATCTTGTGCCGGAAACATGAATAATTGCATGGCCCTTGCGTGATCTCTCTCTTTTCAGGCAGTGACTGGCCCTGGTTATTAATCTGTCCTGGAGCAGAAACAGGTTCCATTGGATATCTGCACACGTTTAACCCAGGAGTACAATGTTTTAAAGCTGCTGAATGTATAAATGTCAGTCTCCCATCACACATGGAGCGCCCCAATTCATTTGTGTACAAATGCCTACGCTCTCCTCAAGGAACAACAGAAATCTGTAAGACAAGTAATTTAGTTATTTTTTGACTGTGTTCAACGAAAATTCACACATATTTTATACTGCCATATCTTATACTGTCCTCTACTGTAAGGACCATGATATTTTACAAATGCTTAATCAAATATTTCAGTGTGACCTATAGTGGGACATCTATAAAAGGAGTGCCTGAGATGTATTTTTATCAGTTTTTAATTCACAGTCTTGCCATGTATTTCCAGGGCCGATGAGGTTTTTCTCTGCAGGGGACAGCCACAGGCCGGGTGGGCTCTGGGCCGCTGAGGGCCCTGTCCTCAGCACTCAGGGGCTCCCTTCCCTGCCCAGCCATCGGTCCCACACAGCTCGCAGGGCCCTTGCTGCCCCGGAGACATTGCAGCCCTGCCTCAGATTTGTTATGAAATTGTTCTGTGGAGTCCCAAGTGAGCTTGTTGTAAGGAATTATTTGGCCATGTGCTGTCAAGGCCCTGAGGGCAGGCTGCAGGGCAGGGCCTCCTCAGTGCTGATGCAGCCCAGGGCAGCCATGTTCTTCTGTGACCTGGGGAGAGACTCCTAGACCTGTGGTGGGGAGGCTTTGGCCAGGGCCAATGCCCAGGCCATAGGGGCTGCCCTCGGCTGAGGCCCCACTGGCACCATCCATGAGCTCCAGCCCCACCATGTCACAGTAAGGCCTGGATCCGCCATGAGCCTGCCTGAGCCAGAACCAGGTGCAACCGTGTCCCAGCCTGGCCTTGGCCCATGCCCAGGGAGATGCCCGATGCCCCAGGCTGTGGCAGCCCTGGCTGCTGTCTTGCCTCCCTGCCCCTCAGCTGGGGCAGTGGGACGGTGTCAAGCTGTGAGGCCCGGCCCTGCCCTCCCAGGAAGGCTCCATGGAGCCACCAGCCCACACAGAGCCCCAACATGTACACTCAAAGCAACAAGTATAAAAGTGCTAGGAGAGAAAAATTGTTGATGAG
>JAOTQQ010000012.1:23876787-23916680 GCA_026546715.1 Gallinago undulata | reverse complement strand
CAGCCCACACAGAGCCCCAACATGTACACTCAAAGCAACAAGTATAAAAGTGCTAGGAGAGAAAAATTGTTGATGAGTGAAACTTGGTAGCCCTAGAAAAATAAGCTGTAAGCATGCCCCCAAGGATCCTGTTATAGGCTTTTCCTCTAACGTTCCCTAGAAAAGATGGGGATTTCTCTGTTAGGTCCATAAATCCTGCTTCTCTCAGCTTTCGCTGTATTTTCGAAGCCCATAATCACAAACTGGGATCAATATCTAGGAGTCTGGAAACCTGCATGTTGTTCCAGGACCTGCTACTTCAGCATCTCATCTCTGCCACATAAAAATGAGATACTTCTACAAACCTCATTTGTAAAGCATATTAGGCTGTGCAAAAGAAAAGAGCTATATAAGTTTTGTATTAGCACTATAACCCCATGCTGCTCTGTTCTTCTAAATCTCAGGGGACAGAGGACACTCAGTCCCTTGTGCTTAGTTCTGCTTCTTTCAGCTCCCATTTCAAAATCCTAGCAAATGCTGGATCTCCATTTTATGGGCTAATTAAAGCCACATGCATCTCAGGTGTGCAGTTCAGGAGCACATTTCCCCCTACTTAAGCCCTACACAGTTCTCTTCTCCTTAGGTACTTTCAGACTCCTAGAGTTTTTGAAGCTATAGGGAAATTTTCTCTGCACTCTGTAAAATACAGAGGAATGAGAAAAGTATCCTTTGGCCTTTTACATTGAAAAAGGTAAAAAAGTTTTCATTATTCAATTATATTTATAAACTAAATGGTGATATTGTCTGTAGTCCTTCTTGGTAATATCTTGTCTCCTAAAACACACAGGATTATACCAGGACCCCTGCTATAAACTAAGACTAATGTGTTTAAAAAGGGAAAGCATGCTCTCTTTTATCAGACTGGAAAAGGGAAGGAATAATGACTTAGGATAAATTAAGATAAATTTTCTATTGTGTTTCTTCAAGTCAACCATGGAGAAAATTAAGAGGAAAAAAATACCCAAAGCAATAGAAGGAACTACGTAGCTAAATATTCTTAAATATGATGGTTCTTGTATCCAAAGGATGAATGTTGATAGTAGACTATATCCTACCATCAATAAATGTTCAGGAATGAATTAACTTACAGGCTTTGTTGGCAGAAACCTTCCCTTCAGAGGTGTTTGTGTAGGAAGAAGTAAAATGAAATATTTGTACTCAATTCCCTTCGTTTTTCAGTTTGAGGCTCAGCTTGTGAACTGGTGAAAGACAAACATGGTTAAGGCAAGGAGGACTCTTGTATCCCTTTTTCTTCCCCCTGCCATGATATCTAAGATTAATAAACTTCAAAGTGTACAAAACTCTCCCAAGAAAAAGGTTTACAGAGAAGTAGGTTTTAAATTTTCCTGCTGAGAAGTTAGGGAAAGTTCATATTTTTTAAAAAGATAAAATGTTAATATGTAAATCTCTTTTTTGTTTGTTTATTTTAATTTGTGGCAAGGAAACAAAATAGTCTATTTCAGAAGTTGCTTATTTCCAATTCTAATATGTTTGCTAGGAAAACATTAGAATATAGAAGTATTCAGTTGGTGAAAGAGCCCTTTTTGTATTTATAGCATCAGTTTTCTAACACTCTCACTAATATAGCGGAAAATAAATTGTTGAAGAAAATTGAATTGGATGAATGGACTGAAACTCATCTACTTTATAGATTATATGTCTTAGGAGCACATGCAGAGTGCTTTAACGCGTACCTGTTCAATTATAGAAGGATAATCAGTGTTCCATATTTTCAATAGTTCTTTGACCATTATTAGCTCAAATGTGTTTCAAAATTGAGATTTCCCAACTTCTATTAAAGATAAGCTCATTCAGTCTTTTTATTTGTCAGTGTGCAAACAGAAACACCTCTAAGAGTTCCTTTTTACCTTAGGGGTCTGTTAACTCTGCAAACTAGTGTTCTGCCACATGTTCTGCGTTCAGCTCAGCCTGAAAGTTGCAGGTGAGGAAGGCTGGCTTCAAAAATGCTGTGGGCATTCAGCACTCCTCCTCCCAATTAATAGAGAAAGAAGAAAGAAAATTCTCATAGGTCAGAGCTTATTCCTTTAACTTTGCTGTTGTCTTTGTTTATAATTACAGCTAAAGTTCACGTTCCTGAAGCTGATGGATGATATGTAGAAGTTTCAGCTTTTGGAACAAGCTCCCGCCACTGTTTTGGCTGTTTGTAGTTGGTAAGTTTGTGACTCATTATCAGAGCCACATGATTTTAATTTGTCTCAGGCTGAATTCCCTCCTCCCCCAACCTCCCAAGAACTTCCAAGACAGAGGCATATACACATATGAATATTCATGACTCCTTTGGGAAACATTTATGCAAATAGATATCCACTGGTATGAATGCTCTTGACAACGAGAACAAAGAGTTCTAAGTGAAAAAGCCAATTTGCATTTTGGTTTCAATAAATAGGTGTGGACTTTTTTTCCTGAGTATTCAATCAATTTGACAAACTGGGATTGAGTAGAGCCCCGTTGCCTAAATACTGTGTAGGGAGAGATTTGTATATTCTGGTTCGTGGCTTGCAGGTAGACCATAGCGAAGGTAAACGGTGAACTGTGAAATGGTCATTGTATTGTACTGACTTCAGCCAAAAGGACTGAAAAGGGATCATTGAGGTTAGTGAGGAAATTTGGAGAGTGACTGGGAAAGGGAGAAACCTGAACGGTTTAAAAAGAAAAAACCCTCTATTGTCCACTTTGTGATTCCTGAGACCCAGGGAGACTAACTGAGTTTAGACAATGCCGATTTCATATCTGCCCCTCACAGGACAACTCTGCTTTTTGTATAGCAGCCTTTATGAGAGGCCATTAGTCTTTCTCCATGGAGGCTTTTCAAATCCAAGCTCCAGCGCAAAGCCCTGTGACAGTGATATACACAATCTGTTGCCCTTCTCCTCCTGCTGAGCACTTGCCAGGGAAGTCTGGGTTCTCTGCCATCTCCTAGTAGGCACCTCGGATATTGGTAAGGTCCTCTTGTAGTTGTCATCCTTTTTATGCTGGAGGAGACTAGTTGTCTCAGCTACTTATACGCCATATGCTCCAGACAACAATCTTGGTAGCCCTCCCTTGGACTTACTGAAATATGTCCATGTTTCTCTTCTCTTGGGGACCACAAAACTGGATACAACACTCCAGATGTGATCTCATCTGTGCTGAGCAGACAGGGAAATCAACTCCCTCCAACATACTTCTCAAGCCAACTGTGTACTGAACCCATGCTGAATGCAGTTATTATTTACTGCCTCCTCTAATTTATACTTTAAATCCTCATTAGTATCACTGGGTATAAAAGACAAACTTTCACAATTACCAGGTATCCCACAACGCAGAGATATGCCTGCTAAATACCTCTGGGTAACTCATTAACACAAACTCTATGAAGTATTTGCACAACAATGGACCTGTAAATTCTTTTATTTACAGAGAAAAATCCATGGATTGAAAGCAACATTATTTCACCTAATAAAATCTTTTCTTAACTGTTTCCTGACTGAAACTATTCCCCTCTCCCAAGAAAAAAGAAAAACAAAACCAAAGTAAAACTCAAAAAACATTTTATTGAAATGCATTTCCATTAAAAAAAAAAAGGAAAAAATAGGTAAAAAGTCTTTCTATCTCCTTCATGTTTGAGGCTTCCAGCAGAAGCATATTAAGGCATAGTCAGTCTTCAGAAACATAACCTCAAAGGTATTTTACCAAGTAAATCTTTGGTAAGCAGTGGGCACATACACTATTCTAAGCTTCCTTCTTCTGACCCTAGGTATCTATAGAATATAGGAAATATACACCTTAATGAATTAAATTATTAAAAGTTGTTTAAAGAGCACTTTTTATTAAATATTCATGACTAATAGTTAATGCTTAAATTTTGACTCATCTGCTGTAAATACCACTCAAGCCTAGACTCTCCTGGAAACCTCATTAATTTGACAGAGGGGAATAAAATGACTGTGGAGATGTCAGATCTTCTAAAATGTGACAGAGCTTCAGCAATAGTTGGCACTAAATACCTAATAAAAATCAGTAGAAATACAAACTATAGTAGGAAGGGGTTAAGACCGTACCAGTGTGAAAATTACCTTGTTTCCTTATGGTGATGAAGGACACCATGTTAATTTCCTCTGATTCACTTACTTACATAGAAATGTTTGCTTCTATCTTAAAGAATTGATTTCATAAGCTCTGCGAAGCTGACAGTTATTTTTATGTTACAGCTAGGAGGTTTTTTATCTCATGGTTTTGTCGTCCTTCATTTTACTCCTTTGCATTTTAGCAATTTAATCTATTTTGTTAGAAAACTAGGATAAAAAACTACACATCTCTGTATTGGATATAAATGGAAAAAATGAAAAAAACACCTTAGTGATTTGTTCAGGGGTTTTGTTTTTTGGAGTCCACAAGCATGAATTCACCGAGGTCAGGGGAGCTGCAGTTCCCTGTTTACACCATCTTGTACAATAAAAGTAGGATTCAGTGATTCAGTCAGTTTATTGTGACTTCACACCCTCCATTTTAATTAATGTTTAATCAAATCTTAGTTTTAAATAGAGACTAACCCATAGGGGGTAGCAGGGGTGCTAAGATGTTCTGTTTCACAAGAAAGATGTCCTTGCATGTGAATTGTCAAACGGAAGTGAATGAGGCAAGAGCTCTTACTGTGACAATAGATGCCAGGATGGGAAGACATGTCTGTGCTGCAGAACAGGTCCCAGGCACACGGTCTGATTTTGACTGTGCTCAGGGCAGCACCAGAAAGGTCTTTGGGTAAAAAATATCTCAGATAAGATTCCATAAAAACAGGGCTAAACTGCTTTAAATACTGAAGCCAGTATTTCTAGCTTCACTATGCCATAAGAACATGAAAGACTGGATAGTGCTGAGTCAGCAAAAGCTGGTACTTTCTAACCCAAACCTCAAAAGTTTGGCCAGAAGAGCTTCTACCTTGGAATATGTGGTCTTTAAAGATAAATGCTACTAGACATAATCTGAATAGGTCTACATTTGGTGATATTGATTTTACAGTGTGGTTAATCTTATTCTACATTAGTGAAAGACAGAAGATAATTAATGATGGCACATTACAAATCAAAATACTGTTTCCGTGTCTTTTACATTGGAATAGGAACAGCTGTGTTTCTTTGGTAAGGGCTGTGCATGTGTCTGAGAAACTTGACCAAATAGACAAATCCACTCCCATGCACTTCATGTCTGTTGTGATCTTTAGCTAGTCTGATCTTTGCTGTGATGATATTTTGATATTTTCTCATAGGCTACCATAAAAAAAATTAAGGGGACAGAACAGAGCTTTTTATTAGCAATAAGTACAAAAAGCCACAGCTGTCTTGATCTTGTTTTCAGCAGTCTCTCTTCAAGTGGGAGTTTGGGTTACAGACCTTCAGAGGTCATTTCTATGATTCATCCTGCTTTTCACTTTGAATTTAAAAATTCAATGACTCTTCTTTGATTTTTGCATTATTAAAGCCTTTACTATCTAAATATTAATAATTGTCTCATTAAAACAAACTTATATGCATAGGAAACATAGGTGCATAGGAAGTTTGACATAGGTTATTTTCAGGACACAGTGTTTTTGATAATATAACAGCTACAGCCAGTTTCTCTTCTGTTATTTCCTCAGATTCAGGATATTTTGAAAAGAATCTTGTCAGCCCTTCTCAGCCCTTTTCCATATTAGTACTGCTTGGGAAGAACTGGGCTGTTCTAATATTGTTACTGGTTCCCAAGATCTTTCCTGCTAACTGCAACAGTTTCAAAATCCTACATTTTTATAATAGAGAGTGACAAATATAGTCATAAAGTATGTGTTAAAAATATATTTAAACAAGATGTTGTTTACTACAATACTGCAGTTTTAAGATCTGTACCCAAAAGGAGGTTGTAGAGGCGTGGATGTCAGTCTCTTCTCCCAAGAACAGGCAACAGGACAAGAGGAAACAGCTTCAAGTCACTCACAGGGAGGTTTAGGATGGATATTAGGAAAAATTTCTTCACAGAAAGGGTTTTCAAGGCTTGGAAGAGGCTTCCCAGGGCAGTGGTGGAGTCACCTTCCCTGGGGGGATTTAAGAGAGATGTAGACATGGTGCTGAGGGACACGGGTTCTTGGTGAACTTGGCAGTGCTGGGTTAATGGTTGGACTCGATGATCTTAAAGGTCTTTTCCAACCTAAACGATTCTATCATTGTAGATGATAACTGGTATAGCTTGATTGGATTGAATAAGTTTAGTAATAGTCCAGTTTCTTATTAATACAGCTCCTGAATTTGCTCTTATTTACAGTTCTCCTGTGGCAGCTGACAGTTTCTTCAGCTTCTTCATTTGAAATGCTGCTGCAATGAATGTGGGTGACACCTGTCAGTAAAAGCTGCCTATTTTTTAAATCACCCTGTCGAAAAATGAGATCTGTTTCCTCACCTCATAGAGGGCTTGTGCAAACATTTCCTTTAGATTTATTTTTGAAGGCTTAGGTCCTTCCCCTGACTTCTGCTGTTATCAATGTTGGAAAGTCCATAAGCCCTAAATCCAAATGCTGTCTGAGTAGAACATGAAAAATACCATTCTGAGGCACCAGCATCTTCAACAACTACAGGAAACTGCTTGTAGTTGCAAGGAGGAAAGGTGGAAGGAAAACTTCGAGGAGTTAGATAGCTCCAGGACTTAGACTTCAGAAGTTGCAATATTTATTGCTGTACTTGGTCCTCACTTAGAAAGCATTGCTGCTTTATCCTGGGATAGAGATAATAAAAACCTGTCTGAATAAAAGATTATAATTGAGACCTGTCAGGTTGTGTAGTACCTGTTTAGCTGTCTATCCATGTGGAAAGCTTCTTACAGATCATTTCTCATTTCATTTTCTATGTAAAAAGCATTTAGAGATCTTTAAGAACTGCAGTCCTTTCCAAAAGATCTTTTTCCCGATTCAAACCAGCACTTTTTTTTTTGCCCAAACAGCTGTATCTTGAATTTTGCAGTCCCACTTCTTTTTGGCTCTGGCAGAAAACAACTCCTTCTCATGTGACAACTTTCAAACTGTTGCTGCAGAAATCAAACCAATTTCTTGAATTACATGGCTACCTCTTGGACTTCTTGCAGTGGTCTCCCATTTTCCATTCCTCTCTTGGAGACTTAGTCCCATCTGGCCTGTCATCTCTTAGAAACTGAGTAAATAATCCCCTCCCCAAACCACTTCCACCTCCATTTTGCCAAAGACTCTGAACTTAATTTTCTTGTATTCAGGTTTTACCACAAAAAAACTTTGAGCTTTTTTCTGTGTGGTTTTTTATGTACAGGAGGACTGTTCCAAAAACTTGTGAGCACTCTTCAATTTTTTAACCTCTAAATCTTCCCTTCAACTCCTAACAAAATACTTGAAGGGGAAAAAAAAAACAACAAAACAACAAAACAAACAAACAAAAAACTCAAGAAGAGATTTCAGCTCCAATTCATCCTGCCTACCTTTGGATAATTATTATTTAAATTAGGCCACTAGAAACAGTGGGTTGTCTTTGTCTATATTAATATTAAAAACATGAGCCTGGGGCAAGAAAATTTGGTATCTCACTACAGTTCCTTGATAATTCCAGCTCTTGATAGGTAGCTGGCACATTTGGCTACTCCATACGTATTTCCAAGGCCATTCCACTCTCACTCCATCCGTCTGAATCATACTTGGTGATTGTCCTTATTAAAACTGGGTCTTGTTTGGGCTTGGACTCTTCTGCAGAAGGGGCTGGAGCTGCTCTTGGAGTAGTCCAAGTGTCAGAGATTCTCAGCAGAGTTTGGCTCAGCATGTACATCTTAAATGGCTTTTATTTCCTTGTTTCCAAATGTAATGCTTTTAAACATGTTGAAACACTCCTGAAGTTTAAGTAATTCCCATGTTATATGAAAGCATTACAAAAAGCTAATAAATGAATGTTTTCTTGCCTTGTATAACTCAGAAATGATGGACCCTGCAAAAGACAACGTGATGCTGGAGGAATTCTTTTTCATCTCAAGTGGAAATACAAAATTTTTGCTCAGTTGTGGAAAGAAAAAGGAGAAAAAGGATATGGAGATGGATCCAAGACTCCACTCTGCTTTCAAGTTTCTATTAGTTCCAGATCTTTTATGCCCTAGACATTTGTAAGAGATCTTTGCCTGGAACTTATACTGACTAGACAGAACAGGACTAAATTGGTATTCCTTTCTGTTTGATGCATTATATGGAAACGTAGTTAAAGCTTTCTTATGCTTCTGCTGGGATACAGAAGAAAAAAAATGTAGTTCTCACATAGATACATCAAATATGTGTTTCTGTGAGGATTTTATAGTGCCTGGAGTTTGGGAAGGAGCAGAAAGGACCAGGAGAAATGCCACAGAAATGCTTGGGATTACAACTATGTAAATGTGTAACTACACCATCACTCTACTGAAAATACCTTTCTGACCAGTTTATTAAATCCTTGGGCTCTACTTTTATCCACTGGCCTTATCTTTTAATTTGTTACTAACAGATTAATTTGATGCACAATTAAAATCTATAGAAAAGTTAGGGCTGGGTTTTGGCAATAGGTTTCTTATTAGTACTTCTCTGTGTCAACTTTTCTCCCCTTTTCAGTCATTCTGGATGAAATTTGCTTGATTCAATATGCAGAAATCACTGCACACCAGGAATTTTAACGCTGACAGATGGTGTTCTGGAGAAGACCAGACTTGCCTTTTCCACTTAGTCAAGGATTTGTTTTTGTTGTGGCCAGGTGAATCAGGACTTCTCATCATAAAGAAATATCACAGCAGATAAGGGCTTCCCCCATTAGCCAGATATTAAACTAATTAGCCAGACTCTGAAGCTGCAGTGGCATAAGAATAATACTCATAACGCATAGTTTATGTCGTCTACTCTATTGTGGAGAATAAACTTTAAACATGCAAAATAACAACCTCTCCATCAACCTGAAATTAGAAAGGAAGTAAGATATGGAACAGACTTATGAAGTTGGACTAAAAAAGCCTGCCAATTCACAGTTCAAAAATAATTGATTTATCAGACCGCATTCTTTCCTCTGTGCTGAGGGAAAATCTCCAGGAAATACACTTCTTGAGAGATTTCCCTGTTTCTGTCTGTGTCAGAAAAGCAACAGAAATAACATTTCTGGTGGCTTCCTCCAGTCTCAAACTGTGAAAGTTATTTAATGATGTCTACAGTCATTGTCCCCTTTGTAGCTGGAGAAATTCCACTGTTGTTTTTTTTTTTCCCTCATTTTTGCACTTTACGAAAAGTGCAATGTCCAGAACCATTTACTATATGTAAAGATGTGTGCAATTTTTTTTTCTTAGCTAATCCATTATTCATATAATGAACTTTTGTACCTTTGGGGTGAAGACAAAAATATTGCAGAAACATTTGAGCCTTGATATTGCATCCTGTCTTTACCCAAAGGAAACACAAATGGGAGGACTCTAAGAAAGATAATTTTAATTATTTTTTCTTCATGGAGCCTTATTAATAAGTATGTAACAGTGGTGATCTTGTTGCTGCTATTTTAGACCTCTTGCTTTCCCATTAAAAATGTCTCTTTGCAATTTGTTTCAGAACATTTATTTCCTGGTGCTGGTGATGATGTCGATCAGAGCCCAGAAGGCAGTGGGAGAATAGCTGTTTTTACACCAAATGGTTACAGGTAAGAAAACAGCTTCTGTCTACTGAGAAATCAGTTCCTCTTCCAGGACAAAGGTAGTTTTGTCTTATCCTTCTAGTCCTCTCCTTTGAGCCCCCTGTAATTACAGTGAATATTTCCATAAGTTCCTGAACATGGAAAAGGCAATTACAAGTAACTGAAGTTTGATCTCAATGAGCTTTGAATAACCAAAGTTCATGAAGTAAACTGGCATAAATCTCAGAGGAATCAGCATTCACTTTAAATGTTTCCAAAATTAAATCCATTAATTAAAGTACTCTAACTTGAATTAGGAGTTTGTGCTGCAGCAATGCAATTTCCAAAATTAACGTAATTTAGTGGGACTACTTGGTTTAATTAGATGTGACTCTATGACACTGTATTTATAGTAATGATGTTGGATGGCTCGGTTGAAACAATAGTTTGTTTATATGAAGGACAAGACTTTCATTCCTTTCAAAATTATCTTTTTCCAGAAATATTCCTAAAAGAAATTATCCTTGTCCTTTTAATGTATGAAATGACACAGCCCCACTAGACTTCCCTCTCCTTGAGTTTAGGCTTTCTAATGCATAAACAAAGGTTGGATCTTATTGACATAGCACTTCATTTTTAAAATGGTAATTACAGGTGAATAATGAAAAAGTGTGAACAATTTTAAACAGTGATTAGCAGCATTTATATATTAGTGAAAAAAACACAATATGCCAAAGAAAATGAAGCTTATGTGGCCTTTCCACTTGTCTTACAAATCATCTACAAATTAATAGCCACTGACAGTTTCATAAAACAGTGTCAATCTTTATGATTACTGGCTGCTGCTCAAAGAAAGATGAGGAATGAGGTTTTATAGGAATTATGTATTCAAAAGCAAGCACAGAAGGAGGGGGAGGTGAAACAAAACACTTGCACCAGCTTTTAGTTAATCAACAAAACTATTATGTACATTATAGCACCACAGGAATTTGGCTACACCAAAATGAAATCCAATGTAATAAGTAGCAATTTATCATACAAAATGAGAAATGGATAATGTAAAATATGGTGGGTTTCCTTAAAAGGATCACTGAATATCAGAGGCCACAAAAAACTACTGTGGTTTAAAAGTTTCTGTGAAATCAAATGTTTCATTTCCATCACTTTCCATCCAGTGAACATTAGAGCATTGGGAACTATCGCATGCTCCAAGTCTTAAGGTTTACAAATACTAAGGGTTTTTTAAAGTTTCAGTGTTTATAAATCAAGGTGATGACTCAAGCTATTTTGGCTACAGTAACTACTAGAAAGACTATTTGCTTTTCATCAATGCATCAGCAGGTCGTCAATTACAATGAGGAGGCAACTTCTGGCATTTGATACAGATTTTAGGAGGGGTTCTGGAGGGGTTCAAGGCCAGGTTGCACATGGCTTTGAGCAACCTGGTCTGGTGGGAGGTGTCCCTGCCCAGGGCAGGGAGGTAGGAACAAGATCCCTTCCAACCCAAAATGTCCTATGATTCATCTCCACCTAACCTCAAGTATCTACATCTGAACTGACCACCTTGGAAACCTTTTAAAGCCAACATAGACCAAGCTGGTCTCATTGGAGTCAAGTGTGCAGTGTTCTTCATCCTAGAGTGTACATCCAAACTTGGGTAGATCAATCAAACCCTCATCTCTTTTCTAGTTCAGCCAGAAGCACCCTCATGGTCAGTTCCTAAAGAAGGTAAAACTAATTCAGGCTCTGAAAAATTCAAATCTACTTATACATGGTTGAGCTTGTGTGATCTTAGTGTTCCTGAAGGTACCGTGCCTATGGAAACACCTGGCACTTGGGAAACACTTCCATTGATATATAGGAAGCAATGCCTTCTGCTCATTCATTTTAAGAAGTGGCTATGGTAGAAGTAACTCTGAACTTACTAATGATCAAGTGTGCTGAGTAAAAAATTTTGGCACTTAAGTACTGGCTTTCCATGAGACCTTGAGCTGAAGAACAGCAATAGAAAAAAAATTATCGGAAAGAGGACTGCATAATTTTTTTATAATTTTTTTTCTTCCTTTTTTTTTTTAATTTGCAGCAATTCTTACATTGATAAAGTGACTAAGTATTTCCATTCCAACAACCATAACAAAAAGAAATTAGCAGCAGGTGAGATGTTTGACTAAGAGTTACATACACATTCTATCAAAACTGAACTGACAAAATACTGGAAGGGTATCTAAAAATGGGCTATGCCCTCATTCTTCACAGAGAACAAGTGTTTTATTGTTGCTTCCTTCACCAAACGCTGTACACACACATGTTGAATAATTCAAGCATCGGCCTCTTTCAACACTGGCCAGCACTTCACCAGTCTGTGTAGCCCATGGGGCAGGTTACTTAGGCACAATCGTCCTGATTTCAGAGGAACAGCATAAATCCATGCATCTGATTCTACCATACACTGATTTTCATTAGCATTTAGTTTTTCGGTACAGTACTTGACATAGACCTTTACTGAATTTCATCTGGCTGCTCTTCAGCCAATTCATCACGTGAATTTTGAGCCTGTTCTTCAAGGCCTTTGCAGGCTAAAACTCTTAGAAATCATACTCTGCATTCCCTAATCCAGGTTGCTGATGAAAATATCAACCAGCTGTGACTCCAGTTTGGACCTTTGTGGAGTCTCACATGAGACAGTCTTCTGGTTTGACACCAAACTCTGCCACAAAATGCTCTCTGTGCATCTGTGTTAGGGCTGTTCAGTTCAGCCCCCTGTCCTGCACTGCCAGCACCTCTTCTTACGTCCAAATGTGCACTGTCTGCTGCTGCCACCGTTCCTGCTGAGCTATTTGACCTGCAAAGAAAAAAAACTATCTGACAAACACATTTAAGGTCTTGATTTACCACTTTATTATCCTCTAAGTGCTCATAACTTGATTGTTTAACAATTCCATTTAATCAGATGACTTAACTAGCAGAGAACATTTTGCTCTCAAAGGTTTTCAAGGTGGCATCCAATTATGCCAATAAACTGCTATCGAAAATACATCCCCGTCGGCATGAATTGAAACACAGGGGTCCCCCAGGTCAGGCTGAAACTAGGCCAACTCCTACTGAATGAGCAGCTCTGGAAATGTCCCCAGTACAGACCTACACAATAACACGGTGACTCTGACCTGAGGGCAGGGGCTGGTGGCTCTGACCCATGTCCTGGGCATTCTGAATATATACCTGCTCTCTGGAAACAACCGGTTCAGGGACCTCCATCACTGCTGTTGTGCACTGGAGAACCTAAACTCACAGCCCACCAGGGATTCCAGCACACAATATGCTATGCAGGAAGACCAGTTTGGTGGCAAAAATATCTTCTTGTGGTCCAGAAGTCTACAGAACCCAGAGGAAACAGGGCAAATAAGCAAATTAACTCTGAAGCATTTTCAAGCTGTTCACTTTCCTTAGGTGATGGTAATAGTGAGAGCTTATGGTGTCCCACAGCAAACACAAATGGTTCTGTGCCACAGCCTGGCCCTGTGCCACAACTCCCAGCAAGGTTAACAAAGGAAAGCCCCGGGGCTGACAGATTTTAATGGAAAGCATCTGTCTCTGAATATAGCCAATTTCAGCATCCCTAAGAAACGTTACAAAACATCTGCCTTTTTTCCCCTGCAGACAGTGTATTCTTACTAGAATTTTATCAGCAGCCTTCCTCCCTATATGCCAAAATATAATCTATGTCTTAAAGCGGATTTTCTGATTTCCTTGCAGCCAAAGAACTGATGTATCTTTGCAGATGTGCAACAGAAAGGTAACGTGCTAATATCTTGGTCAGCAGGCACATAGCAGGTACCCGAGGTCTCCTTTAGCTCGTATGTTTTGCTTGGATTTCTGAATGCTATTTGAATAAAAGGGACGTGGTTTTTTTACGTTTAAAAGGAGAAACACGTTTTAAAGATATTTGTGGAATCCCTGCAGAATTGACTGTTGAGTTCCAGACCTTCACGCCACCCACAGCCTCAGCAGGGCTCTGTGTCACTAGGTGGTACCACAGAGCAACGGCGACAGCTCCAGCGCTCCCCGCTGCTCACAGGGGACCCGCCGGATTATTCTATCTGATTTTTTCGGATTATTTTATCTGAATTTATCAGATTATTTTATCTGACTTCCGACGTGCTGTAGGCTATAGAAATCCAACAAGGAGCCAATGCCTCACTCCAAAACTGTGCTTCAACAAAAGCATATTTTTAGATGTAGGTTTTGGCCTCAAGCAAAGTTTTAAAAAAAAAAAAATAATACTGCAAGTCCCTAATTTCCCTTTCTGATAACATAAAACAGTTTGTGTCCCAGATCTTAATCTCTCTGTAAAATAGTTTGGGCCATTTAAACAGAAATAAGATAAAATGCCTACTTCAATTCAGGGTAAGCAAAAAGATGCATGTTCCTGGGAAGGCAGTGAACCAGACCAGCACTAAATTCAGCGTGACAGTGAATTCTCGTTAAATGTCTCCTCATTACAGCACCAGTATTGAAAAAAGCTTTTGCCTTTTATGGATGCAGGTACTCTGATGCCACTACACCTCAATTCCAGTTACACCACTTTTACTTTTGACTGACTTTATCATCTCCAGCCTGTCCTTTCTGCAGACAACCAGTTTTCTACTGCCTGTGTAGAAGGTTGCATCATGTCAATTTTTTAATTCACTTCCTCTAAGTGTGACTGTACACAATTCCTGCTGTTCACTTTGCGCTTCCCACCGAGAGCTCTAAGCTCCACACTAAGGAGCAGGTGAAGCTGGGTGCAGGCTTTCAGGGGTTGTTGTTCAGCAACAGGGCCCGAGCTGCGTTACAAGAGGGGAAGGTGCTGCTAAACCCTCTTCAGCTTTGTGATAAATTCAGACCTTCCTGTCTTTACTGCCACCCCCCAGCAAATACTTCCTGTGGAAGCAGGTCAGGAGTGCTTATGGACACAGTCATAGCAGAAGATCTGAAGAGCTGGTTCCTTGGGCGGTGTATGACCCAAGCTGGGAAACCACAGGCTCAGCCCCAGCCCCAACCACCTCCAGCCCCAGCCTCAGGTGGCTGCCAGGGCCGGCCTCAGTGTCTGGACCTCAGAAACTCTTCTGGAAACGGCTTCTGGGTAAAATAATGACCAAAAGGCATTTGCTGGTGTGAGCAGGAAAAAAGACTCTAGTTTATCAATTCCCCCTGTACACAAGAAAGAGAGATTTGGTGTGTATCTATAGATGAACAAGTTCTGTTAGTGAAATCTTACTCCATTATAATTCAGTTCTTCCTAAATTGAGGTAAGGTGTAAAACCAGTCAGAATAAGTAGTCAATATTTTACAATATTCATGTTTTTTAAAAAAAAATTTAAAAGATGTTCAAAGCATGGAGATCAAGGTATTCCATTTCGGAATGGTAAAACCCAGAACACTGCAAGAATACTTTTTTCTTGTTTCAGCCAGAATCAATTTTGTCAAAGCTGACATGTTTCAAAATACATTTCCAGTTTGAAGGGATTTGTTGAGTCTCCCACCCAGACTTGGTTTTTTTCCTGAATATTTTAGAGCTTTCAGACTGGATTAATCAGTTTATGCGACCTTCTCACATCCAGAGTGAAGAATTGTCTTTGATTATCCAGAGGAGACGAGAGGGGTTCCTCCCCCTGGAGATGAGCAAGTGAAGTCAAAAGACCTTGAGTTAGACTTTTCATTCCTTCCTGTGCAATTTCCAGAGCCACGCTCTATTTCTGTATGAAGTCCCCGTGGGTATCTATGAGCTAAGCAAACACACACTCAGAGCTTCCTTATCATCAGTAATGAAGTAAAGGTCAATTTTTATATGAAGCCAGTGCTTGTGACTGTCAGGAATTAAAAAGGCTTGTATCATTTGCATCGTAAGTAAGGGATGGCAAATAACAGGTATGATAGGAGCAAAGACTCTGTCTTCCACTTCAATTAAAAACACAGAACTTGTGAGAGCCAGATCGGAGCCTCTGTTTTGTCTCTGTGATATCTAGTTCTGGTAAAGCACCCCAACCTGAACTCTGGTACCTTCTGGCTGGTTCCACTCAAAAAAGAAGATCCAGCTGGTGGCCTGGAGGAATAGCTGTTAGCATTTCCCAAGGAATGTGTGCTGGCAGCACAGCAGGAAAAAAATCAAGACTGGCAAAAAAAAGAGCTCATCCATAGCATCCTTGTGATACAGAATCCTGTGGTGACCCAGCACATTTACTGGTTTCATTAATGACCCTGGCCCCATTAGAAATGAGGGAATAAAATTGGCTGGTGACATAGGATGGAAGATGCTGGGAATACAGATAAGCATCGGAATACCTCGCTGCAAGAACTAGATGACCCAGAGGGCAAAAATAATAGAAATGAAATGAAATGTAACAATGCTACGTGCAATGCCATGAATTGAAGGGTAAAAACTTCTGCTGTAAGCGGGAGAAGCTCATTAGCTGGAAACAGCAAACAGAAAAAGATCAAGATACATGAGGTTATCACAAGATAGTCAACAGCCATAGATGTGATGTGGTATGAAAAAAGCAAGCATGACTTAGGATGTATCAAGAGGGTTTTCTAGGAGAACCAGAGCAGTGATGGCATATAGAGTTTCCAAAGCAGAAGGCTGGATGGCAAAAAAGGCAGAGAAAATGTGTATATTGAAAAGTATAAACTCACACTAATGAAATCAGCTCTGCAAAGAATATGGATTGTGGATCGCCAGCCTCAGGGATGTGGCCTGAAGAGAAAAAATCTTCACCTCCTGTTTAAATCAAAATCACCTCCTTGTCTTATTTTAATCCAAAGGCCACTTAAATCACAGTGTTCCAATGGGATATATAGACTGCTTGCTTAGTCCTTCTATTAACCTCACTCAAAAAGTTTATGAAAATGGTGTCCTGGAGTGTCCCATACTGTTTATAATGGGTCCTGTTCTTTGTTTCAGCACCTGTGTTTCGTCAAATGACAGGAAAGTGTAGAACTGGTACTTCCACTGACTGACCTTTATTCCTGCTTTTGCTATTGATATTGCCAGTGAAGCATGCAGAACAAACATAGGCAGGCAAACTTTTTAGGAGTTTTAGGAAAACCCTTTCAAAAAATGTGATTCTGTTAAAGTCACCTCTCACCTTGGCTCATCAACTTAAAATTCATCTGGCAATTTTCCATTTGTAAATGCAGAAGTTATTTGGTTGTTGTGTAGGGTTTGGGGTTTTTTTTGCTCCGTATTGCTGTATCGGTCAGGTAAACAGTGCTAGGATGAAACAGAAAATCATTGGCAGTCTAATTTTCCTTGGCCAGAACAGAGCACAGTACAATCTTTTCAAAAAATGAGTAATGGAGTAATCTATGAAAGTGTACAGAAATTAATAATCATTATTCCATATTGCTATGTGCTACTTGCCCTCTGCAAAGATATAAAGCAGAAAGTAAAAAATCAGAAAAATCAGAAAGTCAGAAAGTTCATTATTCCACTCATGCTAATTAATAGCTACTAGTACCCCTAAAACTTTTAATTAATTTCTAAGTGACTAAGGTCATCGTGACTTTTACCTAAATAACTTGTGTTTCAGTGTAGGTTCCAGCCAGTGATGCTGAGTAGCAACCATGGAAGAGAAATTGAAGAGAAAATTACAGAGAAAATATTAAAGACAAATATCAGAGTGAACATCACCACAAATTTCATTTCCCCCTTTTTTTTTTTCCATTTTAATATGCATCCCATCATTTTTAAGCTGTCAGTATTTGTTGTTGAGAAGTGGGTTAGGTGCGTTTACACACCTTTTCTTATTTCCAACTTCTCCCACAGCAGTTCAGGCTGGTGACCGCAGGGAGCAATCTGAGCACTGTGGCTGTGAAAGCTCTCCTCACTGCCACCGCACTTTGGACTTCGGCTAAGGGAAAAGGAAAAGGAAAAGGAAAAGGAAAAGGAAAAGGGGCACCTCCGGAGTGTGGAGGCTATAGGAGGTGAGTGTCAGAGGCAGACTGAGAAGCAGACGAGCAGGGCAAAGGCTGATTTATGGCCTCAATTTGAGCCAGGGAAGGTTCAGACTGGATATTAGGAACAATTTTTACATGGAAAGGGTTATCAAGCCTTGGAATGGGCTGCCCAGGGAAGTGGTTGAGGCACCATCCCTGGAGGTATTTAAAAGATGGGTTGACATAGTGCTTAGAGACATGGTTTAGTGATGTTTTTTGTCGTAGTTAGGTTGGTGGTTGGTCTAGATGATCTTAAAGGTCCCTTCCATCCTGGACAATTCTATGATGGAAAAGCAGAGCAAAGGCTGACAGAATTACTTCGAGAAACATCTAGGGCAGCAGGGAGCAATCCAAGAGGCTCTGAGGATGGATGAGGAGGAAAGGAAGAACAACCGGAAATTAATTCTCCTTATATCTAGCTTTAATAAATGTCTCAGTCCTCTCCTAAAGCTATCCTGCCTTATGTAGATTTAAGAGGGGTGGGTAACAAAAAGGCCCCTGCCTTGTAACACAGGAGGGGATGGTACACACAGAACAACCAGCTGAAGGCTGCAGCCTCTGTGATGCACAAACCGAGGGACTCTGAAGCAAAACTTGTTGCATTCTCAGCAAGCCAGTCTGTTCTTATTCCTACAGGGTGTTAACACTTAGCCTTGAAATGTGTCTGAGTGGCTTACAGTTTAATTGTTCTAATTTGCACATTTAATTCTGAAAGAATTATTCACTGCAAATATCTCTCTCTCTAGGGCTGTCAGTCCTGTCCTTCCATTTAATGAATATACAATATTAATATAGCTGCAACTTTCTCTGCTCTCATGAGCTTTCAATAGATTGTGTAAGTATTTTTGTGTGGATTTCCTTTTATAAGCAGTTCTAACCACTGTTTAGATCTAGGTGAATAATACACAGTAAGTCATTTATTGTGGAATTTAATCGCCTTCTCTACAAACAGGTAATAGGTTGTAATTTTCTCAAGCATTCACTTTCACAAATAGCCATGCAGCAGTTGATATGAATGTGCATATTCAGACCTTTATCAGAAAGCCAAAATGCTGGTTTGTGTCCAAGTCACCAGTCATTCAAGCTTCTCCTTTGTTTTGGGTGTATGTATGCCAGGTTTCTGGTAGGAATGATTATAGGTTTGAAGCTCCTTTTCCTTGTATGTGCTCCCACCAGAGCTTGCCAGTCAGATCCCTAAGTAACGTTGCAGTCAGGAGGTTCTACTGGTGAGCATGTTCCCAGCTCCTCTGTTAATAGAAATACTTTTTAATAACCAGATGAATAGGTACAGTCTGGCAATTCTGTTACCTAAATGAAAAAACAGGGCTGAAGTCTCTTTTCAGTTGTTCTAGAGATTAAACCCTTAAAATTCAACCAGTCTTGTTGCCTTTTCTTGGATTCTGATGTCACGATGTTTAAGTATAGCTAAAAATCAGTACTTTAAATGTAGAAGGCAGGCAGAGGTGTTTGCAGGTTAAGTGACTGCTGCGATTTCTTGTACTGAGTCCTCAGTCATCTTGTATCAACACAGAAATACCACAGAAATGCTTTATAAATTGAGTCTTCTGTATTCCTCCAAAAACATTATTTTGCTACAGCAGACCAAATAATATCTGGCAGAGGATATGGTGTGATTCATGTTGGCTGAACTGAATACTGAGGAGGTGGATTTTTAGTGATAAGAATGAAATAGAGGCAGCATATAAACACATTCACAGGTGATGCTGTAAGGATGGAATGAGAAGGATTGGATTAGCAGAGATAGCAAAGGAAAATAACTTCTTAAAATGTGAAAGGAGGCATAAATTATTGTTCTCTAACAAATGGGCAGCATCCGACTTTACTACCGGAGAAACGCCTCAGCAGGAGGCTGGGCTGGCTCCTGGGATTTGGCTCCAGCTCCCACGTTCCCTTCCAGCTCCCCTTGTGGGGTCCCCAGGCTCTGGGACTCAGACAAGGGCACTTGTCACCTCGTCAGCCCACTCCACCCTGCGAGTTAGAGCCTGGCACCTGGCCTTCCTCTGGGGACACCTCGGCTCCTGTTTGCCATCCTTTCTTCCTCTTCCCTTTTGCTCCCAATATTGAGAGCTACCTGCGAGACTGTGCTTGGCCAGCAACAAAATTTTCCCAGCCTAAACCCCCCCAGGGCTAGCAGCAGTGACCTCAGCAGTGCCTGGGGGGCTGAAGGCAAAGCCACCGGCTGAACTGCAGCCAGTTAAGGAAGGTGGTGTAAGTACAGATAAAGCCAGGAGAAGCACATGGAATATCTTGGGAGAAAAGAGTCTCCAGTAAAGCAAAGCTCCCCAGCAAAGCTGAAGGAAGTGAGCCCTGCTATTGCTATAGTGGGGCAGGGGAGGAGGAAGGGGCAGAGAAGCAGAAGAGAGGATTTTTGGTTCAAACTACTCAGCTGTGGGCAGACGGTTAATGCCACTTGATGTCCTCATCTCTGTGCAAGCGCCATCCAAAGTTTGGACTGTGAGGGGGAGGAAGACTAATGCGAACCAGAATGAGTTGCATTTTTAAACTGGAACTGATGACTAAGGAAAAGAAGATAGAGTCAGTGGGGATTAGAGCTCAGCCACCAGCCACGCGCATCTTGGAAAATGCTGTGCTCTGTGACCAATGTGATGAAAGGCACTGAGGAAGAGTACAAATATTTGCATTTTGGCATTTTCCCCAGAAGCTTCTCCAAAAAACTCTTGCAGCTGAAGGAAAGGAAAGACTTCCACCACGATGGTGACATGCAGGGGGGGGGCAGGAGCCTTGTGGGGAAGGAACTGGGTACCCCAGGACAGCAGGTTCCCGGTGGGTTCAGGACAGCACATTGTGTGCATCACGTGCCCTTGGTCCCAGGTCTGCATTTGGCAAAGTCTGGAGCAGGCAGAGAAGCACCACCACTGATTTACGCTCCAGAGACAACATCTGCCACCTTGGGCGCTTTTTAACTGTTGGGAGATCACATCAGAGTTTTTAAAACAGTTTCCCAAAGAGTTTTCCAGCAGTTTATATAGTGCCTGCTAAACAAAGCTGTGGGTATGACATCTTCCGTACACTGCTGGGCTTTGTGGAAGGTTCCTTTCCTGTTTGCAGTGAAGGTTTCCCGACCTGTTGTGCCGCACCGCATGGCACACCCTCGGAGAGCTGTCAGCTCCAGTGTCACACACACTGAAGTCAACCCAGCTGCCTATGTCAACCAAACCCCCAGCGCAGCACCACACTCCCTGTAGCACTTACAGTGTCTCACTTCAAAGCAGATTAGGCACCTCCAGGCTGTTACGCCCCACAGACAGTGTGTCAGTGCTAACGAAGCTTTGGAAAGTCTCAATTTTATCTATGAAATACAGGCGCTTCTTATATTTGTCTCTCTTTACGGGTGACAAGGGCTCACGGCTAACGCAGCGTCATTAAATACAGAGATAGGAAGGTGGTTATTTTGTCATTCAGAAGAATAATTAGGCTACTGAGGGCTGCTCCGTGGAAGCCAGGCTGGCGTCGCGCTCCCTGTGCCGGGGTGATAGCTGGGGCTGCGTGTGGTGGGCTGAAACGGGGGGGCTGGGAGGGAGACATACTCACCGAGGATGTAAATGGGAACTGCACCCAGCTCTTCTGGAAGGGAAATTAATCAAAGCTGTGAGAATTTTGGCAGAAGATGGCAAATGTTTGTAACCAAACTTTTTGTTAGAAAAATAGATTTAATCCCCTCACATTTCATGCATTGAATATCTCCAGGGACTGGGCATCTCCTACCTCTCTGACCGTACGTAAGAAACTTGATATTAAATATCCCTAGAGATTCTCTGAAGTTTTCCTGCTCTCAAGGGTTCAGAAGTGTGTGTGATCTTGTAATACCATCAGAAAGTCCTTTCAGGCTCTCAGGTTCATTTCAGGAGATTAGATCAGGTTCCTGGGTCTTAACTCCTGTAAGAGACTATATTTATTTTCAACAAAAGCATTCCCAGGAACTGTTTCTTCAGAAAAGCTTTTTTTTTTTCTATGCTTTTATTCCTTCTGGAATAAAAAAGCCCAAACTAACCCCCTCAGACGGAGAGTTAAGCCCAGGTGACAGATTTCATGGTGTTGCAGTATTAGTAGCGTGGCTTTCTGTGTGAGGTTGTACATGGCGAAGCACGTGAAGGAAGAAGGACACTGAGCAAAATGAGATGAAGTATTTTATTGTTCAGCACAGCAAAGAGCTGATCTCGCCCATTGAAATTAATAGAATTGTTGCTACAGATTCATGGATGTGAAGAGTCTGAGTCAGTCCTGATCTGAATAAAAGTAAAATCATCTTTCCTAAGAGCGCTTGAGACTCTGACAGAACATTTTCCATCCGTGCTGGTGATCATATGGACCCTCTCTTAATACACTGTCATATTGGGGTTTTTGCTTTTGAGACCAAAAGATATTAAGAGATGCATAAATACTTGCATTAAGGTGAAAAAAGCAAAACCAGGCAGTAGCAGAACAGTAAGACTCAGAAGACAGATGGCTTTACAGGCATATCAGGGTGTCCAAAGAGCCTGGTCACCTTGATGACAATGACCTTTCTTGGCAAAAGCTTCACTTTTACTCTCTGCCGCATATATCTCCTGTCCTTCTTTTGCAATTGTGCATCAAAGAAAACCCAGCATTTTTAGTACTGTTTGTTGATGTTATTTCTACCTGAGGCCTTTGCCGTTCCCAGTCCTTGTACAGGAGGGTGGGCGCTCCCTTTCTGTCCTTGCAGCACAGCCCCAGGCTGGACCAGCAGCAGAGCTCCCAATCCAAACTCCTCTCTCGCCACTGGAGAGTCAGCCGGCCCTGCTGGTGTCCTGCTGGTGTCCCACTGGTGTCAGCCGGACTGGCCACCGCCGCACTGACCACAGGCCTGTGACAGTAGAGCCCACTGTCCCCAACCCACAGAGCAAGGCACACATGCAAACGGCATTTATTTTCACCTCAGATCTGAATATACCATCCCCAAGAGCAACCTGCGACGCAGAAAGAAAAAGAAGCGAGGTTTTTCATTCCAGGTGTTTTGCAGAATGAATTTCAAGGGAGCAGTAAATCCTATCTCCCGGAGAGATACATACCCATATGGATTAATGTATGGCCACCCGTCTGCCCGCAGCCCAGAATTTATAGACTCAATTCAGCAAAGAACTCCTCCTGTCACAGGAGGCTGTAGCTCTCGGTAGCTCTCAGAAACCCATCAGCACTTCCATAATCACATTTGCACTCATTGTAATGGGAAAAATGAACTATTTATTCTTGAAAAGGAGAAATACGTTTGGGCACGTCCAGTGAAAATGGAAGCTACATCATCTGCAAAAGATGTCCAGTAAATACACACTGGAGGTGTCATGGCTGGGTATGCAGAAGCTGAGGAGAGAGTACGGTCCGTATTGACTTCTGGTTTATTTTACTGCAGCCAGCTAAAAGTCAGAATCTTAATACCCTATAGTATCTTTTTTAAAAAAATAGATAGATATTTCATTGAGCTTGTTGGCCAGTTTTAGTCAGAAGGGTAGAGGTCTCAGTTATAATTAAGTGCCTACAAAATCTATGAAAGGGAAGAGAGGAAAGGTCACTGTGTGAATATCTGCAGATTCCCTCCACCACCTCTGGGTACAAGCACTGATGTTGTGCTGGAGGTCCCCTGTGACTGCAGCAGCCTGGGCTCCAGGGCAAGATGCCACAGGAACACAGGGCAACCTGGAAGCCCCTGGCCAATATTCCCACTGCATTTTACATAGAGGAACGAGCTGTAGCCAGGCTCCACTGGGATTCTGCTGCTCGTGGAGCTACTTGGTTCCAGGCATGTTCCTTCTTACTTCAGAACTCCAGGAGCAAGAACTTTGTCAAGAAGGTGCAGGTACAGGATAGAGTCTCCAGAGCTGCTGACTGTTGCCTTGCCCTCCCTGTGCCACAGAGATCCTTTGGGCTACCCCAAAGTAGATTTTATCTGACATGATGACCCTATTTATCCTTGAAGTGCCCTTTCCTAATACCTACTTTCCCCACCCCTATAGATCATTTCCTGCTTTGGCAGTGAGGTCCTCTTATTAACCAGGTTTTAGTAAAATAATAATACAATAAGCCTTGGAAAATACAATAAGCCATTTTTAATTTTTAATTCATCGTTGAATTTTTCACCAATACCTAAAATGTATTTAGTGACAAAAGATAAAAAAATGCTAGACAATGACTCCTCTCCCAGAGGCAGACTGGTGATGACAACCCATGCAAATAGCACTGGGAACCTTCTGTGATGAGAGGCTGCCAAATGAGAAGGTCATAGGAAAAGGAAACTGGTTCATTTATTCCTTACATTGCTTACATTAAGGTAACACCTTCCCAAAGGTGCTTCCCTCCCTTACCCAGCCACTGCTGTTCGACCACCTTTTCCTTTAGCAGTGATGCTGAAAGGGGTCAGCGACAGGTCTCAGGTATTGATAATACCCTAGCTATTCCCTATATTCATATTACCTACAAGAGATGTCAATTAGCTGTGATAGCTATCACAGGTACGAATAACACCCTACAGAGCATCCATGTGACGTGTCCTCACTCAATCACTACTCTGCCTGGACCGAGATGGGTATTTACAGTTGAGCTCTCAGGAGACTGCAAAAGCCCATTAGCTCTGACCCTGTGACACTTCACAGGAAAGAAAAAAAAATTATAAAAATCGGAGCACTGTGTTAATGAAGAATGACTCTCAAATTAAAACGTAAATATTGATTCTCAAAACCTCAGCTAGGAGGCTGTTTTGGCTGGCTCTGAACAGAAGCCTCTCGGCCCAAATGGAGACAAACCGGAAGGGTACTGGGAAAAATAAAATGAGCTAGAGCTAGGGACCAGCTGCTATTTAGTATTTGAGGAACAATCTGACATTCTGGATTCCTGGAGCAAGAAGTGAAGTTTCTGCCCCGTGAGGCTGAACTGCTGTGGCTGACACTGCCTGTGGAGAAGTGCAGGAACCAGGAGCAGTGAGAGCTGCAGCCCCAGGCGGGCACAGGGGGGCAGCCAGCTTGAAGTCAGATGTCAGAAAAAATGACGTAGGGAGTACAACTTCAGAACGGAAGGACTTCCTAGAAAAGCCGAAAGAGAAAATCCAGCCTGGCATTACGGGCGTTGCTGCAGAATTGCCAAAGGTGAGCTGTCTGCAAGAGACCCCTCATGCATTCAGGTGGCACAGTCGGTGTGGAACGCAGTGTCATCTCCCCATTTCTCACCCCCTGAGATCCACCGCAAAGCACACAGCCCAGTGAGGAAACTGCACCATTTTTAACATAAGGCTTAATTATCAAAGAAAGTGAAAGAAATGACCTCGAGGGACACTTGTTTTGGTGTTGGGGTTTTTTTCCCCTAATGAAAAATGAAGAGGTGGAGCAGTGGTCAGGGAAACACAAATCTGCTACAGCTGAAAAAATCCCTATTTGGAGTTCTTATATAGTAGAAATTCTAGAAGACGAGACTATTTTCAGGTCACTCAAGACACAAATCCAAAGCTCAGGCAATCCAGAGAATACTAGTCATAAGTTATGTAAAAATTCCCAGAAGAAGATGAAAGCAACAAGAAGGAAAAGGCAAGGGAAAAGCTTACTCAGCACATTGGGAAGGGGGGAACTGCAAAGACCAGCAAGGAATGTGGGTTTATTTGAGAAAAGTGCACTATTCAAGGTGGAATACATGAGACTTTTTTTTCTCTAGAGAAATAGAAAATAACAAGCAGGAGACCAGTGTCAGAGCTAACAGAGATGGAAATAAATGGGAGAGAAAACCATTAGTTCTTCCCGAGGCAACCCCAGTTACTAGAACTGTCCATGAGTGGAAGGATTAGGTCTCTGAGACTGAGAATATACTTGTCTCGGGCTGCAACATGATCAGCCCAGGCACTGACAGTGACAAATGTACACAAAAAAATGTGCTGTGGGAATTTACAAAGAGACATCAAACCCCATTTAGTTGTGAACATGACACAGTAGGAACCAAGAGGCATCTGTCACTGCAAACAAACCCACTTCCAGACTCCCGAGGCCCTTCATCACTTCCAGCTCTTTGATTAAACTGAAACGTTGTCACCTATGGCTTTTGCCTTCAAAGCAGAGTTTACAGAACCAAAGGTACGGTTCTCTCCAGCAATCGGAGTGCAAATGGTTGGGAATCTGCAGACACACCGTACTTATTTCCCTTGTTACTTTGCCTTTTAATTCAAAGCTTTGCAATAACCTGCCCACAATTTTCCTGAACTGAGGATTTTGTGCCCAGCAAGCCCCAACACACAATAGACATTCTGAAAATGCGTCCTGCTTTTGCCTGAGGCACACCTTATACTCCCCTTCATCAGGAACCCAGAAGGTGCACCCTCTGAAGATGAGAAGTGAGGTAGGCTACTAAGCTGATAAAGCCTGGCAGGCACTTCTCTTCGCTTAGTCCTAAACAAACGCTTAAAAATGGTCAGACATTTTTCCAGCAGATGTGCTCGTGTGACAAGCTAATGCTGGTTACTGCAGCGGCTGGTGTTACATAGAAGGTTGTAGTGTTCTGCTGAGATCTTTCAACAAAACAAAGCTCTGATGTGACATACCAGATATTGCTGACAAAATAAAGACCACCGCACAACTCATCGTGTCCTGCTCCAGTTTTCTTCACTGTCTCATTGAATGCCCAACTCTTGTATATTTAAAACAAGCAAAACCTGTCCTCCTCGTAGAAAGCAGATGGAGTAGTTCTTATCAGATACAGGTGGTGACAAAGAAGCCATAACAATACACCAAGAACAGCTATTTAATAAACTAAGGTCTTAATAGGCAGCAAAGTGAAATAAAACTAAGTTAAATAATGATCAACTTAGATCAAAGTCCCAGGGAAGGTAGAAGAGAGCCTTTCAGAGCTGAGGGCACAGAAGTGCCCTTACAGTACGTGTTTGGCTGTTGTCAGAGTCTTCATCCTCGGTCCAATGAACCTCCTGACACGCTCTTGACATGCTGGAACCACGGCCGGCGCAGGAGGCTGGGGAGCACTATTTGTGTGTCACTCACCACTCTCACAGCAGGCACCAGGGAGACCTGGACTGTCCCTCAATCTCGTCACCCCTTGTGGCGGGGCAGGCTCCGCGCTGATGTCCTGTCCTCGAGACCTCAGATTTGTCAGGCACAGTCTTACAGGACTATGGAGGGCACCGGAGACAGGAGAGTCACTATTTCAATCACTTGTTAATTAGAGCTTTATCTTGGACACGAGGATGAGCATAACTACTTGGTGGCATAAATGGGACTGTGATTCATGGAACCAAACAGCCAGGGGATGTCAGGAAGCAGAGCACGGAGTGCAGCCTCCTCAGAGAGCGGGAGGCTCTGCTCTTCCCATCTCACAGCAGGTGCCAGAAGGTTTCAGCTGGATCAAGGACCAGTTGTGCCGAATTATCTCTCTTGGCCACAAGTGGTGTCCAGCATGACAGCTTAGATGGCTGGAGTTCAGCAAGGCAAAGGCCACTGTTGGTTCCAGAGCTCGAGGAACTGGGCAACTGACCCTGTGCTTAAGACAACACTGCTTGATTCCAGCCCATGTCCCTTCCCCTTCTCTGCAGCGGTGCCGTTACAATATTGACTGAGGGGAGATCTTCAGCTGAGTTCTCATCAACCTCTCAACTCACTTCCTGAGAGTTACCCAAGCTCCTCTGGTTATCTTTCATCATGAAAAAATAACCAAAGACAAGACAGGATGGAAACATTGATCTCAGTGTCTCAAGAAGCAGGAAAAAACCCACCTTGAATGGTTCTAACAGCTATTAAAAATGTTCAAAGCAAAATAAGCAAGGATGTATTTCCAGTTGTAAGAACAAACCCATGACTTGGCAGTTTTGCACGTTGCACAAATAAAAGAAAGTATCCAAGACCCTGCAGCCTGATAAAGCAATGTCTTCATCATCTTCCACTGTCTTCAACATCTCCACTGAATGAACTGCTATTAAAAACCAATTCCCTCCTGAACGCTTGTTCCCTTGGCCAAGTGTCTCTCTGCATAAGCTGCCATTGAAGATGGCTGAGAAGGTTGTTCTGGCAAGTCACAACTTCTTCTTCTCGTGTATCTTGCTCTTTAACAGCCAAGTGGGTTATTTTAAGTTCATTTCACCTTTAAATCACCGATCTAATGCTAAGCAATGCTGTGGTCATTACTGCAAACGATATTTTAACAAGAAAACCTCTTCACTAAATCCACGATGATACACTTCACCACTTTTTACACGCTTTATGCCACCGCGCTGTGCCCTTTGCTCACTGGGCTTTGCTTCCACTGCCACGTGGTTGTATGAAGCTGTTCACAGAGCTTTGTAGAAATCTGGAACAAGTGTGTATTCCCACCCCCTGCTGTGGAGAAACTCTAACGTTTTGTGCCATGCAATGCTCAAAGGAGAAGGTTCTGCCCTGTGTCTTTTTCTGTGCCTGGTTTTTGGAGAATGGGATCATGGCTTTCTCTCCCAGTACAAACATGAAGAGGTTGGGAATTCCTCTGCCCATTCCAAGCTCAGTCCATGCACTGCTTTTCACCCTGATCCAATTAATCTGACTGCTTAGAATTCAGCATATATTTCAGCACGATGGCTACACTGGGGTGGCTCTGACTACTGCTTCCGTACTCCTGTACCAGAATTCCCACACTTGTTAAACCTTTTCCTTTTTTTTTTTTAAAGCTTTTCTCATATACCAGACACTAAAAGTTTTCTTATGTTGGCATAAAAGTCTCTAAAAGAAAGACAGTGAAAAAGAGGATTCAGTCACAAACATTTTGGTTCCCAAGTTACAAAAGAATCAAAGAAAATACGTTGCTTGTTTTAAAGATTGTTTAGGCAACTTCTCTTCCCAAAAGTGACATTTTTTAAAAAAAATAATCACTTCCAAGTCCTAACTTCAGCTCAGCCATAGAGCATGCAATATATTCATGAGCCGACCTTATCATTTCAGCAGCAGGTTATGCTGCCACAGCTAGTTTTAAAAGCAGCAATTCTCAAAGTCATAGTTCCTCCTAATTCAATTTATTTTGAATTGATGTCTCTAAATAGGGTTCTGGCTCTCTATAATTACTGGGGCTGCTCCCAGACACCTGAAAATAGTCACCTATAACTTTGGCTGGCTCAAGGTCTGAAATGGAACTCCAATGATTATTATTTTTAAACTGACACATTAGCGAGATTCCGATGCTGAAAAATATCAATATAAAGCATAATTAAATATAAATAATATTATAATAATAATATAATATAAAGCACTATTTTTAAGATTTCTTTGGAGATGGAGCACAGTGTGACTCCACAGACTCAAGACTCTGGAGATCTTAAAAATGGTGCTTTCAGTCTCCCATTAGCAAATTAAAAGTCCACTTTTCTATAGTAAAGCTCAGCAGGAAAGAGTAAGTGGTTTGTCCCTACAATTCAGGTAAAGATTCATTACTGCCTAATCTTACTCATTGATTAAGCTCAGCCTCCTAAGCACAGCATAAAAAGGAGGGAGCTTTTTAAGAAGGAGAGTGTCAAGTGTACCCTTCTCATACTGGAAAGCAAGGGTAACAGCTTCTCTATTGCTGGCTATGGCCTGTGTTTCCCAGGAGATTCGGGGGAAATAAAAGACTTTGGTAACGCCTCCACCCTCCTGTGTGTGAGGGGAGGAGGAGGAGAGGCTGAAATAAACAGCTCTGAAATTCCAGAAGGAAAAAAGAAGAGTTGCTCTTCATCAGAAAGACTGTTGCAGCCTGTCATCTCAGAATGAGAACTGCAGAAGATTTATTACCAGCCTTTCAGAGTGAGGGCGATCTCTCTTTGCCGGAGACTCTGCCTTTAGGTTTCCTTCTGTGGAGGAACACGTGCAATCTTGGCCGTCTCGTCCAGCTCCTCTGGGGCTGCCAATCAGGACTTTCTGCTCTGGAGAAGGACTATGTCTTAATTGCTCGAGGTTGGCTTTGCACCACGTGACAGCCTTCTCCCTCCAGGCTCCCGGGGCTCCTGGGGTGAAATAACGGGAGTCATTGTAATGCTGCAGAGTATACGTAATCCATTAGAAAGCAATTTCATTGGAACGTTTTTAATCATCTTAAATTGCAATCAATCCCTAATGAACATCATAGTAAGAACAGAGGTAATTTTTTGAAACCCTTTGGTATTCCTCAGTAAAATACAAGCTATACAACTTGCAGCTTGGGCAAGACGCCCTGATATTGCTCCAGAAACCTCTAGAGGAACATGTAATCCTTCTGTACCTGAGAGGTTTTAACCAGACTCTTACCTTTTTGGCTTTTACTCCTGAACCCCTTTCTCCTGCAGCATGCCCAGCAGGGACACCTGAAGACACACGTGGCCACGGAGGACTCCTGCGGTTAGGGGTGCGTGGGGAGGTGGTCTCTGAGCAGGCACTGAGTGGAGAGGCTGGGAGGGAAAGTGTGTCCTCAGGTTCTTGGCTCTTCCCAACAAAGTTTTTTATTTACGCTACTGAGGAACTTTGTCAGGAGGCTCGATGAGGTGGCACTGCCAGTGTCATCTCCCCTCGCCCATCAGCCAGCTCTCACACACAGCAGGAAAGATGAGGCTTTGCAACACCAACTTTCATGCAGAATTATTATTGCAGTGAAGGAAAGGAGCCTTATTAACCTCCACCCTGCTGTGTCCTTCGAGGATGGAGTCACCCTGAAGCTCCTCTCAGGCAGGAGGCAGCAGAAAGCTGACCAGTTCACACACTCCAGCCCAACTACCCCCCATGTGAAAGTGCATCAGGGCAGAGCGTTAACCCCTGTCTCCCACGTTTCCTAAGAGTCAGTAAAACCAGGCAAACAGGAGCTGGTGCTGCTCCAAAGAAGCAGATGTGGAAAGAGAGATGGGGGCCATTTCCATGGCATCACGTTCTGTCAGTTTTGCTCCTCGCGCTGGTTTTCCCTTGCCTTCAGCTGACAGCAGTCGCTCTCTGTCACCCTGCCTGTAGGCAATCAGCAATTGCTCTGCTGCTGGAAGAGGAATTTCTGGGCTTCTGCGAAAAGTATCCTAGGAAACAGCAGGATAGATCCCCGGGCGGGGAACTGCCTTTTCTTGTATGGGAAATGGAGAGGCAGCCACAGTAGTAAAAGCAGAAACTCACTGGCAACAGCAGAATTCCACTTGTCCTGGAGAACTGGAAGAAAACTGATAAACTGGACACTTTGAGTAAGTATTGTCAGGAGAGGAACAACCACAGCACATAAATGTGGAACTGAGAATTAACCCAACACGTCCCCAGCAGGTGTTCCAACTACAACTGAAGTCTCCAGCTGAAATCATCATTTGGACACTGCAGAATGACCAGGCAGCACGAAACGGTGCAAAGGAAGGTAGAAGAGCCAAACCAGGCACCAGACCAGGCTGTTGGCTGTATGGAGAGAAAGAAACATTTCTCCATATGAATTTGGGCTGGTTTTCTGGTGCCAGGTTAGGGGGTCAGGCAATGCCACAGAAAGAGGAAGGGAACTAAAGAGCAGATGTGATGTGTGTTTTAAGGCTGGCTCTTCCAGACCTGCCTGAAAACGTGGGGTCTAAGAGCCCTCGGCGCTGATCTCAACCCTCTGGCTGCGGGCTTACTGAGCCCCTGGGGAAACAGAGATTCCATTAAATATAATTAAACAGAGCATAGCAGAGAGAGTACTGCAGCAAGGTCCTGATCCAGAGCTAATGATAAACTAATGAAATTACACTAATTAGGGTTGGAAACAATACTCATAATCTGATTGTTGCATTTTAAACCTGAAAGGGAAGACTGAATCATGGGGAAGGGAGTACAGCCCAGTACTGAAGGCAGGAAGGTTCAAGGCAAACCCAACACCACCATCGAGCCACATTACACCCAACCCCATCACCCGAGGGGGCACGGTACCTGCTAAGTCACTGTATCTCAGATAACTCCGTGCAGAGGATCCACATTGTCCATACTCTCACAAGGTGACACCCGACAAGACAGGCCAAGATCCACGGGGCAGTGTCTGGAGCAGCCTGGTGAAAAACCCAGTGAAGGGCTGGTACCTGCTGCCTACAGCACTGTGCGCAGCAAGCACCACGTCTAACGAGGTGCCACCACAGCATGCTGGTATTTAATAACAATTAGGCAATAGATTGCTAATGTAGCAGTAGGATCCCAATTTTCCTTACAGAAAAAATTTTGCAACGTCATTTGCCTCGTTTAACAAAGCTCTGAGATTAAACAGATCACTTGAATGTGAAAACACGATCTGCTTCCTCTTGGAAAAGTCAAAACTTTACCATATAAAGACCAGAGTAAGACACCCTGTGATGCTATTAACAGCAAGGGAAAAATCAGACACTACCTTCACTTTTCACTGGAAGCAGATTGTTCTCCTCAGTTAAACTTCAAATAAAAGCTGATGTCACCCGTCACACCTCGCAGGAGCCTCAGCGGGAGATGTTTGCAGTCAAGGTTATCAGCAGCTGAATCCTGCTCTAAATGAAATTGAGTACTCGGACAAAACTGAGTACTGGAGGAAAAGGAAGATAGAAATCAGAAAAGCAGCACAATTATTTACTGTTCATTCTATCACATAGCGCTGGTTTGGATGCTGAGGAAAACAAATCATTAAATTCCAGTGTAGACAAATTCCTAAATTCAGCTGTGTTCAAATTACATCAGTAGCAGCTCTATCCCTGGCCAAAATATTAGAAGATGGATTTCAGTCTGCCTCCTCCTATTCCCCAGTGAACTCTTCCTTTAATAAAATGAAACAAGGAATGTAGGAAGACAGAAGGAAGTTATACTGGGGTAGGGAGGTTCTTACTGGTTTGTGTGAGGTGGTTCAACCCAACAAACACACAAGGAAGTAAAGAGTTGAATAGTCAAGATACATTTTATTATTGTTATAACAAACTTATTTTAATGCAGCATTTGGAAATATTTCTTAAGCTACCAGACTGAATTTTTTGAAATGTGCTGATGTGACATGTCAAATGTTTTTCTGTTTTCTGCCAAAACAGTGGCAACGGTGACTCATTTCAGGGCTTTCTCTACCCACAAGAAACCCCTTTCTTTCCCTTATGTAGTAATAAGCGCCACCAATTGGGTTTTGGTGCTGCTTAGAGATAAGAGTCAAGCAAATTAAATGACTAAATCAGGCACAGGAACAATTCATTTCACTAGGATGCAAAAAAATGAAGTGCAGTCTCCAATATTTAAGAAGTATTAACGTGGTGCATTAACGCTAAGCGCTTGAGAGAGACAGGGATTCTGCTTCCCCATTAATTACTCATTAATGCAGCCCCCCAGTTTCTGAGATGCCCGGATTGCACCAGTCAAAAATGATCCTTAGAAAAAATGTTTGTGCTGCTGCCATCGTTTGAGGCTGAACAAGCTTCCCTGGCAAACGCAAACAGCACTCGGGAAACGTGTTTAAGCTAAAGCACAGCAACAAGCCAAGCGCAGCGTCTCAAACGTGGGCAAGTTCAACGCAGGTGTTTTTCCCCATTAAATCCGTGTTACTTCATCTTCCCAGTTTGTCAGTTTTGTATCTCGGCATCGTAGAATGGGCAATATTTTTGTACCCCCTGGAGCTGCACAGGACCCAGACAGGTAAAGCAGAAGCCGGGTGGCTCAAAAAGACAAACTGAGATGAACAGCATGAAACCTCTGCGAGAACATGAGCATTGGTTTCTCTGAGATTTATGGTAAGCTGTCAGAGATGGCATCTCAAAGGGAAAGAAAACTTCCACTTACTCTAAGTCTTTATGTAAATAACGGCTACCAAGAGCTAGTGGCAGTTTTCTTATCTTTGTCAATGGACAAAAATTGCATTTCAGAGATCCCAGTGGTTTAGAATTATCAGGGAAAAGAAGAATCTGTTCTCAAGGCAGGTATCTGGAAGTTGTTCTGCTTCAGAGCAAGATTCTTTCAGTGTTCCTCCTCTTGCCCAAAGTGATGCCAAATATTCCTCAGGCCCCAAAACAACCTTTCTACGCACCACCCAAATAGCCCAGAAATTTGGGTCACTTTGCCAGGACTGAGTCATGTCACCAAGCCCCTTCAGATACAGAATTAAACCTGGATTTCCTACATGCCTATGAGTGCAAAGCTGTTGGCTTTTACAGGATGTAGTTTCTCAATCAAGCCTGTTAGAGACCAGGTAGCATTTCATATAAAGGGGAAAACCCCTAAAATTTAATGATTACTACACTCATTTTGAAACATGAAGTTAAGAGATGCCTAATTAAAATATAGCGGGCTATATTACACCTGTAGGCATTACATAATTAATGACTCAATACAGCAGTTCTTTCAGATAAATACTCCTGAAAACATTCCTGAGAATGTAAAGACAGAACTGCTGCAGTTAAACGCGTACAGCATGCACCCCACCACGAGGCTTCTGTGGATAGCTAAAATTATAAACTCTGTAAAGTCTTCTCTATTCCAAGGCTCCGCATGATTCACGGCATGAAGCACCTGGGATGACAAAACATTGGACAGACCCAGGCGCGGGGGCCTCTGTTGCCTTCCTTGGCAGAATGTCTACATGGATGTTCTTGCCCAGAAACAGCAGGTATTCAATGCAGAAGGGTATCCCCTTTTCATCTTTTGATTGATTTACTACACTTAGAGTTTTTAAAGCCATTTCAAAGAATCGAGTGTTATGAGTACCATACCCTTCTCCTCAGGTCCCATACCTCACAACCACCACAGAACACATTTGCATCTAGTTTATATTTACTGAAAATAGCCATTTCACTATAAAATGATGTTCGGCCAAAACAAGCCACTACTGATTCTGTAGACTTTTGATGGACCTGCCCTGCCACGACGCTGAGCACCCACCTCTTTCAGTTACGCTTTCGGTGCTTTATTTAAAAAAACAAACCAAAATAGTCCAGGTATTTGCACTCTAAATAGACACTAACAGCTTGTCAGCTGGCAAAGAGTCTCAAGGGTACTTTAATCTGATGTTATTGGATTGTCCTCAATTGGCAGTAAAGTCGAAGGCTTTCTGGCATCTGAAATAGAGACTTGGGCAATTGTTTTGAAAGCTCATTAAAAGAGATGGCCACAAAGGACTGGTTCCCAGAGACATTCAAATTGCTTCTCTGGTACAGCGTGGAGGAAACTATTAACCTCAGTAGCTCTTCTTACGCTGCTGGCCACAGTGTGATCATGAACTCTGCAAATAATCAGTTTTAATTGCCTTTCCAAATATGTTTTGACATTTGAACTACTTCATTGCTTGAACTTCTCTCTCCTTTATCTCACAGAGCCTGGAATCAGCCCAAGACTGATCTCTGGGAAAGCATAGTTCAGATGGAACAGCTGCTGAGAGCCCAGTGAGCCCAATGCTTCTGGTCAAGGATTACAGTAAGTACAATGAAAAATCTTTCCTTCGTGGAGGTTATGAGCCAGGCACCTTTAGAGAACTAGAAATGCCAGAGGATGACTGAGAACAGCCCATGCTTCAGAAGAGGAGGGGGAAGGGTAGGAAAAAACAGATGACACTGCAACCTGTACTGATACCCAAGCAAGAAGTTATTTGCCCAAATAGAGGGTGATCTCTACTAGAGTTACCAAAGTGTAGATAAGTACAAACATCTCACATGAGCCCTTGGAAAGTCCTGAATTCAGATTTGTAGTTTGAAGTCAGAGCTTCGCTTGTAGAGAGCCATCAGAGCTCACCCTGAAAGGACTGTGCCTGCACAGTTCGTGCTGCAATTGATGGAGCTTCCAAGGGCTTCATAGCAAAAAAAAAAAGCCTCCCTTCCACTGGAGATAAAGATGTTCCTCTTCAGTTTGATTCCACTGCAAGGAAAATAGTTCTGTATACTGAGCAGTTTGTGTCTGCATTAATATAGCATTGACATTGAAACCTAAATATAGAATCACAGAATGGTTTGAGTTGGAAGGGACCTTAAAGATCATCAAGTTCCTACCCCCTGCCGTGGACAGGGACCCCTACACCCAGACTAGGTTGCTGGTGGCATTATTTATCTGATACTGTCATTATTCATCTGATACTGGCTGGACTGAATTGTAAATTGCAGATATAACTGTCTTAATTGTAGGAGTCCTTATGGTGAGATTTTTCCACTTTTGACAGAAGACCAAATATTATGAAAATTAATACCTTTTGCAGTGGGAAGTCTTGAATTATAATTTGCAGTTGATGCTGGCTGAGAAGGAATTGCAGCAGGAGAAACAGCAAAACGTTTTGCATCTACAGTTGAGATAAATGCTGCTAAAGACTGACTATGGAGACACAGAAAATGACTTCCTTTATCTCAGCACAGAGGGGTAGAACGTACCATTCTCCTGTCAAACACATTTCAGTCACCAGCTCCGTGCGGTCATCAACAGGCCATTCTGCCCAGTACTGGTACTGGGACACAAACCAGCTTCATCCCCAATAAAAAATTATAGCGAGGATGCTAAAACAGTTAATTTTCAGCGGAGCACATAAGTCAGCTGATCTAAATGCTGATTTCAAGTAGTGCAATTTGAACACCAGGATCTGTAGACCCCATCTGGATTTAAAAATAACAGATGTCTAGTTTGGTATTATTTCTAGAGCAAAAGAAGACACATGGCCCTTCACATGTGGAACATGGTCATACATACTTAGAGATCTAAAAAAAATGTCCATTTATTTCTAATTTTAAGTATTTTTATAGTGGAAAATGTATCCAACAAAGCTGAGGCACTTTGCAGAAACTATTTGATTCCAGTAAAATAACAAAAACATTGAAGAAAAGGTTTTGAGGTCAAACCTATCATTTTTGACATTTCCACACCCCAAAATTCTGCTGTTTTCTGTTTTAAACAGTTTTTGTTTGTAAATCAGACTATAATTACAACTTACTGGCTATTGAGAAACGCTGTAGAAAGGCCAAGCATTACAGAAAGCAACAGCTGTTTAATCCCAACTCACTGTTTTTTTCCCATCTTTTAGTTCTGCAAATCCTTATGGATCTCTGCCCCCAAAATGAGAAAAGGAATAAAAACATGCCTCTTGCTGAGAAACCCTGTTCTTCCCTAAATGTCACCCGAGATTCAGTTCCTTCTGCTTGGTGAAATTACCCACGGTGTTATAACTGCTCTTGTTTAACCAGAGCCTACAGATTCTCTGGCTGGTGGGGAAAGCAGGGAGCTGGTGAAGGAGAAGACGACAGAGGTCAGTGACAAACCCAAGCCTACCCAGGGCACTAAACTGAAGTAAGACTGTATTTATTGCTCTGCCGTGACTAACAACAGAGGAAATCACTTTCCCCTTGAGTTTTCCCCACATTAATCCATCAGCTCCTTGCTTTGCTAACGAGTTTATGGATGTTACGTAGAGCTGAGTCAGCCATGGTCCCACTGCAGATCTCGAGGATTACTCATGGCTTTGGAGATCAGCAACAGAAAATGCTCTCATGTATCACAAATTTTTCCTTAACACATTAAGCAATTAACAGTCGCTTAATTAGGCCCCAAATGACAACGTTTGGGTGTTGCTGATCAACAAACTTTGCTGATCAGGGCAAATGCAATCAGATCTCCTCAAGAGTAACTCCTTGCTTGCCAGAGGTAAGACTGCCGGGACGCCTCTGCACGCCTGAAACTCCACAGGGTGGGTATTTCTAAGCCACATTTTATTCTTTATTAATATCTGGCCAAGGATGTTGAAGGAAGATTCTCAGCAAAGTGGTAAAAAGAACAGTGGAAGACTTTGGGAAAAGGCAGGTACCAGAACCCGCAGGGTGAAGCCTCGTCAGCTCGCAGTTGAACTGCTCACCCTCTTCTCAGTGTTGTCTTTTACTGAAATCTTAAACATATGAATTAACATCTTTCAGTTTAATTAAAGACAGCACCCATGATGCTCAGATAATCCAGAGAAAACCATGTCCATTTTGAGGGTCCTCTTTCTTCCCTAACCACAGACAATTCAGTTCATTTGTTTAAAGTTGAGACTTAGTATTTCTGGATTTGATTCTATTTTATTCTGTAACATTTTACATGGGCCTCATCTTGCTGCATCCACAGGAGACACACCAGACACCCCCAGTAATATTCCACCGACACACTACCTGGACGTACTGCAGACATCAGGGTATGAAACCATAAACCAACCCTTCAGCTCAGGCTGCATCAGAACTTCATGAGCACTAAAAATGCAAATTTCGTATGATTTTTGTTTAGAATGGACTCTGGAGTCAAAACTGACAACAGCAGGGATTCAGATGAAACTGGTCCAAACCACAAGGTAGGAAATTTGGCAATAACTTGTTTGTCCTATACTGTTTCCTGCTGGTACAGAGGGAAGCAGGGCTTCCAGGGGGAAAAAAGAAGAAAATAAAAAAAAAAAAAGAGAGAAAAAGGCAGCTATATATGGGTATGTGGCTTTCAGCCCCAAAACCCCCAAAACAGGCAGCCCTGGACAGGAGGAAATGCCCACAGACTAAGCGGGAACTTTGCACATCTACCTGTTGCACAGGAGGGGCAATCAGAGCGCAGTTAGCCCACAATCACCACGAAGGGCAGCTCAGAGCCACTGGGGACACCACCCGAAACTGGGCAACGCGACAAACTTCCTATTTCCAGCCTTACACAAAACTCCTTCTCGCCAGCGCTTCCCCGAGCCTTGCACCCTTCCCCTGCAGGGCTACTGTCCCGCACAAACCGGGAACACTGTGCCTCTGTACATCTATTTAATTTACTCGCTGCTGGCTCCTAATGACTGCTAATAGCCCCCACCCCGAAAGTGATTAGCACATGGATTAGAAAGTAAATAAACCCAGTAATCATAAACATGGACCGTGACCCTCAAAGGAAAAGCACGGGCTATTTGATAAATTCATAAAACATACACACACACAAAAACTCTGAACTCCCAACGGCCAGAATATATTTCAACAGTTTCTCATTTGCATTACATGAAAAAGCATTTTTGTTCTTTAAAGATAAAGATCAGCTCCTGTTCCCACCTGGTATTACTACGATTTTATATCTAAGGGAGGACGTTTCTATAATGGTATCATCCATTCAGAGGCAGCCATCTGACAGAAAGCAAAAGCACTATTTCCAAAAGGTTTCCCAACACCTTTTCTTCTCTCTTTCTGGAACTTAAGGATGTCTGCTCTGAAAATGAAGGCTATCCATATGGTAGCCTAAACAGTAGATACTTTCAAGATACAGGGACTGTCAATAGCCATGAAGAATGATTTTTAGTAGCTATTTTCCCTATTTTTTCTTCACCAATGTCATGCCTTCAGAAATTCTCTTATCTGGGGATATAAAAATTTATTAGAGAAAAAAAAGCTTCTGAGTCAGACTTGACCAGAACTGATGTGTCCAAAGTGGGTTTGGAAAGAAGGGTCCAGAGTGGCAAAGCTCTTTATACCAGACACATCATTCCAGCCGCATTTTTCTCTGCTTTTATTTGACAAGTGCTCTCACTTGTGGGATTTTATTTAAAAAAAAAATAAATAAAGAAAAATAAAGCCAGGTATTTATAAGAAAGAATCAGGGAGTGAAGCCATAGGATGAGGGGTAATGGTTGTAAACTGAAAGCGGGAAGATTTAGATGAGATATTAGGAAGAAATTCTTTCCTGTGGGGGGCACTGACCAGCCCTTCCCAAGCAGAAGCGTTTCTGTGCAAAACCTGGAGGTGTGAGGGGCCGGTGTGTGACTGACCCCAAGCAGCACAATGAATTACAGGAGAGGGATCTGCAGCCTGGGCCTTAAGCAGAAAGAAATAATGAACCAGCTGTGACTCCTGAATGTACTGGGCAGCCACTGAATAGATATTTTAAAGCCAGACAACGGAAATGAATGCAGAAACCCAATATTTAGCTGACTCTACTAACGCATCTGTTCATATCTCTGGTATGTACAATAGTAAGATATTAAATATTAGCAGAGAAAATAATATCTTTGCTTTTTGATCAAGCAGCAGTAAAAAAAATAATTATTCAGCATAGATGGAGAGATTAACTTTTTCTTTCCTCTGTCCAGGCTACTTCTCCCATCTGGGTTTGCAATTACTTCTATCTGTAGCTTCTTAGCACTCTGTTGAGCTTTTGTAGGTCCACATCCTTCAGCTGTGCAGCTTGGATTTGTTTCCATGGGCAAATATATCTTCTTTGAGGTCCTCATTTTCATAAGCACAATTATAATTGCCTTGTTCCTATGGAATATTGCCCTCAAAGAGATTTTTCATAGTTTTTGTTAATGGAGCTGAGATGTGGGGAAGAACTTGTTTGGTGTGAG
>JAOTQQ010000012.1:23852792-23876571 GCA_026546715.1 Gallinago undulata | reverse complement strand
GGAGGGGGCTTGGAGCAACCTGGGCTGGTGGGAGGTGTCCCTGCCCAGGGCAGGGGGTGGCACTGGGGGGGGCTTTAGGGTCCTTCCAACCCCAACCATTCAGTGATTCTATGATTCTATGACCATTAGTAATACAATCTAGTTGCTACTTAAGCAACTACCGGTTTGGTTTTTTTGCCTCCCTTTAAACAGAATTTCAAAATTAAGCCAGATCTGTTTAGTTTGTTGGAGTGACCTGACAACGGCCTCAGAAACACTTTCCAAATGCTGGGTGTGAAGCCGTGGGTACGCTGCTTTCCAAACTGCTGAATGAGCAGGGGAGGGGCAGGGGAGTACAAGCATCTCGACTATTCAGTGTCCTGACATTGCCCCCAGAGCCCCCTGTGTGGCCGCTGGGAGGCTCTTGCAGCCCAGGATTGTTACTTCTGCTCTCGGGAAGGCAGACTTGGCTATCTATTTCCCATGGCGTGTGACAGCACAAGGGAACCCAGCGTCACACCTGAGCAGCTTCAGGCTCCTGCACACTCGTCACCTGCTGAAGGGGTCCGATGGTCCAGTGCCAGTGCCACCATCAGGCAGCCCACCCCGTGGGCTCTGGGGTAGCATCTCAGCTCCGCTCCTTTGTCCAACGGGAGGCACGTGAGCAAATGTGACCATTAGTTTCCAGCTCCGGCCGCTTCCACTGACCTCCTGGGGCTCTGTAGTTTCCCAATGGCAACTAAACGATTGTCTAGGTGAGGTATAAAAAGACACATCCCTGCTCTATAGGATACTTTTATACACACAGTAGAAAAGGTCCAAATCTGTCAACTGAAAGAAAAGGTGTTGCAATTGTGTGCTGTATAACTAACGAACAGCCTAAGAGTCTGCTTTTCCCTATTAACGGGCCATTATTCCGTGATAAACCCGACTGACATAGTTTTAAAAAAGCATAAAATACAATTAACCGTACACCATAGAATTGTGTGTTAGGGGTTAATTATTTATTCACTCCAAAGAAATCCTCTGCCCTAAGCCCAGTGTAATTTCCTGGTCCTGTAAGAAATTGCTGCTAAATAAGTTTTTCATTTGCAGATTTGTCTGGTGCAATAGACGTGTGCATGCTTGTTATTTGTCCCCGTATTGACTAACAAATACTCAGTCATAAAAAAACTGCTTGGTATCTCAGATTAAGCTTTTTGTAAAAAGAAAGGGAAAAGCATCCAGCAGAAACCAGGTGATAAGTGGAGCGTTTGAAATGAAGCAGTGAATGCTGTCAGCAAACTGCTGTGTGTTTGATAAAGGGGCCGGACTGGAAATATAATTTGAAAACTCATAAAAAAAGCTATAACTGCTCATGAAGCTCCTCAGCAGATTTCTCCCAGTGACAGAAATGAAACACAGTAGGAGGAAAATATTAAACTTAAGACATAACCGGACCATTCCAGCGTGTTCAGGAAGAGATGAATCTCAGCCCAGACTCTCCGGTGACCCCTCTGTGCAGAGAGCAGAGTGACCCCTTCGTATCCCACAGCTCAGAAATGGTCAAAAATTGTCCTGGGGGCTTTGTCAAAAACGCTCATCCTGCTTTAGAGTATTTTTAAGAAACAATGAGAGACACAAGGTAATCACTTCCCAGTCTCCATCCCTGCAGATACTCGAAGCCACTGGGGGTGAACCGCTCCAACCCCAACCCTCCTCTGAGTCCCTGAATAATTTTCATAAGGAATTTAAAAGCTTGAGCTGAACTAACGCACTTTTACTGGCTCTACAGAACAGCCTGCTTTTTCAGATCCATAGAGGCAAGCGCAAAGGGAATTAAATGGTGATGGCCCTGGAGCTGTTTCCCTAAGGCCCTAAATTCTACGTGTGCTGTCAGGTAAAGCTATCCAACTCTGACTTTCCAGTCCCAGCTAACTCAATCCACGCTGCTAAGGAAGTTGTGATACCAGGTGTCCTCTCCACTAACAGTTGTGCCTTGTCTAGTTGACGGGGGCATAGCTCCAGTTTCCAATCTGCCATTTGCCACAGCTGCTCGGAGCTCTAAACTCTCCTCCCGGGAGGCAAATGCAGAGCAGGGTCTGGAACGCAGCTGGGACATCCCTCTCTGCAGCGGAATGGCTTCACCACACTTGAAATCATTAGTTTTTTTCTGCTCTCCGGCAATGTGGAATAGGATAGCTATTGCCATAAAGCATGAAACACAAATAAAAATGTGACATTTTCTGTTGTCTCAGTTCTGCTTAGGATCGTGGCTCATGTACCGACTAGAATCCTTAAACCTTATGTCATTAACACAGAGTCTTAGACCATTCGGGAAGGCTCCCTGATTCTGTGGTATCAGTAGAAAATACAATATTACGATCCCATCTTCAGAAATGTAACAGATGGGTTTGTACATTAAAACAAAAATCATAAAATATTTCAGTATAATGTGGAGATTGAAATTTTCCCAGATCCTTAAAGCTAAAAGTCAATAGTTCAGAGATGGCCTGATTTCCAGTGGGAGAAAATTATTCTGGGAAGGAAGAGTAGGTTTGAGCAGAAACTGAGATATCTGACAGAGCCAGATGCCAAAAGATTTTTAATATTTTTTTTTTAAAGAAAGGCTGTTCCTTTCTCTGTTTCCTAAATCTCATCCTCCCTCACAGCTGTAGAGTGTACACGGTGTCAGGACTTTGCCTCCACGGGTCACCCCTTCCCATCACCCAGCTCTGAGCAGCTTACCCGAGCAGCACAGTCTCTCCCGGGGGCTGATGCTCTGGTGGTGGCCGAGAGGATCACAGAATCCCACTGAATCACAGAATCAGCATGGTTGGAAGGGACCTCTGAGGTCATCGATACGGGACTTCATAGGCATCACTGGAAACGGTACCTTTAATCGTGACCAACCCTGGATACAGGAAACAGCAATCTCAGAAGCTTCTAGTGATTATTGTAGTTGTGTTATATATATCTAAGACAATATATATATAGCTCTGTCAGACCCAGAGGTATAAATACTATCCACCGTCTGACTGTCAGTCTCCTAGTTGAGCTGCTTTGCTGGTCCCTCCTCCTGTTTCATCCTTGTGGGTTTTGGTGGTGGTTTTTTTTAAACTGAGAGACAAGGCAACAAGGCGAAGATTAAAGAAAATAGAATCCTCAGGCTTATCAGAGCACACGTTGTTCCTATTACAGACGATACACAGCAGCGCTGCCTCCCACAGCTGTTTGGAGCCAGGGTTCACATCCTGGAGCAGAGCACATCGTGCTCCATCACCTCACCAGCCTTGGAGATTAACTCTGAATCTCACTCCTTCTGTGAAGCTGCCAGTCTGTGTTTTTATTTCATCGGTATTCATTCAGTCCGTATTTCAGCTGCACAGATGAGCTTTCAAACCCCTTCACCTGGAGAATTTTTAATCAATTCTTCATACAGATTTTTGACACGTAGGGAAACACTGACATTACAAATAAACTGTGGTCCTGGGTGCAACGTCTCAGTTTAGCTGAGAGGTTTCACGGTTGAAGATAAAGAATGCATCAACATGACATAGATTTGTAACAGTGAATGGGCAGTTTCATTAAGATGCCAAGAATAAAGTTAGAAGAGAAACATATTTGTATAAATAATAATAGCTTACTGAGTGGCACCTACCTTCTATTTTTGGGGGAAGCCACTGTAACTGCCAACTTCTAAAATCATCACGGTTTGCAATTTTCATTTATCTCGACAGAAACTGTAATTCATTTGACAAAAGGTTATCAGCATTTTTCAACCAATAAACTTAAAAGAATCAGTGACACCCTCAAGAAAGCATCTAGGACAGAGCCTTTACTTTTTACAGCTGTTTTAGAGCTGAGGAAGGTGTATTTTTTTAATCTATACTATTGCATATCTATCAGCTGAAACTTATCACCTGAATGTGAGAGGAGGCACCCTCCTGCTCCTCCTTCAGATCCTCTTTTAGCTACTCACTCTGATTTCAGGATTGAGATTCTGCCTTCTTCAAGGCCAGTACTGACAACTCCCTTAATACCTCTTGGGTCAGAAATTCCACCTGAGCTCTATGAACCCAGGCAAAACAAGGACTGTCCAAGGAGCAGCAACTGCAGATTCTACTGAGTTCACCCCATGAAAGACACGGAGTGACAGTGTCTCTAATAATCAATGACTAAAGCGAATTCAGAGCAGGAGCTCACAGTGAGTCCTTAATATAATGGATAAACCACCAAATATTAGCAAATATTCGGGACTTGTGAAGGGAGGAAAAATATTTATATTTCTTTTTGTCAGGCTGCCAGCTCTCAAATAATTTAAATTTAATGGTTTCAAGGATTCTCATATTTCTTTCCAAGCCTTTTAAAGAGCCAGGTACCAATCAGGAGTGTGAAACATTAATCTCTTAATTTTACATCTGTTTCCGTTTGTAGCAGGGTTTTTCCAGGTGGTCAGCGTGCATTTAAAATGATGCTTCTTTTTGCATGAGAGGAAACATTCTGAGAATGAAAAAATACTTTTCCCAGGGAAAGGGGCAGGTGGGATGGATGTGCCCCTTTGGCAAACGTTAGCCTGGGCTCCTCTCCCCGCGCCGGTGGAGCGCAGCGGACTCTCCAAGAGATGCTCTTCCATCCAGCTGGAGTCCAATGACACTTCTCAGCACCATCAGTTCTTACACTCCTCCTCTTGCACGGGTAATTTGTTTCAGGGTAATTTGCATAAAGCATTTCCATTTCCAGGAGGCATTTATGAAGTCATTTCCATAGCTGACAACTGCATTTCAGTGAGAGATTCAGAGCGTGGCTTCTGGTCTCCTGCTAATTGAGGTTAGAAAGGCATTACTGATGTAAAAATAACCATGATATCCTGCAACTTGGTACAAACCTGCTAATAATTCGGCTCCGGAAAGAAAACAATCTTTTCCATATTTTCTTCTTCAATGTCATTTAAAGTCCTCATTTGTATTCCACAAAAAAAAATCTTAACTGTCAGTGTGTTATGGTCTCCCAGTCAGAGTTTCAACTGTTTTGTTGATCATATACAGTGTATGTAACGATTTGATTTGACTTTAAGCTGATATTCTCCAGAGTTTGAGGACAAACAAGCTCCTAAAAGACTGCAGATGAACAGTTGGGCTGTTTTTTAAATCTTGGCTAGAATTTTTGCGATCAAAGTTCCCATGCGATATTCCTGTGAAGCAGGTTCATACAATACAGTTCACCGAAGAACCTCAGAGTTAAGCTGTAGCAACTCATCTCATTAACCTCTTCGCTAATAGGTGGCAAAAGTGAATCACAAAAGATCATTTTCTCATTCTCAGATGCCTGTGATAACTAACTCAGAGGAGTCATGAGTGCTATAAGGTGTCTGGGAGAGGTGTCATGCCCTCGTATATGAACCGGGTGATGTACCTTATCATCCGACTGTTGTGATGTAAAAAAATGAACATTCCTCTCCTGCTGACTCTGCGGGAGGAATCACATCTTCCTGTATAACCAGCATGATGGATCGGGTCATTTCACTCTCCTGTCATGCAAATAGTGGACATTCTTCTTCCACTGACTTTGAATAATACTTTTCCTTCCTAAGCTGCATTTCAAGGCATTAGAGTGTATTAGTAAAAATGATTAAATAAGCCTCTTAACATCTTGGCAAGAAATTCACTTCTTAGTGACAGGGAAACAGAAGAACAGGGATGTTAAAGATTTGGTTCCATCCCAGAATTCATTTTGCAAGTTTAGAATCCAAGTATCTTCACTCTCCATCCTGCGCATCACTTTCTAGCCACAATTTCTGAGCCAGCACTGAGCTGGTGGACCTGGCACCAAGAGGCAACCCAGCCCTGAACACAGCCCAGTGGACCTCAAGACATCCACCACAGGGTGCAGGTTTGGTGAACTTGAACCAGGGTTAAATGGGGTAGAAACATGTTCATCCTGTAGGTCTCTAGACCTTTTGCTTAACAAGAACCCACAGGGACGGAGGATTTTGGTTACTGTCCAATTATTAGTTGACGAGTCTGGCTTGTGTCCATACCATAGATGTTTGTATGTGTAGATGTTATTTAATTCTAACTTATACAGCACATCCTGTCTGACCATACAAGTGACAACGACTTTTCATGCTATTTTCAAGCAAAGATTACTTCTGTTGGCGAACGGGCCATGGGAAATGAAATATTTCCTTGTGTTCCACCATAAAACATAACCCAAGTTTACTTTCACCTACATTTGCAGAAAACCACGAAAAGAACCTATGACTTTTAATTCAGAAATATGATGATCCTTTCTACACTATAATTAATGATCCTTTCCACACTATAATTACTTCAGTCTTTGATCCCATGGCATAAAAATTGATGACATTTTGTTACTGCCTTCATTAAAAACTGGATAAGGTGCTCAGATTTTCAGTGCCTTAAAGATCTTTTTCTTAGAAGTGCATTGATGCATCCTTATGGAGAAGAACGTTACACTTTCTTCCCAGTTACTTCACTGAATCTGGCAAATAATATGAATAGAGAAATTAAATATATATTCTTGTGGCATAATGTAGTGCTGTACAGAAACACCGAGCCACCACCGTACGGGAAGCCACGTCACCCCATTAGCACCACGCTCCGGTACAGGTAATTAGCCTGGCTGCTGCATGCCGCGCCACAGCCTACGAAAATCATCCTTATAAAGGTGCTACAAATGGGTAATTTATTTGTACTGGTCTTTCTGGAAAACAAGGGACTTGCAAGAGCTTGTGCAGATTTATATTCAGGCATTAGCTTCTCTAATTAGTCATCAAACAAATTGGTTTGTGCATGATTTGTTGACCTATGAGAAAACTAAAGAGAATTAAATAAGTACATTATGTTGTTTTGGTTTGGGTTGCGTTATATATATTTTTTTTTATTATTATTATTATTATTAGTTTTTTTTTAAGTAACTCTCCAGTGGCCAAGCCCAAAGCCAGCTCCAGCACCCAGGAATCCTCATTCACAGTCTCAATTTTTGCCGTGCTGGACGAGGAACCAGGGATGATGTCTGTCCCTTTGGTCCTGAGAAATGTGCTGTGGGAAAATCTCTGCCACGATACAGGGCTGGAAAAGAGAAACACCTCTCCCCACACTGAAATTTGTTGTTGTTGAAGTCTCTGCTTTTGTTGAATTCTCTATTTTGACTGGTGAAAGCCTTTCCCACATGTCTGAAAGGCCAAAATAACAGAACGTAAATCATCAAATTACTGCTTAATTGCACCAGGAAGCACTGGAACTGTATGCTCCATTCATCCCAGACATTTGTTTTACTGAAATGAAAAATTACTTTGACTTCCCCTTTTTATTTTAAATGTATTAGTCCTCCTCTTTCGACATTAGAGTTATTAATGCTCAGGCTGCTGCAACGGCTCTGAATTCTTATCACTCATTCCGCTGATATTATTACCCAGTCAAAGCTGACATCAGAAATGGTGCCTTAATATTAGAGAGAGAAGTCATGACTGGAATTATTCATAGATTACACAGCACACGCTACTTGGAAGGCAAAGAAGCAGCAGAGCTGGGGTTTTTTTTTTATAAAAATGTATAGCCTGATCCAAAGTCAATACAAAAATTTTCCATGACTTGAGTAAATTTTGACTGTAGCTCTGTAAGGAGATTTAGGAGGGAGACCAGCCGTTGTGTGCAGAGCCTCCCTTCTTGATTTTGGTGTGATCTAACAAACAGCACTGACAAGAAATCTATAAAAATACAGCAGAGATTTGTGTGTGTGTGTGTTCCGTGCAGAATCAAACAAGAGATGGAGCAGCTGATGCTGCCAAAATGTAACTAGTGGAGAGAATAAGCAGATTCACAGTCTTTATCGACAACAATTAAGTCAATAATAATTGTATTTAAATTATATTATCCCTGAGCTAATACAAAGCTCAATACTTTTCAAACACAGCTGATATCAGAGAGGAGAAAGTTAATACATTTCACTGTTAATACATTTTAAAAAGTGCTGTAAGGGTGAAAAAGGCTGTACTTGATTAGGAGATGCTTCCTGCTGATGCAGCCGTGGGTCCTTTGCTGCCCACACATCTCTGACCAACCGAGCTCCCCGAGAACCTCCCGCGGGACAACATTTACTGCGACTGGAAACCAGGGAGAAGAAAACAACATGGAATGTGTTACAGCCACCACTGGATAGAAACATACTCTGCAAAATTTATTCTGAGCTGTAAAATCTTATTATGAGTTCACACGATTCCTCAACCTGTAACCATGTACACACACACAGAGCTGTGAGATGGGAAGTCTTTACAGGTAATGGGTGATAAATAACCTGTGAACCTGTGCATGGAAAGGCCTTGGAGGACTGGGCAGGGGGGATACAGCTCTATGTGTCTGAGGAAGCTCCCCTGATCACCAGCAACAGCTTTAATCAAAGGGAAACAGGAGTTCCCAGAGTCTTGCCCAAGTATTCTCTTGGTTACCTTCTAAGAACAACAAATGGCTATTTTAGCAGACATCTGGTAAGGGTCTTATTAAAGGAACATCATAAAAACCACAAATGTAGTTTGAATACACGATGAGATGAGATGCAGAAATAAGTTGCCATGTATGATGGAAGTTCATTAGGACCAGAAACAGCCACGGATCTCTCCTTACAGGATTTGATGAAGTTTTGCATCCTTTTGGTTCTGATTGGTTTGTCAGTCCTTGCAGTGATTTACCTACGTTCTCATCGTTAAAGACCTTGAACAATGCTTGCACACACTATGTCGCTTCTGACTTGTCCCATTGATTCTTTGTGTGACAGCCCAGGTGACAGCGACCAGCCGCTGTGACCAGCCCTTTCAGCCACTCAAAGTCTTAGGGAAGGTGGGGTTCCACACGGCATTTTCTCACGACGGGGCTATTTGGAGAACAGCATCAGGAAGAACAGGCTGACGACAGCCTAAGCCCGGTGTTTTGTCAGCTTTCAGGACTCGGGAGGCCACACCTGAGAGATCTGACCGAGTTTGTCTGAAGTGGAGCACTTTGAGGGCTCTGATTTGCTGAACAGCATCAGAATAAACCAGGGTTTAAGTGACAAGGACACCCATGAAAGATGCCGAGATTACTCCTTTCTGAAGATACCGAATCCTAATTAAAAATATTCTGTGATCTAGCTCCCCTTCTATGCGGTTAATGTATTACTTCTATTTAGAAATGTCTCGTCAGCTGTTACATAATTGCACAATGAATCAAGATTTAACCAGCAAATATTTTTTTTTTTAGTAATTGAAGCTTACTGCTTAACAAAACAATGATTGAAGTATTTGATACTAATGTAATACCATACAATATCAGCTTTTCAACTCCCTAATGACGCCCGTGACTTGTTAGGCTGTTTTCACAGCCTGTAATTGTTGAAAGCAGCAAGTGAATCATGACGACTGTGAAAACCTGTTTATCAAACATTAAGAACACTGACACTCTGGTTACTTATTTAATGATTCAATGATAATCATGTCACTATTATTATCATGTTAATAGAATTCCTGGGATTTCAGTTGTGTATTGGAAGTTTGATCATGCAGGATCTTTACAGATGGCTTCCCTGGGTTTTTATTGCTTTTGTGATGGAGCCACGGAGTAACCTACTAATAAAATATTTGGGCTCTTTGCTACGTAAACGTATTCAGATCATTTAATTGGAGAGAGTAAAGAGAAGCAAAAAATGGTGCAGTGGTTGGACAATTGGTAGGACATGTGGGACACCTCTTTTATAAAAGATCTCTTTGGAAAAAAACAGGAGGAGCAATTGTTCACTGATATTGTATCATACTAATATTATTGCTGACTACTTGTTGGGGCTTCCAGGCAGGAAAAAGGGCAAATGTCCAAGAAGAGCAGGAGACAAACCTGGTGACCGGGCTCACAACGCCACAGGAGACCCGCAGGGACCCGGCCAGAAAGCCAACAGGAGGACCATTAATCACAGCAACAGAAAAACTGCATTAATTTCACAGATTCGGTCTGTGAAATGAGAAATAGGAGTGAAAACAATCAATGGAAATATAACATAAACACAGTGAATGTTAGTGATACGCAGCTGACCTCTGTGCCCAGCCTCTGCTGAGAGACGGAACCGCCGTGTCATTAGTGGAACGTCAGGAGAACTATAAAATTAAATATTCTATGGGGCACTTTCAAGGGTATGAAAAAAAATATAAATTTAAAATGGTTTTGAAACATTAATCACATCAGTATCATTTCCTCACTTCGCTGTAGGAAACTGAAGAATTAAACATGTTATTTATAAATTGTGTGTAGACTCAATATGCTATTTCAAAACACCCTAAGCAGACTAGCAGTTGTGAACACCTCACCTGTGGCTAATTGGGATTTTATTTTTCAAAAATCTTAAGTAAAAATGAAAAAGGAGACCCTTAACAATGAATTATAACGCAGTGCTAGTGGGGAGATGTATTTGTCTTACCTATTTATGACTACATCCGTATTTGTTAAAAAATGGAACAAGAGTCATGGGGAGGGGAAAAGAACAGTGACAGAATATGCAAATATTGTAAAGAAAAATCTTTTCATATAGCAATGCCTCCAAATGTAATCATGCTTAAAGTTGCACCAGGGGAGGTTCAGGTTAGATATTAGGAAATACTTCTTTCCTGAAAGGGTTGTCAGGCCTTGGAATGGGCTGCCCAGGGAGGGGGGTTGAGGCACCATCCCTGGAGGTGTTCAAGAGAGGAGCTGACATGGTGCTCGGGGACATGGATGAGTGTTGGGTTGGTGGGGTTTGGGGTGTGGGGTGGGGCGTGTGGGTTTGGTTTTTTGTTTGTTTGTGGTTATTTTGTGTGGTTTGTTGTTGTTTTTTTTTTTTTATTGGCTGGACTAGATGATCTTAAAAGGTCCCTTCCAACCTAGGTGATTCTGTGATTCCGTGAATTCTTAAAATTTTGAGTTTAATGCCAGCTGAAATACGTGCTGCATTGACTGCCTCCAGGATGGGTTCTATTCCGTGGACCTGCTCCCCCGAGGCCGCGGGGAGGTGGATGCACAGGGTTGAAGCTGCTCCACCGGCACCCGCTGCAGCTGGAGGCCGGGCCCCCCCCTCCTGCTGCCCCCCCGAAACCACGGCCCCAGGGGGCAGCCGCAGGAAAGGGGCACTTTGGGGCAAATCACGCCGGGTTTGGAGCCCTCTGGGCCCAGGGACAGCGCGTGGGCCGCACGCCCTGCCACCCTGCCCCCTGAGAAACGCCGCGCTGGGTCAGTGCCCTGGGCTGCTGAGGAAGGCCCTGCAGGTACCGTGCTCCGCCCCGGGAAGAACCGCGGCCCCCGGGGCTGGAGGCGGCCTCTGCCCGGGACCCAGCCGCCGGGACCGAGCCTCCCCTCAGCGCCGCCGGGGCGGGGAGGAACTACAGCTCCCATCAGCCCCCGCGGCCCGGCCCGGGCGCCGCCGTACCCAGCGTGCCGCGCGGCGGGGAGCGCTGTCGTGGCGCTCGGCGGGTGAATGAGGCGGGCGGCCGAGCCGCAGCTGGGCCGGGGCTGCCCCGCACAGCCCCGCTTCTCTCCGGCGCTGCGGGTGCGGGGGTCGCTGCTGTCATCTTCCTAATCCTCCACCTCCGTCTCCTCCCTCGGCGGCTCCGGGCACGGCCATGAGGCGCGCGGGGCTGGGTAAGCGCGGCGGGGCCTGCAGCGGGGCCTGCAGCGGCCTCTGTCAGCCGCCCGGCCTGGCGGGGCCCTGGGCTGGTGCTGGAGGGTTGAAGGGAGAGAGGGGGTGAAACGCTTCTCCGGGTGGGCCGGAGCGGCCCGTGCTCCCGTGTGGGAGCCGCTGCCGGGGGCGGCTGGGCAGGACCCGGCCCCGGGTGGGCGCTCCGGGGGAGTCTGTGGGGGCGAGGGGCTGTGCCGGTGGGTGCAGGCCTGCCGCAGGGCGTGGGAGTTGGGTGGGAAAGATATTGTCTCCGTTCCCCCTGCTTCTGTCTCTGTTTCCAGCTCAGCTAGGCCTAGGGAGCAGCACAGGGATTTGTGTTTAGTTGTGTTTGTGGATGGTTCAAACACAGTGTTAATTTGAGCCATGTTTCCATGGATGGACAGATTTGTCACTCTTCAGTCAAGTCCTTTCCAAATTCTCAGTTGTTTCTTAAATCTAATACTTCTGTGTGTCCTTTTCTGCTATGTTTTGGGGAAAAAAACCCACCCAGCTGTTGTCAGTTTATTACAACTATAATCTGTTGCAAAGGCAGAAATCTCTGCAGTTCCTGCAGAGTGTTCCGAGAAGCTCACGTCCTGTTTGTCAGCCAGCAGCCACCTTGGTGACTATAAACTTTGAAGTCCTGTGTCATGTCCTAGAACTACGTGGGTGCTGTGACCTCACTGTAAAGCTTTGGTAATATTTATGCCTTGGAAACTTATGACTGACTTCTGGTACTTCTTCCTAGACAGTGAATATTTAGGGGCTGATCAGTGCTGTGTGGCTAATCCAGGTGCATCTGTAACACCATCCTGCATTTACTTCTGCACTTTCCATTTGTGCTGTGTAATAGTATTTTCACAAGATAAAACAAGTTTTGGATACTCCCCCTTAGAAGAGGGGAGATTTAGATTAGACACCAGAAATAAATTCTTTACAGTGAGGGTGGTGAGGCACTGGAACAGGTTGCCCAGAGAAGCTGTGGCTGCCCCATCCCTGGAGAGGTTCAAGGGCAGGTTGGAGGGGGCTTGGAGCAACCTGGTGTGGTGGGAGGTGTCCCTGCCCAGGGCAGGGGGTGGGAACTGGATGATCTTTAAGGTCCTTTCCAACTCAAATGATTCTATGATTCTATACACTTCTTACTAGATCAAGAGAGGTGCTGGGATGTTTATCATACAAAGATGGGCATTTGATAACACTTAGATCTTCAGTCCTTTTCTTTGTTAGACTGAAATCTTGCTCCTGGGTATGAACTGGAGGGGTTAGACCAAAGGCCACCCAGCTCAGTGTGCTGTTTCTGAAACAGTGATGGATGTTTATGGAAGGAGTACAGGGGAAAGAGCACATCTTCTCTCAGTATGTCTCTAATAAACAATGCCTTAAGGAACATCCTGAAATGACTTAAACAATCTGCTGGGAGGTCGAGCAGAAGACTTAAATGTCTGTTATGACTATTACCAGCTGCAGAAGAATTTGCTGATTCTCCTTGACGTTTCATGTCAGTTTAGAATTCCTTTTATTTACTGGGCTGGAGAAAGAGGCACCAGTGCTTCTGCTGTGGGCCATGCCCATGTTACACGTCCTGTCAGTGGACAGCGTTGCAGGAGACCCCACAGAACTGCCGTGCTGAAGTTCCTGTCCTTCCTGTCAACAGCAGGAGCCAGGCTTCTCCCTAGTGCTTTCTGTTAAGTGCATAGAAGTGGCTCTGCCTGTTCAGAAGCATCCACATCTGGTATGAATGACACAGCCTGTGTAATAATCATAGTTATGGTATTTTGGCCTGAAGCTATATGGTATATTAATTTATAAACATACTCAAAACTGTGCGTCACTTCATAGGAAGTACTGTACTGAGATGCGTTTGTAAAAATCCGAGGGAACAATCCTGACTCTCTAAATGATGTCATTTGGTCCCCTTTTCACACTTGGCTTTGCTACTTTTGACTGGGGGGAGGTAGGAGTTCATTGACTCTCGCTGTGATGAAATGGAAACATACATTTCACCCAGTCTCCTTGAGAACTTGTTGTTAGATTAATTCCTAGAATAACATTTAAACAGTTCACAAGAACAAACTAAAAAATTGTCATTACTTACACTTAAAGAGTAGCTTTACGGGTTAATATAAAATTACGTCTATTATGAAAGTAGCATCGTAATTCCCTCTTTTAAAATCTTAATATTATGTGTGCCAAGCACACTGTGAAACTGTTTGAGATGGAGCTTTGTCTGTGAATGCGGTTGGTGTCTCTCTTCTCTCCATTTTTCCTTGGGGGGGAAAAAAAAAGGTATTCAAGCACAAAAATCTTAAAATTGCATTGAAGAGGAATCAACCAAAGGCATTTATATGATTTTAGTGTGGCATTCGACTAGCTCTATAAATATTGATTAATGTAATAGGTGGATTGATAGTTGAATTAATCTAGTAGGATCTTTATGATAAAGCTTCTAATAGTTCTTTTCTCTTTGCTTTTCTCAGTCTTGGTCTTTCTTCTTTGGTTTCAAATCCTTGATTTGAGGCCTAAGACTGAATTTTTGTCCAGACAGGGCCTGGCTTTAATTCTCCTTTGCTCAGTCTGCTGTCCAGCTGTTGTCTGTGAAGGTCTTTATTAGAGGTTGGAGCAAATGTGTGGAGCTGAGGAGCTTTCATTCCCTTCTGCTCCGCTTCCTCTGCAGTCCTGAAGCTCCAGCACCTCAAAAGCCAAGGCGGGAGTGGGGACAGAACCGCGGAATGGTGACAGGGGCCTGGCTCCTCCTCTGAGGTCTTGTTTGTGGAGAAATACACATAAGGATCAGAGTATCCTCTCTCCTTCGACTGCGGGTGTGATCAAGTGTCTGTCTGTGTTAGAGAACCATCTCAACTTTCCTACCCTGAGGTAGATTTTACTGCTGGTTGTGGTGGCCCCAAGTGCTCCCATCACATCTCCATGGGATGCCTGGGCTGATTTCCATAGAAGTCATCTGACAACACTGTGTGGGGCCAAATTTTATAGTATTAACTTACAACCATTCCTTGGTTTTCTGCCTTTGATTTGCATACTGAAAGATAACCTACATGTTTGAAAAAGGTTGAATCTCTGTCACAGGAACAAGCAGTGACTCTTCCTGACTGCTGAGGGTACCATTGAAGGAATGCAATTTTAATGGAAAGTGTTTTTTTCAACGCGTGACGAGCCCCTGCTCCAGTGGTGATTTGTCTGGTTCCTGTGTTTATAGGCGATGGAGCCTCTGCTGGTAACTCTGGCTACACCAACAGTGGATACAGTGTTTATGAAGAAGAAAATGACAGGTTAACAGAAAGTCTGCGTACAAAAGTCAGCGCCATCAAATCAGTAAGTATTTCATTGCAGTGAAATGTATTGAATTAAGTTATATGGCCCAGTCAAGTAGTAGACTTGAGCTGACCCTCACTGCCTCCCTGTCCCGCTGCGCCCTTGCTGTCCCATGGCACAGAGCAGGGAAGGAAGAGACAGGTTCACAAAAGCAATTCCCATTTTCAGTGTAGCAGGAACTCGTGAGAAGAGATTTGTTACAGGTTATGGGGTCAGCTCTGCAGCACTGCGTTAGGAAGGGTGCTGGAGGGGGGGGTCTGTGCTGGTAGTTTGAACAGTCACCTCAGGAAATGGAAAACTGATACTTAACTTGACCAGATCTTGAATTTTTGAAAGTCTGTGCAGTAATTCTAATAAGGAATTCCCTGTTGAAGGAGAAAAGGGGAGGAGGAGCATTGAGTACCTTCTGTGACTCTCCAGACTCATCAGGTCAAATGACAAATATTTACTTCCCTGATGGTTATTGACAGAATAATAGGCATGTTATTTTGGTGTTTGAAAACACCAGTTGCTGTTCTCCTACTTTACCTGGGGAAAAGCTAGTCAAGTCATGGATTTTTAGACTGATTTCTCTCATCTTTGTGATTGATTACTCACATTTAATACTTTTGGGGTTTGTTTTTTTTTATAGCTCTCCATTGAAATTGGAACAGAAGTTAAAAACCAAAATAAGATGTTATCAGAAATGGTAAGTGTTTAGTCACTAACTTTCTTTAAATACAGGACAGGATTAAGAATTCAGTAGTGGAAAGCACAGGAACGTTGCTATTAAAATGTTGACTGTAAAATGTGACTAGTTCAGCAGCAATACTTCTGTTCAGAAACAAAAGACTAGAAGAGAGAAGCAAAGACCAAGGAATTCAGCCTTTTTTGCTTGCATTCACCTAAATAAATGGGCAGAAGTTTCTCCTGGTTAACTGTCAGAAACTGCCTCTGACATTAGTTTTGGGAAAACTAAACTTGGCAAGCTTTAGGGGTGAACTTTTTTTCCTCAGGGTAACGTGTTTTTTGTTGTTTTATTTCTTTGCTTGTCTTTAAACATAGGATAATGACTTTGACTCTGCGGGCGGACTGCTGGGTGCCACCATGGGCAGGCTGAGGACGCTGTCGCGGGGCAGCCAGACAAAGCTGCTCTGCTACATGATGCTCTTTGCGTTCTTTGTTTTCTTTGTAATATACTGGATTATTAAACTGAGGTGATGCATGTTACCGGCGGTTTAAATTGTGTAATTTCAACTATAAAGCAGTCTTAATTAATGAAGACACTGATCTAAAGTGGCACATTCTGTTGATAAAACCCAGTGAAATTGTTGTGAATTGCATTAACTATTAATGCAACGTTATATATAGTTTTCTTAATGTAGCAGAATTTTTCCCATCATCCCCTGTTTTGGGGGGATTATTCGTAAATATGCAGGATCTGCTAGCATAGTAGGGTTTTTTTAGGGGAAAATAGTTTTTAGAATTGATTTAAATGCAGAAAGTAGTGGTTGTTTGGAGATGAAGTAATTGCAGAATTACAAGACGTTCTCTTCCATTCTGCTTTTCACTCTGGGCCATGCTCTAAATTAGAGCTCCAGTTTCAGGCATACAGTAACTCCTAGGTTGCAAAAGAACGAGGAATACTTGGATCTTTCTAAATTAGTTTTATCTGTGGGCTTTTAAAAGGCTGGCCTGAAGCTAACAAACATGATAGTGGTATCCCCAAAAATTATTTCTGTGGCTAGATCTGATAGCATACGTGTTTAAGTAGCTTGAACTGTGTGTTTTGGGGAGAAGTTACTTAAAACTGGATTTTTTTTTTTCTTTTTTTAAATGTGACAAGTCATGCTTATACATCTACTGTTTTAAGCAAATGCCTTTGATCATTGGGATCAACCAATATGGACACAGTACAAATGTTTTCTTTATATTTAAAGTATCTAAAACTTAATGATTCCATTGAATCACTAGAACTTTTACCATTAATATGTTTACTTTTCAGTCTGTGATGATCCATAAATCTACACTGCATGGTGTCTGAAATAGAGGTTAGGTATTTTGAATTTTATATTAAAGTATGTTATGATGCACCTTTTGGAGGTGCTATCATATTAAAGATTTTTGTTTTGAAGACAGCTTTGGTTCACCAAATAGCTTCCACTATTTGAAGCTATTACACTGCTGAGTTTAACCTTCAAAAATTTAAGCTTCCTGGATAATGAAATACGATTTTTGAAAAACTTTTCTAGAAATACTGTATAATGTTGCCATTAACAACTGATTACAAAGTGACAAATAAAGTGTCCTGTAGTATTCTAACTAGTGGTGTTTATCTACATTCTTTTCTACTGTGGAATACCAGTGTATCTTTTTGGAAATAGTGCAGCATTTCAGAAGAAAAAGGGGTGATGCAGCTGGTGGCGTGGCCGGTACGTTTCCTGTCTGTTCTGGGAAACATTTGGGGTGGTCACAGAGCACACATTGGTCAATGAGTTATTAGTCCTTCAGGGCATGGATAAAACCAACAGGATTTTCTTCCTAAATGTCAAACCAGATGAAAAGGTAATTCATGCAGAACAGGAACTAGGTCTTCTCCCCCATTTTTTTTGCGTAACCAATCACTGCAATTTTGAAAGGACTTAATACACACTTCTACTTTGAGAACATAAATTGCACTAGCTCATTTAAGTAATAAAACACAATTTTTATACTATTTTTTTTTAATATTTTTTCTTTAATAATTGCACATAAAACACAATACCTTGCTGCTGAACTTCAGGCCTCCAAAAGCTTCAGGTACAATTAAACAGTTATTTGTAGAATTGTACAAATAAAACCCAGCCCCACTCCCACCTATCAGAGCTTAGCAGGAGTCCATGTGACAGAACTCGTTTTAATGATTACTTGCTAAAATTCAAGGATAGGGAAGAGCCAATTCAGGAGCCAAGTCACTGTTCCAGTGTTTGAAGAGGACAGGGAATAATCTCTGCCATAAGGACTGATTGTGAGAGCAAAGTTACCCTGGAATTAGCTCAGGCTCCTGATGAAATCACAGCTCTGTCCACATGGAAGTTGTGTTTTGTAATTGGCGGCTTAGATGCCTGAAAACGTAGATATACCTTGATTAAAGAAAACAATTTCTCTGGGTGCTTAGTGTGGATCGCTAGACACCCCCCACAAAACGTAACCTACCGGAAAAAAAAAAAAAACAAAAGGAAAAAAACTCCTGCACATTCAACTGCTCCGAACCAACACTATCAAAGACCCCAGGAGCAGGTCACTGGCAGAACTGCTGGTACTTTTTCTGCTTATTTTTCCCCGTGAGCCAGGCGCTGGCTGTTCCCGTCCCTGAGCAGCACCAGCCAGGGTGTTTCCGAGGAGGCGCGGAGAGGCGTCACTTGGTGGTGGGAAGGATTTCCATGTACTTGCAGATGATGGACAGCATGGTTTCATCCGTGCCACCTCCTATGGACATCAGCCTCAAGTCTCTGCAGAAACCCAAAGAGTGACTGTAAACAGCTGGGTGCTACAGCCGCTGGAGCAAGTACAGGCTGTGCGTACCCTCTTACCCTGGGGTTTATATACGTTAACTCGTATATACAAAATTATTATTATTTATTCCCCTGAACGTTTACAGCAATACATACATGGTGTGGACAAACGTGCTGTCGGTCCTGTGAATACCCTTTTGTGCACAGAGATGCTGCTAATTTAAAATCAAAAGGATTAAGGTATAATTTGGCACATCCATTTTTCAGGTTTGTTTTTTTTCCAAAAACAAAAACTTTAAACTTCACGTAACTTTTCAAACGAGCATCATCCTGGTCTCCCCAATGGCTACATGAGGTCAGGCACAAGCCCTCTGGGTGTTCTCTAGTATTATGGCACAGTACTGTAGAGCAGTATAGAGTACATACAGCTGCTCTGCTTTAAAAAGGGGTGGCTGCCCCCAGCTTGGTCACTTTCACAGTGCAGCAGGTAAAGGAACGACACCCCACAGGAGTAAAACCTAAGAACTGGCAGCGGTCAGACACAGCATGTACAGCTTAGACACAAGCTTAATTTAAAAAAAAACAACAAAAAAACAACACAACAACCTCCAACTTTTTAAAGGCAGCCAGACCAGCTCTTCTTGTAACAACTGAAGTACACACCATTACTATCAAGGTACATGGACAACTACCTGAATTTTTTTTTTAAACTCCTGTTATGAAGTCTGAAAAACTGCAATAAACTTGCTACACGGAGTTTTCCTCCCCCTGGTCTCTCACAACCTGGGGTTTTCATAAAGGCTGTGGATTTGTTCAAAATTGATTTTTCTGAAGTCATGATTTCTTCGAGGCATTTCGTCCAGTGGAAAAGAACACAAACAAGCCCGACTCCCGTCTGGCGCTCTCCTTCCCCAGAACCCTGCTACCAGGGGAAAGTCTGGAACGGCTTATTGTTTTTTATATTGGATTGTATTTTTCTATTAAACCCTTTGATATCTGGGCTCAAAACGTGGTGCTTTTTTTTTTTTCAAACCCTGTCTCCTTCTCAGAATCCCTCCAACTGCAAAGCAGACATTCAGGGGTATGGAGCCAGCCCACTGCAGGCACCCTCACGCAGAACCAGCTCCTTTACACCTCCCGGAGAGCCCTGCGCCTCAGAGAACTCGGTCGCTTTACAAAGTTTAAAAGATGATTAAAGCGACAGCCGTGAATAAAGCCACTTGGCAGACGGGGCTTTTTTGCCTCGTCTGTTTATCCTCTCCCCGCCACCACTAATAACTACAGCTCCAAGCTGTGTGCACTAATCACGGCGCGTACCAGAGACTGACATTTCCTTGGGAACTCGGGAAGGATTACGCTCCAGAGATCTCTCCCTGCGCTGACGGGGAGTCACGCTGCTGCAAATACCACCCAGTGACGCCAGCGCTCACTCAGGCTCTGGGACAGAAGAGACGGGCTTTAGGAAAGTGGCTGCTTTGCTTATCGTTACAGATTAGCGGGATTCTGACGAACCTGCAGTTGTTTATTTAGGTAATGCTCTGCTTCTCCCTTCCTGGAGCTTACGGTTACTCAATAATGGAATTTCACTGATTCACAGAAAATTTTCGGGCGTAGATACCGCACCGCCTCTAACCTCATCTCTAACAGTGTGCGTTTTAGAGGCAGAAAGGTTTCTTTAGCCAGCTGGCAGAGCTCACGCCAGCGGGAAATACTCTGGATTTCTTCTCAGGAAAAATGCAACTGCGCCAGAGTGCTCAGAATCACAGAATCTTCTAGGTTGGAAGGGACCTTAAAGATCATCTTGTCCAACCGTCAACCTAACTGACAAAAACAGACACCCACACAACAAACAAGGAGCATCGCCATCACTAAACCATACCTCCCAGCACTACATCAACCCGTCTTTTGAAACTGCTCTGGAATTCACACAGCAAAGCCTTGCCCAGAGTTGGCAGTATTACACCGGGCTAGGAAACCTACAGGCAAATCAGAGAGCACAGACACACACGCTGCTCCGTACACATCCCTACACCCTCACAAAGCACCGCCTTTTGTTCAGCGTGCCCACAGCTGTATCATCAGGGACCACTGGTGGCTAATAGAGAGGCCGTGAAAAAAATAACTACTGAAGCCCACGGTAGGTCAGCTGGCTGAAACCCACGCACGCCGCACTCTGCCCCCTCCAGAAAACTTCGGGAACTCACAAATCAGAAAAGGTGTGACTCACCACGTTCTTGTTAATACAGTGCTATTAAAAATAGAAAAGGTAACTCAACCTACTGAAAAGAAATACACTTCTTACAGATTATTTTTTTTAAGTGTTCCGCTCTCAATTTACACAGATACATTTACCAAAACTTTCAACTAATTGAACCACTAACTAATCTTGCTAGACTTTGATTAGGTATCACATATATAAGGGCTGAACTGAAATCAGAGACTCGTGGTTAGAGTTGGAAGGGACCTCAGAGCCCCCCCAGTGCCACCCCCTGCCCTGGGCAGGGACATCTCCCACCACACCAGGTTGCTCCAAGCCCCCTCCAACCTGCCCTTGAACCCCTCCAGGGATGGGGCAGCCACAGCTTCTCGGAGCAACCTGGGCCAGGCTCTCACCACCCTCACTGTAAAAAATGTCTTTCTTAAGAAAGATTTATGACTTCTTAATCTGGTCTAAATCCACCCTCTTTTAACTTAAAGACGTTACCCCTTCTCCTGTCACAACAGGGCCTGCTAAAAAGTTTGTCCCCATCCCTCCTGTAGCCCCCTTTAAGTACTGAAAAGCCGCAACAAGGTCTCCCTGGAGCCTTCTCTTCTCCAGACTGAAATCTGTTCCTGCAAGAAATCACCAGTTCCATGTTACTCCTTCTACAGAATACAAGACGCCGGGGCCAGAGTTTCCCTAACAGCTGCCAAGAAAACACTTTGCTTAGAGAGAATTTTGCTCTCAGGAGATGTAGGATAAAATCTAAAGAGACACTTTGAGTTAGTTTGCAAAGGCCTCTGTACCATGTTACTGCTCTGACAGGTTGCTGTGCTCCTTCTCCCGTGTCTCACACGGGATCTGCTGTCACTACTCCAGGTGGGACTGCTATCGGAGAAGACCACTTCTGTCAACTCCAGTTTCACACATATCTTTGGGGAGAAAGATAAAGCTGATTTTCATCGGTTTGGGAAAAAAAGCTTCTGTTTTGTTTTACTTCTGTTCTTGTAATCAAGACCACAAGCAAACAAAGAGCAAAGACCAAAAAAACCCAAACATAATCACTTGTTGGTAGGGTTCCCCTCTTTGCCCTTGTCCTCCTGCCTGGTGGGTACCAGAGGGACGTGAGGGAAAACACAGAGTTTGCTTCTTTCAGCTGACACTCGGGGTGACCTGGGGGTGGTTCCAGCCACACGGCTGTAACGCAACGCCAAGATTTGGCAAAGGAATAGTCAAATCACTCACACATCCCCCCAAAAACAACGGGCGTGGGGATGCCGCTGCATCCACAAAGGACCACCAGGGACATTCCATTCCTCAGAGCAACCCCACCCGCAGCGGCTCAGCGCCGGGCCCTTTTCCAGCGGGTGATCTTTCAGTGGGACATCCAAGAGGCCAAATTTCAGCCCAGCCCTTTCCCATTCTCACCGCTCCCTCGCTTACCTGTAAAACCTGCTCACCAGGACCTCGCTGGTGAAGCCCATTCCTCCCCAAAACTGGAGGCAGCTGTCGGTCACTTCACGGGCCAGCCGGCCGGCCTTTAGCTTAGCCATGGAGGCAAACTTTGTCATGTCGTTGCCTTCCACGTAGAGAGCTAAGGAAAAATTAGGGAAAAAAAAAAAAAAAGGAATTAAATACAGTTATGGAGACAGAGTCACCCATCCCAGCCCGCCCCCCTGTCCGACACCCCCGTGTCCCTCCGGCGGACGGTGGCCCTGGCCCGAGGAGGAGCTCACCCACGGCGCGGTGGAGCAGGGAGCGGAGGAGCTCCAGCTCGGTGGCCAGCTCGGCCAGGCGGAAATGCACGGCCTGGTGGTGCAGGACGGGCTGCTCGAACACCTTCCGCTGCCGCGTGTAGTCGATCGTCTCCCGAATTATCGTTTCCAGCGGGGTCAGGACTTGGAAAGAAGCAAAGCACAAGAGAAGACGCCGTTTTAGTCGGATCTGTTCTTTTTTTTTTTTTCCCTCCCTCTTGTTGAAAAAAAGATCCGCCGTTTTTCCACATTGCACAAACAAGACATTAGGTTTTCTAAAGTCAGTTATTCCACAGGCTGGGTCTGGAGTGCAGTTTCAGTTCTGAAAATAAGTCTGGTATTTCCTTGTACCTTTAAAGCCTCTTTATCCCTATTTCACCTGAGCCCCAAAATGCCCAAACTGGGAGGAGAGTGAAGGGGGGTGGAGAAGAGGGAAGGAAAGTCACAGAGAGCAGTGTGTAATAACTGAGTCTGTAAAATTTATCCTGAATGCCTTCATCTGGGGCCTCAGCAAAAGCTTGTGGCAACTCCTGCTTCCCACACTACCCGTGTCCTGGAGGTCGGTTACAGTCCCAGAAGAAAATGTGGTGGCTGATGGTGTCTCCCCAAATACAGAAGAAATGGAAAGGCACGGAAACTTCTGGAGAGGAGGCAGAAACCTGCCCAGGGCTCAAGGATCACCCCCAACTGCTTCCCATGCCTGCGCTCCGTCATCCCCTCCCAGGACAGAACGGAAGGGAAAAAACATCAAGATTCACAGCAGGTTTTAGTAAATGCTGAAGGGTGATTCTGATGGAGAGGAATCCAGTCAGGAGACCGCGGGAAGGCAGGAGGGAGACGCAGACACAGCTGGAACACAAGAGAAATAGTTGGCTGCTACTTTTTGAGCAAACTTAGAGATACCCTGTTTGAGGCAAGAAGAAAAGGGAAATCAGCCTTGAAGAAAAGGGCTATGGGTCACTTGCAGCTTAACAGAACAATAATAATAATAATAATAATAATACTAATAATAATAACCATAATAGACAGCAGGGGCTGAATTCGTGGAGAATTTTGTTTGGCAAATGTGAGAGAGAGCCAGGGCTGCCCAGCCTGGGGAAGAGAAGGCTCTGTGGGGAAACCCTGTTGCAGCATTTCATTACCTAAAGGGGGTTATAAGAAAGATGGAGAGAGACTTTTTACTGCTGTGACAAGAAAAGAGCCACTAGTTTTAAAGTGAAAGAGGTGAGACTGAGACTGAGCACAAGGAAGAATGTTTTGGGGTTGGAACTAGATGATCCCTAAGGCCCCTTCCAACACAAACCATTCTATGATTCCAAGAACTTGTTTGGTGTGAGGGTGGTGAGAGCCTGGCCCAGGTTGCCCCGAGAAGCTGTGGCTGCCCCATCCCTGGA
>JAOTQQ010000012.1:23819673-23842747 GCA_026546715.1 Gallinago undulata | reverse complement strand
AAGGAGGTCTCCCCTCAGCCTCCTCTTCTCCAAACTAAACCTGCCCAGTTCCCTCAGCCTCTCCTCGTGTGACTTGTGGTGGCTCTCCTCTGGACACACTCCAGCATGTGGTGGAGCACCAGCTATGAGGGAGGCAGCAGTGGGGAGGGCAGGAGTCAGACACCGAGCAGAACGGGCAGGCAGGCTTTGGCCGCTGGTCAGACCTTCATACACAGCCACCCCACACATGAACCTTCCTCCCACAGCCTCTAAACACAAAACAAAGCAAACCCAAGCATCAGATCTTCATTCGCAAGGTGAGCGGGGACTGAGGTCAGCACGGCTGCAAAGAGGTCTTGGTAATGAAGAAACTGGGGGGAAAGGGATGGGAGAGAATTGGGCAAGGTGTAAGAGAAAGGAAAATGGGATACAGCTGTGGCTACAGGAACTTACAAGCAGGTAATGATGAACAGCAAGGGAAAGAGATAATACTAATGTAAAATGACAAAAAGTCATTAGTACTAATGTACTAATGACAAAACCAGTAGCCCTATAGCTATTCAGTCAATGAAAGGACTATGCCAAATCTGTCCAAGGAACTTGGTATGAAATCTGGATACTACCAAAGGCCAAGAAACTGAAGGAACCTAAAGTCCTGATGCTTGTAACACATGGAGACAGGCACTGGATAATCCTACGCACGGAGACTAAATAATAAATGAAGGACACGCAAGAGCTGGGATAAGAAAGAGGAGTCTGTACTGAAGTAGGGTGGAAGGATGGGAGCACACACCGTGACTGACATCACACGTCTCTCTGCTGGGGAACAGCTACTGAGGAGATTAGATAGAGGTCCCGTGGAAGGTCTGGAGACGAACAAATAGCGCTGTGATGTTATCACAAATGTAAACAGCTCTTGCAATCGCAGCGTCACAGGGGACTAACCACCCAAATACAGATCAAAGAACAAATGCCTCACTAATGGGAACATTCAAGTACTCCCAGATATGATGGCTGACAGTTTGGTACAAACACTTGAGAAACGACTACTTAAAATCAACTTATGAAGAGCTAATGCTCTTTAACTCTAATTAGAAGAAAGATGACCAAATCAGTAAGTAAGTTTTACGTTTAAAATACAACAGGCTTTAAAAAACTACTTAATTCACTGAAGTCAAGCGGACTCAGTCTCAGGGATACGGCTATGAAGATAATTTGGAATAACTGACTGTGATTATTCTCCCCGATAGAGCATAGTTCTGGGAAAACACTACTTCAGTGGGTGCTCCATAACCCATTTTTGGCAGGTCCACACCACTGGCCTCGTAGTGCCTACAACTCAACACCTTAGAAAGCATCCTGTGAGGGCTGAGACAGTCTGTTTTAACTCAAACCAGGACAAACATTTATCCTTAAAGTAAAAAAATGAAGAATACACATCTTAGATTTGTATCATTAGCTCAGGAAAAGAAAATACAACAAAACTTGCAAGAAATAGCTTCAAGTCTAAATAAATTATTAATCCCTTCAAAAAACAGGAGATTGCCTACAGGAAAGGAAAGAGATTCATCATCAAAGTACGTTACAGTTTGGAGGTCAGAAGGTAAGAACTGCCACCTGTCAACCTAAGTTAAATCTTGCAGACAAAACCCAAGAAAATCAAAGAAGATTGCGGCAGCAAACAAAAATGTTTCAGCCACAGAAATGAAAAGAGAATGAGAAAAAACACAAAGTATAAAGGGGACACCTCAAAACTAAAGAAATATGTTACATGAGATTACAAGATTCACAATATAGCTGACAAAGCAAGACATCTACAGGAAGGACTGTATAGAAATTAAAATCAGTGAAAACCCAGGTTGTTGGCTTTGGCAATCTGCACAGCCTCAGAATGCATTTGGAAAGAGAGGAGAATTCAATTTACCAGTGGTAAAATTTTACCACAAAGGTAAAATCTTATTTACAATGAACCTGATTTGCTTATTATGAAAATGGATCTTCTATTTGAAGAAAAAGAAAGAAAGCAGAAAAGGAAAAATCCTGTTGGACCCAAGCAAACTAAAATTGATGCTACTAGATAACTGTGAGTTAAAATTTTGAAAAGATAAGAATTAGGACAGAGTGGAAATGTGGGTAAGAAACTTGGCAAAGGGGAAATTGCATCAGGTTGCAGTAGAAGAGGAACTGCTGATGGGCAGGGAGGGTACTATTGGAGCTTCTCCTTGGATATCAGCCTTTGGACAAAACCTATCAAATATTTCCATTAATGCTCTTTAAAAGAAAAACAGGAATACACTAATGAAACGTGCTAGTGACACAAACCTGGGAGACCTCACCAACACAGACAAGTGTGTTATTATCATTCTTCCATAATATGTTCTTAGGTACCCCCCAAAGACTATCAGCAAAACATTACAGAATAGTAGTGAGCAAGAACGAGACAAAATCATTAAAACCGACACAAATGTGTATGGTTTGTGGTACCAGGAATCCTGACGTTAAAGACAGACACTTTCTATACCAGCTGTTCCGTCCTGTTCTGCTTCTCAAGCCATCCAACTTTGTCATACGTGGCCAATACTGTGTATAAAAGACAACAACTACATGTCAGAGCAGACAGGTGCTCCTTCAAATTTATATCAGACTAGTCCAATATACAGGCCTTTTCATTCTGCTGAATTCTGAATAAATTAATTCCAGGCACCTTTCATTTCTCATGTAGAGACACACTTTTTTTTCCCTTCTGTATTCACTTCACCTTCGGTAATTTTGCAACTGGGAGAAGAAAAATGCTCGAGATACCAGGTTAAAATATTCACAAGGCAGAAGCACATCATGAAGGGCTGCTGTGCTCTACCTCGCTTAAGTAAGGGAGAAAACCACCCCCATAGCATGAGGAGTCTATTTCAAAGCTGGGCCACCAAAGATGTCACATTCTCTCCACCTCATGCAAACTACTGCCACTGAGAACATCAGTTGGTGCTGTTCATGCCCAAGGTGTCCATTTAGTCACCCACTATAAGCTGTTTTCTGGATTTATACCAGGGACTGGATCTTCTAAAAGTACTGTCATTTCATCCTGCAGCCTGGGTTCATCAGACAATCCCAGCTGGTTCTAAATTTCTCTCTAACTGTATGGATCCAAGTGTATCATACCAATTAAACTGGATGATAAACAACATACAGCTAAAACAATATTTATGTTACTTATTATCTGGAACACTGCATCAAAAATTAAAATCATATTTAGAAAGTTCTGATAATCATCTAATTAAACTAGAGAGGCATTAATCAAAATAAATGATGTTGTATTTACTACATTAGCAAAATTCAAATTTCAAATTATTTTAATGAAAAACAAATCTCTAAAAATTATGGATGTTTTCTTTACAAACAAAATCAATTAGCTAGAAAGGAAAACAGCAATGGATCACACAGGAAGATTTAGTCCCATAATTTCATAGAATCATAAAATTGTCTCCACTAACTCTCTTGAAAACTACCTGCTGCACCCTTGCTCTAACACTGAGTAATTAGCTATTTGTCTCGAGAAAACAACATGAGTTTGGTCAAGGAGATGGACATAGGACTCTGCTGATCAAAAAACTTCTGTCAAACGTGGTGATCCTGTCTGCAGAAGACCTTGTCTTGGTAATTTCCAAGAACACAACGTGTTCAACTTCGTCACCCTGTGTCCAACAGCAAAATCTCTAAAAGCCATTTCTTGTCATTTCCTTTATCTTAAAATCATAGAATCATGGAGTGGTTTGAGTTGGAAGGACCTTAAAGCCCCCCCAGTGCCACCCCCTGCCCTGGACAGGGACACCTCCCACCACACCAGGTTGCTCCAAGCCCCCTCCAACCTGCCCTTGAACCCCTCCAGGGATGGGGCAGCCACAGCTTCTCTTGGAAAAAGTCCATGATTCACACTCAGATGAGACACCTTTTACTTTTCCTAGAGCATCTGTTCTAATTTAATTGTTCAAATTGCTACTGCCTCAAGCATTTCAGAATAATAGTTTAATTTGTGCATGTTTTTAAACACATTCTTGCACTAAACCAAGAAAAACAGTTGCACACAAAGTAACTAAATGACAAAGCTAGGAGATTTGACATGACAAATTCTTCATTAGCTCTAAATAAAACCATCACTGGTTCAGAGCCATTCTTCCTGCAGAGGAAAGACAGAAGGGGCTGAGCTGAGGTGAGGAGGAGCGAGAGGAACCTACGGTGACACCATCATTTTCAGGAGGGACTACCTCTGCCATTTGCCCGTGCTCAGTGGGGGGGTCTGCTGTAAGGAAGTGCAAGTTCTAGCACGTTAACCTGCCGTGCTCAGCCCACACAGGGCTGTAGCTATTGACTCACTGGCAAACACGTTCAATTTGATCACTTTTGGATGCACCAGAGGCACGTGCTACTGCTCCTGGAGGATTACAGCCTCCCTCCTTCGTGCTCCTCCCAAATGACAGCGGCAAAGGGAAGGGTGAGGAAACCAGATTCTTCCCATTACAACACCAGCCTGTCTGAAATGGGCAATTTTCAAGGTTAACTTACTTGCCACGTCTGACCCAGCTCCAGCTTCGCTGACTCCCAAGCAAGCCACGACATCTCCAGCTATGGTTGGAACCAGGAACTGCTTTTTCAACTCATCAGAACCAAACCTGCAACAATATAATGAGAAATATTAAAGGCTTTTGAAGGCAATCTTTATTTACAAGAGGGAACAAACTTTGTTCTACCCACACAGTGATCAGTTTTCTTAAAATCTGTCCCAGGGCCAAAAGGCAGAGGAGACACCCTCCGGAGCTGTGATTCAGAGCCTTCACCAGAAGTGCAGTCACACTCATTTTAAACAGGGGTTTCACACCTATTCATTCAGGCATCTTGCTCCTGCAGAAATGTGTGGTCTCGATGCCCCAAACCTGATTTTTATGACTGTTGTTTTGAGAGCTATCAGACCTAAATAAACCCTAAGTAATCCCCGGGGGTCTCCCCTCAGTGCTCCTGAGGGATCCAGGATGGAGGACCCACTCTCTGAGCATCTTCTGAGTTCTGCACCAGCTGTGCCAGGTTTTAGCAGTCGCTGAGAAGTGATGAGACGTGATGACCACCCTCTGCAAACACCCGTATTTACATTATTAATATTTCACATCTGCATAGATCACACAGGGAAATCTATTCATGCTTCTCCCCAGCTGCTCTTTTAGTCCCCAGAAAAATAAAAAAGGAAATAGCAAACTCTTGATGGCACTTAAAAACTAAAAAATTCCCTCGGCCATATTTCAATGCAGTTAAGAGACACCTTATTTTTTTCCCCAAGATGTAGCTGCTTTCAGCGATCCGAAACATGGTTCACTTCATTTCACGGTTGATTTTGTCCCAATTAACATTCACTTGCAGCGTGAATGGTGAGCTCCTGGTCTAGTTCTCAAGCCTCCCTTGCGCTTGACTGAAAAATTCCTCAGGGCATGACATGCCTCTTCTGGGAGCAGAAACCATGAAAGTCAAGTGCCTCCTTAGCCTGTTTATTCCAAATAAATACAAGAAGCGAGCCTGAAGTGTTTACTCCTTCCTCCAGCACATGGGTACAAAGCCCCCTGCTTTGTTATGCAGTGTACTTTTGGGTTTTTTTTAGTTTTTCCTTGGGTTGGAATCAAGTATGGACAGCTGAATGTTTGATAGACAAAAAAAAACGCAACCAACATCATGAAAAAATCAGATTATGGCAGGAGCTAGCAGGGGTTTTTGGCAATGCTTTGTGATGCTTAAAGCTTTGCCAACCTTTAGTTATTTCAACAGAGGATTTCCGTGGCAAGACCGTTCCTCAGAATAATGTTTTTGGTTTAATATCTTTGTTTGGTTGGTTTAAGTTCCAGAAAACAGTTCAGCTCTTCCCAAAAATGAGGCTACAGAAGTTCTTTTGCAATTAAAATAAAACAAAAGAAGAGTCTGGCAACTGTCTCCTCAGCAGATGACGGGTCTCTGTGCCCTGCAGAAGGACTGGTGGTTCAGCAAGCAGCCGGTTCCTGCGCTAGAAATCTGTTATTTCTGTAAAATGCTGCCCATTTCCCAGGTGTGAGACTCTGACCCCTTAAGAGCTGTGGTCTGAGAAGTGGTCTGTCCTTGCCTCACCCCCACCTTCTCAGTGGGACAGCATGAACACAAACGCAAAAGCGACAATGGTCAACTTATAAATAGTGGGCAAAAGGAAAACAAAGCCATGGCAAAATACAGATGTAATAGCTTCCATGATCCACATAGTTCAGCTTATGTGCTCTGCCAGTTATCAATTTGAAGTCACTTTCATTCATCTCAAAAATATATAAGAAACTGGCTTCTGACAGCTTAGATTGCTACACTGAATGAAAATACACCTATCGCACATCGCTAGTCTGCCTTAATTGGGCTGATAATCACCTTGGTAGAACTGCAGATGTTACTTGCTTTTGTTTCTTCTGCTTCTGGGGGAAAAAAGCTGAGCTGAAGTGAATTAATTAAATTAGTAAGGAAAGTTCTGAGTAGAAGCGACAGATACACCGGTACGATGGTGTATCGTCCACCAGCAGTACGATGCACGACTAAGTGCAGACTGAAATGGTGAGTATGAGGAGCTGCAGGCAGCTCCACCACGGCTCCCAGAGACTGATCAGCTGGAGCTTTCCTGCCCTGGAGCTCACACGCTCAAGCACCACTCATCACCAAAGCAAAAATACAGCAAAAAAGTGAAGCTGGTCTATGCACTGTTCTACAGTATCTCAGGGACAAGACAATACAATACAATACAAAAGTTTACTCAGGGACTCTCCAGGAATATAAAGATTTCCTTTGGGCAAAGGAGAGAGTAACTGACCTACTGCCACTCTCCTCCTCCCAGCCAGCCTGAGGGCAATTCCTGGGAATTCCTCCCCGTTCTCTGTCCGTCCTGCTCCCAGACTCACACAATAATACAGTAGCCACCTGCCCCGCTGTTGCTTCAGTGGAGTCCTGCAGGGGCATCCCACCATCTGATGCCCAGGTGCAGCTCAGCAGTACTCCCTGGATCTTCAAGATACAGGAGAAGAAGCAGGAAAAAGCAAAGAGGGAGAGCTGCTCGTTCCAGGCAGAGGAACTGCATGGTGAAGAGCAGGGAGCACCCCTGGGGTTCAGCCATTTACATAACCTGGATTTAAAGCAATCCACACTGCAACCAGCTTGCTCTCCTCCAGTCCCTGTTTCAGCCACGATGAGACAACATGCGAGTTTAAAAAAACTGCATTTAGAAAACTAACTTACTTTTTGTGAAAGGCAGCATTAAAAAAAAAAAAAAAAAGGAGTAAGAAAAGCGCTCTGGCTCCCAGTTTTTATCAAGCCTTTAAGCTTCAGGTATTTGAAGATTTTAAGAAGTAAATTGCTCAGTTCAAGCTACTGCTGTGTTCTGGAAAGAATACTGCTGAGAAGCCTGCAGGAGACTCCCTGGTGGGTGTGAGCACCTCGTGCAGATGTGACTACCCAAAAGGTTTTGGCTAAGAGTGATCACATCAATCTTCCATTTATTTAGGAATGCATTCTGCAACCTGACTCTAGATCTTTTAAGACTTTATTTTTCCAAAGTTGGAAAATTCAGCAAGCTCGGAGTCTGTGTGTGCATGTGTATATACATCCCCAACTGTCCCAAGTACTGTGCTGTCCGTATGTCTCACTGAGGGAACAGCTCTGATTTACAGTGGCAGAGCAAACTCATGACTTACCGCTTTCACCAGGTTGTTCCCAGGTGACTCCAAACGTGCTTGATGAGCACTGAGTAAAGCCCAAAGGCGGGAAAGCCAACAATGGGGCTCCAGACTACTTTTAAAAAGTTCTTTAGGGGACGATGGTTGAATACCATACCACTGTTCACTTTGTGCATCGCTGACGCATCACATGTACCAGGACCTTGTTAAAATGCAAAATCTGGGTTATCTCTTCCAACTTGTTTGACGATCAAGCACAGCACACAGGTCCCTTTACAGAAACCATCCGGGCTGTGAATGCGATTTGGATCCAGGACAATGTCTCACGATATTGCACAAAGCAAAGCTGCACCTGTGCAAAACTTCCTGTAGCAACCAGCTTTCCCTTTTCATTAACAGCTTTCACTTTTACACCTTACAAGTGGGACCCTGTACTGTGTGACTGGTCAGTGGAATTGACCTAACAGCAGAGGAAACATTCACTAATACAGGTGAAAATTCAATTACAGATTTCAACACGTTAATGACAGTTTCACATTTACTCTCCACGAACATCCTCATTAGGATTTCACTATCCCAAATGTACGTTGCTTCACTGCTTTCCTGCAGCAGAACAGAGTAACAGAAGGCCAAAAAGCTGTGATGGAGCAGGCTTCTTTTACGCACAGATTTTTCTTAAACCCCTGGGAATAAAAGGTGGCCATGGGGGCAAGGTACTGTTCTCTGAAGTCTTTCCAGAACACTAGTTTTACCTTCAGCTGGACTATAACTGAGCTACTGTTGAACAGACATACTCCACGCTCTCAGCAAGCTTTCAGTGTAGCACACAGAGCAGAAGAAAATTTTTAGAAGGATTTCCCGTGGCTGTGGACTCCAAAGTTGCAGAAGGATAAATGGTTGTCAAGGGAACAGAGCCAACATTCCCGACTCTGTGGTGGATTTACAGGCATTTTTGTTCACAACTGGGAAAAAAAAAAAAACTAACCACCAACAAATAAACCAACCCTAAAATGCTCTTTGTGCAAAAATTCCCCTCTTGTATATCTGTTTTGTGCAGAGAAATTCCTGATTTCGTAATTATTATTTGAATTTAATCCCCACCATCACCTTCCAGAATTTTAAGTGCATCCACATTCCAGGGGCAAGCTGCTGGACCACCTTGTCACCTCCCTCAAGCTTTGCAAGCTGCTGCTTTGATGGAGAACGTCTGTGAAACTACTACACGAAGGAGGAGTTGTTGGTAACTGCAGCTTTTATCGAGGGATGAAAAACAAAACCCAAACAGATACAGAAAGTGCCAGAACCTGAAAGACAGCAAGTGGTGAAAGGGAACACTGACACAAGGGGATGAGAAAAAGCAAAATGAGTAATTGCCCGGAATGGGCGTATTTAGGAAGCATGACACAAGTGTTACAACTGTAGGACTGAGAACAGTATTCATCATTATTTCTGAAAAGTCACAGTCAGTGATAAGCACCTTGTAAAGCTGTAAAAGAGCAAGTACTTTATAAAATAGAATTAAACTAACCACTGCAACTAAATGCATCCTTACTAACTGCACTGGGATACCTGGCTCAGAAAAAACACAGACACAAATAGGGAGATTCTCGAATTAAAATTATTTTATTGGTTGTGGCACCAAGGTTCTGTGTTTACAAACATATCATCTACTATAAAACAAGGCCTGCTTTAATATATGATATTTTAACATTAAAAAAATTTGTCTTTTCCCCCCTAACGTGTCTGAGAGAGGTATAGACTAGGTTCCTTCCTCAAGCATCACTGAAGAGCAGACAGTAATATTTTTTTTTTTCCTAGTCTTATATAGATTGGGTTTTAGGCTTAAACACACAGGATTTGGGTTTCAGGCTAAACATACTTTCTGACAATTACCTCGTAAGGGCCGGAGTAGCCATGCCGGCTTGCACGCCGATAGCCATGGGAATGCCTCCGCAGCGGATATTTCCCAGCTCCTCTGCCACTGCAATGTTGTAGGAGAAGTCCAAGCCCATGCCGCCATATTCTGAGGAAAAACAAATCCGAGACACTCATGTTCCAGACTGGCATAAGCCACGAGAAACAAAATAAAGTATTGCTACTGCAAGGACTCGCCAACTGTGATTTCACTGCTAATTTTTAAATGTTTGACAATTATCAGCTTCCCTTTCAGAAAAGTGATGCCACGCTGTTCTTTACAAAACCTAAATTTAAAATTACACCTGCTCTAATTACCCATGTGCACCTCAGGCCACCTCTGAAGATCCTCAGTAGCATCATTACTTATATTGGAAGCAGCAGGAAAGAGAGGTGTGCTGCAGAAAAAGACATCAGAAGGTGGAGTTATTCTTTCTAACAGCAAGGTCGTATGATGAAACCACCACAAAGTAAGATATTCTCTGTGACAAGGCTGGGCACCCGCTCTCATCCCCCAGTGCACTCAGGCAGAGCTCATCCTTCTCGCTCACAGCCATCAAGTCATAGAATCAGAGAGTCCTAGAATTGTCCAGGTTGGAAGGGACCTTTCAGATCATCAAGTCCAACCACCAACCCAACACTGACACAAACCATCACTAAACCATAACCCTCAGCACCACATCTGCCTGGCTTTTAAATCCCTCCAGGGATGGTGACTCCCCCACTGCCCTGGGTAGCCCAATCAAAGGCTTGATAACACCTTCAGTAAAGAATTTTTTCCTAATATTCATCCTAAACCTCCCCTGGTGCAACGTGAGGCCATTTCTTCTTGTCCCATCACCTGTTCCTTGGGAGAAGAGACCAATTCCCCCTGGCTACCCCCTCCATTTTCAGGGAGTTGGAGAGAGCGAGAAGGTCTCCCCTCAGCCTCCTTTTCTCCAGGCTGAACACCCACAGCTCCCTCAGCCTCTCCTCATGAGACTTGTTCTCCAGACCCCTCATCAGCTCCGTTGTCCTTCTCTGGACCCGCTCCAGCACCACAATGACTTTCTTGTCATGAGGAGCCCAAAACTGGACACAGTGAGACCATGTGCAGGTCATGTCCCTATGGTAAGGTCCCTCAAACCCACATTAGACACAGGGACAACACCGAACACATGTATTTCACATCCTGGCACCTGGTAGGTGCCATCATTAAAGCATTTTTCATTAGCAGAAGGCAGATGACCTCAGGCGCCGGCCGGATGCCAATTGGGCCGTTCCTCCTCCCCACATTCCAATCTGCAAATTAAAGAGGATATTATTCTTTACCTCCTCCCCATGCCCACAGCTGATAAACCCACCACGCAGTGAAACAGAGAAGTGCTGTGTTGCTGTGATGGATGAGGCAATTCCTCGCTGTATTAAATAGCTTATAGTCCAAAGGAAACATGGTGAGAAGGAGAAGGTTACTGCTTGACGTCATTAGTTGACTGAGAGGCTTTGATTAGATAACAGTTTCCTCCCATTTTTTTTACTGTTTTTATCCATTTGAAGACCAACTAAGAAAATTTCAAATACAATCCCCCACCCCTCAACACACCCAATAAGGGGTGGACGACCCTCTTCCATTTTTACTTGCTGACCTCTATCTGAGCTCACCCCTCTACTGACCTGCTTTCAAGTTTTCAAAAAACACCATTAATTAAAAATCAAAACACCCCAGTGCGTATAAACACAGGGCTTTGTGCACTGTCACCTGCTTCCTAAACCCACAGAAACTCTCTTTGTGCATCCTCTTTCTGCAGAAATAAAGGAAAACACAAAAGGAAAAGGCTAAGCATGAAGTTCAATTTTCAAATATCATTTCCCCTCAGGTCATCCTGAATAGTCTGGATTGTCAGAATTAAAAAAACAACAACAACAACAACAACCACCACCAGCTACTTTTCCAAACTTTCATCTGAAAATAAAGAATCTTTCTTAGAAATATACACAAAAATAAAATTCTTACTGGGAGTTTAAGCAGTACAGTGAAACAACGGTAATACAGGAACGAGTTTAGCACAATCGATAATCCAATTCTCTTGCCTTTACAAAGCCCCCATCAATAAATAAATGCTCTGAGGAAGAGTGAGGAATGTACGCACACGTGAGGCAAGGACAGTTAAAGATGAGTGGTGTGAGAGAGGTTTTGCTAATTTTTTGCCCATCTACAGCAGGTTTATACCAGACAACCTTGGCTGTGGCACCACACAGATGCTTTCCACTTCATTTTATTTTGTGCGAAATCAGACAATCATTTTATTGCCAAGCTACAGTTATTATGAATTTTGTCTTTAGTTCCGTCTACTGAGCAGTTATATCCATGTCTTTTACTTAATTTCACAAACCAAAACCCTTAGTTTCTTGATTTACCCAAAGCAGCATCCCAGGTGGGCTCACGCGCGCTCTCTGCTCAGCCCACGGCTCCTGCCTTACAAGTACATTTTAAGAACAAAATGCTGCAAGAGGCCACCTCTGAAAGTGGTGCCACTGAAGGAACTTCCTAGCGAAGGGAGGAGGGGATCCGAAGGAAGCCCCGGGAGCTGGGAAGGTGGGGGGGAAGCAGCACCACTTGGAGAGATGGTGCAGCCTCCAAAGATTTTGTAATCTGAGGGTAGGTAATGGAAAGGACAACCACAGATACAGACGGGTGGGAGGGCTGGAAGCAAATGGCAAAAATATTAATCAGACAATACCCAACTTTTCACCAGTTCTGTTCCAGGAGCTGAGGAGAAAAGAATTTAGTGGAGAAAACTTTAAATTTAACTCTTTAACTCAGCCAAAACCACCGGGCTATTCTCATTCCCACCTGCTGCAGCAATGACGGTGAATGTTTTACAGAATTAATGCCTAATTTTAATTTGGAACACGCCTTACTCTCGTGGACTGACTCTTCTTTGCAATAAGGGAAGGAGCTGGTCAGGATCAACCATCTCAGCAGCAAACACCGGCCCCTGGGAGTCCCTGTGCCAGGAGGTGCTGCTAACACCTCCAGTTAGTTTTCATTCAGAAAAGCAAACACCATGGCTAATACAATTTTCAGTGAAAAATCCATAACGAAAGGAACCAAATCAATTTCAGATGTGATTGTTTGCTTTTTTTTAAAAAAAGAATAACAAGCTATATGTAAATATTCACATGTAAAACATTTCTAGGGTAAATATTTGATTTAAGTTGAAAATGAGACGAGTGACCTTTGGAGAACCGTTTGGTTACGCTTCCATTTTTAATTTGCAAGAAATATTAAAGGAACAAAGCCAAGTAAAACTGGGCAGGAAGTCTAATGCACTTCTAACGTTTTTATAATTCAGAACAGGTAGAAAAAGGCAAATCTATATTCAAATCGTTACTGTTTTGCCATCAACAGCACAACTTCCAACTGTTCAATGACTTAATTAGATACCTGAAAAGCACCAGGATGCAGTCAATATTCAAAAGATCCAGAGCTCATTCTGGCTCATTCCACATAAATAATTAAAAGGAAAAGCAATACTATGCGATTCAGGGATTAAAGAGATTTATTATATTCGCTACTTATTAAAATTTCTATGCTCAGACTCAATACAAAGGCTGACTGTTTTTCAGCTGAAAGCTGTGTTTAACTTCCTTCCCTACAAGACCTTTTTCTTCCAGCCCAAGCTGACACGCGGCTTGTTGGAAACCCAGATTTGTCTGACACCAGAGCCTGAAGCCACCGAACTCAAGAGGGCTCAGCCAAAGACACTCCTTCTACTAAATCATACATTCCAAATCTTCCAATCTCCAAATAGAGTTATAAACTGAGAATTGAAACTGGGGGGAAGGGGGGGAACTTGACAAATGTTGGGTTTGAATAAATTCTTAACACAGCGAATTTAATATTATAGAGTCATCTACCAACCACTGCCGCGGCCAGGAGCACAGCCCCCTCGCCAGGGAATTTCCTCCCTTGTCAGTATTAACAGAGCGTGGTTACCTCTTTAAGACAAACCCCAATTTTTCAGTTATTCCAGGAAAGATTGTGACTCTGACCTCAGACTGGGAGCAAAAGTAAAAGTAAAAATGAAAATGAAAAAAACAACAAATAAAAAAACCCCAAACCTCAAAACGCAGAAAAAAAAAAGGAAAAATTAAAAATGCAAAATGCAGAAATGCAAAAATCTGAATATTTTTTATAACGTGAATTTGTATTCTTTTGTCAGGTTTTGTTTGGGTTTGGGTTTTTTTTTTCCCAAAACGGAAAATTGCCCAAAATTGCCCAAAGGCAATTTCACAATAAAAACCCATTCTGGAATGAAAACAGAAGATTTTATGCAGTGTCACAACAAAGCATTTCCCCTTCTTTTTCTCCAACAAACTGACACGTTCCAGTGCTTTCTCTATTCTTGATAATTTTAATGGAAAAAACATTTCACAGAAACCCTTTCTTTGGCTTACAGAGCGTGGACAAACACTTTATGTGCTTTTCTAGGGCTGGAGATACCTAGTTTGGGTCTCACTTTTGCTCATCGTTCTGGGTGCATCCTTCCCTCGGGATTTGTCACCACACTGTACCATAGACCACATTATCCCTCTCTGTGTCCACAACAGGATTCTGACCCGAACTGCAATCTCCGATGCGAATCCGGCTCCACGGCTGCTTTCATTTGTGTTGAGATTGGGGGTTGTGCCTTACACCTGGCACTGGCCACCAACGGGAGGGTTTCCAGTACCGTGCAAAGCACACCACAAATCAAATTCCCCAGTCAAGGATTTCTTCTTCAAAAGAGATCACTGTTCAAAATAGTATCTATTATTCCTATGAGCATTTCATCCCCCGCCGTGCTACACTCCAAGAAATTAGCATCCATGGGGATGTTTGTTCTTATTGATTTGGTTCTGGAACCAGCGACAAATCAGCACCCAAAAGCGTGAAAAGCAAGTTATTCCAGGGGGGCACGGCAGCACCCAGCCCCAGAACGGGTAAAACGTTTCTAGAATTTACTATTAAACACCATATCAAACCCTCTAAAGCACCATGGGCTGAGTGGCACAAGGAGGTCTGTCACGCACATAGGGAATGACCCAGGGCGAAAGGGAACAGCCCTGATTAAAGGCAGCCACAGAAGAGTGAGATAAGACAAAACCCACACAACCCCTGCCCCCCGAAAATCCTTCCCACCCTCCCCGAATCCCAGTCCGACCTGAATTAGAACTAATGACCCCGAGTGTTCCTGCACCCAATAGCGTAACTACCCTTTTACTATACCGTGCATTTTTTTTTATACTATACAGTTTTATTTTTTTACAACAGAATCCTTCTTCCCAGAAACCAGAAAATTACTCCAGGAGATGTCTGAAAAATAATCTTAGCAATACTGCAAAGTTCCTGAGTTGTTATGGTCGTGGCTCAATAATCTGGCCAGTAACACACCTTCCCTGCAAATCAGAAGAAAAACGCCCGTGGGGCTGGAGTCCCTTCCACCCCCGAGGAGACAGATGCCCAGAGCCCTGGCGCTTCCCCCATCCCTCCCACACACACAGGTAGATGGAAACTGGGGAGGATGGGGGAGGGAAAGGCAGATTTTCCATGAAGGAAAAAGCACTTGTCAAAAATATATATTATTAAATAATTTATTTCTTTTTTTTAAGCTGGTCTTGTACTCTGGCCTCTCCATTAGAGCCATCTAATTGCAAACAGTTTTAAAAACACAACCAGCTTGACAGCCATCTGTCAGACACCAGGGACTTACTGCAGTGCTGTGTTTATTGCAGTTTGCTATTTCTAAACGAGTCACTGAAACAACTGAAAAATCACGGTCAATTCACTGGTCCGTAGGTGTAAGAGTCTCCAGAAACACAACACACGACTATCAAACTACGTGTTAGTACAGAGAGGCTTTTTGGCACGTGGCTGGGGAGTTCCGTTCCATGCCATCTCGCAGAAGGCACTGTTTTAGAAGCACGTCCAAGAGCCACAGAAGTATCTGCCTGATGTTCAGGAGCCCATCTCTGTGTTCAGCCCATCAGGGCTGTGGAACGTGCGGCACCACGGTTATGTACAAACCAATCACACTGGAATTTCATTATCCCTAATGTTTCCCTGTTGACTCACTTTTTTTTTTTTTTTTATCTGACCTCTAGGGAAGTTTTTTTGACTGTGGCCAAAACCAGCACAACCAAACCCCTGCCCCTCCATGCCGCCTCGCTGCCATCCCCGTTTCTCCACGGTCACCTTTCACTCCGGGGACACGGGGTGTCTCCTGCCACCGGGTCCTTCCTGCTGGGGAAACGTCCTGCCAAACCCCCACACCTCCTACCCCTCATTTACCCCCTCATCTGCCTCCATTTTCTCATCTCTTTGCACAAGCACAGAAGCACTTTGTATGCCTTTAAAATAAATAAAAATATTTTTTAATTTATCTATTTCTAATACCACAGGCAATAAAGCTGTGGTATTATACCACAGACTTTAAATTGCTTTGCTATTTAGTACAAAGACAAAAAATCCTTTGCCCTTGATGATGACAGTAGGATCCATGAAGGTGGTAAGAGGCAGGGAAGAGGAGGGCGTGGAAGGACAATGGCATTTAGAAAAAGATGCGCTGCCCACAATTTAATCTTGTGTTGTTCATGGTCTCCATGGCAAAGCAGACGCTGCAAGACACCCAACAGAGGTCTAATGAGCACCTCTCTCAAGACACAAATTACAGGATTTCGCCACAATCTCGAAGAAGTCAAAGGAGCCTAAAAAAAGCCCTGAAGCTGGGAAAAGTGCAATGAATTAAGGAACACAATAGAGGGGTGATTCCAGGGAAGCGCGTGGGGAAGGAAGGCAGGCAGATGGGGAGAGGGATGCTCTCCATCGCACGAAACAAAGGAGAAGGAAGTTTAAGAATAAAAGTACTTTATTTTTAAATTAAACTCAATGAAGCAAAGGGTGGAAGGAAATATGAATCCTCGCCACACCGTCGGTACGTGCTCTAACTGGAGATCCCTCTTGGCAAAAGCAAGAGGGTGGAGAGAAGCTGCCGGTGCCCGCTCTCCGGGGCGGTGACACGGGCACCACCGAGACCTTCTTGCAGAGTTAAATCCAGAATTTAATAAAAAAAAAGAAAAGAAAAGAAAACTTTTCTGGCTTTCCAATTTTGCAGCCAGGCATCTCGCTGCACGCTTTAAGGGATAAAGCTTCCTTCCTGCCATCCCACAACCTCGGCTGGTGCAAGAGAGACCTCTGTGGAGATGGGCAGACGCGGGACAAACCTCACCCCGGGGGGGACACAGGCAGCCCTGCAGGGACTGTCACCCCAAACACACGTCAGCTGCCACCTGGGGCCACAATATTTCCACCAGCCTTCCAAGAACCCTGCGGCAGGAAGGTTCTCTTCCCCTTAAAACCCACCTTTTTCTGCTGCTATGAGCAACACCACCCGCTCCCGCCCCAGCGGTGTCCGGGTAATGCCAGATCACACCGGGCGGGCATGAAGAACCCACGCTCAAACTCTCTAAGAAGTGTCAGACTTGTCTGGTGAACGGCCCGGTTGGGTCCTTTAGATGCCAGAATAGCAAAAGAAGAAGAAAATCACACCGATTTTGGTGGTTTGTTCCATAAAACCTACTTTAAATGTTTTCACATCATATACACTCTCTAAATCCAATGAGACTTAACAAGCTGTCTAGAGGCAGTAATAAGAAAATTAAAGACATGTTTTTCTTGTTTATCTTCCTGTGTTTACAGCTGAGATTATTTTCTCATCGGTCTCATGATAAATGACTTTGCATTTTCAACTACTTTCAGTGATGCCATAAGCCGCGTTTCTTTTGCACAGAAACAGCAAAATGTTAAAAAAAATAAATCACAGAAGAATTCACTACTGATAATTTATACTTAAAGTTATATATCATGATTGAAATGTTCACGGCAAGCAATTTGCAGTCAGAAACGGATGGTCTTTCTCCCTGTTGCTAATAGAGAACAAACTTACAGAGATGTGTTTGAAATTGTTTAATAAACTCTTTCTCTGAATAAATTTATGAAGATTCTGAAGACAAACTGCTTGTTGTCAAAACCAACCCAATTCCCATTTCATTATACTGTGACACTGTTCACTGAATAGAATAGAGACTTATATATATCTGTATCTTTATAAAAAAAATGCTCTTACTGATGATTAAACAATAAAGACTTGGGGGCATAAGAAATAATGCCAAGTAAATCTACCATTATATCAAATTCAAAAGTAGTCTGTATATAAATTAAAGAATACTCATTTATTTAATTCCTACTTATATACTTCATATATAAGGATTAATATTGGCCGTAGGACCTCCTCTGGTTTTATCTTTACTTACTGCCACTAAGTTATGGAAAGTGGATTTGAAATGACTCATTGTACTGTTATTTCATTGTTGTTTTAAAGGCATTTCCTGAGTTTAATGAAAAAAATAGAGATATAATTAATTTAAGAGAGTGATTTTTTTAAAAAAAAATAAAATTAAACAAACAAAAAAAAAGATGGTTGCACCACTGGGGCCGAGTAGAAGCCCTGAGGAAGGTATTTAGCAGCTCCATCACAGCAAAAATCCAGCCTGGCCCAGGCACAAGCCCCTTTCTGCCACATTAGCCCATGGGATGAGGTTACCTGCTCTACACCGACTCCAAAAATGAGAGATGGCAGCTGATTTGGCCTGAAATCTGCTGGAGATGTTAACCCCTTCAAATATTTGTTAATGAACTCATATCGATACCCTGCTTTTTGACAGCTGTGTGGTCGTCTTTGGTCTCCCTGCTGTCACCGTAGCTCCGTGACCGAAGCAATAACCAAAGGGGAAGGCGGGTAACACATGAGCCAAACCCCCCCAAAACAGCAAAATCGAGTCTTGAAAAAAGAGAGATTTTTGTCAGTGAGCGTAACAAACCACTATCACAGTCAGGGCACCTCTGCAAAAATCAAAATGTGATGCCTGTTTAAACATACACAGACACACACAATAACTTTACTGCTTTCCTTTATTTCGTTGGGATTTCCACACCCCCCTTTCCTTCAGGGACATATTTTTTTCCACTAAATATTAGATCCTCCCGAGAAGAAGTTTGCTGCCCTCGTTAACTATTTGCATTCATTTTGTTAATAATCTACAGAGATCCACAGGCTGAAACCTACTTCTCCAATTTATCCCCGAATACTGGATTGGATCAGTTGATCACTGCACGGAGCCGAATCACCCACAATGAACCCAAAATCAGATGACAGGCTCAAGCTGTCCCTAGTTTGCTGCTACATCGCAATAAAAGAACCAAAGAAATTAAATAACAATCCCAGGAGACCCAGAGAGTCCCAGCTGGGCACCTTCTGCCCAACTGCTCTGTGCCCGGCACTACGGCTTCCAACTTTTGGTGGGAAGTGATAATCTCACTATTTTAGTTGCTGGTAGCATTTTTGGGCTGTATTTCTCCTTTTCTTCCACCGCCCCAAGCAGCTCCCCCTCTCCTGGTCTACACCTCACTACCCTGCAATCACACGCCTTTAATCACAACCAAGCTCCGCTAACGAGCTCTTTAATTGCTCCTACAAATCAACCCTTTGAGCTTTCTTTGTTCCTCCCCTGAACTCTTTGCTTTGCCAAAACCTTTCCGGCCGAGGCATGCCCAGCTGAGAGCCCCCCGCTCCACAGCCACCCCCGCTCCCAGGGAAACACCTTACGTTTCAGGTTTGGGCAAAGACCCGTGGATGAAAATTTCCTGAAAGACAGGAAAAGCCAATTCCCTCTTTTTCTGAGCGAGGGCCCTTGCAACACGTGCAGCAAACACCCAGAAAGCAGCCTCGCAGCAAAAAGGAGAAAGAAAACTTACTAAAACAAAGAAGGGATAAAATTCTGCTGGGTCTGACGCGGGGGATTAACTGGAAGTTTCTGACGTGAAGCAGAACGTGGTTGGTGCCCCTGGCTGACCTTGGGCCCTTTACCCACAGAGTCAGTCCTGCACCACATTCACTCCAACAGCCAAACCTCAACTGCTTTCAAAAAACATCTCTCTTGATGGATGGAAAGATGGTTTATTCCAAAAAGGCTGCAATCAAGATCACAGACCAAATAAGTATTTGTGTGTATATATATATATATATAAAAATAACTATTATATATGTATGTGTTAACTTGTCTTTGGCAGCATGTAAAAAATAATAGTCATTTTCCAATATTTCTTATTTGGGAATAAAAGAATTTGAGACCCAAGTCCTTCAGCCTTTCCTCATCCCAGAGATGTTCTAGTCCCCTCATCGGCTTCATAACCCAGACCCAGTATCTTCACACAGACCCACCTCCCCCCACTCCTACATCCTCAGGGCTGGGTAATTAACAGTCAGTGCATTAGTCCAATTAGTTTCAAATTAAATCTTTTAAAAACTCACTGAGAATTACAGCAACTAAGCCGTGCTAATTAAATATTGAAGCGGTAAGTGGAAATAAGACTCGGGAGAGGTTTTTCGGTGCCCTGCTCCCAATGCACAAAGGATTTAAGGGCATTTGCTAGAACTCATTAATTGGATCTGCGAGCTTCTGCTTGACCCCTAATTTTTCTTTAACGTATTTAGGCTGTGTAAAATATGTATAAAGGCATGAATATGTAAAGCACAGCTACTGAAAATGGCTTTATAAAGACTTCCGTAGAAAAAGCAAACCACTGAAATTTTTCTAAAATAGCGAAAAAGTCTTCATTCTGTGGAACTGGTGCAGAAAAAACCCCCACCTGCATTTGACAGCGGTGCCACCCCAGCTCAGAGCAATTGGGAAACACTCTATTACTGCCCTGCGAAACACACAGCGAGAAAACACTCCTCCGAAAATAGCACAGTAATTCTTCTCACAATAACCTGGATATATGCAATATTACAGTAGCCCACAAGCGCAGAGCGAGGAGTATGTAAGATGAAAAATGAATCAGACGGGTAATTTGACAACAAGCAGCGAAACAGTGAGGATAAAAAACCATCAGCGAGAGTGGAAGACGGGATGGAAATTTTTTTTCTATAAATATTTATGGCATCAGCGATGGTCATTACTCTGCCTGGCGACTCGGCAGAGGAAAAAGAATGAGATTGTGGTATTTTTTGCCTTCACGCCAAGAGAATTCCTGCCCAAAAAGCAGAGCTCCTGGAGCTGGTGCTGCTCCCCAGGGCTCTGCACCACCAGCCCCTGCCCCCGGACCCCAGGTAGCCCAGGGGCAAGTGGCTCCAACCAAGAGGAACCAAGGGAGCAGATGGTTCCAGCTCACGCCGTGTTCCTCTGCTTGGTGGCACTTGTTCTTCTCTCACCCGTTAATGACTTCCTCAGACACGCAGGGACCCGTTACCTCCGGGACCTCAAATTAACCTGTTCACGCTTGGTAACACCCAAAAGTATTACAGGAAACCGAGCACTCGATAACACAAGAGCTGTTTTTTAGGAAGCCAACTTAAAACGTACCAGAGTTTTCATAACAGCTCTCAGTGCCCCCCCTCGCTCCCAACAGCCCCCACTGCAGCCCGGGGAGAAAATGTGTTATTTTATCACACTAAAAACCTCTGCCCAAACATTAAAAGCTGCTCTAGAGAAAAAAAAAAGAAGGGGGGGTACGGGGCCATCTGCCCATTCCTGGAGCTCAGCAATATAATCATAAATAAATAAATGGAAAAAAAGAGAAAGGGGCAATAACCAACCGTCAGGGCTGATGCGGCAGAGAGATTATTTAAAGAAAGGTGATTATTTGCCCTTCAGCCATTAAAAAGGCGCAGGTATCCACAAGCCCCGAGCCTCGGGAGCAGCCCGCGCGTTTGAAGCTGCTCCAAGAACAAGACCTCAGGGGGACACGGGGTCCTCCCAGAGCATCGCCCTGAAAACAAGCTCAACTCTCACCCCCGGGGGTGGGTCCCTCGCGCAGCAGGTTGTGACACCCATCCCCAAGGGGAAACAACACGGCAGGGCTTTGATCCTGCTTTTTTTTTATTGCCCATCTTCACAAACACGAGGAGCTCAAATCTCACGTTCAATGTGGGTATTTTCATCTGGCCCCACGCTTTCGAGCGAGTTCCTATCGCCGAGCTGTTTTTCACCCTAAAGGATGCTCTGATTGCTTGCCATTTATTACTTCGGAGTCAAACTGCTGGCTGACCATTAAAAAGGCATTTGTGGTACCCTTCAGATCCCACGGGGTGAGCTGAAATGAAAGCACCCCTGCCAGGTGATTTCACAGCCTGGTGCAAGAACTTTTTTTTAAAAAAAAAAAAAACAAAAAAACTTTAAAAACATTCCCCCATATTTCTGAAATTAACCACTCTCACAACAAAAATAACTTGGCCGAAAAACATGGCAGACAGAAACGGGGAGGGAGAGGGGGAGCTGAGAAACCACCTTTTAAAATCAGCCAGTATTTCTCTGGCATAAACAGAGATGAAAAGGGGTGATGCACAGGGGTATCTGCCCCCCCCAGCCAGGGGTATCTGCCCACAGACAAATCCACGCCTGCCATCTACATGAGGTTTTGATCTCTTATTTGCTGTACTGATTTTCCTCTTTCTTTTTAAACAATACATCAACTAAATGTCAACACATTACGGATATGTTTTTTTAATTGTTTTTTAACAAACCTCTATGTTTCCATTAGCAACATCACCCACCTCCCAGCTGGCACATATTGGGGACTCAGAAGAATTTGGGTATTCTTCCATTTCACCTTTTCTCCCCAAGCCATGTTATGACTAAAAATTACTGATTTCAATTAAGCCTTTCTTCATTATTATTCAGCAGAACTTCTATTTAAATTCCTTTTCCCCCAAAAGCTGGCAGTATGCTTCAATAACTAACTTTAAGGATATTCCCTTGCCAGGAATTAAACTGCAGAGCTTCATGGTTATTTCTCAGTGTTGTCAGATTAAACTTAATATTAAATTAAAAGCTGTTTCACAATGTCAAAAAGAATGTTCTGTGTAATAATCTGCCCTCCAATGGTAATTTTGTATAATTAATGCCACCTTTTCATAAAATTTTTTGTGTTCTGAAGTGTATTCTGTACTCCCACGTGGAAAATGAGATCATTCAGCATGTGGAGGCATTTACAGAAGACAGATCACTACTACCCATCGAATCAATAAAATACTGGAAGGAAGGGAAATTTATTTTAAAATATTAACTATTTTTTTTTTTCGCTTTAGGCACTATCAGCGTCTTCATTCAAGAGACACCAAAGGGGGTGACAGCAGCCAGTGTTGAGATGTTCCCTCTCCCCAGGTGCTGCTCTGTCTCCACACCAGGACACCACACGCTTCTGCTGGAGGTTTTCTCCATTTTTCATTAGAGATGAGCATGTTATGGTGCTCACTGGAGGGGCAGCTTCATCCCCCAAAACTACCCAGAACTACCAGCCACGTCAACAGGGAGGGGAGATGGAGCTGAGATGTGGGGAAGAACTTGTTTGGTGTGAGGGTGGTGAGAGCCTGGCCCAGGTTGGGCAG
>JAOTQQ010000012.1:23804987-23815041 GCA_026546715.1 Gallinago undulata | reverse complement strand
CCCCCCCCCCCCCCCCCCCCCCCCCCCCCCCCCCCCCCCCCCCCCCCCCCCCCCCAAAAAAAAAAAAAAAGAAAAAGAAAAATCTGACACCGATTTCAAAACCGCTTCGGTACACCAGAAAAGCAGTGTTACCTTCAGTGCAGGTACAGTTCTGATGGCTAGAAGAACATTTTCCTTATCACACTGTCTGCACAGTTGGCCAACGTTTCAAATACTTAAGTAGACACTTACCAACAACTCTCTGCATTCCAGAGAGCCTCCAAGCTCTTTGTGTTACTGGAAAAAAACTTGGAGATTAAGGTATTTTAAGGGTTTCTTGAGTGGACGGAAAGAAAATACAAAAAATGAAGTTTTAATTCAGCCTTCTTTTTCCACAATTTAACCGACACATGTTTTTCCTATTTTTGTTTTCTTCTCCTCAAACTGGGTGAAGCTGTATTGCCTCCAGAGGATCACGACTTTGCAAGGACAGCACAAAATGAACCACATCTGCAATAAAAGTTAAATCTTCACACCCTCTTGCTGCTTCTCCCCCCATGTTTCCTCCCAAAATCCCTCATCCAGGGGTCCCCAACCTCTGCCCCAAGGAACTCCTGAGATGTCTCCTCCCCAGGTCTCCCCCAACAAGGCTCTGGTATTTTCCCATTCTCCATTTTCACGCCACACCATGCCCCTGTTCCCAGAGAGATTACGGGACCAACTGGTCTGGTTTTGCCCCAAATGTGAACTCTGAGCATCTCCACTCAAATCACCACGATCCCTGCATCCTGCTTTTAGAACCTGCAGGAGACCAGAAAAACAAACCCCACCCAGACCATGACACTAAATCCCAGCAGGTTGATGCTGGTCTGCAGAGAGAGCACCTTACCCAAGCAGGACTTAAAAAAACCCTCAAATAAACAACAACAAAATCACAGAAAAAAAAACAAAGAAAACAACCAACCAAACAAACCAGTCCCTCAGCAGCTTCAAAAAGGCCATTTGTTTAAGTTCTTTTTTGGTCCTGTGATGTGCACAAAAAAGGAAAATCTGAAAAACTCGAGCACGAATCAAATAATTGCCTTTGCTTTCATTGGGATTTCTAAGGAGAACAGCTATTAACTCATGGTATCTTCTCAGCTCTGTCAACTTCCAGGAATATACTGTCTGTGAGAAAAAGTCCAAACATTTATATTATGACAGATTTAAAAAGACTGGATAAACTTGCATTCTAGATTTATTTCTTCTTTAAGCAAAGGGCGCTCTCAAATCATATTTCCTTAAAGCCCAACACTTAAGCAGACATCTAAGAGCTTTGCTGAGGAGCTGTCTCTTGGCAGAGCATTCACGGCTTCTAGGAACAGGGAAACAAACCTAATTGTGAAAACTCTCCGACCCATGAATAATCCTTATTCATGTGAGAATAATCCCCAATAAGGATTACTCATGTAACGGCGTACAGAAGACTCCAAATTAAAAAATTGTATGCGTCTGGCCGGGACAGACCACTTACGGGTCAGACAGATGGACAACTTCCTTCTGGGAGGTCCAAGCTCCAGGCACGGCTCGGCCAGGGCACTGCCAGTACCGAGGCATCGCCGAGCCCTTCAGATCCTGGGAAATGTTAGGGAATTGAGAAATGGTCACATTTCAGTGTGACACCGGGGAAGGGGCCAGGGCAGCGGCACGGGAGCAGCAGAGCCCACGCTGCTTCTCTGCTGTACCCACGTGTGGCTGTCAGGGGGTGTGGGGAGATGGTATGGGCATCGACCACGTCTTTTCCAACACTCATCTACAGCTCCTTCTTCAGCCAAAGGAGGCATAACATGGCACAGTTCCTCTGGAGAGAACAAAATATTGTGAAAACAAACAAAAACGAAAAAGTGTCTTGGAAAGAGTAAGAAACGTTGATCAGAACTGGTGAGTGGTTGTGAATGCTCAGCCCATACACTCCTGAGCACTTAAATATATTACATTTACCACTTTATTTATCCCAGTGAACGAAGCAGCCAGAGTCCCAAAGGAAGTCTGGTCAGCTAAAAGTGCGAAGTGACCCCAAAGATGAGCGTGACCATCAAAGCCTTGGGGAGAGGGAGATGCACCCAGGGATGGTGTCCCTCAGAGCAAGCTTCACGGCTGGGTCACAAACCAACCATCACCCTCCCCCACGGGAGGTGGACTAATGGGAATCTCCCACCAACTCCCAGTCTGGGTGAGGGGCTCTGTGTATTCAGATGTTTGAGGAATATCTCTCTGAGCACCTTGAAGCAGCTTTCCCACCAGGAACCCCCCCAGCAGGGGGAATTATTAAACAGAAAAAGTAAGTAGAAGTCTTCACAGCAGAAAGCCACCTCATGGCAGCAAGCCTCCTCAGTAGTGCTCGTGATGTCCCAGCACCGGGCTACAGCAACGCTGGCTTAAACAGTAAGATCTGAAATAAGGACTTGGCACAAAAAAATGAGGACAAGCCTTTTGAAATCGGTTAAAACCAAACCACCAGGCAGCACTGGGCCATACTGCCCAGATGAATATTCCTGTATATAAAGTTTTATGGAGGTTTAAAAAAAAAATAAAAAAAACATCAAAGATTCCTTCTCTCCCTATAAAAATATGTACAAAATGAAACATACTTCACTGCAGTAGGTATATAAATGTCTAATGTATATATCTATAATCACACAGTCACTACAAAGTACTGTGCAGGACAGAAGATTACTTTTTCCATATGGGATTCCTCAGAGCAGTTTAACAGACTTTAGAAATATTTCAGAATAAAACCTTTTTTTTTTTTTTCTTCCTCATTTCCTGCTTCACCTACCAGAGGATTCCGTGCAGTCTCTGACGTGAGTATCGGCACTACACAAGGGGAACAGAGGGACCCCAAGTAGGGCTAAAAGCAGGAGGCACACGAGCCCCGTGTCACATCAGTGATAAATTAACTTCCAGGTCTGTTGGGAAAGGCTGGTACCTGCCCCAGGCAATGCACAATGAGTAAAAATACTGCCTTTACCTCAAACCTTGCTCCAGACCATGAAGTGAGAGCACCACAAGCTGCCAGCACCAGCCTTGTCTAAGGAGGAAGCCCCAGGGAGCTGACCCCCTTATACTGCTGTCCTGCCCTGACGTCCCTGTGGTCACCACGCAGCACAGAGCATTATTAAGCATCGTGTGTGGTACTTCTCCCTGAGCAGGTCACGCAGGAGGACACACACCGAGTCCGTGCCTTTGCCTCCTTTCTGGGGTAAACGCCCCAAAAAGACCAGCACTATCCCCAGGGGCCAGTTTTGGGCAGGGGAGACCCCGCATTTGTGTCACATGAGCAACGGCCAGATCCACAAAGGCGGCTGCAGCCTCAGAGAGGGAGAAAGGTATCACCAGGAGCTGCTTTTCACTTGTACAAAAAGGCACTTTGGTGGTCCGGGGACATCCGTGCTGCCCTACAGATGCTGGAGTGACTCAGGGCTTACTCGGGATCTCCGGGGATTACGTTATTAATGATGCTTATCATTGGGCACAAACTAGGTCACCGGGGATGAGAAACGTTGGATCAGAACAGGAGAACCAAGACCAAACACATTCCTTGTATTTTAATTTCCTCATTTCTTCTTCTTCACCCACAGATGATCTGGTCTGTGGAGGCTGGACACCAGCGTCTCACCTTGCCCCAGCGTTCGGGACAGAAACACTTTCCTGGGAAAAAAACCCACAATCTCACCGCAATCTTGTTCATCCTCTTGGAGTCACACGTCATTCAAAGTCTGCGATTTCTTTATTGAACCACGGGATCTGCGAGCGCAGACAAGTCACAGCTCTTCAGAGGTTTTCCATGTCACCCCAGAATGACTGTTTCACAATACTTTTCCCCTTGTTAGCCCCAGGAAAGAAATCCATCTTTGCTCCCGGCAGTTATTAATGCAAAAGCGAGTGGGTAAAAGCCAACCAAGCCTACGTGTTATGGAGATGATTTTCCCAGCCTCCACGGGCTGTGCTGACAGGTGACAGGTGTCAAGAACCAAACTTTGGAGAGTGGGAAAAGACAGTTATGAGTAAATTAGAAAGACTTCCAATGGCAAAGGTATTTTAGTATAAGCTCATTCGATGGCCCATGCTTCGTCAAGGGACGATCTCACCGTCCGATCCACAGCGGTAGAGGACAAACTCAGCTCCTCCAGTGGGGACTCCCAAACAGTGTATCTTGCTTGATGACATCTCAACCCCTACATTCTTTTCAGGTGCTGAAATATTTCGTATTTCTTTAATCTAGTCAGCTGCTCTCTCTCATGTGCACTCTTTTCCTGTTCACAACAATAAAACTAAGAACACCAGATTTTTAGCACATTTGCCTCTTCAAAAATCCCCAAACCCACCACTTTTCTACAAAACCAAAGGAAATCCAAACCAAAAGTACATCCAGAGACCTTCAGAAGCACGGGGGCAGGAGGAAAACACACGCAAGGACACCACACGCAGGGACAAAGCCAAGTAGTGACAAGAGTCACCCCAAGTATTCAGACCCATCTAGCCACGTTTAGTGCACAGCTTCTGGACCAGGTGGACCTCCACACAAACGACCACAAGATACTGCGTGACGGGTCTCAAGTGGGAGGATTTGCCTTCTCTCAAGTACAAAAGCAGGATGCCAGGAACTAATCCGATCCCTCCTCCGACACGGCATCCAAAGGGAGATTATCTCTGCCGCAAAGACTCGCCGTCCTTCAGGAGGTCTGTTCCTGCGGCACGGCTGTGGCTGGCTGGACCGGCTGTTCCCGGAGGGGCTGGCTGCTTCCCGGCCATGGAGAGCCCAGTGCTCACCTTGTCCAAGCCACGTGCAGAGTCCAGAGAAGCCAAAGAGGATCAGATTTCCCCAGGGACACCTGATGATCTGTGAAATGCAGCAAAACCACCCTGTCTCCTCCTCACCATTCTCTACCTCGTTTCATCCTGCCCTGGCAAGACGGGGCTGGAACTGTCAGCGTTTCACAAGAGGGGAGGGGAGGAAAAAAAAAAACAACAAAATGTCTCACCCACACAGACCTTATACACACACAAAAACTTGTTTCGTAAGATTTCAATCCACTCCTCCAAACTAAGGTGAGATAAGCACCTGGAATTTCTTACACTTATCTGATCAAGGTTTCCAAGCCACTGCCATCTGTCACTAACTCTGTCATTAATTTGATTGAAATAAAGCAGGGACTGAGTTTGGTCCATTGTTTTTTTAGAGGCTTATCTAAATGATTCCTTGATTGCAGAGCAGGTATGCCTCCCAGCCCGCAATCCCTGCTCACTGGTGCCTGAAAACACCGTACAGCGGCTTCTCCCTCAAACTGCTACAGGACAACTATATTAATTGTCTACTGCTGCACTCCGTTAAGTCAGAGAGCTATCAAGCAATTAGTCCTGGGCTTAAATCTACTAAACCGACCACAACAGTGCAGCTGGGCCACTCCTGCCAGGCAGAAATGGTCTGGGGCAAACTCATTCTCTTCTGACAAGTGTAACCCCTTTAAGTTGTAATTTGAGGAGAAACATACAGTAAACATAAATAGAGAATAATAAGTATAATAATATTAGTATATAGCTAAGTATAATAACATCAGTATATAGATATGTTTGGATTTCTTTCTCCCCAGACTAAATACTTCAGGCTGAACTGATTGATCCCGTAAAACACATTCTGCATAGAGCAAAAAGACACTTTTTATGCATAAATAACATTCACTTTTTCAGCAAGCGCGTTTGCCCTACGGCCAAATTTCACTACAAGCATAAAAAACTGTGACAAAAAAAACCCACCCAGGACAAACCCTGCCCAGGTCGTAGCCCACAGCTGCACCTGGTGGGAATCGATGGAGCCTTTGCACCACGAACAGAGCCCCAAACCCTTTCTCCACACCAAGAAAGTCCCCAGTGACACGGGACCCACATAAGGCACGTTCTTTTTAAAACCTGACTCCTGTTAAGCAGCTCATTGTTCATAAAGGGAATGGTGTTTACACAGGAAAAAGTCCAGTTTCAACAAATCTGAAATCCAACAGATGTTTCCTTCTATCTCAGCAAAACAAGTTTGTGACCGCTTTCTGCCCAGCCAGAAAGCTTCAAAATTAATTCTACGGGGGAAAAAAAAAAAAAAAAAGAAGAAAATCCTGTGCTTGACAGAATGACGCTGGAAAATAAACATCAGAAAAACTTGTATTTCATAATCACAGTTGCTATTAAAGTGAAAACTTTAGCCGCCTTTAGGCAGAATGCTTTATGATCTGGTTTTGAAGGGACACAACAGGGGACTTACAGCCTTGGTTGGTGCTGGGGAGGGAAAGCGGGATGGGCTGTGAATCCTCTCCTCGAATCCATTAACCTGCCTTCTCCAGACCTCTGTCCCCAAACCCCCAGCCTCCCTCGGCTTCCTCAGATCTCTTCAGAGCTCCCTCCCTCCGCACGCAGCTGGGGGCGGCTGAGCAGAGCATAAAAGGTACATCTCTTAATTTTACTGTTAATTACTACTGCCAACACTCAGCAAGGACAAGCACTTTGTAGAAGTGTAAAAGACAGGGAGCTGCCGGCTCTGCCAAAGCCCTGCTGCTGGGGCTGTCACTCACCCGGCCCCGTCGCCCCCCATCACCAGAGCGTCCCAGGACTTCCAGGACGTACCTGATGGTAATGACACCAGTACAGAGCAAAGCTGGATCTGGTGACACTCTCTGGCACAACCCAGTGCTGCGAAGGCAGCATCTTCCAGGGAGTTACTGCAATTTCTGCCCCCAACAATACCTCACTCTGGAAAACTCTAGGAGTTTTCTCCTGGAGAAAAGGAGGCTGAGGGGAGACCTTCTCGCTCCCTCCAACTCCCTGAAAGGAGGGGGTAGCCAGGGGGGTTCAGTCTCTTCTCCCAAGGAACAGGCCATGGGACAAGAGGAAATGGCCTCACATTGCACCAGGGGAGGTTCAGATTGGAGATTAGGAATAATTTCTTCACTGAAAGGGTTATTAAGCCTTGGAATGGGCTGCCCAGGGAGGTGGTGGAGGCACCATCCCTGGAGGGATTTAAAAGATGAGCTGACCTAGTGCTTAGAGACATGGGTTAGCGATGGGTTTGATCAGAGTGAGGTTGATGGTTGGACTCGATGATCTGAAAGGTCCCTTCCAACCCAGACAATTCTATGATTCCAAGAGGAACCCTGCGCTGCTGAGAATTTTATCCTGGTTTTTTTCATAGCTTTTATAAAACACAGCTGCAGAGGCCCAACAAATTAGACTAACAGCAGATACCGGTGTCAAGGCCAAGGCTAAAATCTTCTTAATCAGGAGCAGAATAAGAGCAGTCCCTGCACACGACCTCCTGTGCCCGTCTCTGCCTCCCCAAGTCCCTTCCTCGCCGGATTTCACTCCCGTTATTTCTGTGTGAGCGTTATCATCAAGCCCCAGCGCTCCTCGGGCAGGATGCTCAGCACAGAGGCTCCTCACCCCAGCCACGGCCCCCACGTGCCCCAAGATGAACATAACAATGAGACAGGGCTGGAACGGGGCAGCAATTATTATTAACCCACCATTATCACAACCCAAAGGAGTATCAGCAGTGTGGGGCTGACCCCACCGAGACAGACTTCAAATCTGCCTCTCAAACAATTACATTAGAAGGTAGAGGTGGTTTCTCCCTCTCCCAGTAATCCTGTTTGTCCTTTAAATAGAGCTTAAGTATAATTTCAAGCCGTCAGCATTTTTGTAAAGAAATACCAGCTCAGACCTAATTGGATTTGTCAGAAAATCACAGCTAAACACATCTGTGAGCTCCAACGGCCGAGCAGCAAGGGGAAAAAATACCTTCCCTGCTGGAATGTGTAAGGATATGAAAGCTCCTTTCAAGAGGAAGAAATTTCCTCTGAAATTAAGCGGTAAAAAGATGTCACTTGTTCTGCAGTTCAAACCCTGTCCCTTAGCAACCAAGGGACGAGGAGCCGGGGCTGGGGGACCCGCTCCACACAGACCAGCATCGGCACTGAACGCCTCAATCCCTGGCCCTTCTGAATTCACCCCCATGGCTAAAGCTTTGCCTCTCCCAACTTGCCTTTGTTTTAAACTTTTTAACCACAAAGAAGAAATTGAGGGGCGGGGGTAAAAAAAAACCAACCCAGAGAAATCTGACAGGAACACGTAACGGTAACACCTGAAAAGCAATCAAGTACAAATCACATCGCACACAAACAAAAGAACTGGGGAGTACCATGTTTTAGCTGAAGAGCAGAAATGTCTCCTACTTTGATTTTTTTTCCTCACAAATATATATATATAAACATGAAACTCGCTCTGTTCCTCGCTCCGTGTCGTGTGCATGCCCCCGGGGGCTGAAATACTGCATTTTGAAGACAGTCTAGGAAATAATGGCCTAAACCCACCCAAGGCTCATCCTCAGGATGGGCAGACAGAATAAATTAGAATGATGTAGAGGTCACAGGCTAAGGAAGTATAACAGGTGGAATCTTACAACACTTTCAGTGCCTTCAAACTGCAGTTCCTTTAATGAAGGCTGGGATTATTCAACATGAGTTATGGCTCCAGAGGAAAGAAAAGTCATTATAGATATTTTTGTACATTGAAAATTGGTGTTCATTTCACTGACTTTAAAATAACAATCACTCAGGTTTTTAACATTTCTATTTAGGAGAACATCAGCTTGAGCACTCAGCAACATCACTTTCTGCAGTTGCAGAGTTGGTACCCCACATTATGTCCATTTTGCACTGAATTCTGACCCGTGCTTTGACCTGGGGCAAAAGCAGCATGAGACAACGTGACGTGGTGAGTCCATCACTGTCCACACTGGGCAGCTGGACGCTCTCCTACCTGTTGGCTTATCCACACCAAGGAACCCGGCCTGTCCCAGGGCTTTAAATACTTTATGTGCTGGGAACTGTCCTTCTTCTTCCCACTTGTCCACGAAGGGGTTAATCTCCTTGTCGATGAGCTAGATTTGAAAAATAAGATTTAAAAGTTATTAATGCAGACATTCCTCCAGAAACACCTTTGGCTATTTCTGTCTAAAAAACTTCAATTTAAAAAGGCAAATTCTGAAAGCACAGTAATTTTCTTACTTTCTGTTGGATGTCCTTATTCCCCACCCACCCACAACTACTGCAACTGAAGCAAGGAGGCAAATATAAATCATTCTTTTAGAAATTACAACTACTACAACAGGAAGTCATCAGGGCTGGTTGGAGCCTCTCCAAGACCTACGAAAGTGGTAGCTTCCCCTCAATGTTTGTTACCTTTTTGGGGGACAGTTTCTAGAAAGAAGAGAAACCTTGACAGGCCTCAGAGGGACCTTGCCAAAGCAGGCTGATGATGTGTTCACCATGACCACGCAAGACAGGCCAGGGGAGAGACCTCATTTCCCCTCTTTTTGCCTGGAAGGCTCCCAAGGAGGTCAGCCCGGTTGAGGACACTTGGGCCCAGTTTGCATTCGGACCCCCCATGGATCTGACAAAACACACATTGGAAAAATATGGTCTTCTTCCAGATTTCATAGCATTTCCAAGTCTAGTCTCTGGGCAACTCTCCAGTGGGCTCAACATGAGCAGGCAACGTGCACTGGCAGCCCAGAGAGCCAACCACGTCCTGGGCTGCATCAAGAGAAGTGTGGCCAGCAGGTCTCAGGAGGGGATTCTACCCCTCTGCTCTGCACTCGTGAGACCCCACCTGGAGCTCAGTGTGCAGCTCTGGGGTCCTCAACACAGAGCTGTTGGACCTGTTGGAATGAGTCCAGCAGAGGGCCATGAAGATGATCAGAGGGATGGAGCACCTCCCCTATGAGGACAGGGTGAGAGAGCTGGGGTTGTTCAGCCTGGAGAAGAGAAGGCTCTGGGGAGACCTTATAGCAGCCTTTCAATATCTGAAGGGGTTACAGGAGAGCTGGGGAGGGACTCTTTGTCAGGAAGGGCAGGGACAGGACAAGGGGCAACGGTTTGAAATTGGAAGAGGGGAGATCTAGATTAGACACCAGAAAGAACTTGCTTGGTGTGAGGGTGGTGAGAGCCTGGCCCAGGTTGCCCAGAGAAGCTGTGGCTGCCCCATCCCTGGA
>JAOTQQ010000012.1:23778790-23804887 GCA_026546715.1 Gallinago undulata | reverse complement strand
GTGGTGGGAGGTGTCCCTGCCCAGGGCAGGGGGTGGCACTGGGGGGGCTTTAAGGTCCCTTCCCACCCAAACCATTCAGTGATTCTGTGACGTCTCACCCCACAGTGTCCCAGATCTCCTTGGACATGGGAAGGGAGGAAGGATGGGCAGTTGTGCAGCCAACCTCTAAGCCTGGCAGAAACACCCAAATGACCCAGCTCCGTGCCAACGGGCTCTACGCCATGGGGTCAACGAGCTCCTGAGCTTCTGCCAACTTGTACCAGCTCCTCATCCCCACCAACCTGCTGTCTCCTGAGGTCTCAAAAGGACCCACTCCTTCCTCCAAACCAGCCTTACCGAAACAAACACCCATTCCCAGTAGAAAGTAAATGCCTTTAATCCGTTTTGCTGTGGCCAACACCATCGCCTTACAAAGAGAGAATTTATTATTATAAGACCTCGCTCCTCTCCATCCTTTCTCCACAGTAAATAAACAAGTCCCGTGGTGGTCGCTGCCTCTCGCACTGGAAACAGACTCCTCTCCCTCCCAAAGGGCTGGGCTCGGGAGACCCTGCGGAGCCTTCTTCTGAGCTGCCTATTTATTGCATATTCTTCCGAGAATTTCAGCCCATATATGGCTGCTCTCTGCTTCCCAGTCGGCCACAGAAATAAGGACACTTCACTGGCGGCAGCAGAAAAATCACTTTTCCTCTTCCCTCATCACATTCAGAGAAACTTACATACTGAACACTGGACTCACGGGGTGATTATCATCTCTCTCCCTCCCCTGGACTCAATAACGCGGGTCTGGTGATTAATAGTAACACCCTGCTCACCACCACTCCCTAGGAGAGCCCACTCTTAGCTTTACACCGTCATGCCCTACGTGCTCAGACTCTAGGACCTGGACCCTTAACGCTGAGTTATTGTTGTTTGCAATAACATCTGGGATCCCACCCAGGGGAACCCCGGGAGAGGTTATGGAGTATGGACAGAAATTATCCCAGGGCTTTGTGCTCGTGCTGAGATCCATCAAAGTGGAGGTACTGGGAGAGTCTGGTGGTTCTCACGGCTGGTGCTTCCCAGGGACAGAGCGAGGTACCTGTGGAGTTCCATGGGGCAGGGGCTGAGCGAGGCATTGCACAACTGCCTTTAGGTCAGTCCTACAGCCAGGACTATGACCTGTCTGCTCCCCGAGTAAAACTCAAACTGTTTAGGAGAGCCGAAGTTTAATTATTACTAGGTGACGTTTGCCGTGTGGAGTGACACAAGATCTCCCCTGCATGACACAACAAGGAGAAAAATAAATAAATAGAAGAAGAAGAAAATAAAGAAGACAGCCTCACTGCCCAAACCACGATCAGTGTGTGCTGTGCCCCGAGGAGAAGGGCAGACCAGAGTCCAGCCACGGGTACCCACTGCTGCTGCTTTGAACCCCGTTTTTTGCAAAGAAGTGAAACAAGTTTGAAAAGCTCTCGACATAACCAGGGACACAAGCTGTTTGCAGAGCTCACAGAGGCCATTTACAATCCCGAATGAGACTCTAAACAAACTGACCCGCTTGCAGGCAGGCAATGATATTTGCTTTCAAAGAATCACCCCTCAACACAAACCCCCGGAGAACACAGATCCCTGGATGACAGAGAGCAGAGGGGAGGAGGAGGAGGCCCTTCCCTTGCCTTTGGCCACCTCCTCATGTGTCTTCCCCTGGAAAAATATTTCACACTTGAGGGCTGTGTCCAGTTTTGGGCCCCGCACCACAACAAAGCCATTGAGGGGCTGGGAGCGGGTCCAGAGAAGGGCAACGGAGCTGGTGAGGGGTCTGGAGAACAAGTCTTGTGAGGAGAGGCTGAGGGAGCTGGGGGTGTTCAGCCTGGAGAAGAGGAGGGTGAGGGGAGACCTTCTCATGCTCTCTAACTACCTGAAGTTGTCCTTCACGTGATGCTGAGCATCGGGTGCTGGTGTTGTACCAGCCCCTGCCCAGGAACCCGAGCCATTGCCATTCTGTTCCCACTGTGCTCTAAAACAAACACACTGCAACGGTACGAACTGTAATTGAATTCACTGGGGTAATGAGAGTGTGTACAGATCTCCTTTACGGCAATTAAAGATTTCTTTCCATTACCCACCAGTAAGTTTACTTCCCATCGAGAACTCAATTTAGAAATTAAAGGTCGTGCCACTTCTACACACACCACCTCTTACACCCATCCCCTATAATACAGGGGTCCTGCACTGCAGCACACAATTAGCAAGATGATGAACCTTGGAAAGAAAACAAGAAACTGAATTCTTACAAAAAGAAGGAAATTTTTACTAAAGCGTCCTGTGAATTACACCTAAGCTGAGATGACACTAACTAGAAAAGCAAGAGAAAACGTCTGAGGAAAAGATATTTTGTGTTAGAAGATTAAATGGGTTTAGCAGTGCCACGTAACTGAGCCATTTGTGCCACGAGGAGCATTTCTCTTCCTTTAAATCAAGTTACAGCAATGGAAATTAGCTCTATTAATATCGTAAACAGAGATGACGAAATTAATGGGGTCTTTAATGTAATAAAACAACAAATCAATAAGCGCCAAACCACTGATGACAGTTCTCAGCGGTCACACCTCGACGCCAGCACAACAGTCCCTTCAGAGGGGGGGGGGTGACACCAGGGAGCCCTTCGCCTTCCACACCAGCAATGACTAAGTTTTAATGCAGGACCTTTTTCTGGGGATTGGAGGTTTTTTGGGGTTTGGTGAGAGGTTTTTTGGTGGTGGTTTTGTTTGTTTGGGTCTTTTGGTGGTTTTGTTTTGTTTTCTTAATGCTAACAGAAACAAGGGGGACTGCACTTGCTCCCCTTACACATTCTCCCTCAGGACTCACGCATGAGACCCTATGTAAAAAATAACTCACTGCCACACAAGGGGTCCTGTCAAGGCAGAAAATGTCCCAGACAACCCCAAAACACCTCTCCCCTTTGCACAGGGAAGGCAAGTGTCCCTTTTGCCCACAGTATGGAAGATTTGGCACTGGGATACGACCCGCACCTCTTTTTCCATATTCCCCCCCGCCTGCCCAGCCACACACACGGTTCCTGGGCAAATGACTGTCTGCAGGAGCTGCCAGGGAAGAATTTGCCCTGTTTGGTACAGGATCTGGGACTGGGCCTCGGTGACGATATGGAAACTTCCGTGCTCTGAGCTGCCATCAGACTGCTGCTGGGAACAAGCCAAGAAAATGTTTTCCACAAGGATACAGGGTCGAACTGAAAAAGCTTGATTTAAGCATAGGTACCTATCTGTTTTGTGACCCTGTGAAAAACACTTGGCAAGGGGGGAAAAAAAAAAAAAAAAAAAAAAAAGGCAGAACATCCAGATAATTACACCCAGATAACTGTGGGATTGCCAGGAGATAAGGGTAGGACCACACTGAAGCGCCTGGCTGAGCTCCATGCAGGCACTTACACTCATCACCCCCTTTTTCCATGGGCTGAGCTGTTGATCTTTTATTTCAGTGTAAATGTACTAAGCACTCGAGAGAATAAAGAAAAAGACATGTTACGTATAACCCCTCCTGAATCTGCTCTGCACATGGGTAAATACACACAGATTTTGGGCTGTTCAGCTCTCCCCTTTCCCAGTGGGCGGTGGATAAGCTTGAGACATTAAAAAAATAAGGGAAAACAGCCACTCCAGCTTGGCACTATAAAGCTGGCCCAAAGGGGCAGGTAACACGTCACTGCCAGCGCCTCGGGCATCTTTAGGAGGCTTCTCCTCCCCTGTTCCTTGCTGCAAAGCCAGGGTGAAGAGGTCTGAGCCACATCTGGGTCTCTCCACTGCACACAGCCGCGGCCACAGCCAAGTTCCCAGGGGATTTAAAACCAATATTCAGTAAGCTCACCCAGGAGAAAACCAGAAAAAAAATTCCCAAGTGTCGGAAAATACACGGCTGAAACAGGAAGACGTATATTTACTGCCATTTCATGGGAGCACCCCAACTCCTGTGTGTCCCCACGATCGAGCCGTCCGCAGGCAGCAGAGGACTCACACAACCTGCTCCAGCTCTGGGCACTGCAGAAACAGGAACAAACTGCTACTAAATTAATTCTTCCCTTTCTCAAAGGGAAAAAGAAACTCAGTGGAGAGAAACTCTGTAACATAAGAGTTGGCAGCATCTCGCTATATAATAAAACATACCTGCCCTAATCTATTTTCACAGCATCTGATTTTCATTAAAAAAAAAAAAAAAGCATGCACTATATGGCTATTGTGCAACTTTGCCTGGTCTATTCCTTTGGCAGTGACTGGACTCGCTTCTCCTTAAATCATTGTGCTTCTTCCCTTTCACTCACAACACATAAAATACAGAGGGCAAAGCTATCATTGGTTCAGAAACCTGAGCACTGAAAATCTTCTGGGCCCTTCCATCTGACTACAGATGGAGACACAAAAAAACCAAACAAACCACATACCCAAACCCTGAATCAACCACAAAGGTTTTGCCAACGCACACCTAAATCTCAAAACCCTAGGAGTTTTAGGTTGTAAAGCTTTAGGGGTGCTGTCCCTGCACCCTGTTGCCTGGGAGCCCCACGGCTGGATGGGGGCACACACCATCGCCACGCTAAGGACATAAAACAAGGAGGAGCCGGGAGCTGAGCCCGGATTAAGCTTTTCCTGAGGAACGAGAAGCTGGTCAGGCTTTGGCAGAGTCTGACTGTCACAGGGGAACACCCCTCTCCTGCAGGGACGTACCTGGGGGTCACCAGACCCGGCCACCGCCGGAGAGAAAATGAAATCTCATTTCCATTACCTGCAACTCCAGCAAAACCTGCCAATCCTTCACAAACCTGGCTCCCAAAGCTCCTTACTGCTAATTCCAGGGGAAAAGAAGAACAGGCAGCGTGTGTATACCCTGTCTGCACACACACACACACACACACACAGAGCAGGGTAAAGCTTTTCCCTTCCAGCCATTTCTCCCATAATTTGGCTCTGGCAGCAGCAACACGCTGTCCCACCAGCCCGTCCAACAAGCGGGGTCACCCAGAGGAAGGGAGGTGACCTGCAGAGCTGCAGAGGAAACCACCCGCGAGCCCATTTCAATACCTGTGCTAAAAACAGCCCCCTGGAACCAGAGGAGTCTCTTCCTCATCCTGCTCAGAACAATTGGAAAAGCACAGGCCCTTTAAAATGCATTAATTTCGTAGATTAAAAAATAAAGTGAATGGTGATTAAAAAAAAGCCCAAACAAACAACCAGCTCTCCCTCATGGAGTTGCACCGCTCATTTTTCCAGTTTCTCCAGTAACTGCATCTGGATTTTGCTCAAGGAAAGAGTGCCCCAGATTCCAAACCATGCACACTTAAAACGTGTCACAGGCCAGGATCTGTGATGGCCATTCTCTCCCAAAGACTTCACTCCTCAGCTATTCCTAAACTCACTGAGGACAGGCTGAACTTAAGCCAAAATAAACACTGATTGCTAGAAGCTTTGGGGTGAACATCAGACTGCATTCGACATCAACTGGTGATTTTGATTCTTTTTATTATATGATGAGATAAAATCTAAAATAAAGGCCACATAAGAATTTTGTAAAAATAGGACAATCGTAAAATTGGGCTTCTGCTGCTTACTGTAATTTCTTCCACAATACACCCGCCCCAGGGATTGATGTGATCAGTAGCATCACGCTCCCTCAGCCCTGATGCAGCCACCTGCACTGAGCCCAGCGAGGCCAGCAGCTGCGCTCCCACAGGCAGGGGGGGGACAGAAACAGGGGATGGGGAGGGGGAAGTGTTTGTAAAAAAATGCATTGTGTCACACAGTAGAGCAGCCACCCCTGCACCCACAGCCACCGATAGAGCCACCTTCCCCCCATCCCTCCACAAACACCCCAGACACACCACAACCTGTGCCTTCAGCTCTCCCCGGCACAGCAGGGCTTTGAAAACCTTGCAGACCCAGCCCCCTGCCCTCCCAAGGTCTGGCCTCCCCTCTGCACCTCAGAAGGACGCTGATGTTTCACCAGCGGGGTTGCGGTGCCCAGGCAGGTCACCAGGGGTGAAGTTCAGGGGCAGAAGACTCTGCAGATCCACGGAGCCAAGGCTCCTTCCAGGCTGGCTGAGCACAAACTCAACACTGTGGCACCAGCTGCAAACCCCTGGGCTGTAAATCCAGGAGAGAGGAGAGGATTCGTTCCCAACGTCTTCTACTGATCCTGTCTCTCACCTCACTTCTGCGCTGCAGGCCCAAGAATTTAGACAAATTAACTCATTTCTTAGGAAACGGATGGCCCTTACTGCTCAGGTTTCGTTTCTTTTTAACGCAGCAGATGGACCCACAGCTGCTGAAGGCCCTGGATAACCAGCCCCACCTGAGTGAGGGAAAACCTGATTACTTAACAGGCCTTTGGGATATCTGGTTTTAAACCTGGAGGTGTGAAAGTTAACTCCTGAAGAAAAGTAAAAACCCCATGACCTAGAAGCAGATGTCACCACCTGTCGCCCACAGGGGGCCGGGAAAGCGGTGGAAATTGGGGAAAAGGTTAAATTTATCCACGGATACGTAGGATTCCACAAGTAATTGGACAAAGCCCCTACCAAAGAGGCGGTGGCAGAGCCCCAGGTGCCGGGAAGGAGCTGGCACTGGACAATGCCCAGCCGGTCACACAGAGCCCCGGCAGGGCCAGCGGGACGCCCCGCTGCGGGCAAACAAGGGACCGGTCCCGAGGCTCCCTGACCCCCAGCACGCCCGCACCGACCCTCGGCCCTTCTCTCACCGCTTCCCCCGCACACAGCCCCCGCGCCAGGGCCCCCTGCCCCCGGAGCGGCTAATTAGCCACCTCTGACGGCTGTGCGTGATGACACCGCAACCTCCTGCGGGTGTGAGAGCGCTGGGAGCCCACGCAGCTCCCCGACCGCTCCAGCGACCCGCAGACTGCCGCCGGCCCTTCAACCCCACGTTACCGGAGCAGAAGCCCCTCCTTTCCTCTTGATTTACGGTTCAGCTCTAGTGACCTGCCCCCCCCCCCGCACGGCCGGAGGGGCTCCGGTCCGCCTTTTCCTGCGCCCCGCGTCCACCAACGGCCCTCACCCGGCCCTGTGCCGTCACACCCGGGGGACGCGGGGCTTCCTCTCACGCTGCCCGGGGGGGCGGGGGAGAGGAGAAGGGAAGTTTCCTTCTTTAAAGGCCCCCCGAGCCGTTCCGGGACGGCTGGCTGACCTTGACCCGCCGCAGTTAAGCCCGTCCCGTCCCCCCCCTCGCTCCCCCGACCCCCGCTACCTTCCTGAGGGCCGCCCGCAAGTCGCGATGCTGCGGGGTGTCGCCGCCGGCCCCTCCGTCCCGCCGCCCCGAGCTGTAGCCGCACCGCGGGGCCGCCCCCCCGCGCACCGCCGCGGCCCAACGCGCCCAGCGCCCGCCGCCGCGCAGCGCCATGCCCGCAGCCTGCCCGCACCGCACCGCCCCGCTCCGCCCCGTCCCGCCGCCCGGCCACCGCGAGCTTTCAACGGCTGCCCCGGGTCGCCCCGCTGGCCCCCGCCCCGTCCCGTCCCGTCCCGTCGCAAGCCAGGGCAGGCTCTCGCCGTACAATTAAAGCAATTAAAAGTTGCTTTTTAATGCCAGCGAACAGCCGGAGGAGGGGGGGGGGCACCGGGAAGGCGGGGTGGCGAAAGCGGGCGCCGCGCAGCCCAAGGAGCCGGGCCCCGCCGCGGGAGGGGGGATGGGACCGGGGGGACGGGGGGGGGGGGCAGCCGTCCCTGCCGGGGGTCTGGGCTGCTTTCGGGTCGCTTTCTTTATTTTTGTAATAAAAGGAAAAAAAAAAAAAAAAAGCCAGTAAATCCGGTGCCTCGATCGCTGGAGAGGGCCCGGCGGGGGGGGGAACAGGAGTGACCCCCTACGGGTGGGAGAGGAGCGGCCGCCCCGGCGGCGGGCGGGGGGGTGGGCTGCCTAAGCGATGACGCAGCCCCCCTTCTCCTTGAAGGGGTTCTTGTCCTCGGGAACCCCCTTCACCAGCGGGTCCTCCCCCGAGCGCTCCTCGATGTAGTTCTTGATCTCCTCCGAGCACTTGGACACCTGGAGCGAGAGGAGGGAGAGGGGGCGCGTTACGGCGGGGGCTCACCCTGCGCCTCACCACAGCGCAGTGTCCGTCCCCCCTTCCCCCCCCCCTTATTTTCCGTCCCACCGGGTGGAAGAGCCCGGAGCTCAGGGCCCTGCCGCTTCTTCCCAGCCCGACGGTGACAGATCACGGTGTCCCCCCCGGGGATGGACAGCCCGCTCCCAACAGCAGCCGCTCCGCAGTTAAACTTGCATAGCCCTTTTTTTTTTTTTTTCCCCTCCCTTTTAATTAGCCAATATAGTTTGCTGGTTTGTGTCTGTTTGTGGGTTTTTTTTGTTGGTGTGGGTTTTTGTGTTTGGGTTTTTTTTTGTGGTCGGACTCGATGGTCTCAAAGGCCCCTTGTGACCGTGAAGATTCTAAATTCTAAATTCTAAAATAAATTAAGCTGCAGATCACGCTCTCCCCCGGCATCAGCGTGAGTTACGGTCAATGGGCTCGGGATCGGTAACTTTCACTGCAATTTCCAAGTATTTCTGGCCCTGGGGGTTGTTCCCAAACTGAGCTGACTTTCCCCTGGGAATACAAACCCTCCCCTTGCCCTGCCGTGAGAGCGGCCTCGCGTCCCGCCGTGGGGAGGCAGCTCACCGGGGGGCTGCCTGGGGCTATTCCTAACCCCGGGGAACAAACCAGCCTGGCCTGGGGCGGGGGAACATCACCCGCCCCACACTCTGCCCCACACACACAGCGCTCCAGCGCTGACGGGGTGGTGGTGGGGGGGGGACACACCTGCACGGAGCCCGCCTGGGAAAGGCAAAACGGGTTTTATCCGCGCTCGCCGAGACAGGGCCGCGTTGAGGAACGGTGCTGCGGAGCCCCAGGGTGCCCCAGTACACCCCACCAGCTCCAGAAGCCCCCGTGTTTCCCTCCCCCGTCCGTGCTGGGGCGCTGGGTGCCCGCTGGGCCCGAGGACACAGGTCCCTTCCTGCCCGCAGCCCCTGGGGACGCCCCGCAGGTCCCCGCCGCTGGCCACGCTCCCTAATTTAAGGCCCTCGCCTTCTTCCTTCAGTCCGTTTTACTGGGGAGATCAAGTTCTGGCAAGAGAAACAGGGAATTCACCCGCTGTACGGCAGAGCTGCAGGGCACGGCCTGGGCAAAACTAAGCTCTAAGCCATCAGAGAAACCTTGGAGGTAATTCCCAATTAAACGGTGCATGAAATAAGGTCTAACTCCCTCCGGGAGCCTTCCAGCCCCGCGGGTCCCTGTACACAGGCCCTGCAGAGCTCTCACTCCAGCCCCCAGGGAAAGGTGTGCTCCAGAGCACATGGGGGTTTGCTCCTCTGCAGTCAGCACAACCAGCATCTTCCTCACACAGAGGGAAAAAAGCCTGCTTGAATACACATGCAGACACTTCTATTCATTAAAAAAAAAATATTCAAAAGAATATTTCCACTTTGTGCCGTGAAGGTATAGGAAGGGGTCAAGAAAACTTTGGCTAAAGGTTTTTACTTGCGGTGACCCCAGAAGTGTGGCTTCTGAATTTCCCTGAGACACCCACACAGGCACCAGGGGACTGTGACAACTGCACAGTGACACTGCTCTTACACTGCACTGGTAAAATCGAGGATGTTGTCTATGCTTTACTATGGGTGACCTGAAAATATCCATTTCCCTGAACTGATCAGATTTGTGGTTTATTCCAAATATTTAGGCAATAATTTTCAATAATAATAACTATTATTATTATTATTATTATTATTATTATTATTATTATTATTATTATTATTATTATTATTATTATTATTATTATCTGTCCATCCTACAGAGGTGTACTTCGGTTGCTTGGGAACTCCCTGAGGAGTGATGTACATATCTATAGCATATAGTGTATATATATATATACTATATATATATATATATATATATACTATATACATATACTATATAGTGTATATATATAGTATACATATACTCTGGATGCGGAGTCTTCGATATTTTGGGGCTCGAGACAGCGCCTACAGCCCGACAGCTACACCCCAGCCCCGCGGTGCTTGTTCCCGTGCGGAGCACCCACACCCGCACCGTAACTCACGGCCTGATGCCGCCCACTCCCAAGAAACGTGCTTTTAGCCCCAATTCGAAGCGCTTATTTCGATGCAGTTCGCTTGTGCTGGCGTGCGGCGTGAGGGAGACGGCACCGGGAGTATTAGCCCGGCCCCGCGATGCGGCCCCGTGCGGGCCGGGATGGGGTGCGGGGGCCGCAGCCGGGTCCGCCGCCCCCTCCCCTGGCGCTGCGGGGGCCCCCCCGCCTTTCCCAGAGGAGGGGACCGAGCTCCACGGGCTTCTCCCTGGCCAGCCGGGGCTGCCGGGGGCTGGCACCGGGCTCCGGGGACCCGCCGGGGAGGGGACGCCAAGTGTTTGTGGGGAGGGGGGGGTCAAGTGCAAGGGCGACGGCCGGCGGGCCCGCAGCGGCCCCTCGGGGCGCCTCATCGCGGGGGCGGTTCGCTCCATCGCCCCCCCCCTCAAACCACAGCCCCCCCCCGCGCTCCCGCACGGTGCTGGCGCTGGTATGTCGCCGGCCCCGTCCCGCTCCCTGCCCCAAAGCCCGTGGCTGGGCCCGTCGGTGCCAACTCCGGTCCTCCCAAAGCGGCCGGGGCTCTCCCGGAGAGCGGTTCCCGAAGCCCCCCGCGGTCCCCGCCGGCCCCGCCGCTCCGCCGCCGCCCCCCCGGCCCCGCCGCCCCCCGCCCGACGTGGCCCCGGGGCCCGCAGCCCGTCCCGGGGAGTAACGGGCTCCCCCCGGCCCCGCCGGGCCCGTTCCCCGCGGCCGCTCACCGGCTGCCTCTCCAGCTTCACTTCTTTCCGGAGCTGCTCCACTTCCATTTTCAGTTTGTCCTTCTCGCTCAGGTCCTCGATGTTGATGGCCGGCATCCTCTGCCCCGCCGAGCGCGGAGGGAGGGCGGGAGGGGGGGCGGGAGGGAGGGAGGGGGGACAAAAGGTTACCTCTGGGCAGCCAGAGCCGGCCGGGCAGCTGGACGGCGGGGCGGTGGGACGGGGGGACGGCGGGGCGGTGGGACGGCGGGGCGGTGGGGCGGTGGGGCGGGGGGACGGTGGGACGGCGGGGCGGTGGGACGGGGGGACGGTGGGGCGGGGGGACGGTGGGACGGCCGCCCCCGGCCCGCCCCCGGGGCTCACTCACCCGGTGCCGTCCGGGCCGCCCCGCCGCTCGGTGGCCGCTTCTTCCCCGGCGCTCCTGGCACCCCTTCCCCCGCGCCGCCCCGGCCTTTAAACCCCCGCGCTAATCCCCCCCCTATAACCGGATTAAATCCCGAGCCGGTCCCGCTGCCGGGGCACCGGGGCGGTGACGCGGGCCCTGCCCGCACAGGGAGCCTCCGGCCGCCCCACCGCCGCCCCACCGCAGCCCCCGGGCAGGGCGCTCGGCCCCGCCGCCCCATCGCCCCGGTGTGTGTCCCTCCCTCCCCGGGGGGCTGCAGCGCCCCTCCTGTGCCGGTCGCCCCCTCCTCTCCCTCTGCGCCAGCGCTGTGGGGCAAACGCGGCGAGGTGGGGCGGGTGTTCTGGCCCGGCCGTGGGGTCTCTGCCCCCCCGCCACCTCCTTCTGCTCCCCCCGGCCACGCTGCTTGTCCTGTGCCACCAGCAGCCCCGGGCTCTGGGCTCCTCTGCGCAGCCCCTGGGGCAGCAGAAGGTGGTTTCTGTGGGGACATCACCCCATCCTTTGCTGACACCATTGCGGGGCTGCAGCCAAGGCGGGGGAAGGAACCGCGCCGGGGTCACGCGTCCCACCCGACGGCCGGGCTGTCCGCCGGAGACACGGCAACTTCTGTGGGGGGCACGTCTGCAGAGCGGGGGGGGGGCAGCTCTGTGACAGAGGGGCGCTGTGCCCGACCCGCACAGGGCATCTCTGGGGTCACGGGGGTTCGGCGGGTGCACTGGAAATCACGCAGAGAAATTAACTGGTTAAAAGCAAGGAACTGGGCCGTTCCTCCCCCGAGGCCGCGCACGCTTTCCGGGGCTGGATCCCAAACGGGGCCGTGCTCTCCGGGAGAGGGGGGTCCCTCCGTGTGTGGAGGGCACCCACAATCTCTGCCCCCAGCAGCTGCAAAGCCCGGGGGGGGGCAGAGTCCTCCACCCCTCAGGCTGAACAAAGCTGCGGGCCATTACAGCGCTGGGTTTTGGTGGGGTGGGAGGGTTTAGCTCAAACTTCTGTCTGAATGTGTGTGTACACTGGGGGAATGGAAAATACGGAAAAAGGTATTTGCATGGCAGCATTCACTGTGCTGCTGTTGTTTGAAGTGGTATCGCAATGGCTTTTTTTGCAATTCCAAGAAAATCTGTTGAAAAACAAAGGAATTCAGTGTAGTCATATTAAAATCGCTTGAGAGTTTCCTAATATTACAGATGGTCTTTTGATTTTTATTTTTTTTTCTGGAAATACAAAAATATATCTTGGTTTGTTTTCCTTCCTGCCCTTCCCTCTCCCCCTCCTCCCCCCGCCCCGCACCAGAGGGACCTGCGCTTTATTCTAGCCGCTGCGCTCAGTAAGCTTAAAAAAATTACAAAGGAGCCCACCTGTTACTAACAGTTGTCGTTATAAGATCTGGAAACATGGCAGATGTGTCCCGTGGTGAGGTCTCAAACTGTATCGGGGTTTATGGCCCTTTTTTTTTTTGTCACTAAAGCACCCATTTGTCCTTTGGCAACTGGAGATTCTGAACAAAAGGAAGAGTGCTGAAAAAGGAGGGAGGGGGTGCCACTCATATCCCCCCAGAAGCCAGCCAGGTGGAATGGGGGTTGAATTTGCTCCTCTTTCTTGCCTTTATGAATAAAAAATATGAAAAAAAAATTATATTGGAAAACTAGGTTGTAATCCTCCCTGAGGTTAGAAAAGCGGGGAAGCCGGGGGGAGAAAGTGAGTTTCTGAAATAATCAGGGTTATGAAGCGGCTCCTCCTTCCAGCCCCGACGGACTGTGGCTTCTTCCCCGCAGGACACGCGTTTCCAGGGCCCTGGGTCGCGATCCCACCGACCGAAGCCCAGCTCCGCGGCTGCAAAGGGAGGGGAGAACAATAGATCAGATTAGTTCATTGTTACCTATAGAAAGCATTGTTATCTATAGAAAGCATGCCTACTTCGCAGCCACTCTTATCTCTCTCGTTGTAGTGAGTCTGGAGTAAACACTAATTAACGTAACGGCTCTAATAGCCCAGAGAGGGAAAGTATCTGCTCCCCCCCTCCTCCCCCACATCACCCCGGATTGCCCGGCGGGGTTAAAACCTACAGAATGAGACAAATCAGGGTATTTTCTGGAACTCTCTGAACTAGCCAGAGCTCCCATCCATTCGGCCCCTCGCGTTTCCCTGGAGCCCAAGCCCCCCGAGGGCGCCTCGGTTCCCTGCAGCTCCTTACGGGGGCGTTAAACAAGTGACGCGGTTTAGGGGGGTCATCCCCAGCGGCGCTCGCCTGGATCGGGACCCGCCGGGGGCTCCCCGCTCCCACGTCCCCCCCCTCTCCGCCCGGAGCCTCCAAACGGGGAGCGGCCCGTGGGGGGCAAAGGGGGGAGAGCACTTTCGCTGCAGTGCCCCGTCCCGGATTTCGCCGTGATTACCAGGAAATGCTCTTTGAGCATCATCCCGTAACGTGCGGGGAAAGGGCGGGAGGGAGGGCGAGCGGGGGGGGAGCCAACGGGGCAGCCCTGGACCCCCGCCAGCTCCCCGCAGCCCGGCGTCGGGGGGGGGGAGCTCCCCTCCGCCCAGGGCGGCGCAGCCCGACAGCGAGCCAAGGCCCGGCGGCGCCCCCCACCCGGCCCCGGCTGGGACCCCCGAGGGCGGCGGGGCGGGGGTCGGCCCGCTCCCCCCGGCTGTGGGGGTTCGGGTTGGGGGGGGGGGAAAGGGGGGAGCGCCCCGGGTCCGGCCGGGTGAGCGGGGCCCTGCCGCCCCGCTGAATCAGCCCTTCCCCTCCCACCACATGCGCAAGGAGGGAGGCGCCCGGGGAAGCCGTCTGGGTGCATATAAAGCGCTGCCGTCGGGCCGGGCAGCACCGCCGGCTCCCGGGACCCCGCCGCCGCTCGCCCGTCCTCCCCGTCCTCCCGTCCGCCGCGACATGGCCACCGGCCGCCGCCTCCCCTTGCCCGCCCTGCTGCTGCCGCTGGCCTGCGCCGCCCTGGCCCCCCGCAGCCTGACAGGTAGGGACCCCGCGGGCGGGCGGCGAGCCGGGGCCGGGGTCGCCTCCTTCCCCGAGGTGGCTTCAGCCCCGGTGGCCGGTGTCTCCCGCAGAGAAGCAGCGCTCCTGCCTGCTGCCCCCCGACGACGGGCCGTGCCGCGCCATGGTGCCGCGCTGGTACTACGACCGCTACACGCAGAGCTGCAAGGAGTTCGCCTACGGGGGCTGCCACGGCAACGCCAACAACTTCCTCACCTTCGACGACTGCGAGAAGAACTGCTGGACCATCAAAAGTGAGTGGCGGCCACCGGTGCCCCGACGCCCCCCCCCCTCCCTCCCGGGGGTGGCAAGGGGGCTGGAGGGAGCAGTCTGTGTCCCGTTCCCCCCCACCCCGGCTCGGAGCCACTGTTGCTGGTGGCGATTCCATGGAGGGGAACCCGGCTGAGCAGTCTCGGAGGCGACACGGGGGATTTGACTGTTAATATTTTGAATGCAATTTAGCGCTGTAACTAGTTGCCAATTAACGCCCCCGACTCCTCCGGTAAAGCTTCTCCCAGTTCATCAGACCCTGCCGGTGGTGGGGCGAGCCGGGGCTTGCCGGGGAGCAGGGCGATGGCTGGGGCTTTGTGTGCGCCCCCCCCCGGGGGCTGGGGCCAGGGGGCACCGAGGGCTGCTCTCACCGGGGAGGACGCTGTGTGTTGCAGAAGTGCCCAAGTTGTGCCGCATGGAGGCCGACGGGGGACCTTGCAGGAGCCACCTCAAAAGATACGCCTTTAACTTGAGCTCGATGAGGTGCGAGGAGTTCATCTACGGCGGCTGCTACGGGAACGGCAACAACTTCCGAGACGTGCAGGCTTGCGTGGACCACTGTCTCCCGGAGAAAAGTAATGGTTGTTTCAGCTTTTTAATAAAGTAGACGGTTTGAAAGCGATACGAAGATGATACTTTGTTTGATGTTTTCCCCTGGATTACCCACGTACAGTGGCGTTTTTGAAGACTTCAGTGAAGCAGATCGTTGTATTGTCTGCTGTCTCCTGTCCCAGCTGTTAGTGCAGGAGCAGGATGCTGTGTAGGGTTAACGCTGTGACCCCAGCTCTGCCCACAGTGATGTTCTGCCGGTGTCTTCACCTCCAGAGGGCTGGACCTTGTGCTCTGAGGGGACGCGTGGCTGGAGGCAGGCGTGGGAGCCCAGTGGCGGCCACCTCCAGGCAGCGATGTCCTCTGACAGAGCAGAAGGGGCTGTCTAAAATTCAGGGCCGAGAGACGGCACGAGGTGCCAACTCAGCTGGTAAAAGCTTTTTTTTTGCCTGACGTGTCTCTTCACTGTCTCTGCACGAGCCGTAAAGAAGAGAGGCTGTAATTACAGGCAGGTGACTGTACCGGAGTGTTGTCACAAACGCCAGGTTAATACCCAGTGCCAGATAGCGTCTTGGAAGAAGAGAGATCTCCCAGAAGGACTAAAAGCTGTCATTCCCTAAGCTTTTATGGGTGCTCGATGAGACAGTTGTTTTTGGCTGGTGGCAGGTTGTCAGCATTTTCTTAGATGAACGCTGAACCCTTTTTAATTTCTCTGTTGCGCATCCGACAAATTGGTCAAAGGTCTCCAGAGAGAAAAGCAAACTTTTGTTGAGGCAAAATGGAACATGGTTCTTGCGAGGTAAGTGGTGGGGTTTCAACTTCTTGCTGCAAGCAGACAGGACTTGCTGGCGAAGTCATAGCAAGGATAAATAAAATAGTGCCTTTTTCCTCTACAGGGGTAGTGCCACTAGAATTATTGCTGTATTCCTCTGTTACTGGGATATGGCTTCTGGCCAGACTAAATACCTCTGTTGTGCCTCAAATGGGGAAAGCGGATGAATTTCACTTGTGGGACAGTAATCCTATTTTCTGGGACTGTCTGTCGCTTTCTCAAATTCCTAACTCACAGGAACAAGAGGCAGTAAGTCTCTGAAGCCATTGCTAACAGTTCCTGTCAGTCCAACGGGAACAAGAGCTGTTTAGCCACAAAATTGATTGCAGGGTAAATTTTCAGAAGCCAGGCACAGAGATTACATTTCCGTAATTTGTCTTTCTCTCCTTTTTATTCTTTTTCTTTCCCAAGCGGGTCCCTCGCTGTGCTACAGCCCCAAGGACGAAGGGCTGTGCTCTTCTTCTGTGCCTCGCTATTACTACGACCCCCCGAGTAAATCCTGCAAGGAGTTCAAATACACGGGCTGCGGGGGAAACGCCAATAACTTCGTTACCGAAACCGATTGCTACAACGTCTGCAGAAAAGGTAATATTTCCTGGGCTTTGGCAGCCCCGGGCAGAGAAAGGCACCCAAGTCTCAAGTGCCCGTGGAGTCCTCTCGCTCGCCTGCCTTGCTGCGGGGGAAGGCTGCTTGCACTTTGGACTGGGTGTTCCCAAGGGCAGGATTGCTGGGATCAGTGGGAAATCCCTCTGATGAGAGCGGTGTGATGGCAGGTGGTTGCAGCGTTTTTGGATGAGGTGTAGAGAAGGGCACACAAAAAGAGTAATTAACTTACTAGAGCTCTTGAGGAATCAGTCTGTTAAACTGTTCAGCGCCAGCATGAACACTAATTAATGTATCATTTTCTTTTAGATACGTTCTAGTAGGATTAAAGTCAGTTGTGAAATCAATTTACTTTTTCATCCTCCCCTGATTCCCCATTGTCTGTTCCCATTTCCCATTCCCATTCCTTAACATTTCTGTCTCTGCAGTTGTGCTGAGTCAGCTGCTTCTGTGGCCCTTGGGGGGGAGGCTTGGGAATGAGAACTGATTTTTCATAGTGGGTTTATTCAAATCAGCCACCGGCTGTGCTTGTAGGTCAGAGCAGTTGTAGTCTACTTTTGGGCTACTTTTGAAGTACTTTTACCTGCAGCCCTGTGTTCATACCAGCTATTGCAAGCTTTACTACTCCCATCTGATACATAAATCAATAAGGGAGAGAAAATCATAATTAATGTTGCCCCCCGGAGCACCCGGGGAGCAGTCCCAGGGCAGTATTTTAGGAAGCGATGCTAAGGCTGGATCTAGCTTGCACAATGGGGAAAGAAAAAAAAAAAAAAAAGCCCAGAAGTAGCCGTGTGTTAAACCTGAGCTGTGTACCAGGGCCCAGTGTCCGGGATTTCGGGTGTGGGGTGGGAATGCACAGGTTGGGGAATGGTTCTTCATTCCTGGGCTGGGGCAGGGGCTGCCCCCCAAGCGCGGGGCTCAGCAGTAAAAATGCTGCCCGCCAGTTAGTCACGGGGAGCGTGTCTGTGGGTGCCACCCCCGGGGGTGTCCCTGCCCTCTGGTGTCCCCGCGAGCCTTTAATCGCAGGCTGAGTCTCTCCAAGGTGCTTGTGGTAATTATCTAATTTGTGGCCATTACCCCCTGGGAAGGGGCAGGGCCAGGCTCCAGCCCCAGGGAGCCTCTGGGGGGTCTCACCCCCATGCTCTGCCCCTGCCCACCCAGGGCTTTCCCCCTCCCCACTCTGCCTCTGGGAGGAAGAGCTGTCTGTCTCCTCAGGAGAGCTCCGGGCAGCCAGGCAAAAACCATCACCTAGAAGCTTTTTCACTAACTTGTGGATTTCACAACTCAGTAAGGCTTGGTACAGCCGAAGCCCATAGTTAAGGGCATAATTAGTGCTAATTGATGTTGTGCTATACATATTCATTTCTGTAGCTTGGGAGTGTACAGCAACATTAAGCAAATCTTTAGGGCGACTAAAGGCACTCCTCCTCTCCCGCTCCCTGTAATTCCCTCCCCAGCAGCTTCCCTGTTGCCTTTTGGTGTCCAAATTGGGACCCAATTGGAATTCAACCCAGCCCGAATTCTGCGTTGAATTCAACTGACCTTCCCTGTGCAAATATGCAGCTGCTGTTTGAACTGATCTAGAGCTTTTGGAGTGAAAACGTTTCTGATTCATCTAATTAAAAAAAAACAAAACAAAACAAACAAAACCAAACTACAAAAAATTTATGTTGGAAAAGAAAAGAAATACGTTGGGGTGATGTTGAGCGAGAGGGTTGGGAACTGGCCACGGGGCCTCTGCCGGCGGGCAGACAGGTGGCATAAAGGCGTGAGATTTTCGGCCAGGTTGGCAAAGTGCCGGTTTTCTGACCTTGGTTGACACCTTTCCCGTGATCTTTGTGAGCGTTCCTGGAGATCCCCCCCGCTGTCCGGAGCAGCTTCTGCGTGAGACACGGTCTGTGCAGGAACCCAAACCATTCCACCTCTTCATCTCCCGCAGGCACGGGTTGTACCTGGGGCTTTGCCCCGGTGTTGTTCAGAGAAATGCAGTGATAGGTTTTGGGGGTTTGTTGGTTTTTTTGGGGCCGGAGCAGTGTGTAGAGTTCCACTCTGCTGTCGCCGCAGGGCGGCTGGAAAAGCCTTTGGTGCTTGCCCAGGGAAAGAGCAGCAAAGCAGGGCTCCAGTGCCACAGGGGTCGCATTGGAGACCCCGCGGGGTGTGAGAACAGGGCGTCCAGAGCACATTCTGCACTTCGGGAGATGTTTGTTGTTACTGGCTCAACTGCTCAAACAGCGTAACGTGGAAAAGAAAACCCCAAACAATAAAGAGTCGCAACAGCTTGGTCGTACTGTTTCCCTCACGGCTTCCTTTGTTTTCTTAGCAGGGACTCAGAAACCAAAAATCAACACGCCAACGAGCGCATTCCGCAGAAGAATGATGAGAAAACTGATTAAGAAACCTCAGACGTATAACCCGAAGTCTTAAAGCCGATGTGCACTTGGATGTTTGAAACACCTTCTTTTGATCCCACTTTCTTCTTTTGTAAGATAGTTTCCACACAGTTTTATACACCGACATAGTTCTGTCTTGCAGAACTGCCTTTTATTTCCAACTTACTTTTTATAAAGAACTGCATTTAATAGAAAAAGAATGAACCTAAGTCTGGTTCTTCTGCTCTGTTGTCTTTGCAGCAATACTTTGGCCAAGCCAGGAATTTAGATGTCCATGTTTTTATGGGGGAATGTTACTCCTGCCTGGAGAGAATATTTCAGCTGTTACAAATCAATTAAGATTTGGAAAATCAATCGTCTTGTAGTATAACTAAGGAGAGTACGAATCTAAATCTCTACTGTGGGTATTTTTTTTGTCATCCTCTGCTTGCTGAAGATAAGAAACCTTTCAAAAATGTGCTGAGAGGTTTATTGCCCTGCCATTCACCCACTTTGGCACTGTCCGTTACAGTTATGATCATGGTCAAGGCTTTTGGAAGTTTTCATGACAGTGAAAGAAACACAAACTTAAATCTGGCTCGTTTGACAAGAAAAAACTGGGAATAGGGGTATGTTGATAAACACTCTGACAAAGGCGATGAATAAGCTACTTGAGTATTAAAATGCAAATATAGCCATTCCTTTTCCATGACATTTGAAATTTTTGCTGAGTTAACACTCCAGATTCTTACATGGCAGAAATCGGCACTTTTCTTATGGAATTTAATGGACCTACACTGATTACATCTGCTGAGGATCTTGTATTTGTGTTGGTGAGGTGGCTGTTAAAGCAGAAAAGCAGAAGCTTCTGCAAATCTCATGTAATCCCTCTTTTGAGGCACAATTGTATTTCTTACAATTGTATTTCTTAGATTATGCCTGCGGTAATATTATTGCACCACCTTTTATGTTTTGTATTTGAGCCATGTCTGAATTTCAATTATTTTCACCTACAATATTTTCTAAATATGAATTCATAAGTAATGCTAATAAAATGTTTTTTGGAAAAAAGGGAGAGCTTGTTCTGTCATATGCTTCTGGTAATTATCCCCAATTAGCTGTGTACACCAGTACGTGTAATGGAACCTGTAATTTACTCGGGGTGACTCTGGCAGAGTTTAGTTGTCTCTTGTATCATTTCCTTCATGCCGAGGCCTTTCTTTGAAGACAGCCAGTAAATGGGCTGATGTCATTCATCCCTGGCAGTTTTTAAGGCTGTCCCTGAGAGCTGCTCTCCACGGGGTCCCGGTGAAGCCCATTCTCTCCTCTTTGATGTGCCACTGCCTGAAGAGCTTTTGTGGGGGCGGTGGGCTGTCGGCTGGAAACGGTGCTGCCTTTCAGTTAGAAAATACCAGGTGTGTGCTTTGTCCCCATTTCGGAGGTGGAACGCGATGGGAAAACTGGCCAAGATTTGTTTTTCTTACGGATTTTTGTCTCACCACTGGATTTTTGACTGAGGCAGTCAGCTGAGTTCACCTTCCTCTTTCTACCGCTCCGTTTCTGTTCTCGGTCTCAAACCCCTTATCTTGGTTATCCATCACCTGGTGCAGACACAGGGGCACGCTCTGGGACAGAAGATTTTAGGTAACTCATGATACAGGTTGGAGTGTTTGTTCCTCTGGGAACCAGCCTTCGGACAGAGGTGGGGAGAGTCCGACTTCCCTCGGGGGGGACAGGGGACACCCCCACCGTGCCGGTGTGAATTATGGCCCAGAGAGTCTCTCTGCGTATTTTTCCATACCTGGCGTTATCATCTGGGGAACCCCAACTGATTTGCTGCAGCTTTCTGGTCACGGCTTACAATCCAGGCCCATTTCAGGTGTGAAAGTTCAATTTAGAGGCTGATTTTAACCGTAGAGGATAGCCATCTTTTAACAGCATCACCCTGGGGCATAATCTCTGGTAACACACTTGAGAAACGGGCTATTTCTCCTTACTTCTCCAGGTCTTTGGCTTTTAGAGGAGTGTCTCAGGGTGGGACGCAAAAGTGGGATTTAAAGGGAGCCCAAAATCCATCTCGCTTTGCTTTTTTGGTCTCAGGACTGGGTGCCTGGTCACACAGCACAATGTAACCTGGGCAGTGCGGTGCCCCAGCTGCTGTCCCTGAGGGGGTCCAAGAGCCTGGTAATCCTCCGCTCCTGCCCCCTGCGGGGCTCAGAGAGAGCTCTCCTGGTGGTCCAGGCTCTCTCCAGGATGCTGCAGTGGCCACCTCAGACCTTTACAACGTGGCTGCTCCACACATTCCTTCTTTTCTTTCATAAAAACATAACTCCAAGTGTGAGGGCTTGCTGCTTGGGTACTCAGTGCAGTATCAGAGACTTGGGTTTTAATCTCTCATCCGCCTGATCCCGCACGAAACCACCCCTAACTCCTGCAGGGTTTGCTGAGGAGCAGGCTGCGGGGCTGGGAGGGGAGCAGGGAGGGAAAAGGCCATGGAAGTTTCCTTCAGTCCCTTAGTGAAGCTATTCCACTTTGTAGAAATTGTACCTTCTGGCCAGGTAAATGCCCTAATCTTTTTGTTGTTGTTTTTTGTTTGTTTTGGTTTGTTTTGTTTTTTTTTTTTTTAGCTACAAAGAATTCCAGCTGCAGTGTGCTGCTTTGCTTCAGGTTCTTGCGTTCCTCTGCTATCCCTCCAGACTCCTGGGGCTTTGACTCATCTGGATAGTTGTCTGTCCTCTGCAGAATTTACATGACTCATGACTGCCTTCCTTTTCCAGTTTGCTGATGAAACAACGCTCAGGCCAAGTGCTAGCGTTTTGCCACCTTGAAAATTAGCGCAGCCCATACCATCCTGCAAATTAACTCTTATGGCAGTGGCCGGTGCCCGGCAGCCGGCAGCGTGTGTCACAACCTGGATCCCGGAGGAGAAGGAGGAGGAGGAGGAGGAGCAGGGATTGTCACCAGTGGGGTTCTGCTTGTCCTGCAGGGGCAAACAGCCTCTGAGACTCGTGGCCAGGGATTTGATACCTGCTGCTCAACGGTGGCTGCTGAAATAAGCAGATTTGGCTAAACTCCATCTCAAATAACATCACTGCCCTTAACTTTCCATTGCAACCCATCATTCCGGTTCTTTTCTTGGTCTTATTTTGTGAAGAACTATATTAAAGATGCTATAAAAATGAAAGTCTGTGCTGATTCTTTGTCCTTAGCCTGTGGCCACACTCAGGCAATTGCTTTGTAAAGTATTTCTAGAGCAGGAGAGTGCCTTCACCTTTACATTTCAGTGGAATTTTAAGTGTCAAAAAGAGAAAAAGGAAAAAAGAAATCAAGTAGAAACACATAATTTTTTTAATTGTCAAGCTAAATGATGGCAAGCAAAATGTCACCACACCTCATTTTAGGAGCGATTTGTCGCAATAGATGGCTTCCTCACAATTCCATACTTTAGGAGCCAAACGGCGATGAGTTGAGCCTGTGTCCCTGGGACCCCAGCAGTGTCCCTGCTCCTCTGCTGCTTCTAATCAGCTAAGGAGGTGCAAAACATGGAACATTTATTTAAAAAAAAAAAAATGATCAGACACAATGGGCCACAATAAGATAAAAATCCCTGATCTTGTGTGTCAGGTGAGGGATTGCATCCCTGAGCCTGACACCAGCCGAGGGCAGCTCTTCTGGGTCCAGGCAGTGACTAGAAATCTGGTCTGCGGGGTAAGCACAGCCCAGCTGCGGTTGTGTGTACCTGGAAGAGCCACTCTGGGGATGTGCTAGAGTCATTATGCGTTTACATTAGTGTTATTGAGAGTAAAATCTGCCTCATTATCTTTCTAGAAAGCTTTTTATTAGTATGCATAACTATCACTGGTGATAATTAGTGCAGAGGTACTTGCTTCTGTTGAAGTGAGCCCAATTTTTCAGTGCGTGGTGGTCCTGTACAGTAATGTCTATCACCTGATAAATTACTTGATTGCTGAGGAAAGGAGGTGTTAATCATTGTATATAAAGCCTAATGAACAGCAATGGTGTAAAAAAAACCCCATGTAAACAAGATGCATAAAATCATGCTGTTTGAGTTATTAGCAACTGGTGTTTTCCAAACAAACGCCAGAGAAAGGACCATGCCCAGCTGGTGTCTGAACCAGTTGTAAAAGAGAGAGGGAGCTCAGGAAAGTTAAAGACTAATTTATGAAATGTAAAACATTGCATCTGTCATGTGGGAATAAACCAAGTCCATTTTAGTGAAGGTTCCCTTTGAACTGGGCAGCGCTGGCCATCATTTCAGATGAATCTGGACAAAATGGATATTCTTCCAGACACAGATGGGGTGAAGGTTGGGTGTCTGACACGGGTTGGGTGTCCCACAGCAGGTTGGGTGTCCCACAGCAGTTTGGGTGCTCGATAGCAGGTTGGGTGTCAAACAGCAGGTTGGGTGCCCCACAGCTTTTGTGGGTTTCAAATGCAATTTGAACTCAAAGCAGCTCACATTCTCTCCCTCGGTGGGGCCAAACCTCAGGCTGGTGAGCACACAGTAGCATTAAGCCTTATTTATTCTCATGCTAAGATCCTCATTAAAGGCCTTGCTGTACTAACAACAGGTTAAATTCCTTCATATATCTACCAGCCAAATTACAATGTTTTTGCTCAGTGAGCTCTCTTCGAGGCTTGCTACTCACTAAGCCAGTGTGCAGCATCTTCTCTAATGATTAAAAGCTTTAAGCTCAGTATGAAATGTAGTAATAAAACTCAAAGTAACTAATAAATGCATACGAACACTGTTCTCTATGGGGTATTTTTCTCTGTGTGTGGGAAGCAAGGTAAAGAGGATAGATTATATTAATAAAAGGTATTTAAAGAGTCGAGAGAGTAGAGGGTGAAAAGTATACCTACCTCATTATCCAACATGAAAAAAACTTTCCAATATCACCGTAGTTTTCAACAAGGAGAAACCCCAAGTTTTACTGATGTCAAAAAAGAATACTTTATAAAAATGACTCCAGCAGGAAGCAGTGAGACCAGCAAGACCTCCTTTTCCTTTTTTTTTCTTTTTCTCTCTAAAAGTGGGAGGGAAGTCTGATGAGAACACCAGTGATGACAAATGGTATTTACCTCTCTCTCAGGGCTCCAGGAGGCTGTAAAGTTCCTGCTGTGCCAGCCAGGGGGACTCTACCCTGATTTCCACAAGACCTGGATGGCACCCAAAGGCTTCCATAACCTCCTTTAAGTGCAGGACCGTGACCTTGCGCAGAGCAGCCCGTGTCTTCTTCACCTGGGCTCCTCTTTGTTCATCAGTAGGAGCAAGCAAATAAACACGGGCTGAGCAAAAAATCCCCGACCATCATTTCAGTGCCCACACAGCTGCTGGACGTGTGATCTGAACGTCTGCCTGCTCTGGTGGGACAGGTTTCTTCCAGGCCAGAAAGGAAATCAACTTCTTTCTTTACTTCAATAACTCTTCGAATAGGGTTAGGACTAAAACTGCTATGGAGCCAATTATATAAAACATTGGAAAATATCTGTTTGAACATTAAAGGCGTTTCCTTGATTAGGTTTTACCACAGTTTGTTCTTTCCAACTTTTTCAAGACTCTTCTTTTGAAATCTACAGCAACATTCAGATAAATAGGGGTCAGTTTATATTGAAGGGGAAATTTTTAAATCGCCTTAGTTTGGTTTAAAGGCCTCAGTTTGGATATTCTTCCTTCTGATACGTTATACATTCGCAGATGATACCTATTCTAAGTGTCACTTTTCTACTGGCAATTAAACAGGGTTCCTTAATTGATCTCCTAATAGCAACTGTGCATCCTTCTAGTGTGAATTAAACTAAGCTGCACTAAAATAAAACTGTACAGTATGAACCACAGTAAGTTCTAATTCTCATAGAACTATTTAAAGCTACGAACACCCCAAAAAAATAAATGTGTCGTTCAAGTTGAGCTCACCTCATTTTGTTTTTCAGTTTTGTATTTTCTTTTTAAAACTGAGAGCAAAAATGATCACAGACTGTGCTCTGCAGTTACGCTGAGGGGAAGCTGCTCTTGATCTCCAGATACACAATAAAATAAAGCTCTTTCCAAACCTATTGCAATGGAGCTGACAGAGAATCAGCCAGCTCTCCATTGCCTCAGTTTTGAACACACCTATAGTTAACATTTCTATCCCCAACAGACAGAATTATGCCTTTGAATGCTGTAGTGAGCACTCGGTAGCTTTTAGGATTGAGGTTTTCTTCCTTAAAAACCTCATTTTATTTTATTTTTTTTTCCTCAGTTTGTGGTTTTCTCATTTCAGCCCAAAAGGCGTTTGGGAGGAGCCCACTGAGTCGCAGCAGAGGGTGGGGATCCAGACCTCGGAGCCAAAAACCACCCTCCAACTATTTATTGCCGAAACCCTTAACCCTGTGGAGAAACCACTGAGGAACAGCTCTGATGGCTCTGAGGGGAGAAAGGAGGTAGGACGTGTCTTGAGAAAGGTGAATCAGAGGAAAATGAAATGGTCACAGCTCTCGCAGGCTCTGTCCTGTTCACAAGAAATGTTTTTGCAAGCTGGGCAGCGATTTTGGTTCCCTGGCCGGGGAATCCTGGGCTGGGAGGAGGAGGATCGACTCACTGCTCTCCTCGTGAACAGCCTCTGCCCACACTGCCTTCCTGCCACGGCCGGGAAACGCCGAACCCAGCTGTTCCTGGTGCTCATTCACCAGATGAGCTCTGTTCAGCCCAAATTTCCCTGTATGAGTGACTGCAGCGGAGAGTCACGTAATGCTGGAAATGCAAGTCACTTCTCTGAGGACACCACAGGAAAAACTAAGGACCCAACCAAGTCCATCCTTCTGGGAACCCGGGACACTTCCCATCCCCATTCCCCAGGGAAATCCCAGTTCCCAGTGCAAGTCACAACCTGTGCTGGGAGCTGCGCTCTGGGTCAGGGAGGATGCTCGTCCCAGCACTGCCCAGCGGGGTGCCTACAGGGAGAAGAGCAGGAGGGAGCAGGAGGGGTCCCACCATGCGACCTGACCCTCTGGGGTGTCGAGGGTAGTGACGGAGCTCTCCTTCCCTGCCCTTCCCAGCAAACCCATCCCACAGCCTTCTCCGTACAATACTCTCTATAGAATCATAGAATCACTGAATGGTTGGGGTTGGAAGGACCTTAAAGCCCCCCTGTGCCACACCTTGCCCTGGGCAGGGACACCTCCCACCACACCAGGTTGCTCCAAGCCCCCTCCAACCTGCCCTTGAACCCCTCCA
>JAOTQQ010000012.1:23718851-23772308 GCA_026546715.1 Gallinago undulata | reverse complement strand
CTGGCAGGGGGTTGGACTGGATGATCTCCAGAGGTCCCTTCCAACCCCATAGCATTCTGTGATTCTGTGATTCTGTGTAAGCTACATTTTTTTTCGTTTCATGAACTGTCAATTTTCTGAGTAACTGCATCTAGTGTTTCAAGAAATCCCCAAGGATGGAGAGGTACCAGGGCATTTCCTTGCTCCCCCTTCACGTCAACCTCCTGCATGCTTGTTTCAGATCATTTGCAAGGAAAGGGAGGAAAATGCCTCAGTAAGTTAGGCTAAAATTGTTCTTTTATCTAATTTCACCTGTAAATAGCTCACCTGAAGAAATCCTGCCGAGGATATGCCCATACAACAAAAAGCCTCTGCCCAGATACAGAGAGTGAGCCTGAGAGGACAGGGAGAATACCAGGTTAGAAAGGAGCAGTGGATGGTTGGGAGGACATGAGAAATGACACTCTGGTGTCATTAGTGCCACTTCACCAGAGCCCCGTGAGGGTGGCATTTACTCAGAGGTACCAGCTGCGTCTCTGCCCATGGCGGGTCAGGCCCCTTCCCGTCTGCAGCTCGGGACCCCACATCTCATTGTCACACTGAACAGACGAATAGACATTTGGAAAGATGTTCTACCTGGACTGGCAGAAAACTTTACTTCAAGCTGAGAAAAGCCCACATAAAGCCTGAAGACAAACAGGCAGGAGATGTTTCTGGCTGGAGGGCCTGGCGGCAGGCTGGTGCACAGCGGCCTGGGGGAGGCCTGCCTTTCCGAGCCGCCCCCGGGCAGAGGAATTTGGGAACATTTAGAGCCTGTTTGAGATGAGAGTTTCTAGAGAGACAACACAAACACATTCCAGCCACTGGCCAAGCAGCCAAGGACTGTTGCCTTTGGGGGGTCTGTGTGTCCCAGCCCCCGGCTGGGGGGGCAGGAACCGTCACGGGCTCCTGTCAGGGTGCCAGCAGCAGCTTTGACGTGCACAGGAAAGCTTCAGCTGGGCTCAAAATCCTCGTTATTAGTTAAAAGATGATTCCCCAAACAAAAGAAAATATTAATAAATTAATTCGGCATGCTTACTCAGCTTCATCACGCAGGAAATCATAAACCAACGTCACTGTTAATGCCCCTAAACTGCACACAGGGAGGGTTCACTGTCACCACAAAGGATCCATCAAAGCTAATGCTGAAGGCAGCCAGTAAAAAGTGGGCTGCAGGTGGGACAGTGGGACTCGATCCAGTCTCATCAGGGTTCTGACCTATCATTCCAGTGAGGAATTAGTACCCCAAGCCCTTCCTTGGAGGGAATTTTGCACTAAATGATGTCGCTCCTATTTCACCCACTAGAGCTCACTGGGTACAGCCCTTACCCAGGAGTGAAGACCCGCGGTCAGTTCTTTCCTCTCCAGAGAGGTTATGAATCCACACGTCCTTCATAAATCCTCTGGTCTCACAATACAACCTATTTTTAGTTGGGTCTCTCCCAATCTCCCTTGATGAAATTATTCCATAATTCAGTATTCATTGAAAGAGAAAGATGTCATTAAACACAACTAAATTCCAATGGAATATATCAAAAAAGGAGAGACTTGGATCCCAGACAGCTGCTTCAGAGAACATTTTGTATGAAAAACTAAGTATCTGCCTTCTGAATCTCTGCCTGTCCAGAAAAAAAACAGCTTTACAGTCAGATTCCAGCACCTGGTTCATCTCATGTCTCCCATGGGCCCTGTGTGCGCCTGGGTTTTCTCAGGAATGTGCTCTAAGAACATCAGCATCCAGGTGATCATGAGACACCAAAGAACGACGACTTGGGCCGTCACAAGGGAGATGCTGGTTTACTGCCAACCACAGCTCTATTCACTCAATGTCTCTGGAGAAGAAAAATGTGGGTATCTACAGAATTTAGAACCTTCAAAGTTAGCTGGAAATCCAAGGATGTAAATTTTGAGGGCAGGCAGCAGTAGAGCAGCCACTGAGAAATACACAAAGTTTCTTGTCTGTCTTAATTTCAATTTCCCGGGCTGTTTCTCTGCTCTGCTGCTGTTATACCAGCACAGCGTCAGCACGGTCCGTACAGGGTCTGTCACATCTGCTCCAGATGTGCTTCTGCACCCCACGCCTTCAGCACCAGAAGCTTTTCAGCACCAGCCTCTTCTTAACATTTTCAGGGGCTTATTCTATATTGCTAATCAAATAAAACAGCCCCTCAAATTGGCCGTGAAACAAAATGCAGTTACAGGTCAAGAACTGAATCCCAGAGATGAAACGTTCACTGTGCCAGACCAATGACTTCACCCCAGATATTTCACATGTGTTTCTAAGTAACTGCACATTCCCTCCAGAGAGTGTGATCAGACTGTCTTGGGGTGTCAGAGGCAATAAATCCCATTGGTTAAATAATTGCAGCTGCTAATTAATCCCATTTCATCCTTTCTAACTGAGCATTGCACAATGCAGAGGAACAGCCAGGGAAGCTTTCCAGCTGATCGGCTCCCAGCGGTAAGGACACCTCGGGCAACGCCAGACTCCTCCGCAGGCTTTAAAGATCTGGTTTTAGGGCAAAATGTCCAAAGCGATCGCCTGACCAATTCCCCATCCCATGAAAAGTAAAGCCTCAGCTTGTGATTTCAATTGCCTTATACTCTCACAGTGAACTTCCCCTCAGGCTGAGCCTCTGCCCCCTGAGAGAAGGGGGAGAGGTTTAAAGGAATTGGTTTAGACAGTGAGGTCAGATAAGTGCAGATCCTTTCATGGAGATGTTTATTTTAACCATTGAGCACAACACCTTTGTATAAAACCTTCTTGGTTTTGGGGGGGGGTGGTAAAATAATTTGATTGCATGTAAAATGTTGCTTTCTCAGTGATTTCTTAAATTACACTTAATTCCCAGCTGCATTCCCTGGACAAATCATCTTTGAGCTAGGAGAGAAATTACAAAATGCCCAAGAAAAGAATTCTGGCAGACAAAATACTACTGTGATGAATTCATTCCTTGCTACCTCCATGGAAATAGCACAAATAATGTTCCAGCTAAATTTTCTTTGAGATGACTTTTTAAATAAAGCTTAGTCAAGTAATGAATGCATTTGTTGCCATGAAATAAGGTCATGGGTGAACCGTTGTTCCTGCTGAAATCAGTGGATGGCTATAATCTACCCAGTCTGGGTCTAGTGTTTCACCTTATTTCTTCATGCTTTAGGGATGTCGACCACCTCCCTGCCCACGTAGGCCCCAGATACCTTCTTCTAAACTTAATCAGTGTTCTTGTTGAAATGGTTAACCAAACACGAGAATAAAATCCCCAGTGATAATTGATCTGCATTAAAATACTGATTGATTCCTACATTTAGTCTCAAAAGCAGATGATCATGAATATATTTTAAATGGTTGTGAATTTGATAGACAAAAGGTGGATCAGTGCTTATCTCAGATGCTGAAGAGTGTCAGAAATTGAAATATCTTACCAATCACAGGAATAGGGACTTTTTTGCTAGTCCCTGTTTTGCTCCACATCCTGCTGTGTTTTGCTCCATGCCAGAAGCACCACCAGTTGCCTGGAACAGAGTCCCAGTGACACCCTCCCATTGCTGAGCACATCATCATGGACTGCCCTTAGAGGAAAAGGGAATAAAAGGGTAGGGAACCCTTTCCTTCTTGTTTTACACACATTTGTGCCATTACATTTTTACTCCACCTGAGGCATCTGTCAAAGACCGAGGAGATAGAAATGGAAGAGGAAATGGCTTAGTAACTCTAGATTTGTGTCTGCCAACTGGCCAGGCTGAAACCTGTGGATGTGACAGTTGACGTGTGGCTGTAGACTTTTTGGTGAAGTTTGCTCCTTCAGGAAAACTTGCACTCGGCTACTAATAGACCTCTGCATATAGAAAACCTCCCTCAACTTTTCTTTTTCACAGGAAAAAACTAATTAGAGTAGAGCATCCTCATATACAGAAACAGGTAAAAAAAAACCAAGGGTATAAAAAAGGCTAAGAAAGATGCTGTTTCTACTGAAAACTTCCTCTAACTCTACATAGAGAGGAGCTTCTCTCTTCTGCTGGACAGGAAAGCTCTTTGCATCCACTTCTGGCTCTGGGTCTCAAGGAAATAAGTGGCAGCCCACACCAAAGCAGACAGAGCCATTTAAATACTCGGCACCCATAACCTCTGACGTTGCTGCCACTCTAAGTGTCATTCATTTCCCATGGTTATTGCTCCTGGGCCGATGGGACACCACAGCCTCCAACGGCTGTAGCTGCTGGCTGGGGTGTCCCATCTCTCCTGTCAGGAGACCGGTCCCCGGGGTCAATGTCCACATCTAAGCAGAGTTAGATTTTATTGCCAGTCTTGTGTTTGTCTCCACGGCAGTGCTGCCCTTCCTTCCCTCTTATGTTCTTGCAGGTTTTGGTGTTGGTTGGGTTGGGGTTTTTTGAATGCCATCTTGATAGGAATTATGAAAATGCAAACAGAAGTTGTTGGTTTTCACAGTTCAGGCTGCGAGGAGCCAGATATTTTGTCTAATGAGCTCATGGCCGGTACTACGAGAGATGGTGCCTCTCTGGTGTGGGGCCTCCGTATCCACATTTTGACAAAAACAGACAAAACACCGACTGTTGTTAACTCCAGCAATTATTCAGATTGCAAGTGGTTTATTGTGTGACTTGGCTTTCTTTTTTGTTATTTTTCTCTTTGCCCTTGGCTCACATGATGCCTCCCGCAGCAGGACCCTGCTCTGGCAAGAGCTCGCAGGAGCTCCACAGCCTCAGCAAACAGAACTCGTCACAATCACGTTGAATATTGAATTAATTCCCATTCAAATGGTAGCAAATGGCCATGCATCCCTAGGCAGCTCTCCCTTACCCTTACCTGTCCACTTCTGTTTTATAGGTCTCCTGAAAAAATGCTTCCAGCAAACGGAGTCAAATGTGGAGGGTGTTCAATGTGTTGTTTGATGGTGTCCTAACAGTGTAAGGAATGAATGGGGAAAATAATAATATGCACTTTGCAAAAGAAAAAAGAAATGCATTGTTATTATCAACAGAACAAGTGCAAAAAAAATTTGTTTCCTTATGTATTAAACTAAATAAAATTCTGAAATAGTAGGGAATGAATTAACATTTTACAGACTGGTTGGGTATTATAGCAATGGAGAGCACGGGAGGGAGCTTTGGTACGAGCCCAGTTGTTTTGCAGAAGCGTGTTTATCAGTCAAACCACCTGGAGAGCACCCAAAGAAGCCAGAAGAGCAACATGGTTTGCTAAGGGCAGCAAGAATTGTTATTTTGGAGAGCACACACTCCAGCAGGAGTCAGCGAGCAGAGGAGTTACGGGGGGGAATCGCATGTTTCGATGTGGGGAACGGCCAGCAGAGATAAGAGAAGCACCAGCTCTGGGGGAAGGCAGGAGGGAGAAGCAGTTGGCAAAGGAAGAAGAGGGGGAGAGGGAGTAGGAGCCGCTACAGCAACACTCATCTTGTTCCCAGCAAGGTTAAGGGTGAAGATGACTGTATTTTGATGCCTTTTCTCAGAGGAAATTTCAGAAGTTTGGTTTTAGTTTTTCCCTTTTATCCTGCAAATATAAAAACGTTTTCTGACATACCATGCTTTATTGCACAGCTTCATTTTAACTTTTATTGTACGCCTATTTCAGTATCGCGTTTACATCGTATGTCTAAATAGCTAACACTGAGTTAGGTAGGATGTTTGAAAGTTGAAAAAAAGGAATGTTTATCTTTCAAAAATTGCATTTTAGCTTTCACAAGGGCATTTCAGTGGTAATTCTCTTCAGGTTCCTTAAAAAGATTTGAACTGATACAAGTAAAATGGAACCCGAACTGGGAATTTTGTACAAAGATTAGCCAGTTGAATGTCTATTACCGCTGCCAGGTTATAGAGACCGTGAATTATGCTAAATAGAGATAAATGATTTTCTACATTAAATGAGATTAAATGAGGCAGAAGTAAAGCTCCAGGCAACCTCTGAAAATCAGCGAGAGGAGCAGGAGAGCTGCCGAGTTCCGCTGGGATGTACCTGCTCCTGCCAGCAAAGCCCTGGCACCAGTGTCTCCTCTGGGCAGCGCTTACCTTCCACAGCCACACTCTGTTCCCGCAACCCAAGAGCAGGGAAAGCTGCTCTCCTGCTTTAACCCCATAAAACCAAGGAGAATTTCACCAAGTGACCCAAGACAGAGGTGTCGGGAGTCCACGCTTAGCTTTTTCTTTAAAAGGGGAAAAAAAAAAAAAAAAAGAAAGAAAGAATCAAAAAGCTTTAAACCTCTGAACCTGCAGGATAAGGTAACTAGTCCCGATCCCTGTCTCACCCTTCTGCAGGGATTTTATCCCAGAACACAGGCTTTGCAGGTGTGACAGAAACCTGGAAAAACATACCACAAATGAAATCGTAACCAGTGCAAGAAAAACTTGGGAAGAAAGACACCACAAGACTTTTTAATAAGAAAAAGTAGGTAATTTTAAAATTTAGAAATTTAAAATATTTCTAGAAAATTCTGGATTCCAACCCTTTTGGAAACCAAGCCTTTTTATTGTGCAGCACATATTCAAACCCAGAGAAAATGGTTCTTCAACCTCAGCCTGTCTGGATGCTGCAGCAAACCGAGCAAAAGCAGAATTTATGAAGCAACTTGACTTTTTCTGTATAGTTATGGAGGAATTGCATATTTTCCCAGCTTCCTTCATGCTTCGCCAGGCTAAAATGGGGTTTATCAGTGAGAATTTCAATTTGTTCCTGGAATGACAGACTAGAGATTAGGAGATTTCATCCCATTGCACAAGTGTGATTCTTAATAGCCTCCTGCTGGGAAACGGTAGGTCAACAATGGGTTGAGAAGCCTTAGTAGTTTCAAAATAAAACAAAAACAAGTTCATTAAGCGAGTGATACGATGCAGTTGCCTGGAACAGCCGGGGTGCAGGACGTGGGTTATACTCTTGAGTTTCGATGTCAGATGTAATGGTGTCACCACCGCTCCTCTCACCAAAACATTTTAAGGTTTCAGAGAAGGGATCGGGGTGAGAAGAGACTCATCACTTAAACCATTCACGTGACAACAAGTTGGATGTCACCTTCAGGAATGAAAAGTCCAGTGTTGGAGGAAAGCACTGCTGCTCCAAAATGCAGCTGTCCTGGGAGCCACGAGGGTTGAACTCAGCCCTGCTGCACAGGAGAGCGGGCAGGGAAGGAAAGAAATCAGAACCTTGTTATGGTGAGTCACTCTCTCCAGCTCTGACCCTCCTCGGGGCATCTCCTGGTGATTTGGTGACTCTTCTCCCTCCCATGATTCTTCCCACACAAGACCTTCTGAAATATCATGTCAAAGGGTTTATAGGATCAATACCAATGGCAGCTCCTCAGAGTTTTCTCCGTTAACTGGGGCCCATAAGGAACCACTGGTTCATGTTGAGTTAAGAGAGAAACCTCTGGGCTGCAGGAGCTCTTTCCACCAGCAGCTTGAACTACATCATCAGTCCCACTAGTTATTTAGGAAAGGTTCTTCTAATGAGCTAAGCTATCTTTGTTTGTTGCCAAATTCTCTCATAGGCACAGAACAAAAGATTTGTGATCGGGGCATGACAAGCTCCCTGGAAAGAGCAATCTGAAAACAGAAATAGCCTTTTGACCTTGACAAAAATGTAAAACTGGAGCAATTCTGTCATCTAACAAAAAAGCCATGACAAGACTAGGGCTCAGGAGGTGCTCAGGAGGATTCACTCACCTCTTTAGATGCAGTTAAACCTACTGACAGTACAGTAGGTCTGCTGAAGGTGATGCATGGATGATACATAGAGGAAACAGAAGAACATAGTGCAATTGTTTTACATGACAGAATAATTGCATTAAAAAATAATATCTTTAATAAAGAAGAAAGTATTAGGACAAAACCAGTGACATACCCTGGCATTTACTAACTATACCAGCGGGAGCTGCTGCTGGCCAGGTGGACCACACTGTGGTGGAATCCCTCTACTTCTGCTCATCGTGGTCAGTTGACCCCCCATGAGGTACTGCAGCGCCTGGGGAGATCTGGAAGAAAAGGGTGACTTACCTGACAGGGGACAATCATAAGTCCAACAGTTGGAAGGAACACAGAGCTGGAAATCTCACAGGGACGTTTTAGGCTCTCTTCCTTGTGCCCGTGATGTTTATGTACTTAAGCTTAGCAGTTATCGGTCAGCACTCGAGAAAGCATAAATAAAATATAACCTGTTCTTCACCCCCACCTCAAAATTTAATTTTTCATTCTGCACACAGTATTATCCGTGCCCACAGGTCTGTGGGGCTTTGTCTGCTCAGCAGATGACTGACAGCACATGGATTTTTCCCTACACATATATTTTTCATGCCATTTCAGCTGCAGAAAAGTCACTTTCTGCTGCAAATATTATGCTGTTATCTTGAAAGATTGCCCTAGATAGTTTTTTGTCTGTAAAGCAAAAAATGTTTTCAAGAATCCAGTCAATCCATGGCAGAAAACCACGTCCAAACGTTGTCTAAATGGAGATCAAATGTTTTAATTATAATAGAAGCAGAAGGTGTTGGCAGGAGGTGGTGGGAGACACTTTGACTCAGTTACCTTACAGAGTTTCTGCCTGAGCATCTTTACTTGTTGAAGGATGGAATGATTTTCAAGTTGTGCTTCCCATGGGCATGCAGTGCTTGGCCAACGTCCAACCCTGTGGGCTGGAGTCCAGCTCAGTCTCAGCATCCAAAACAGGCAGGTCTATGACTGAGGGACACACAGGTCCTTGCCTTGACTCATCAAGCAGTTGTCCCAATGTCTAAGTGCTTCCTTGGAAGTCCTCATTCTCCAGCTGCTGGTCTACAAACTGCATCTCACAGTAACTGTTTGGCTGCTTTTTTATCTTGGAGGCATTATTAGATGTTACCATTATGATAGGTCGACCCAGTTCTCTCCTCTGCCTTTGCAGCTCGCCGATGGTTCTGCTGAAAACAAATGGCTCCAAACCTCCAGTTAAAGATATATTTCCTGGTGAAATAAGTTCTGTAGCAATGAACATATATTATTTTGTGATAAATGGTAAATAAAGAAAAAAAAAAAAGCTGTATTTCGTACTTTCTTACACCAGTAAGAGTATGGCTTTGCAATTTTAATGCATGATTTACTGAAGAATTATTGTATTCCCTTCTCATTCATGAGGAACTGGAAGCACATGCAAAGGGCAAGAACAAGCAGTAAGGAACTGGAATTTGAGCTTCCTGCCTTCCCACCCCAGACCTGAGTGACTTGGGGTCCTGGTCCTCAGCCCCAGGAGCTGCTCTGAAGGCTCCCTGCCCATCGCCAGAGTCACGCAGGCTCCGCGTGTGACAGCTCCTGAGTAGAGATTTGAGAAACGAGCCAAAGCCGGTTGCACAAACCTCCTCGTGTTTCGCACGGGTGGCTGCCAGTCTCACAGTGGTCGCTGTTGTTTGTCATTTGTGTCTTCTGTCACCTAGATGAGACATCACCAAAAATAAATAGCCAAATCCATAGAACAGAAAAAAAGTGACGGCTCCGCAAAGCTTGCTGTGCTTTTTTTTTGTCTGCAGAGCTTACTGTGTTTTCCTTCTCTATACATATGTATATAGATTGTTCTGCTCTATACATATGTATATAGATTGTCTTGCTCTTTTCCTATGCTCCAAAGGAACAAAACCACCAATGTACTCCCCTTTTAAACAGCCTACAAGAAAAATATCATTAGGTACTCTTAGTTCAAACACACATAGTCACTTTTTAAATTTAAAGGTTAAGCTTCAGTTTGGAAAGAGGTTTTAAAAATCCAGGATCTGTAACATTTATCCCGTGCCTTTTGAATCCTGTTTTCCCTGCGGTGGCATGGCCGTATGCCTGCCGGGCACGGTGTCCGGAGGAGTGGGGCTGCTCCGCGGGGGGCTCCCGGGGTGGGCTGCTCTCCTCTGCCCCCCCGGCCTGCAGCCCTCCCTGGAGAAGGCACAGCTCCGTCTCTGAGCCCCTATCTCTCCGGGTGTCTGTGTCTAGGCTGAGGGACGCATTCCTAGCAGCCGAAAGTGAACATCTTGGAAATGTAAAAATTGCCCCTGACAAGAGGTAGAGGTGAGGAGAAAAACCTGAGTTTTATTGTAGTCATCAGGGAGCTGTAATTGACAGACTGACCTTATTATTTCACGGAAAATCATGTAGTGGGGGACTGATTCTGCCGGGATCTTGTCGCGATGCAGAAGCGTGAGACAGAAAAGCCCCATCCGGGAGATAAGGCCAAGGGTCTCTGGAAAACCCAGCGTTTCCTCCCGGCTGCTTTCTCCTGGGTGTTACCTGTCCGAGGGGCAATACGAGGCAGGGCTGGAGGCAGGACAGAACTGCTTTTCCTCTCTCCTAATTTGTCCTCGTCAGGAATGATGGCCCCTCGCTGACAGGGAGCCGTGTCACATCCTTCCCCAGAAGCACGGAGCTGGGGCTCTGGATGTGTGCATTGGACCAAGTTCCTGTCAACAAGAAGCCCTTTTCTGGATTCGAGCCACAGCACAGGGATCGCTGCTGGGTCCCCTCGTCCCCGCGTCTCAGGGAAGATCAAACTCGGTCTAAATTGGTTATTTATCTCATAATATCCTCCAGAAAGAACTGAATGACCCCTGAAGTGCTGCCATCACTCTATGGCTTAGCAGGGCTCTTCAGCTCAGTGACACGACTGCATCAGCCCTGTTTATTCCAGCCAGCTCCTCCAAGCTTCAGCACGGGGACCGTTCCACCATGCCCAGCTCTGGAAGCATGAGGGATGCTTGTCTTCCTCGGGCAAAGAGCAGAACAGAGCCCGAGACGGGACTTTTTTTTAAAGAGTTTCTAAGATGCGGTTTTCTGAGCAGGCAAAGCCTCGGTCCCTTCCCATGCTGTGTTGGGATATCTCCCTTCCCTCCCAGTCCCTGCATTTATGCATCCCTCCCCCAGATGCACGGTGTCCCAGCAAAGCCCGTGTTTCCACGCACAGCTGGGACACCCTGCACTCAGCCAAGGCTGGCAGGGCCTGACTGCCGGGTGTAGGTGCCTCCTCCTCTCCTCCTCCTCCTCTCCTCCTCCTCCTCCTCCTCCTCCTCCTCCTCCAGGATGCTGCTCTCCTCCCACCCAGCTGCAGCTCCCCTCGAAGGAGCTCTGCTGCCTAACTGAATGTAAGCTACAGGCTTAGATATTATTTTGTGTTTGCCTCTCTGCTACCTCTTTTATCTGGGTCAAAGTAAATCCACCACCCTGTATACTCTGTCCCTGGTAGGAATATTTACCTTACAGACTCTGTAACTCTTTAATGTTTTTTTAAACTATTTCCTCGGGGGCAGTCTCATTTCATAGAATCATGGAATCCTTTAGGTTGGAGAAGACCTTGGGGATTAGATGAACCCTGCAATGCTTCTTGTCTATTTAGATAGCAATGTTTCAGGGCCAAAAAAGGGATGGTCTCCTGTGCCAAACCTGTCCTTGGGACTTGCCCCAAGTTGAAGATGAGCTCAGCAGGACCCTGTGGGCAGCAGGCTCCTCTGCCCGCCTGAGGGAGATGGGCAAGGGCTGCTTCTCCGAGCAGGTTCAGAAACCCTCACAGTCCGCACTTTTCCCGATGGGCGTTCGTACAAGTCTCAGTCTTGCTGACTCAAATCTAAAAGATTCTCTACAAAACATCTATTCCCATTTCCAGGAGGAGCAGAGCCCCCCTCGAGGCTGGCGGTGCCCAGTCAGTCCGGGGGGACCCGCTCACGCAGCAAAGTTCACCGCTGGGAGTTGTGAAATTAAACTTTTCCTACATAAAGGCAGCTGGTTTGCTCCTCAGGGACCTGGCAAGTGTGATTCTACAGACTATTTTGCAAATTATACTACTTAGATACATTTATAATTTGCAAGTTTGTTCTAATATCTAAAATGAGTCTTCTCCGCTTCTATTTAAACTGATTTTTTGTCTTGCTCTGCCCCCACAGACTGCCTAGAAAACTACCCCAAACTCTTTTCACATTGTTCAATTGTGTCCTCATTTAGATGTCTGTAGGAAAATAATCTAATTTTCTCATTTTTTAGTTTTATATTTTCTAAACTTTAAATCATTTGTACTCCTCTTTGAAGACAATTTCTTCCAGTTTCTTTCTGGGTACAAAACCGAAGCTGTCTAAGCTGTAATTCTCTAGATCACAATTTCTTCCACTTTGATAAAATTTCTTTCTCTTTATAACATTTGTCCTTTTCCAGTCTTCTGGGACTTAGCTATTAATGTAAACATATATATTTTGGGTTAAAAATCTTAATTATTCAAGCAGATACAGTTTGACCAGTTCCATATGGAATCAAGGTAATAGCCACCTTCTGCTTTCCGTGTGAATGTGTTCCACTCCCCTAAAGAGCCTTTACCCCACGCTCTCCCTCTCTGGGTGTGGAGCCTCCTCCTCAATATTCTCCAGCTGTTTAAGCAACAATCGCTATCAATATTTTTGTGAAAGCTACACCAAATCGGTCCTAAACAGCTTAATCCTCTTCCTGGGGGTTATTTTCTCCCCCTTCCTCATAAGAGATGTCTGGGTGAAAGCACAGCTTATTACTCTTGTGCATTTAGCCAACATTGGGTTTTCCTGCAATTTTTGCTCCTTTCTCTTTGAAATCCATTTCACCTCCCTGCTTGTGGCAATAAATATCCAAAGTTACTGGCACTGTTTTCACTTTTTTCCCTCTCATTCTGTGGCTCTTCAGGTGTGCCTCATCCAGCCTGATTGGCCACTACAGCATTTCCCCACCTGCCCACAGCCTGAAGTGCTTCAAAACTCCGCATTTATCTCTTTTTTTTTTTTTTTTTTAACTGGCAATGCATACTGAATAATTTCACACTCTTAATACAGCTGTAGAAAACTACAAAATTCTGTGTGAGAGAAGCAGATTGTCCCGATGAAACCTGCTCCTCAGCATGAGTAGAGCCCAGGTATTTTAGTTTGGGTGAGAACCCGTTTGTCTCAGCCCGTATGTGTGTGCCTGGGATATATTTACTGAAGTGGTTGCTGCTGGTGTTTGTTCAGTTAAATACTATTTACGCTTTGGCATACGACATCATTTAATGCCCATGACAATCTCCAGACCTATTAGAGTAAGCATCCTGGCACTTAGAAGAAGAAAAAGCCTGTCTGTGAATACAATATCACCACAGATGTTGGAGAAAGCTGAAAACGGTTCAAAAGAAGACGAACAGCTGCTTTAAACTGAAAGGTGGGAATTCTTTTTTACATGCTTTTTTCACACAATAGTTTCTGACTTTTTGTGTCTGCATTGTCTCTGCATTAGATTATAGGTCTTAACACCCAGTTAACACCAGTCTCTGGTGTACCCATCACAAGAGCACCGACGTTTCTAGTGTCAATATTTGCACAGGTCCCCTTGTGTTTTTCCAAATCTCCTGCTTTTCCCCTTCAGCGATGCCTTTCACAGGTATATTTTTTTTCATTTCACATCCTCTACTGAGGACTTTTGCCCAAATCTGTTCTACAAAGGTAAATTCCTGGCAATGAAAGTTCTTTACTGGACATGCAGCAGAGTCTAGATTCCACACTGGGGATTTATTTTGGTCTTCTTACATATAGCTGATGATTTAACTAACTTGCATGCTTTACCAGATAAATGACTCCTGCAAGCTAGATTTATTTATAAGATGTTACCTTAAAAATACATTATTCTTTTTCTTGATTATTCATTTTCTAAGCTGTTTGGAAAGGAACATAGTATAAGGGCTATTTTTTTTCTCCTGACATCACACACATAAGAAAGGACGGGGTTTTTTCTCAAATAGCAGAACAAGCTGAGAAACTGAGAAACTCATCACCTAAGGTTTTTAATAAATCTGGCATTTTGCCCAATTGCTCTGCAAATTTTCCCCAGTCTGCAGAATTCTTAAATATACTCACATCAAACCTGAGAATGTCAACTAGTCACCTATCCAATAATCTGCACCTCGGCCACTTTTTATGGAGCTCTTTTACTTCATGAGGAGGTGGTAGAGGTGGTCCTGGGTTGCCTGTTTTGCAGTGTGCTGCTTTGGTTTGGCTGTTGGACATCTCTGTGGCTCTGTGCTCATTCCTATCGTCTTCTGCACAACATGTACAGCTATCAAACCAGTCCTCATCGTCTTGGGCTGGCCTCTTCTCCCTCCCTCCCTATTTTTGTCGGATGCCCATAGCCTGACCCAACCTCTGTGTGTTCACAGGGCTTTCAAAGGGCAGCCTGGGGCAAACTGGGAGAAGCAGAGGAAGGAAGGGAGTAGACCAGGAAGTCAATAAGCGGATTTCCCATTAACCAAATGAGAAAGTCCTGTAAATTTTCCACCTTCTCTGCAGCCTGTTTGAGGTGAGGAGGACTGAGATGTGAAAGTCTCCCATGGCCTCCTGTCGGTCACTCAGCAGGTCAGGGCTTAGTGCAGCTTCCAGAGTGTCCGACACTGATTTTTGCTGGCAGGGCTGTGTCTCAACCTGCTAATGCTCAGCCCTGTGCCCAGCAGAAGACAAAGACACAGCGTGGTCCCAGCCCGAGGTCCACTGCACTCTGCTTTCTTCCCTTTGCCCATTCAGGTGATCCACGTCTGGCCGAGCGTTGGGGTCCCTGTGACCCCTCCCCGTGCCTCCTTAAAGCCGTCCTTGTACCCCAGCACAAACCCACCCGCTGGAGATGCTGTGAACTTAATTGCACTGTGATCTGACTTCAATATCCATTCTTTTTCCATGCTGCCCTGTGAGTTTGCACAGAGGAGAGTGTGTCCTCTAGAAACATCAGACTCCTTCCTGCCTGCAGTTCAAAGTTTTCCTTTCTCACCATATTAATGGTGGGACTTGAGGATCCTAAAAATCTTTTCCAACCTAAATGATTCTATGATTCTAACTTGCATTTATCCTATCTCTCTTATTTTTGAACTCATGTGCTTCCTTTTTCTTCTTTAATTAGACTTTGTCTTTAAATAAGCCACATGTATACCAGGCTCTCATCAGGTAAAATGACAAAATTGCCTCTTTAAAAGGAAGATGATCTCCAGGATAAAGGCAACAGAGACCTAATGAAAACAAGCTACAACTGTGATAAAGACAGGCTGATATCTACTGCCTTGTTCCAGTAATATCACTGGAACAGGCTTATAAAAAATTAATTTTCCTATGTAAAGTCAGCTGTCAATCTCCAGCCTCCAGCAGTGTTGCTCTAAACAACGTGGTGGTGGTTTTTTTTAGGAAAAGGAAACTAAGAGGAACATCCTGTCTCTCTTTAAAATAAAAGGCATCCATTTCAGTTTAGAATTCATGCAGAATTTGAGAGTTGACCCTTTTTCATGAGCAGGTTAAATTTATTTTAGAAAGTATATTTTTTTCTGGACTTAAGCATAGATTTGCACTTTTTTTTTGCAGAGATTAGGAAAATAACAGAACAAAGATACCGCTTGCTCCCCAAGTTAATTTTTGCCATGTTTTGAATTTTGCACTTCACAGGTGAAAACAAAAAGATTTTCGTGGGGAACTGGTACCAACTGTCAAAATCTAACTCGGATTTACCGTTCACGAAGGATGCAAAGGGTTTCTGTGGAACTCCTCGGGAGTCAGAGTTGCTCAGAGGTCTCATGTCACATAACGTGTGTGTGTGTGTGTAGACACACATACGTATGATTCATCCCCATTTCCTAGAAGGATGAAATGACACGGTAAATCCACATTGCGGGATGAAAGGTTATACTTTTCACTAGCCTGTAGTGCAACCTCATAGACAATTATCACCATTAAAAGAAAGTCATTCTGAGAAAATCTATATAAAACACTGGTTTTCTTGGACATACAGAAACTATTGCTCGCTAGAAGCTCTGGAAACCTTTCTGGGGGAAAAAAAGGGTCACCTTATTCCCTCATCCTGGGCAAGACTTCCTAAAAAATAACCCAAAATGTCTTAATCTCTTCTCCATGTCAGAAATATTTGCCTGTGGGTTATACATCCTGTGAAATTTAGCAGTTCATTCATTATATCCGCAGCTCCAGGACCTTGTGTTCCTGAATGCAAAACCTAACTGCCCTCTGTCAGTCCACTCCCACAACCCAGGTTTTTGCTCTTCAGCTTCTGCGTGCAGTGACAAAGCCAAGCCAAGAAGTTCTGGGCTCTTCTCTTCCTTGGTTGCTCCCATTTCTTTCCCCAGTTCTTCATCCCCACCGCTGCACGGCACGGCCCCTTCTTCTGCACCACTACCACCTCTGGAGGGGTGTGTGCTGGGAACCAAGGCAGGCACTCAAGCTAGCTTTTAAAAAATAAAAATAATGAGATATTTTAACCCTATCAGCCCCTGATCAGTTTCCCAGTGGGGCCTCTGGCAAAAAAAAAGAAAAAAGAAAAAAAAAAAGCATTATAAACATCACACCCTGTGATGGGAGGGCAGGAATGAGGGGCTAACGTGGAAAGAACTCCTGACAGTGGCCAAGAAGCTGAATGCCCGAGTGCTGGGTTGTCCCTGTGTCCCTGCAGAAGGTGGAAGGACACAGCAGGGATTCAAGACAAAAAACAGTTCCATTTTTGAAAGTAGGGTCCCAGAATAATACTCAATGAACCAGATATTGTTAAGTGCTATCATTTTTTTTGCTGTGCTTCATCATTAATAGACTGTGGGAACTATTTTTGATACCTGCCTTGTTAAGAGAATACACTCATTAAACAGGGAAGAGGGAAAGTGGAGCATTCCTAAAATGGTAGCGTGATGTCATTTGTATCCCAGGGGCTACAAATTATGGCTGAATTTCCATGGTGTTCACTCAAGTCAAACTTATCTGCAATGTTCAGATTTCAGGTCAAAGGGAAAATTCTTTCTCCCATCACCTGGGCACAAGGATGATCATGCCCTGCATAACGAGTTTCAGAGCTTTGTAAGAATTTCACTATATAAATTGACTTTGCTGGCGGGTCTGCTCGGCTGCATCTGCTTTGGAGATGCATCAGATGTCTTGAAATTGATTTAGGAGGGAGAGCAAAAAGCATTTGCTGAACATACTGACTCGGTGTAGGGAGGAGAGAGAAACTCTGGAGGGAGGGAGGTGAATCAGACCTCCCATGTATTACAGTAAAAGCTCAGCACATGCAATGGACTAGATGGGAGAAATATTCCAAGTACAGCTTTATGTGAGTCATTATATTTCACTAGGGGACTGATCGGCACATCCCCAAGGGTTTTTGTGCCTTCAATATGTCCTACCTGTGATTAGCTATAGCATCATTCAAATAGAGCATAATTGGGCTCTTATTCTCTTCCCACTTACATCAATGCACACGGGGAGCCAGTGGGGTTCTGGGGGTGTAAGGGCATTAGCTCTGATTCCCAGGCTTTCATGTCAGTAGCCTGTAACTGAACCTCTACAGAAAAATAGATTATTTTCAAGTTTTATCGCTGGGATTCTTACCTCAGCTGCCCCCCTGTCTCTCAAAGAAATAGCAGTACCAGCAGGGGTTCGGGCAGAGAAGGGGAGGCTGAGGCAGCCGCCTGGTGCTCCCTGAAGAGACCTCTGCCTGGATAGGTATGGAAAAGCCATTGCTGCTTTTGAACTACAGGCAATAATTTTTAGCCAATTGAAGATTAATCTCAGGGTGTGTAGTAAAACTGGAGGCTGTTACAGAGTCTGGTAATGAGCAGGAGTCAGAGGCTGATAACTTTCTTCCCACGGGGGAGGACTTTCTGTTGCAGGAGCAGACTGAGCTCTGGCTGTAGACTGTGTTTGGTTTGTGGGTGCTCCTGTTCCTCCAGTTCCACTTCACGCTTGTTGAGTGTGTCCATCCACCCAGCTGCACCATGGACAACTGTTTGTAACCATTGTTTGAATGATTGCCATGATTGTTTGTAAACGACCTTCTCCTGAAGGCTCCAAAAATACCACCCAAGGAGCACTCTCACAAGGAGGGAGAGAGTGGGTGAGAGCAGGAGCTCTGAAAGGAGAAGCAGTTAGAGAAAAGCTCACAACGGTCCCTGATGGAGGAGACACTTCCAGACACATTGAGGTGCATGGGACAATGTGGGGGTCTGGAGCTTCAGCACGGTGGGGCTGGTCCAGGGAAGAGGAAGGATGTTCATCCCCCTGGCAGAGGCTGCAGGAGCCCGCACGGGCCCATCAGGAGATGTGTGCAGGAGGTGCTGCCTGAGCCATGAGAGCACTTCCCGAGAGTGAGGAAACCCACATCCCATCCCTGCTTCTGCCCAGGGGGGACCCAAAGTCTGGTTTTCTGAGGAAATCTAGTAAAATGTCTCAAACCCCAGGGAAGAGTGACATGCTGTATTTTAACTCTTCTGCCTGAGCTTTCTTCATGGACAACTTCAGGTGCCATCCTCAGGACCATCACCCCAGCGCTCCGTGTGGCCCAGGGGCTGCTGTCCATCCATCACTTCCCTCTCAGCAGCCCCTTGGCTGCTGTTGAAGACATTGTCCAAGCAACGGGCCGAACGGTCTTCTCGTACTTGGATTTACTCCGGAGATTCAATGCCTGCAGACACAGAGCCCTGTCTCCTCTCTGTCAGTGACCCCACACAGTTACAAAGGGAATTAGAAAGCCTTCGCTTTTGGCCTGGGATTGACTGACTCATCTGCAGCTTGGGTGTGTTAAAACACAGATTCTTTGAGGAAAGAGAGATGTTTGCAGTCGATTCAATAAGAACTTTCCATCAGCAGCATTTCCCTGTCAGAGCGAGCCCTGAGGGCTCCTTTCAGATGCCACCAAGAACCTGCTGAGATTCTGGGGACACCAGGTTTATCCTCCAGGAGACAGGGACAGCTCTTAGCTGGACTCATCGTTTTGCTCCCAGTGACAGGGAAACTGGTAGCAGCTGAGAAGGGCCTTCTTTTTTTTTTCTTTTTTTTTTTTTCTTTTTTCTCTCAGCTCATGAAATGCAGAAACAGGAATGTGAAGTCCAACCCACAAAATGTGCCAACCAGCTCTGCTTTGGAGCCATAGATCTCATACCAAGGTTCTCTTCGTGCCCAAGGGGGTCTCCCCGAAGCACACTTCATTCTCAATTTTAATAACTTGTAAGTATTGTGGTAGTAGCCTTGCTTTGTCAGAAAAAGCACTGAGACACGAAGCCAGAGGGTAGATCAGGGAATTCTCTCTATAAGAAAAGTACTTTACGCTAGTTTTCCAGATAATGTATAGGGAGTTGGTTTTTTAAATGACTTTGTGGATTTTTCTCTCAGCTTCTGTTATATTGTGTTAATGTGTTCAGAATTATTTCTAGAATTCAAAAAAGCAAGAAAAATCCCTCATTTTCTTATGAAAGCAGACATTTTCTCAATCATTACCAATAACTAGGTGCTGATAGAAACATTGATACTGCAGCCCTCCTGATATTTCCAGTGAAACAGACTGAATTTTGAGTACTTAAAGACTCATGAAGATATATATAATACATACACACATATATATATACACTCACATGGATGATACATTTTAAAATAGAAGATGCTTTGAAATCTACAGCCAGGAGTACTGCTACTGTCCGTAAGAAAGAGAAATGTAAAGAGGAGCCGATTCAGACACTCCTGTGAAGGGCACCAGGGCATGGGGCTGTGGAGGAGCCTCCTCACGGGTGTGTGATGCTGGAAGATGCAGAGCACAGGAAGGAAAGAGTTAAACCCACAGAATCTGTGTTTAAGGCCTTGTGTTGTAATAATCATGAAAAAAGGAGGATAACCAGATAACGATTCTTTTTAACACACTTTTGCTGAATGAGTAAACGACCCCTTAGGAAAGGAACAATGTTTGCCGTATCAAGTGAATCAAAATTAGGTGGCCAAAAGTCTCCAGTCTTGGATCTAATAAAACTTTTTAACTTGATGCTGGGAATAACCCTCTCAGAGGGTTAAATTTGATGCTGGGAACAGCACCCAACGGGTTAAAAGCCTGGGCCTCTTAGAGTCCTATTGCCCCAGGACTGGTCTAGACAAACCCACCACTTCCCTTCCTGAAGGATGTTCACAGCACAACAGGAAAAGCCAGGAGGCCTCCATCATCTCCTCTTGTGCAAGATTCCCCAGCAGGAAGGGGGGGGTGGGGGGGTGGGTGGAGCCCCCAGTTCTCCCCACCACCTGGCCAGTGCTCACAAATACTAATGCTGGAGCTTTCCTGGGGGGCAGCCATGGGGTCCTGCTCTGTGTATGGCAATCAATCTGTCAGGACCATCATTACAGCTCACTCTACCAGCCACGGTCCTCAAAAAAAACACATAAAAAAAAAAATCCACGAGCTACACTGAGCCAACATTTTCTATAGCATAGGCCCCAGGGAAATCTTAATAAAGCTTCAGGTTTTGTAAGGTTTTCTCCATAAAAGGCAAGAGTGGGGTTTATGGCTCCCTCCACCCTTCTCGCTTTCCAGCTCCTCTCCCTTATACGTTCTGCACCGTTTGCTCCTTTAGGTGAAGAGTTTATCTGAACTATGATCACCTTCTGCATTCATTTGTGCCTCTTCTTCCATGCCCTCTTAAGGTTAAGGCATTTTTTTTTAGTGTATAAGAAATGAATATCCATAGAGTTGAGTGTTGGCACTGCCCTCTATTAGCTGTGTCCCTTTAGAGTCAATGGAGACCAACACCTGAGCTGCAGAAGTAGGTGAGTTATGAGAGACACAAAGGGTTGAGTATGATGGCAAATAAGCAAGTAGCTTTCTCTGTGAGAGTGGTTTTGCACTCTTTCCCTCTCAGAGAAAAACCTTCTCCTCCCTCCTGGGACTCAATAAAGCCTCGTTTCACGCCCCGTGCCTCTGGAGGTTCTCAGCACTGAAGGACCGAGGTGAGACCTCCCCACAGACACAACATCTCCTCTGGGGCTTCAGAGCCAGGTACTGCTCCAGCTGCAGCATCCCTCATCCTGCAGATGTCACCGGTGGAGGAAAGGCACTGGGGGGTGCAAACAGGAGTGAAAGAGAGAGCTGGGAACCTCTGGGAAGCACAGATGCAACTGGGATTATTGCTGAGCTTGGTGATTCCTAGTGACCAGGAGACATGTCGCTAAATGGAGAAAAGACAGAACGTCAGAGCCTCAGGTCATCTGCTAAAAAACCCCAAACTGGAAACAAAAGAGCACCTTCATGGATGTGGCCCACATAGGTCAGGTCCCCTTTCACTCAAGATTTCCACTTACACATTCTTCTTCTCTAAGAAGTACATGGTCTCCACCTTCAACTAATCCAAGTGACTGTGGCCTCAGCAAATCTGAGGTACCAGCTCCTGCTCTGCTCAGCACTTCCTCAACACTTCAGAGCTTCTGCTTCCCCGTGCTCTTCCTCTCCCACACGGACTCTCCTTGGATGTCTGCTGGTTTCTCCTGTACCACAACACGTCTAGCATTAAAAGATGACCAGGTGGTAGGGACACTACCTACAATTTGCAGCTGCTTAAACCACGATGTGGTGGGAGGAAATGCCCTGCAGCAGAGCTGAGCTGGACGAACAGTTTCCCAAATATAATGTCGAGAGTGCACGAGGGCTGAAGGGTGCCCCACGTGCATATCATAGGCAAGGGCAGAATCAGTGCTGGAGATGTTTGGCCACCCTTATCTCCTTAGGACTTAATGGCTGGTTTGTGTATCACTCTGCTCTGGCTTGGTCACCGCTCAGCGCTCTTGCTGACACCGCTGAGAAGACAAACTCCTGCCGAGCTGATGGAAATGACCTTTTTCCCCCTCAGATATTAAGTTCAAGGGAATCTTCCAGTCCCAGAGAAATGGGAAGAGGTACAAGGAGAGGCCGTATTTGGGGCAAAATTCCTGATACACGTGTCTAGAAGGGGCATATGCCACATACCTGCCATGCTTCTTTGGGATCAAACGTTGGCCTTAAGTCCCGGGGCAGACAGACCCTCCTCCTGCCCCAGACCAGGTGGCCCCAGTGGTGGGACACAGCATGGGTCGGACACCCGCCCTGCAGCAGCAGAACCACAATCAGCCAAAACGATGGCATTTCTGCCCGTTTCTCCCAGAGGAGCCGCAGGCGCGGGGCAGAGTCCTGCTACTCATTTAATATCTGGGAAAAGAATGGTATGGGAAAAGAATGATTCTTGGTGCTACAGCAGCACCTACAGACCCGTCCCGGGACTGGGCAGCCTTCGCCCTGGCGAGAAGCAAAGAGGGGATGAAGGAGGGTCCCGGCAGTGACAAGGTGGTGGTGTAAATGGAAAAGAGAGATAACAGCTGGAGGGGGAAGAAGGTGAGGAGCGAAACAGGGGGGTTACACAGCCTGGGGTTCACCTGGAGCTAATGTCACCTCAACACAAGGAGACACACGGCCTCCTGGTGAGCTGGCTGTGTTTCAGCGTTTTAGCAGCGTTTCAGCCCAAAGTTTCATGCACGAGATTACATTTGGGCTTACTTTGGGTTTCAGCCCAAAGTTTCATGCACAGGATTACATTTGGGCTTAATTTGCCAGGAAAGGCATTGTGAGAAGTTGCCCCTACTCAGAAGTGTGGCCAGGAGAAGGAGAAAACCCTAACGTTACTGCCAATTGTTTGGTTTCTACTCACCAAAACAACGCGTTTCTTCTTCATTGAGATAATTCCCTCACTGAAAGAACTACAGATGAGGCTTCATGGAAAATAAACATTTAGATACCAGAGTTTATCAAAATCAGCTGGACTTTCTGAGTGTTGTTGCAGCGAGCTGGAACCCTGCCATTCTGGATTTTATCCAGGCTACTGTAAGAATAAATCATTTTTTCTGCCTCTTGCCTGAAATGAACAAACATTCATCAAAATATTTCATTTTTGCTTAAATCAGGAAATGGACATAAAACCCAAACAATGTTAATTTTCTAACACTGAGATATTTTGGTTCACGATAAAGATGCAGACACTGTTTTGTTTAATGCATTTCAAATATTAGGATCCTAGAGTCTCATGTCAGGGAAACTAAACACAGGATTAGAAGGTTAATTATAGACATGCATGAAAATATTAGCTTTATTTCCCTTCTGATTTTATGATATGTTCTTGAAAATTAAGTTGTGTATCCCCCCACTAACAGCAAAGCTTTCAGAGTGTTTATAGAAAAGAGGAAGGAGCACCTGGCCTGGTCTTCACCTTTTCTCATAGAAAGAATATTTTCCAGTTTTCACAAGTCTGGCTTTATACGAGTTAGAAATCTAATGGGACTTCATGGAAAGTGAGTATTTCCTGTACCTTGCAGACAATGCTTTCAGGAATCAACATCTCTACAGAAAATGTTTTTTAAAATCTCTTTTTTTTTTAACCTTTTTCATTTGTAATTAATACTGCCTTAAGGGAAGTGTTTACTCTTCATTGCCTCTGCCTGGGTAGCAGTGATACACAGCAAAATATAAGCCTTGCTAAAAATAAATAAGTCCAGGGATGCCTCTGTTTATTTTCCAGAGTCTTTCCCAAAATATTGTAACATTAGGTAAATATGCAGCCTTCTCTGATGCTGTAGAGTGAAGGATTCCTCTGCTCTGGGAGAGGGGGTCTCTCCAGAAACCAACCTCTTTGGTACAGCCCTTTAAAATAGCTATATGAGCACAAATTCTCAAAATTTTGGTTCCCATTTTAGATTATTTTACCAGGAGAGAAAAAAAGGAAGAATATTTTGTAGTTTTTAATTTCGTAAACATGAACTTTACAATCCTCAACTTGAAGCACCACCCTCAAAGCCCTCTAGAAACAGATAACTGTAGGGTTTAAACACACAAACGACCAAATGGCATTCCCAGGACATCACACCTGCTGCTCTGCATGCTCAAACCATTGAGAAAAGTGCTCTGCAAAGAAATGGCCTCAACTGGTCTACAAACTGGTTTGGAGAGAGTATATCCCTCTTCTAAGTACTGTTTCTTTAGTCACCCAAGATGGTTCTAGTTAGAAAAATTAGGAAGGGTCTTCCAGGGGGAAATAAGTGCTGTTTTGATGGATTTTCTCTTGTCCATGCAGTATCCTTCACACAGGACACAACCGCGGTGGCGGGTCTGCAGGCTGGAAGAGCCACCACCAGGGGTCAGCCAGAAGAGACCTCTGAGGGCGATGTGCCTCCAGAGCCCACCCACCCTGCCCGAACACCTCCCTCATCTTCTCAGCCTGGTTTCCCCACTCTTCCCTGAGCTGAAGGCTCAGCTGAAGATGGTTTGATATTTCCAAGGTCCTGCAGCCAAGCTGAGGCAACGAGTCCCAATGAAAGCTCAGAAAACTTGTGTGGCTCCCAGGATTTGGTCTATGCTGCTTCAATGCAAGGGTAGAACCATCTGTTAGGCTGGTCCCTTTGCAAGTGAGTACCTCATCCTGTGCTGTTCTCTGGCCAGAAATGTGTCTGGCTTTTGGCTTTTGTTGAACAGATTTCAAATGGGACCATCCCTTTTTTTTTTTTTTGGCTTTATTTACTGTCACACCTTACACACTTAGAGAGCTGCTCAGAAGACCTCTCAATGACACCACGGAGCCTCTGTCCCCATGGCATCCCACCACCAGGACACCAAATGAGGCAGGTAAGGTAACATGCCTATCTTTCTGCAGTGCTGGCGAGAGCTATGGAGGCATCACCAGGACCACCCAATGGCAAAGACAAGCACATGCTCCCAGGTTTGGAGACCACTGACTCTGCTCTGCCATGGTCCACTGAATTCCCCTTTCTTGGGAGGCTTCCACTGAAGTCCCGCTCTGAGTAGGTGTCCAGGACACGTGCTCAGAGCATCACTCTGTTAGCATTAGCCATAACTTTTAACCTCAGTACAGAAACTTCCCTTACCTTTGAGACATCTAAGCTCTGGGTCCAGCTTCCCAGGTGGACATAGTTCTTTCAGCCAATGAGAAGCAGTCGTGGAGGTACCTCATACTCTTTACACCAGATCTGGCTTTAAATATGGTTCCAAGTGATGAAGTTTCAATTAGGTTTTGCTTTCACAGATTTAATAAATGTCAAGTTTCCTTGTTATTTGCTTTAAATTTGCCTGCCCTTTCTCTTTTAGCTGCCTTAGTTGTTTTCCTATTTACATTTTGCTGACTTGTGTATGTTTAGAAATTTAACACTTACTATGTTACTGAGTGAATTAGTTCTTCAGTCAGTAAATAGCACAAAGTAATACAAAAAAGCATGTGCTGGCCTATGTTTGAAATAATCCTTAGACTTTTGGTTATCGATACCTGCTCCCCGTTCTGCATTGCAGCAGATACGCCCAAAGTCAGCCAGATCAGGCAAGTGGAAAAATAGTGATGTGATTCCTGCAAACTGGCTGTTGTACATGTTGTTGATCCCCTCACAGTAAAAACTGAAATTGGAAAAAATTGAGAGCTTCAGATATTCACATTATCTTTTGCACTGAATAAGAGGAGCTGTGGAGACAACACAAGAAATGGGAACATCTAGCTTTTTGACTCTGCCTAACCCAGGAACCCTCATAACTGTTTGATTATCAGAGTCACGAAATAACCAAGAGGACTAGGAAAAAAATCTCTTGAAGTTGGGAGTTTGGCGCTGTTTTGGGATGGGGGAGTAACAGCAGAGCCCCAGGGGGGACCTGGCTGACGGCGACGCTGTGCCCTCAGCAGCTGCGGGGCTCGCATCCCTCCCTGCTCTGCTCTCTGTGGCTTAGAGAGAGCCACCAGGAGAAGACTTTTCTCATTCTGATAGAGCTCACTGTTCATAAAATAAAAGATAGGTTCCCTGAAGAACTAGAGATAAGATTATTTCAGTTGCCAGTATTTTCTATGATGACTGATACCCCAAGGAAGGGAAGGAAGATGCACGGGATCCAGCTGGGAGCACTAAAGACAGAATTAATAGCACTCGGAGGTCTCTTGCCCAGTTCAAAGATGTGAAGGTTGCATTGTTCACTCCTGAGAACACTCAAAAGCTTATGGGAGTACCTTAAAATAGTTTGGTATCAATCAGACTGCACCATGTGCTCGTTTATTCCAGGGGCAGAAGTGCTGCCCAGGACAGTGGAAAGCGAAGGGGAGCTGGCTGCGGGTGGGCTCTCCGGTTTGTGGGAAAACAATTTGCTCCAACCAAGAGCTGGGCACAATGAAATAAAGCAGATGAGACAGAGACACAACACAGAATCTTTGAGGAATCCAGAATATGGGCAGGAATAGTGGGGCTTGGGGTCTTCAAAGGATTTTGTGACGTTTATAAGAAGAAGTGATAGCAGGTGGAACACCCGCAGGGACGTGGGAAAGAAAGTGTTAGAATGGATTGTAGGAATACATCTGAAAAGGATGGAAAAAGAACAGTTTGATAAAGATTGGGGGAAAGCAGCTGAGATTGACATACAGTAAGGCTGTACCCTTTGGAATCAGAGGTGGAGTCTGGATGAGAAAGATGCTAAAGCCAGAGGGGAAGCGGTGAGGCCAGCAGTGCCAGGAGAAAGGCAACGCTGTCATGGCTTGGGGAAAGAGATGAAACAGAACAGCAAGATTAGCAAAATAAACACATTTTATAAAGGTATTGATGCATGGAAGAGAGGAAATTAACCACATCTATGTCTGATAAAGAACAAATAAGGAAACCTTTTCATTATAAAAACTCAATTACAAAAGAGCAAGGAGGAGCATTTTATGTGTCCACTACAGGGAGATGGTTAATCGTGAATAAAAAGCTGTCTCCCAGACACACGAGCTATTTGTGGAAGAATTAAATTTTGAAGTGATTCGAGAGGCAATCAGGAGCCCAGCAACAACAAAACACCAGGTGCCGATAATGTTGCTGCTGAATTATTAGAAATGGGAAAGAATACGGCAATTATTTTTCATGATTTAGAGGTTTGAAAAAGAATTCCAAGAGAATGAAAGCAGGCAGGCAGGTTGCTGTTTGGAAAAAAGAACAAATCAGGAAGAAGAACACCCCCATTTTCTCACTTATTATGGCCAGTAGTATCCTGTTGCTGGTCTTCTCTCATTATCACACTTCTTTTACTGAGGATATGTATGAAATATATGTTCTGGAAAAGTATGTCTTCTATGAATCAGCAGTTTTCATTTTGTCATCGTTACTGGAGATGAAAAAATGTTAAGCTGATCAGAATTCTTGTATATTTTTCTTATATTTTTAAGATGGTGCCTGGAAGCATGGGGAAAACCTGGTGCAATTATCAGAATGGTCTAATTACCTGTTTGGAGGGCAAAATACAGTGTAGAAAATACGGAATTGCATCTTATGGCACTGCACTAACACTGCTGCAGGGTTACGTCTTTCTGGAAGGGGCTGTTACAGCACAACCCACAAAATACCTGGGTTTTACAAGCGTAGGAGATGTTTTGGTAATCCTGAGAATGGGAAGTGAAGACGTGAAGAACGTTATGAGAAAACTGGGACTGAAATGGGATGAAGATAACAGCAAATGCAGAGTTGCATTGGGTTCAAATGAACAGGACAGGGAGAAATACGCCTTCGATGGAAAAGAAAGCAAGGAATCTGTAGGTGATGAGAAGAACCCCCACAGCCTTTAGTACTACGATTTTGTGGTAGAAGATGTTTGAAAAAATTAAATCATGATACAATTTTAAACCATGCCATTAACTGAAGAGAATCATAGAATGTCTGTATATACAAAAATAAGGTTTCTTCAAACATAATTTCATTTACCCATGTTAACATGCTACAAATGTATGAAATTGCACTCTATTTCCAGCCATGTGTTATTCCAAGAATAAATGACTTATTTAACCATTACTCCTTGGTCTCCTATTGAGTTTAGAGTCAATGTAGAGACATTCTTCTACAATATTCAATCAGAAAATGCCAGTTATTGGAAACCCTCCCTGGAGCCAGCCTTAGAGCTGACTTTATGGAAGTAAAGTTTCCCTTTTCTGCTCATATTCCTGATGGCAATCCAGGGTCCCAGCATAACGGTGCAGGACAAGATTGGCAGCTCTGGTTTAGCAGAATAATTAAGTCAGTATTATGAGGAGCACAAACACATTTCTTTTTCCAGGCTACGGGGTCGATCCCACAAACTGCACTGAGGATTATTATCCCGACTTTTTCTATCTGTTACTGTACACACAGCACAAAACTATCAGCAAACACCATCTGCTGGAGCACGGAGCTCCACCTGCACCTGTGAAGGGGATGATCACTGGGATGTGCCCAGTACCTGTGGCTCATCTGAGGGTTCAGAGCAGCTTTCCATGAGAGGGGAGACGACAGCAGATGTGGAAGGCACTCTGTGATGAGCAACTGCCTAGGAAAAAAGCCCATAAAGATGCAAAACTTTACGGGCACCTGCTTTTTCTAAGAAAATACAATTCAATTTCTCAAAACAATGCTGTGAAATGTGATGTTGTATGTCTCCTTCCTTCCCGAGGAAGCGGCTCTGTTATTCTCAGTGTGGGGTTTGCTGCCTCCTGCTTTCACCCCTGCGCTTCTGTTTTCTCAGATGGTATGATTACAAAATACAGAAAATACAGCAAAGCGTGTCACGCTGCTTTCCTGCCCCCAGGTAGGAAGCAGGAGAATATAAGCCTCTTCTTTAGCCTGTTTCTGCTGGGTTTTTCCCCAAAGGCAATTCCAGGTTGGGATCCGAGGGGCTCCTTGTGCAAGCCAAGGCTTCTAGCGCAGACAGGAGGATTTGGGAGCTATCACAGGATGCTTCACAGGGCAGTGATGGACTGGGAGGGGGGGAGGTAAGAAAAAAGGCATTAAGTGTGGAAAAAGTAGGTGAAAGGGTTCTAAAGTATGGAAGAGCTGATCTTGGCTGATGTCCCCAAAACTCTCTTGAAGATGAGAGCTGGTGGAGCACTCCCAGAGCGCTCTAAGCCTTGATAACACACAGCCAAGGGCCTGGCCAGCAGCGTCTCTACACCCTGCTGTCCATGAAAATCCACTCCTGATAGCAAAAAAGTCACAAATTTAAAAATAATGTATAATTAGACAGCGAGGGAAAGTAGACCAGAATCTGATGGGCTCATTTTCTCTACATGGAAACGTTTGTGACAGAGAACTGCAGCCATTCTCTCCAACAGCTAAATAACTTCTAGAAAAGACAAGACACTTCATAATCCAGGTGTCTAAAGGTCACGGGGAAATGTGGCGTGGATTACCGAGAAAAGCGATCCAAACTGTTAGTGGTAACAGGGGGCTGGCAATAACATTGCATTTAACAGAATCTAAGGAAGAGCTTTTTCTTTCAGAATTACTGCCTTATAAATAAGTAAGGTAAACTCTACTTCTCCTGTTTTGCATTGTTTTTCATTTTGTTTATACACACCTTGAAAATAAAAAAAAAAAAGTACTTATTTTCTTGTATAAAGTAGAATACAAGTAGACAGCAGAAAAAAAAAAGAAATAGAAAATGGTGGGGTTTCTTTCCTAGTGAACAATCCAATTTTTCCAGTGAAAAATAAAAACCAGAAAGTTGGATTCTTGGCATATTTTTGGCTGAAAACAGGAACATCTACGTTTCTCTTTGCTGAGGTGGGTAGTTTTTTGAGGAATAAGAAATGAAAGCTGCCTGCAGAACATGGGAAATACTTACAAACATACTGTTTTTCTGAAAACTTAATTTCACATCAAAATCAATTTTGAGAGAGAGCCTCTCATCAGCCAAAGGACCCACCAGGCTGTTTGATTGCCCAGTTAGGTCCTGCAGGGTCCCTTGTTGCCGCTTCTGCTTTGGAGTAATTTCCCAATTATTATCCCCCAAGTTTTCCCTCAAATTTTATCCAATAACCCACAGGGCTGCAGATCAATACCCGGGGTGTAGAGGAGAGGTCTGCCTAGAGCGGATGGTCTTTGGGGAAGGATGTTCCCAGAGGGAAGAAGAAGACAGCTGTGGATAAATTATACTCTCAATCCTCCCCCACGTGAGGATCACAGATGGTTGAGCACCTCACGTTCCTCAAGAGCTCTCCACCACTTTTTCAGCTGATTATTGTTCAAGCACCAACTGGAACCGCCACAAGTCCCAGCTGTTCAGCACTTCTCTCATCACCCCACAACGGGAGGAATCAGTCCTGGACCTTGTCTTCTTCATCCTTTAGTCTCTATTTTGATCTTCCAGCACCTGTATCCTGTAGACAAAGGTCAGTATAATGGCTTAAAAGCTGCTTTAGAATCATGTGAGATGATTAAGCAGTATATCTTAGACTGGAAACGTGTCAGAGTTTGACATGGGAGAGTCATGTCGTACGGTTCTTCAGGTGGTGGGAAGGTTTGCTGGCAGGTAAGGGGGCTCCCATTGCTGTGGGACCCATGGATGCAGCAGAGAAGACGGTTGGATAAAGCCAGGTCTGGTCTTCTGTCCACATTCATCTCCCTGTTGGCACAGAGATTTTACTGCAGGATCAACAGCAGGCATTAGTCACCCTGATGTGACAAAAATAGAAAGGAAACCAAAAGAAAAAAGCCAAAAGCACAAATAGAAGGCCAGATCCATTTTTTCCGTCTCAGGAGGAATGGGCTCCCTGCAGTCATTTACAGCACAGAAAAAATGCCTCCAAGATCTATGTCCATACATAATACTTCACAGATTTCTGGCAGTCTCCTTTGAAAATGTTGTCAGAGTTTCTCAGGCATCACCTCTGAGTGGCAGATCCGTCTGCGTCCCTCACCACCTGACGGGATGGACAGGGCTTCTGAGGAGGCTTGAGTTGGTCCAAAACCCTCTGCTTCCTTTTGAGTTCTCAGTGTTGGTCAGCAATCACTTCTGGGTAAGTCTAAAGCCGAGAGAAAGGATTGCTCTGCATGTGATGCAACCAATTTTAAATAAACAACCAAAAGAAAAAAAGTCAGGCCACTGCAGTGTGCTCCTCAGGCTCAGCCCCACGAAGGAGGAGGATTCTACATGCTGCAGAATTGCTGCATAAATCGGGGCAGAGAAATAAATGTTTTTGGTAAAGACCCAATGATTTCAAAAACTGACCCTTGAGACCACCTTTATCAAGAACTAACATAAAAATATCATTTTCAAGTTGCTTTTAAAGTTGGAAATGGCAGTGTAACTGGAGAATACGGAGTGCAGACTGAAGCATGTTGAAGGTAAGAAAAACCACAAAAAAAATATTATCAGATGGTTAATAGAATATGGAAGAGCTTCTGTAATTTCCTTTTCCCTTGACCTTTCTTCCCCTGATACACCATCCAGTTATGCATTTATTGCATTGAGTTATTGAAGAGGATCAGTTCTGGAAAGTCTTCTCATTGATGTTTGAGTACATGAAACTTATTGTTTCTTTTGCAACAACAAAAAAACCCACCCTTTTGGGGCTCAGCTATGACAAGGGGATGCAATGTAGCATGGAAAATGTCCAGGCAAAACCAGAGCCAAACGCACCTGCATTTCAGCCAGCGGTTCGAGAGCACACACTCAGTGTGCTGGGAAGCCAGCTGTCAGCTCACACCAGAAAAAAAAAGCAGAAACAAACTAGTCATTAAAGGAAATGTGACTGTTTAGAAGAATCAGTCTTAAACTCCTCGGCTTGGTTGGTTCACTGCTATACCATGTACCTGAATTAAAAAAAATAATGGCTGAGCTGCTTTTGTGAGGGGCCTTTGGGGGCTCCCTCCAGACACAGTCATCTCTCAGAGCAACTGAGGATGTATTAGATCACAGGTTAGTTGTGCCAGATGGCTTCTCTACCTGCTGTAAAGTTTGGAATGAAGGGAAAAAAAAAAAAAAAAAAAAAAAGGAAAAAGGTATTATGCACAAAACTGGCAGTTCTGCTGGGCACATAGGTTAACAGAGCTGAAGCAGAAACGCGCTAATTTTGAGATTCGGATCTGAGGTTCCCAAAACAAACGATACCCAGGCAGGTCACAAACCTAAACTTGCTGCCCACTGGAGAGCAGAGCCCGGGACTGGACTGAGGAGGTTCCTCCTGCCTCCAGACTCACCCTGGGCACCATCACAGCGCTGCCGGGCTCCGGGAATACACCCGTGCCCAGGTAAATACACTTTGTTATGTCACAAAAAGCACCGGGTTATATCCTCCTACTGGAGTTGCTGGGGCTCTGCAGGGCGTTAGAGCGCGGCTGGAAGGGGCTCCCCTGCGTGCCAACAGCCAGGAGAGCATTGCTGTGCCCAGGGCTCCATCCAGGGTCAGGGATGGGAAGGACTGACAGCGCTGCCTGGCCACCCCTCCTGACCCCTGTCTGCCAAGGGATGAAAAAAGTAGTCCTCAAAATAAATAAAAAAATAAGTAAAACCCAGCCCTGACCCTGCGGCATGCTTAAAGGCTGATTTGCTAGCTTGGGTACCCGTTTCTGAATAAGGGCTAGATTTAATAAGACGACTCTTGGTCTCCATGCATTTATCCCAGTTTGTGAAGCCTGCCAGATGTTGATCTTTGGGATGTTGTGTATGCAGAAACATGGAACAACCCTCTGCTCCCGGACAGCTTGAATTTTTAAGCTTTTCCTAAATAAGGAACAAACAAGATACATTACCAGTGATGTGACTGTGCAATTTTTTTGTTCATAAATCTGTTCACACAATCTAAAGCAAGTTTCCACGGCTGGTCTTTGTAACCTACTCGGCGTGAGGTCTTCAAGGCTTAAAATAAGTGCTATAAAGATACGGACCGGGTGCTGTGCAGTGAACAAAGCCAGGTTTGAGCCTGGGAAGGGCTGGTGGTGTCGGTGCACGTCCCAGCTGCTGGGTGGTGGGGAGCACGGCACACACACACCGCTGTGACCACACTCAGAGAAACCTCATTCTCTCTTTCACCTTGTTCCCCCACTGCCTCCGTTCCCACTCCAGCTTTGACCATGGAAAGCACAACCCTGGTACATTTTCTGGAGGGACAGGGAGGATTTTCCCCGCAGGAACCCGGCTGCAATAGGGGAGGCAGACAGGCAGCGGGGGAGCACCACGCTGTCAGTGTGCTTTTGGGCAGCGAGGGGCCACGCAGCAGCTATTGCTGGAGTGAAAACGGTGCTTTAGGAGGTTGGAGGCTCCAAGGGGAGATTTCTGCGAGTTTCTAAAACAGATGGGAAAGGTTAGAGAGGAATGGAGTCTGAAAACTCCTCCTCGTCACGATGCTCTGTAAATACACACACGCGATGAAGCCGTGAGCTGAGATAAGGAGTCCAGGGGCACTACATAACATAAGGCATTTTTCAACAAATATTATCCTTGCCTTTGCTCAAAATTCATCTACTTTTTCAGAGAGGAGTACACAGAAGGTAAAAGAGAAATGTTTCCCACAGTGCTCTCCATAAGACAGGGGATGGAGGTACACACATCCAGCAGTCACGAGGAGCAGAAGCATTCTCCTCTTAGTCCCGTGTGCCAGGACTCTGTTCCAAATTAGATTTTGTGGAATCCTAAGATAAATGAGACAGATGCAGATGTAACTTCATTCTTCTGTATTATCTTGGGTACACTTAAGCCTAAATGGCAACTATTGAGTTTACTCTCTTGGAACATATACAGCACATCTTTATGTTTTTCTGCTTTATATTTATAAATATCCTTATCTTGCTAATGATTTTTTTTCTAAATAAACTCACATTTTGTTTGAGTGAGGCCCACACCTGTGTAGCAGAAAGGTGGCAGTCTGAAAACCTCTGTGAGGAAGTAACATAGCACAAATCCCTCTCCCTATTCAAAGTGTCATTAACCTTTCGCTATAAGCTGTAATTCCTGCTGAGAATTCACTGCACACTTAAAAAGAGTGTCTTATATGAAACTACCACTTTAATTGACCTCATAGAGGAAGATCTTTATGCAAAACCAGCAGAGGCTATGACCGATCACCAGCTGAAGGACTCTCATTTATTAAAGGACAGTGGAAAAGGTCCCAGAACTGCTCCAGCTGAAGTACCAAATCCCCTTGTTAATAACAGTGTTTCAGGGAAATTGTGCCCATTAAGCTGCATTGCTTTTCTGATACCAAAAAAGCAGCTGGGATTGTGCCTTCGGGAGCCTCAGATAGGTTCCAACACGTTCCATGGTATGCCAGAACATCATGGAGAGGACAGCGAGGACCCTTGGAGACTCCACCTCCATCACAGGTGACCAGGGCTTGGGGCTACAAAACCACATAGACATTTTCTTTCCCCTTGGAGAGAATGTTGTGGGGCTGCTGGGGGCCCCGTGGTGCCCACCTGGGTACAGCTCTGGGGCTGTGTGTCACAACTAAACTGAGTAACCTGTGGGCACAACAACGGCATCTAAACCTTCCACAAAACGCTAGTTATGGAGCAATTTACAGACACAAACACACAGGCTCAGCTCCTCCAGAGAAGCTCAGGGGGTCCTTCATCAGCAGGAGAGTGCTGAGAAAGGAGGAGTGCTTGTGGGCTGTCAGGGTGACTACCCAAAGCCTTTACTTCAGCCAGTCCCACCACCAGGGACAACCTGGAGAACTGGCAAGTGGAGACAACGGGAAGATGAAACCCGTCCATGGCATTTTACTCCCCCGTTAGTGAAAGTCACACGCGTGGGTGAAGAGCACCTCACACAGCTCATCTGCAGCCTCTCAGCAGCTACGTGACTTTCATTGCTGGAAGAGCTTTGGGTCTAGATTTTTCCAAAGGAGCCGAATGGATTTGATTGAAATCAGGAAGTGTGAAGCAAGCTGAAAATTGTGCAGTGACCCCACTTAACACCATGCCATACATCTGTGGTGATTAGTGACATGTTCCGTGCCCAACCACACGGAAAAAGAGAAAAACTATAGCATTAATCATAATATGGTGGTGTCATTTTTCTGGAGAGTTTGAGCTTAGATATGCAATAGATTTTCAAATTTTACAGAATAATACTTTTTTTGCTAAATGCATATTAAATTATTCTCTATTGATCTTTATAAATCTTTTGTGAAAAGAGAACAGAGCAAATCTGAGGGCAACAATAGCATTATTTCATCTCTTCACACAGAAGAAGAAAAACATGATATGAGCTGACAGCATGACATAAACTGCCACAAACAGGAGAATATAAGAACTCCCACACCTGTATCACACCAAAGGACATTTTTCTCAGTTTTTAGGTCTCCACCAGTGCACAGCAGTTCCAATTTAATGGAGAATAAGCATAAATGTATGTCCAGCCAGTGGATTAGAAGTTTCTAAGCTAGAAGCAGATTGTGAGTTATTGTGTTCAGCAAGCGCCAAAGGACCCACATAATAATAACTTCCACCACTGAAATATCCTACAAAAATGAGTCCCATAATTTCATTGCACATTTTAGAGGAAAACAGTTCCTTCTGTTGGTTTAAACCTGCTGTTAACACTGAGTACCTAACTCACTCTCCTATTGCAAGACATAATGAATAAGCACTGTTTAATGACCTTCACTTTACTCTTCGTGATCTTACAGCTCAGCTTTGTACCTTTGATTGCCTTCCCTTTTCCGGGCTGAGGAATTACAATCTATTTCATCTTTGCTGCAAAACCAAAGGAAAAAAAAGACAAAGTGAGGACTTCAGAAAGCCTCTGAATTTATATCCACTTAAAACACTTCAGAAGAAGATGTCAACCAGAGCAAGAAACTTAGCAGCCTAACACAATAAATAATTCCAAATTTTTAATTGTAGCATTTTTAATTGCTGACAGAGCTTATGAATACTGGCAGGATGGGAAAAGCATTTTAAGCATCTACACAAGGTTTCCAGGGCTGCCTTTGAGGAACTTCTCAGATTTATTCACAATCACGTTGCCGTCCGGGTCATGAGATCTCAAAGGACATCAGGGATTAGAGACAGAGGCCAAAGAGAACCCCTGCCCACTCAGCATCCCCACGAAAACAGGGATCAGTGGATAGTGCTTCCTTAGCAGCATCAATAGATATCAAAACTCAGTGATTGCCTCAACCAACCAACCGACTCGTCACTGAACTTTCTCAATAACACTGACGTGACTTTAAGATGCAGCGATGGATGAGAAAGGGAAACGAGGAACAAGAACACTCTGAGAAGTTTGTCTCCATTTTATGACAGGTATGTCTCTCTGGGGGAGAGGAGGCTTTGGAGCTTCGTGGCTGTAACCCTCTCAAGTGCAAGAATCCAGAAGAACCTTTACAAGGCAGCGAGTTACAGAGGAATGACGTTGCTTTAGCAGATGCTGGAGGGTACCATGGGATTGCACTCACATGGCCTGTTCAGGCTACAGATTGCATTAAGAGACAGTTAATGCTCAGTGCTTTTAAACAGATGAAATATTGTTTCATGTTTCAAGAAAGAAACATTCTTTCATCATTCTTCAAAGTTTAAATTAATGTTGGATGTTTAAATTTAAAGTTGAGTGGTTTTTGCCATTCCTAATTGGAATCCTTTATTTTAAATTGATATATTTAATATTCAATCAAATTGAAAAATTATTTTGAAGACAAGTCATCTCCTTTCACAGAAAATACTGCATTTGCTTGTTATTTTTCCTTCTTTTGAAAGCCCTATTCAACTATAAAGACAAAGATGAAGCTACTGCCGTTGCTCTTAAAAATGCTGCTCTGTCACTACCTTTTTGATGCAGGTACATGATAAAACTCTTTGATGTAGCCTTGATGAGCTCCAAATGTTCTTGGGCTCATGCAAGCAGAATGGATGTAGCTTCAAAGCAGAAATTCTTCCAGCTCTTTTTGTCTATAACAGATAAGCACTGCTTAAAAAGGAAGAAAACAGCACAAATTGTACCTGGAAAAAAAAGTAGAGCATCTGAAGATATATTTCATTATGTTTAGTAATGTATGAAGCAGGTTCTACAATGATCTATTTGTTAGAAATAAAACTCTTTATTCCAGTTGCATTTGGTTGGTATTTTGGCTGGGTATTTCTGTATGAATTGTCCATACCTATTAAAAACTTTTTACTGCTCCATGGAAGTCCCCAGCTGGGGAGCACACTTCTGTTTTGGGGGGAAGAGAAACACCAGGAGCTTGAACGTGAAAGTTAAAATCTGGATCTGCGGATACATCATCGGCTACGGAATTACTCTCGATCTATTTTGTAAATGATTTCCCATCTGTAAACACCCACGTGAAGAAAAAGTGCATCTGGGCTTGTTTCTGCAGCTGGAAAACTCTGATCAGCCCTGAAAACCCAAGGATTCTAGCACTACAACTTCTATGGGAAAAAGAAAAGGAAAAGTCACTTAAATACATTTGAAGGGAATCTGACAAACCTGAAGACAGAAAAGATTTTAAAATCAATGGCTAAGACAAAATAGTCTGTCACAGGCAGCGAGATGTTGAACCATGGCCATCCTTCAGCTCAGACAGCCCAACCAGCCAGAGGAGACAGGAGGAAGTCCTCTCGACCTCCCATTACTCATCTCCCCTGCAAGTACTCAGGGTAATGAAACCATCCTCTACTCACCGTAATAAAATTCCCTGTTGAGTGGGAGGGAGGCCAAAACCAGATGCAACTTTTTCAGTGGAAAGTTTTTCCTCTAGCTCACACCGATTAGGTGAAAATTAAACATTTTCCTGGAAAAAACAGTATGTTCAACAAAAGTTTATACGAAAAAAAGAAGTGCAGGAGCATAGAACATTTTGAAACAGTGAACGGTGTGCTTCACTCTCTCTGGATTGAAATACCATTTAATTTTCCAGTGCCCCTTTCAATGTGGTCTGACCACCTCTTACACGAATCCTTCACCCTTTGGTACAACAGTATTTGAAAATGTCTTGATTGACTCAAAGTCTTGTTCGTTCTCCAAGGCTTCTTTCTATGGGATGAAATAAAGTTTGAAATTATAGAAAGATAAACACGGAGCTTGACTGAGATTTAATTAGAAAGAGGGTGTTCAGAGACGTTCAGTTTTTCCAGCAGCTGGAGAGGGTATTCCAAGTGCTTGAAGAAGGGCTGGTAGGTGACAACCTGGAGAAAAACAGAGCTCTTTCCTCTCCTGTTTTTTGGAAAAAAAAGTGTTTGGGGTCCTCTTCAAATATGTGCAAATTTTTTGACATTTGTTTTTTTGACCTCGTTGTGCAGCCCACACTCTCAGCCTCGCTGGTGGGTCTCCTCTGAGGAGCTAGACAGTGGTAGGAAAGCCACTGATGACCCAGCTTGGGACAGGGGCCGGTCGTTCTGGCTAATCCCCCCAGCACCAGCACTCTGTTTATTAGTAACTGTATTTTTCACACCTGGCAAAGAAAGCCGGAGGCTGATAAATTATTTTTCTCTCCCCTGCTGGCTGCGTTTGAACCAGCAGCGCTGTAAGCAGGGGTTGCAACTGCCTTAATGAAAGGCACTCTGACTCGGCACTAACGACTTTTCCCAATAACACAGTCGAAGTGTGTGAACACCTTTCCACTCAGCATCACGCCAGAGAAATGCTGCCCTCCCCCAGGGCCCACCGCCCATGGCATTTTGGGCAACTTGGTGAAGAACAGCCTGGTTGAAGTCCCATCGGTTTCCCATGAGTGTCCCCACGTCTGTGCAGGGTTTCTCTGGGAATTCATAAGTCTTAAGGTCTGTTGCTGCTCTCCTGGGGAATGGGGTTCTTTAGGACTTCCCCCTTGGAGATCCTTCCCAGGGCTGTTACTATTATTTCCCGTATTGTTACAGTGCCTAAAAATTCAAGGCAGGAATCGGGCCTGATTGAGATGGGAGCTGGAGAAACGCAGCTGGAGAGACCTGCTCCAGAGGATTTACAGACCCTTGTAGCAGTAATTCTGATTATAGCCATTGAGACTCGCACCAGCAGAGCCACGAGGAACATACAGGCTTCCTGTGCAACAACTCCAGAAAATGGCACAAAGGGTCCTTCACATGAAACTCTGAATGCACGTGCCAAGGTTTAGGAGACTAATCTCACTTTATAGCCACTGGAGAGTCCGGGGGATCCAAGAAGCAGTTCAGAACACTTAAATTAGGCTTCTGCACTAAACCACAGCCTGAAAAAGCTCTTGCCCTGTCTCTCCTGAAAAAAAAAAAAAGAGAAAAAAAGAAAAGGACACTTCCAAGCTGGACATAAATGGTAGGTGTGGGAAACCTGGGCTGGTCCAAGGGATCAGAATGCGAGCTTGACATCGACCTTAAGCAGATACCAGTGTGTCCTTGAAGAGGATGGAGAGTCCTGAGAAGGGAGCCAACAACATTTAGGAGCTGTCAGCCTGCCAGCAGAGGAAAGTTACCAAAGTTGCAGCAGAGAACAAAGAAGGAAAAAGTTATCCAGTCATGAACTGTTGGTCTTTGAGTGAACCAATTGTACATGGACACACGTTCCTAAGAAAGATCTAAAAGAGCTTGTTGAAACAATAAAGTTGGGCGTTTTGGGCTTTTGCCATATGGAATTGTGTGTGTGTCATGTCTGTCTCAATAACGACAGGCAGGTGCTGACTTAAGGCAGCTTTATCCCCTCCAGAAGCAGAGTTTCACAGAAGGGGGACTCTGGTACTGAGTCTGATCCAAAGGACATGGACACCAAACCACCCTGATGAGACGTGATGGGGCTGGAGACAGCGGGCAGGGAATGGACCCGGGGCAGGAGCACTGGCACCAGAGGTGCTGCTGGTTTCTCTGGCTCCCCCAGCCACACAGCCCCCCGCCAGAGCCCCACGAGAGAAAAAATGGGGGAAGTCTAAGCCAGAATGGCTTTTTCTCATTCTTTCAGAGATCTGTGCTGTCACACGTTATTATTATTAATAGCAATGTGTGCTGCCTCCAGCACGCTTGTTACGCTTATTAATAATAACGGATGCTGCAGGATGATAATGCTAATACAAAAGGAGAAGTAAAGCAACAAGTTAAACAACTGTGAAAATGTTAATTTCTTCTTCAATACTCCATTAATCCCAAAGCAGTTATAAAACTCACTGCTGGAGATTGGCTGCGAACCAATGTGACAGATGGTGAATAAAATAAGTGTCTTTTAACAACAACCCACAGCAATATATTTCACTTTTTATGATTTAGGTCTGCATCTCTGCTCCTGGCCATGAGGAAAGACAGAGAAAATGTGTATCTCTGTGAAGAACTGTAGTGAAGGAGGTCCAAACTTAATATAAAATGTAAGGACATTGCTTAAAAATAAGGAAACTCATTTTAGAATTTATTTTCCAAAGCATTAGAAGATGTGTGTTATCTGATAGGACTAATATGAAATTTAATTAATTGTGTACTGAAAGTTTAATGAAAATGAACAGTTGTTATTGAGAGACCGATTTCAACGTGACCCAAAAAGCCATACCCTTCTTACAGAAGATGTGCAAGGGGATTTTGCTAGAAGGTTTACATAAAGGAAGAAATGGGCATCAAAGGCTAATATTTCTGCCCTGCACCCACTCCTCACTGCTGTCATTGTTCTGCAACCCTGCTAATGCTGCTGCTGCTGCTGAGCCCACCGGTGACATGACTCCTCTCCTCTTCCAGTGATTTTCAACATCTTCTGATTTTGGGACATTACTAAATATTCTAGAGTTAAGGTGGGGATCCCTTTAGGATTTTCACATACTTATGTCTACAGATAGTGTGCTTATTTTGAAAATAATTAAATAAAGAGCATTTTTCTAGCTTTAATCAAAAATATTCAGGAATCCCAGAAAAATACAGTTAAACATTTTTGGGTAAAAGCAAAGAAATTTCAGAACTTGAAATGTTCTCTTTAGACACTTTTTTTTTTTAAATGGCTCCGATTTCCATTTCTAAATGAGGTTTTCCACACTTCTAGGCTACACAAAGAAGTTGTCCCACGCCATGTTGGCAGGCACAGACAACAAAAGCATACCTATGGAAAAAACCCACTCTCTCATGAAGCAGCCCCGGACTGTTTCACATCTGGTTTGTCTCTTTCCATTTTTGTTATTTAACTCTGCAATATCTGCGATCTTTAACTACTGGACTCCATTAAACAAGTCCCTTATCTGCTTCTCAGAGCCTCTGTCTCTTTTCAAAGACACACTAATCTATACATGCCACTCAGGATGCCAATTTATGCATCTTTAGGTTAAACAGAAAGTGTGAGTGCAGTGATTTACAGCACAGAAAAAACTATTGCTGGAAAAATGATGGGCCTGGATTTCACCAGGATGAAAACGGATGGATGCAGGATTCCAGCACCTCTCTCAGTCTACAACCATCTGGGCAGAAAGCAAATAACCGCTCTTCAGCCCATTTATGTGAGGTACACGTGGGGGCTGAAGCAGAGAGCTAGGAGGTGCCTCGGAGACACGTGCCCCAGCTGCCGGGTGGATGGAGCACAGCACAGCGGCGATGCCAGCCCCGGACTGGGGTTTAAAAGGGGCAACATCATGTGAAGAACTACCAAGGGTCAAATCAAGGTATTTGGTCTTTAATTATTTTTCACTTTAATGGCTAGATATACTAGCAAGTCAGGTGTGACTGTTTGAGTGCAATCACAGGCACGCAGCCCACACTTCTCCTGACAGTCTGAGACCCAGCTTTGTCCATTGTTCCTGGTGCTATATTCTACCAGATATTTTGCTGTTAATGGGTTATTTTATATTTATTTTTTGCTGCTTTTTTTTCCACTACACAACTTCCTCAGCTGTTCTCCTAAAGGAACAAGCCAGTAGCTGCACAGCAGCATCGATCAATCTTCCAGCATCCAAAGCAGCCACAATTAAAGCTCATTATTCCAGTTTGTTTTACAAGACAATTCATTTTTTAAAATCCTACTACAAGTTAAGCACCAAAATGCTAATTAAAAACAAATTAAGCATCTTTACATGTTTAAAGCTGTAAGAACTTTATATTATGACTGAGCTGTCAGCAATAACCTTTTATTGGGAGCTCTGTGCAGAGTGAGACTGCCACTCGCTCAGGAAGCAGCAGACACAGCTCCAGCGTATGGAGAGCAGTGTCACAAATTATAAAAGCAGACAAATCTGAATATGTTTTCATTGAATGCTTTGATGGTCATGGACTGACTGTAAACAAAACATCAAACATTGGGATAAAGTCTGCAGCCTGTGAAATATCCCAAACACAGCTTGCTCCAAGCAGGTGTGTGAAACAGGACCCACGTCACAGTGTGGAAGGCTCCGCTTTTTAAAAAAAAATCACAGCATAAACCAGGTGTCTGGAGACACACATTGCTGCTCACGTGCAAGTTATCCCAATGCCTGTCCTGTTGATTAACCAGTGATTTTGATCTCTAGTTGATAATGCATTTCAAACCCATCTTTATAAAGTATGCTCATTAAACAAAATCGACATGCAATCATTCTCTTTTAAAACAGGTGAATTATTTCGCTAGAGTTTTATTTAGTCCCCCCTTGTTATTCTGAAAATAATTAGATCCTTGGAGTGAAGTGCCACACAACTTTGGCAAGGACCACAGAATGACTCCTTTTCTCCTTCATTCCATGACTGTTGTGGTTACCAGGGAAGGTAATGGAACGAGACGCTACACCAAGTGCTCTCCTGAGGCACCTTAAAAAGCCTTCTCCTCGCCCCATCGCAGCCAACCCCAGCCATATCATTCAGAATGAAACGTTTGACCAAAGGCATGTATCCAACACCAGTCCATTGACCCACGTCAGTAAATAAGAATTCAAAAGCCTTAGAAAGAAGTCAGTGGATCTGCATTAATGCCAACATCGAGTGCCACCTCCATAACCCACCACGATAATCACCTCAACAGCCTGAAGAACTGGACTTCTCTTCAACTTCTCCAAATTGCTGTCCCGGATAACAGTTGCAAGCTTATCTGTTTAGACAGGGAAAGCCAGGAGCTCCTTTGCACGTAAAACATATGATTTGCGTTTTACAGATGTTATTTGAGCTCTGTTCTCCCAACAGAATGATTCCTTTCCTTCTGTGTGTGTGTTGGCAGGGAGGACAGGGACAGATGCTATTATTCCCAATATAAAAAGGGAGAATTTAGCTACAGAGAGTCTGAAGATAAATATTTATCAATTTGAGCGTCCTGTTTGAAGCAATAGAATCTGCGTTTCCAGAGAGCTTTGTGTTATTTAGAAATATATATGTTCAATAGAAATTGCAGAGATTCCAGCTGCAGCCGCAATTTCTCTGTGTTTTCATAAATCAGAGCTCCCAACTCAGGCACCTGGAAAACGGGTAACACAGGGGCTGCCTGGGAAAACTGGCTTTCCTGATCTGTCAGGGCCATGGAGGACCTCAGGGGAAAAATTAGAAATACTGTCCAGTTCTCTGGGGCAATGTTCACTGTCATAGGGTGACACCTCTTCCTTTAATATCCCGCCCAATCCTCTGCTTATTGTCCACTTTCTAGAACAAATTAAACAAGATTCCTTCAAACAGACCCTGATTCAGCCCCAAACCAGCTCCACAACAGGCAGCGCACGAGGCAGGAGTTACAAAGCAAATCACATCAAACCCTTATCTTTCACCAAAATTCTGACTTCCTCAGCAGCAAACTACTCAGGTGGTTGAGAGCAGAAACACCAGAAGTTAATAACACGTAGGGAGGCAGCCAAATCCTTAGCAGAGTCCAGGCTCTTAGAGGAAGGATGTACAAAACGCCACCAGAAGAGACAATTGACCCGTCGGGTCGATGTGTTCATTAGACCAACAGTCCCCAGAAAAGCTCCTTCCCCAAAGCACTGCCTTCAGCTGCTGCAGGGAATTCTGGCAGCCTAGTTCATTTTTATCAATAGGCAATTAATTAGCAGTTTCTTACAGAAAGCATCTGATAAACAAACATAAAATAAGCTCAGGCTGAAGTCCCTGAAGATGACCTCCTCTTCAAAACGCACTTGAGAAGAAAGCTCGCATAAGATCTCTCAAACAGAGGAAACCAAAGAAAACACTCCTTAGTTTCAAGTGCTTTCTACAGAGCAGAAGACAGATGGTCTTTGCACCTCTGACAATTGTTGCTTTATACCTGACAAAGACTTTTCAAAAGACAAATGAAGCACCAGAATGGACCAGGCTCTCTGCTTGCTCAAACTCCTAAAAATCCTCCCAAACAGCAGGGACAGCACCAGGGCTGGGAGCAGAGCAGAGGAAAACCGGCTATTTTAAGGGAAAACCTAAGAGACACTTTTGTGGGGGCTGTTTTAATGGCTGCTCAAAAGGTAAATGTAAAATGCTTATTAAGGTTACTCATTAATCATGTCTCATTCATTTTTGTCTCTGGCTCTCACCTGAGCTTTAACAGAAATTAAGTTCCTTGAGGCACAAGGAGAACACAGTGTGACCAATTCCATCCCTCCCTTGCCGTCACAGAGGTCACTTGCGACCCCCAAAATGCTCTCACCTTGCCAAAGAACACGTGGGCAACCAGAGGCGCAAAGCTCACCCAAGAACCGTAAAGCTCTTCAAAGCAAAGGAGCCTGTCCTCAACCTCAGCTGCATCACCCTTCATCTCTGATGCACTGGCAAAGTCACAGGATGCTGAATTTGTTTGGAAGGTAAAGAGGGAGCTGATGGAAAAGACAACGGCAATGACTCAGAGAGAGAGGAGGGCAGGGTCCTGCCAGCCCCAGAAGACCACACTATGTCTTTTCTGACGTGTGTTTTGATGTCGATGAAGGGCTCCTTTCACCCGAAGCTGGGTGTCCCAGTGTCAGCAGTACTGCTGGCCCGTGGCTGGTGGAGCAGAGCAAGCCCCCAGCGATCAGAGGTCTCCTGCAGCCAAGCCACCGGGCTTTATACCATGACTCATGGTTCAGCTGCTGCTTTGGAGAGTTGTTTTGGACCACAATTTAAGCCTGTGCGTCCTATCAGCTTAACCCAGTGTTGCTGAATTCATTTCTCCCCTTTTGAAGGAAGGGCTGTTCAAAGGCAGCGCAGCTGTGAGTGCTTCAGAGGATCCAGCCCTGCCAGTGCCAAGAGAGGAGCTCCAGAATAGTGGCTGTAAAAGCCACCTGCCAGGATCAGGGCCAGGAATGACCCCGTTTAGCCAGGTGGGTGATCAGACTGTGGGGACACAGGCAGTGTATCTGCATCCCGGGTGTCTGGAGAGATCAGTGATTCACTAAAGTGTGGCTCTTGTGGCTGAAGAGCACATCTGAACCCCCTGCCTCGTCTCAGGGCTGCACAGTGGGGAATGCAACCAGAAATGTCAAGCTAAAGCTTTTGGTCGACAGTGGCGGGAACTTGTCAGTCTCATCTTGCTGAGACCTTAAGACACACAGGTTTTTTTTATTTCAGCATCCCTGGTCGCACTCCAAACACAGCAAGGACAGGAGGAACCCAAAGAACCTGTGTGGGCAACCGGGGACCAGGGTAGAAAAGCTAAAGCCCTGATAGAATGAAGCCTGGCCAGGGACATCAAGGGCAACAAGAAAAACTTCTATAGGTACCTCAGTGATAAAAAGAAGACATGGGAAGATGTGGGCCCTCTCCAGGAGGAAACGCAAGCCCTAGTCACCTGGGATATGGAGAAGGCCAAGGTACTCATTGACTTTTTTGCCTCAGTCGGCAAGGGCTCGAAGCACACCACCCAAGTCACAAAAGGCAAAGGCAAGGACTGGGAGAATGAGGAACCACGCAGTGTAGGAGAAGATCAGGTTAGAGACCGAGGAACCTGAAGGCGCAAACCCATGGGACCTGGTGAGACACATCCACAGGTCCTGAGGAAGCTGGTGGATGCAGTTGCTAAGCCACTATCCATTTTATTTGAGAAGTCGTGGCAGTCCAATGACATTCCACGGACTGAAAAGGGAAAACATAACGCCCAGTTTTAAAAGGAGGAAAAAAAAAAAAAAAAGACCGACCTGGGAAACAACAAACCAGTCAATCTCACCTCCGTGCTTGGGGAGATCATGGAGCAGATCCTCCTGGAATCTCTAAGGCACATGGAAAATAAGGTGATTAGTGACAGCCATCATAGCTTCACTAGAGGCAAATCACACCTGACAAATTCAGTGGTGTTCTACGATGGGGTAACAGCATTCCTGGGTAAGGGAAGAGCCACTGACAACATCTACCTGGACTTGTGCAAGGCATTTGACACTGTCCCTCATGACATCCTGGTCTCTAGATTGGAGAGACATGGATTTAATGGATGGACCACTTGGTGGATCAGGAACTGGCTGGGTGGCCACACTCAAAGGCTTGTGGTCAACAGCTTGATGTCCAAGTGGAGACCAGTGACAAGTGGTGATCCTCAGGGGTCGGTATGGGGGCCAGTGCTGTTCAACAACTTTATTGGAGACATGGACAGTGGGATTGAGTACACTCTCAGTGAGTTTGCTGATGACACCAAGCTGTGTGGCACAATTGACACACTGAAGGGCAATAAAAAAAAAAAACACTTTTCAGGCGTTTTTTTTTGGGGGGTGTGTGTGTTGTTTTTTTTTCCCCAAAGAAGGAAAAAAGAATCTATGAGGATGTTTCTTCTACTTCAGAATGTGTCCAGTGGCACCTGGAAAGATTAAAATTAAAAGAGCAACTTCTTTTTTGTTCCTTTACAAGCAAATCCTCAAATCTGTACTCACAAAAATGTGACTGTTTTCACAAATCCCTTTGCAGAATGAGCTCCCGTGAAAAAGCTATACTATGCAACTGAATGTCTGAATATCACATATACACAACAATTACTTGTCTTTTTCTAATTTAAATAGGAGCTGTCAAAAAGGTCTCAAAGGTTCTTAGCTTCATTGTATTTTAGGCTGGATATATAGATAAATGAAATTTGGTAAAGAATTCTGATCACTCTGCTATTCATTAACTTTTTCCCATTTATAACTGTGTATGAGTCTCAGTTTCAATTTTCTTTCATTATGGGAAAGCCATTTCTTTCTTTCCCCCCCCTTTTGCTACTACTTTAGGGAAATAATTATTTTTAAATACAGTATTTGTTCCCAGTTCCCAGCATGGAAGTAACAAAAGAAATGCACATTGTACACTGCTGCTCAGGATGTCCAGATCAGTCCCTCCTTTTACTGAGGATGCATTTTAGCTTTGTGTTTCAGGAAAGCCAGTGCATTGGCTTGTTCAACAGACTGTTTTGACAGAAACCTCCTTTATTCTCAACCCCCTGTTTCTGAGTGCTGTGACTGTGCACGGAGGAGAAGCTCTTTGTGATGCTGTACTTCATTAACCTGTTAGACTACATCAGCCCCCAGGCATCTGGAGTAATTAAAGGCAAAGATTGCTTTTGGAAGAGCTCTGTAGGGCGAGGGGACTGCGGGCAGCCTGGCAAAGGTGCTGCTGCCCCTTTATCATGATCTAAACGTTCACAGCCACACAAGTCACACTTTTCCTGCCGTGACAAAGGAAAGCACCTGTGACACGGAAAAGGCAGCTTTATAAAGGGGGCTGTGGAGGCTAAAACAGCCAGAAGCGAGTTTGCATTTATCAGAAAGAATGGATGAGCATAAAGGGAACTCTGAGCCCAGTGGTCTATGAAACAAGCTGCTAACTTGGTATCACAAGAGGAAACAAGGATCTAAGGGGACCCATAACTCCTGCCTTCCCATGAGATGTTTGAACTGACATCCCACTGCTCTTTGGAGTCATCTTTCGAGAAGGTTTCTTGTAGTAAAACCCTCACCTGGTAGACAGACAAGTTTTGAAGGTGAAAAGCTATGTATAGTGATTTAGAACAGCTACCTGCTACTTGTCCTGGTTTTTTGTTGCTTTGGTTTTTGTTTGTTTATGGTTTGGTTTTGTTTGTGGTGTTTTTTTTCACCCAGAAAGGTACAGATTTGCCCATAGAGTAGAAAGACACCCCCAACAGATACAAAAAGCAGTACTGGTGGCATCTCAGGAACTTTCAAATATTCCTAAAAACTGTGATACATATTAAAAAATGTAGGATTAAAGCTGGTCAGAAAGTGGGCTTTTTTCCCCTGTAAATTTTTTGTCAAAAATCTGAAATCCAAATCTGTTTTTGTTTTCTTGAACCCTGCAGAGGGTGCACAGTGTGCTTCTGGCCTGAGCAGAGATGGGGACGGTGCAAAGAGCTGTGTACGGTGGAGACCAACATTGCCAAAAACTGTCGTCATCAGCTGGGTGACTTCAAACACAAAAAGCAGCTTAGCCCCCAGAAAACCTGTTGATAGTACATATGAAGAAAGCACCATTGACTAGATTTTAGAGCTTCATGCTTTGGCTAACGAAACCATGCACTGATTGCTGTCGAGGGCCAGCTCAGCTGCAGCCTCAGGAGCTGGAGACCCACAAGACACACAGAATCATCTAGGTTGGGAGGGACCTTAAAGATCACCTAGTCCAACCATCAACCTAACTCTGACAAAAAAATAAATAAGAATAAATAAGAAATAGGAAATAAAAATTACTAAACCACATTCCTGAGGAATATGCACATCAGTGCTAACATTAATGGGTGGTTGCAGAAACCTTTTCCAGCTTTGTACCAGCAATATGTATTTTTCACTTGGAATTACCTATGTTAACTGCACAAAAGCACGGCAGTTTGCCCACTAGCCCATCTGTGCAGAACTTAGGCATTGGTATTTGAAAACTGATCCTGTCCTGTGCATGACAGGGAATGGGTTTATATATTTACATACATGTTGCTGAAAAGGGTGACATATGTTTGTTCCAGCCAAGGAAAGAATCTTTCTGCCAGTAAGAGTGTGAGGGCTAACGACAATAAACTGCTGCCAGCAGGCTTCTTGGATTTTAAATCTCAGAGCATCCAAAGGTTGTTGTGATTTGAATCAGTTCCCATAGCGTAGGGCACAAGGAATCTTTCAACTGCAGCTCGTGCCAGTGTATTCTGTTTAGTTCTCTGCCAGCTTTATAACTAGCAACCATTAAATGACCTGATACAAAAAAAAAAAGACAACATTTTTCTTTCCATACATTTGAATGGAACAGGGACCCTTCACACTTTGGTCCATGGCTTCCTGTATAAAGGGAAAAAAAATCATGCTTTTACATTTTCCAGTAGTTTCCTAGAGCCTGACTATTACTTGGTCACCCCCTTATCAGTGATAACACTCTTATCAGGAACAATAAGAGATGGTTGTGGGCTTCTTTGATAGATGGGAGCAATTTTTATGGTAAATCTGTAAAGTGCCTTCAGTTGCCAAACCTAATAAAAGCTAAAAAGAAAAAATATTTCTTCTCACTGTAGGTAACCAGCCATAAACATCCGAGATGAAAACAAAACATGTCCAGAAATGTTTTATGTACTTCCAGTGAGCTCAGTCTCAACTTGATCATTGCTAATCAATCTTTTACTCAGGAATATAATTTCTTGCCTTAAAAGCAGGTACAGCAAAAGATGAACTAATTAATACCAGCCTGAGTTTCCCTTCTTAGTGAAAAGTCATAAAGCACACAGATGGGTTTTTTCAGGTTTACCTTCCATATTTTCAATCACATTCTAGACACTGGAGACTAAGCTCTTGACTGTAAATGAAGCAAGCAATGAGCAGTAAGAATAGGACTGATGAAAAATGCAGTATTTGAAGGTTAAGGATCTCTAGAAGACAGTGAAATGGCTAGTAGGTAGGTTCTGCTAATAAAAACATGAAGTGGGTTGTTAAATCACCCGAAATCAAACCACACTTATATGATCCTCGATGTCTACTAATGCCTTCATAACCTGTATATGTGCTTATATAGTGTCATGCCTTAAAATACAAGGACTGGAAAACCCTGGCTGAGTTTCCCCCCGCCAGACCCAACAGCCAGGAGGTACAAGTGACACTTGGGACAGAGCTCACAGCCCAGAAGACGACACACCATTTTCAGGTCCTGAATCTGGGGCCAAAACTCTTAGAGGTGTGTCCTCAGTGGTACCCCCCCTGCACAGATGGTGGTCTTGCTCAGGACCTGCTTTGATTCAGACACAGACGAAATGGGTTACAAAGCACAAAGCGGGATCTGCTGAACTGCTCCAGCTGAATTGAGCCCTAAGAATAAAGTGTTCTGAAGTACGCCTGGAAATGGTGAGCAGAGCTGTGGGGCCTTACCAAAATGGGACAATTCTCTCCCTCTATTTGGGGAGTGAGGTTAATCTAACAAAATGCTGTAGAAACTCATTAACTGTAAGAAATGCATCTGACTCACTAGATGCTTGCCCGGAGAAATCAATCTCTGCTCAGCTCTTTACAGCTTGCAAGCAGAAGCTGGCAGACACGCTTATCTACAGTCGCATTTTTATCGCATTTCCATATTGAGTGCAGTGTGTATGTACATCCCCATAACTCACTGAAAGGAAGGCTCAGACCTCACCACTGACTTTAATGACAGCGTAATCAGTAAGTGACACAGAGGAGCACAGGAGGAGGTGACAAGCTAGAACACAAAAAACAACAATCAGCATTCGAATACTTCTCACAAGCAGAATTCTTTAGGATTGCCTTAGGGACAAACAGGAACTTTTCCAGACACACTCCAATTACAATGGGAAGCCACAATTAAGTTGCATTTTTTTCTCCCTCTGCTGTAGGGGTCTGAGATTGGAACATCTGCTGAGATATCAGCATCCTCAACATGGGTCAAAACTCCATGCACGATATGCTCCTTCATTATGCAAAAGAGAAAAATATTAAATATTAAAAATATTTCAAAGCTTCTTCCAGAGCAGTCTATCACAAAGCACACAAAGCAGAACCAAGGCGGCATCGCCCTGAAATAATAGCTATGGCAGAGAGCACCAATGGAAATCACAGCATCCCATTCCGCACTGCACATGTGCCCTATTTGATTCAGAGACACATCCTTCTTCTCTTAATGAGGACACAGAGTTATTGCAGAATAGAAGCCTGTTAAAAGCAGGTACAAAAGCATCCAGAAACAGTGGTGAGGAATCTAATTCAACAGGGAGACATAGCTGGTGTCTTGCTACACCTAATTTCTGTTTCTTGCTCTATTTCCTCAATGGTAGCTATCCCTCTCAAAGCTGCAGTATGAATAGAGCAGCTGCTGTGTTACATCAGACCCTTCTCCATAGCATTTTTAATAGCACATGGGATGATTCTCACAGAAATCGCATCAGGTGATCTCAGATCTGCTTGATGTTTTGCAGAGTGTCTTGATTAAACAAGTATAGTCTAAGCACACTTCTCTAGCTGCAGGTCTGATTTCCACGTGTCTAATCATAGCCTATACTGCTTGCATTCTTGATTGGTAATCAACTTCGTTAAAGCAAAATATGAGAAATTACAGGAAGCCTAGTTGTTGGATCAAGGAGAAGAGACACAAAACCACTGCAAACACCTGGTGAATGGAAGAGCCTGTGGGACAAGACAGACACACGGAGAAATAATTCACCCTCTAGAGGAAATCAAGAGAAGGAAAGTAAAGGGCAGAAATGAGATGAAGAAACCAGAAAGGAGAATACTTTGTAAGAGATCAGAGAAGGAGCTAAAATATTTGCAGTTCATTAAGAAGTTTGGAACATAATGTTCTTTGAAAGGCAAAATAGAAGCTTCAGTTAAAATTCCTAATTACTGCAGAATCTTTGGAGGTGGAGACCTAGTATTAGTGTGTGACATACGGTACTTAATAGAGCTGGTCTGAGCAGCAATAATCACATTATATCTAATCAATTATTAGATAATAATAACAGCACTATACATGATAGGAATTTAAGGGCAGGTTGTGCTAATCGAAAACAGGGCCAAGAGACAGTAAGTTTGTCTTTTTGAAGACTGCAAACACTGCGGCAGCTGAAATGTTAATGTTTTATTAGGAGCAATTTGCATCTAGGTAAGCTGTGATGAAAAATACCAATTTTGAAAGTATCCCACAGCCCTACAGTAAAATATGCGTTTCATTTTAACAACCAGAAGAAAAGAAAAAGCAAATTAAATTACTCATCACCCCACACAGAGACAAGCAGAAAATGCATCCATATTAAAACCACACCAAGTATGTCCAGGACTTTTAAAACAAACAAGCACTGCTCCTGGGCAGGCAGACACCCTCAACCCCCCCTGCAGCACCCCAGAACAACCTGCCTCCCCTCAGCAGCCCCACAGAATGGGCCAGGGGAGAGCCTGAGCTTCCAGAGTGTTAAAGGGTGAGCGAGTCTTGCTGATCCCTCCATGGGGCTCTAACCAAAAAATCAGGGTCTGGATGGGAACCCAGGAGTTGGGCACCGATATATCTGTGGTGGTTTGGGCTGGGGTGGCCAATGAGAAGATGACAGATGCTCTCCCCCACCTCTCACTCCAAGGAGAAGAAAAAGAGAGAGAAAGAGATTTATGAGTTTCAGAAAACATTGAAGTACCTTAATGAAATACTAATAATAAAATGGAAATAATTAAATAGATATAAAATATATAGATACATACAAAACCATATCAAGCTCCCAGGGAGATGTCACCAGCAGGCACTGGGAAAGTTTCAGAGTAGACTCAATGACAAATGGGAACTAGATTACAAAACTCACCGTAGCAACCAAAGGCAGACAAACTGTCAGGGTCCTCCTCAGATGTCAGTCATTGAAGAAGAACCCTTGAAGAAGAACCCTTGAAGAAGAACCCTTGAAGAAGAACCAACAACAAGGAACTAATGAAGAGGAGCCAACCCAACCCCTTTGGTCTCTCAGCTTTTATACTGAGCATGGCAGATGGGATGGAACACCCCATTGGTCAGTTTGGGTTACCTGACCTGTCCACACCTCCCCACAGGTGTGACCCTTCCATGGGGTAAACAACTGACTCTGCTGGCCCTGGTGGACACAGCAGCAAGAACAAGAGCCTCTCACTAAACAGAAAGTTAGCACTCCTGCACCCCAAACCAGGAGACAGAGCCTAGAGAGGCTCCTGTGTCTCGGGGGCTGGTGTCCAGCTGCAGTGTCTGGAGACTCTTTCCATGGAAATGCAGTCAGAAGCTGAGCAGAAGGCACCCAAATGTTCTGCTCCAGGGCTGCTGGGGTCTGCTGGCTGGCATGGAATTTCCCAGTGATGCAACAGAAGCATGGAATCGCAGAATCTTCATGGTTGGGAGGGACCTTTGAGAGCATCATTACAACCATACACAAAAAAAAAAAAACCAACAAAAAAACCCAAACAAAACCAAACCAAAACAAACAAAAAACCCACCATACACAAACCAACGAACCAAACACAAACAAAACACCCAACCCCACAATCTCAGGCACTAGATCATGCCCTGAAGAGCCATGTCTACACATTTCTTAAATCCTTCCAGGGATGGTGACTCCACCACCTCCCTGGGCAGGCTGTTCAGTCCCTGACCACCCTCTCAGGAAAGTCATTCTTCCCAATATCTCATCTAAACCTCCCCTGCTGCACCCTCAGACCATGCCAGTGGTCTTCAAGGAGGATTTTTGAGAGATCAAATTTGAATGAAGCCACACTGAATTTTTGAGTAGTCATTTAAAAAATAATGCATTGTGGAGTGACGTTCTTCCGCGCACACCAGCCAGTGAGTCACACCCTTCATTTTCACCTCGTTTTGTTGATTTTTCCAAAGATGGACCACAGCAACTTGATACAATGTGAAAATTGCTACACTGTATCTTTTACATGAAAGCAAAGCAAACACTCCTGAGATACAGAATCAATTACAAATGAATAAACCAACACGTAAGGAACAAACAGGCAATAAAGTGTTTGTTCTTGGTTAATGCATACATTAGCTCATGAGTCAACAAAATGCAATAATAAAATCTCCTGACCCCTGAAATAAAACACTTCCTCCTCTGCAATGAATGTTGAGGCATTTGCATGTCATTAAAGAGGAAGGGAAGGGAAGGGAAGGG
>JAOTQQ010000012.1:23699291-23718751 GCA_026546715.1 Gallinago undulata | reverse complement strand
GGACCTTAAAGATCATCAAGTTCCAACCCCCCTGCCCTGGGCAGGGACACCTCCCACCACACCAGGTTGCTCCAAGCTCCATCCAACCTGGCCTTGAAACCCTCCAGGGATGGGGCATCCACGACCTCCCTGGGCAACCTGTTCCAGTGTCTCACCAGCCTCACTGTAAAGAATTTCTTCCTAATATCTAATCTAAATCTCCCCTCTTCCAATTTAAAACCATTGCCCCTTTTCCTGTCGCTACACTTACTCGTAAACAGTCCCTCTCCAGCTCTTCTGTAGGCTCCCTTCAGATATTGATGTCAAGGGAATGTGCGTGCAGAGGGTGGTAGCTCTGAGAAGTTGCATTGCTCTTTATGATTTAAACAGAAGCTTGAGGAATCAGTCTTTTTTCCACTGCAGTTGATGAAGCTGCTCAGATTTACAGCTCTTTGGTGATCTGATCCTGAAAGCCAATAGGAAATAGTTGAATTCTAAAAAAGGGGGGGAACGTAAGTAAATTCCATGATGCCTCACAGCACAGTTTCATCTATTTCAGTCTATTGGCAAAATGTGGTCAGATCTGGAGAAACAGATCCTGCGTGGGGTCCTTTGGTCGGTGGCCCCCAGCCTGCGCCCAGCGGTGAGGGGCAGCTGGCAGGGGGTGCCCACGTGAGAGACGTGGGAGAGAAGCGACACGCTGGGACCGAATATGGCAAACTGGAGCTGAAAATGTTTGATTAACAATTAATGTAACACGGCATTTCAAAGACATGCCTTTGTGATGGCTCACCTGCTTTTTTTCCCTCCTTCGAACTGATCACACAACAAGGTGAGCGGTAGGATGCCATCCTGGTGCTGGGCTTCCCAACACAGTGAAAGGTGCCGAAGATAAATTGTATGTAAACACAAATATTTTGTGCTTTTTTTCCTAAATGAAGTAAGAAAGCCTTTATTTGAAGAGTGAAATCAATATTCTGAGGTCTTACAACTGCCAAGGTGGTGTTGCCAGAAATGCCAAAGTTAGTTAAATTGAAAGAAGGTGCCCTATAAAGTTGCTGTAAAAGCAGAAGAGCTGTTATTCTGGTGTTCCTTCCCAAAGTGCTCGGCTGCTGAGAGCAGAAGCCCACACCAGAAGCTGCAGGCGCGTTTGCACACTCGGCAAAGGACATTGGAGTTACTCCTCTGTGTGTGACACCAGCACCTCAGCGAGGAGCGGTATGAGCCCCTTCCTCGGGGCTGGGATGAGAGGGGAAACGGGAGGGAGGGGACCAGGCCCTGAGGGTTTCCTTCTCCCGGTACCGTGTTCACAAAACGCACCCCTTATCAAAGGGCAAGGGCCAAATAAAGCATAACTAATTGTCCAGGCATTTTAAATTTTACGAGCGTGTAGCAAAAATGGCTTTCAGCTAATTTTGAGGCAAGAATCAATAATAGTTATTAAAATGCTTAAGTAGACAACCCTTGGAAGGCAACTTTTGTAAACTGTATTTTATAGTAGAATAGATGCTAAAGTTAGAAAAAGGAGGATTTTTTTTTCTACATTCAAAGGAAATCACACGCCTTCTATAACAGGCAACACATTTTGAGCAAAGCACAAATTGTTCTGAGTTGAAGGAATTATATTAATCAAATTAAGAGAGCTTGAGATGGAAGGATAGCTAGTGTTTGTGGAGATGGAGTAGATACAGTTCACAGAAAAAAATCAGAATAAAAGACATCATTTGTAGCTTTCACGAAGTAAACTGGGTGGGACCACAAAATGTAGTAATTTATATATAGTAGTAATTTATATACAATAATAATTTATATATAACATTTACCCAGAGCTGAACTCCCAACCTGTACATCTCACAGACAAAGCCATCTCTGCATAGTTCTATTGTGCTACTTCCCATGAAAGTCCATGATAACAATAGTTATTCTATCCCAAGAGAATAAGCCCATTGAGAAAGGTTGTGTGGCCTCACTTGTCTGAAGTCTGTGAAGTCAGCTTTAGCCTGAAGTAAAATCAAAGGGGGATTCCCATCCAATGTTTCATTTTGGGACAACATTCACAAACTACTTGTTGAAAAGGAATTATAGGATCTAGTTTCATTGAGTTGTATGAAAGTGAAGCTTTCAACCACAACTCTAAATTCAGCTTGGAGAAAAAAAAGTATGTTTTTATCTTTTTTTTTTCCTTTGCTTTAATGGATTCTGAAAACAATTGCAAAATTTAATTAATTCATGTACCCTTTTTGCCGCACGAAAGTGTGGGTTATATAAACCTGTGACAGATTAGATAAACTCACATTGCAAAAACTATGCTGCAAGTGATCAATTCCCTTTCCGATCTGCTCTATGTATTTAAAAATACAGGCGGAGAGGAAGAGTTTCCAGTCCTTTGAAAGTGTATCCTACTGTATACATTTCAGTCTGCCCAGAACAGAGCATCTCATGACACATTTATTACATTAAAATTTTGAATACTTAATACCATAAAAATGTACAGATCCGCTTAACCCGTGTAGCTGCACAGGATTTGATTCCACGTTAAAATCCCGCTGGGCAGAATTCGCTGCCACCAGCTGAGGGACTTCCAAAGGTATTCAAAAAGCTACAAAGAAGGTCGCTTAGAGTTGCCACGATAAAAACAGTAGTGACAACAATACAACTAAATACAACATTATGGTCACTGCATTCCTCCTTTTCAGTATTTCTCCTGAAGTGTTCCAGGGCTGAACTACCAAAACCACAGCACCTCTGTCTCCGGGTGGAGGCAGCCACAGATCCCAGCTCCTCCGGTCCCGTGTCCTGTGTCTCCTCTGCCTCTGCCCACCCACACCCTCCAACACCCAGCCCCTCCTGTCTCCCAGCCCCATCCTACGCCCCAGGCTGCTGAGCTGGGAAAGGGGCAGCAGAGGCAGGACCAGTTGAAGGCTGGAGCTGCTAAATGGCCTGCTGCTCCTCCGCCGGGTCTCTGCTGGGCAGAACTAGAACACCCTTTCCTCCCGAGGTACCACAGGCTTGGGTCCTGCCTGTCCGCCCAGTCACCGATCTCCATCATGGCTGTAGGAATTTTGCATTTTGGAATATCCTGTCCACTCTCCACTTTGGATGGAATGAAGTCATTACTCTGAATGCAGTATAAACAGGCTAACGAGGTGCCAGCACAATCGCTGAAGCCCCGTTCCCTCAGGGAACCAGGCAGAGAAGTCACACAGGACACGCTGGAGCATCTCGCGCTCTGTGCCATTACAATTCGCTTCCTCTGGTGGTACCTGCCGCTCCCCCTCAGCACAAAAGACCTCTAACAAGCCAGAAGCACCCTTTGCTGTCCTCCTGACTGGCTCATGCATCTGCAGTTTCCACACCTTCACCCCACAGTGTTCTTAGCCTTCACAGTAAGTGCTGGTTGCTAAGGCAGAGGGGCTGAGAGCAGGACGGCATCGGCTGGGACTCGCACGTCGCTGATCAAGCACCTCGTTCCTGACCCAGTACCTATGACTCGTGGTAAATCCCAGAGCTGACCGAGGGCCAAACTCTTCAGCGTTCTGGGATCAAGGTTCAGCTGTACAAGATGATTTACTGACACAGCAAAGATGGGTCCTGGCCTCTCAGGGCACTCTGCAACTGAGAAAATGAAGAGAGAGCACCAGCTGGAGGAAAAATTTCTAAAGCAAAAGAAAATACAGTGACATTTACAGATTTGTATAAGGCTTTTTTTCTTAATATTTTCTGGATTATGCTATTTTTTTCCTATTAATCTGGGATAGTAGCATGTCGTGAACATGAAAAATAAGTGATAAATGGGGTCTGATGGCAGCATTTTGAAGGATGGAATGGAAACTCTAATGGCAGAGGGCTTATTAGAGGACAATAACATGGAGAAAAGCTTGTAAGTACTTGGGGGAAAGGAAGGGTGAAATTAAATGATGAGAAATGAGCAGAAGGTGACTGAAAGTACCTAGATAGAGCCAGGGCTGTGAAAAGGTCTCTGACCACAAAGCTGTGTGCTCTGGATGTCTCCTGTAGCATCACAAGTATCAATGGGTCAGACTGTCCTGTGCTGCTGGTGACAGTGAGGAGCAATGGGATACACACCTCCCAGGGTCACTGCTCAGGAGTAAGAGATTCCTTGCCCCAGCACACCCTCGGTAAGGGACTAACAGCACGCTAAGCTTTGCAGTCTCAGCTAAGGGATATACATGACTGATTGCACATGTATAATCCTCTAGACACAAACTGCTGACCCAGGCTGGGAGAAGGACTGGATCCAGCCGCGGCCAGACTCCTCTCTGAGAAGGTGGTCAGAAAGCCAGGGGGTCCTTTCTGAACCTCAGCTCAACGGGAGGGCTTTCCTGAAAGGTCTGTCTCACCCTGTCCTCTCTGCAATAAGTAACCGGGGGTCCCTTTCCATCCCATCTTGTTAAAACGCTGTCACACTCGTTATCAAACTTTGTTAAACCGTTGTTTTATATCAATAAATGTATCACTGCTTCTCTCTACCAGTGAAGTGCATCGCTTCATCCATGACAGGTACAAATTCCTGTCATACACTAAAGGGAACTCTTTTTGTTAGGAGAAGGGGATTTTTCCTGCAGGAGCAGTTACATCCTATTGACGCATCTAAAAGAAAAGCCAGGGTCTGTAAAAGCGTGACTCTGGGACACGTTGTGCAATTCTGCAGATGCCTTCAGGATCCTGCCACAGCTCAAGCTCTGCTGCTCCTTTCCTGCAGTCACACCAAGCCGAAATCAATCAAAATCTTTTAGTTAAGCCTTTTAGGCTGCTGCTCCGGCTGGAGATGCCGAGCGGTGAATCAGCGCAGGGAAGAGAGAGAACACACACAGCACAATGGGGAACGCTGAGCAACAGCTCCAAATCTTAAATCAGCCCTGAAAAAAAGACCATAAACCTGAACGGGCCTGCTGTCAAAGGGGCTCCACAGTTCAGCAAAATTTATGCAAAGAACACTGGCTACCTCCATCTCCCTTAATCAGAGTTGGCCCTGTTTATCGTTAATCAAGAGCCTGTCAGGGGCCTCTTGTGAGCAACTTGTTTCATTGGAAAGTGGAGCTAAAATGGGTCATATCACACCTTTAAAGTAGATATATTTCCCTTCACGAGTCGTAAGAGAAGCTATACTAATTTTCTAGGATGCTTGTTAGGAGCCAGCATTTATAATCAGGTGAGAGATGTCCTTTCTATGATGCTTTGGCTTGGACAATCCCTGTCAAATCCATTTGTTTGGAAAAATGCCTTGTAGACTTACATCTATTTCAATCCGACAGCTCTGACTCATGCAACTCTTAGGAGAAATGAGATCCAGTCATGTTGAATTAACTTGAGTAATACCCAAAATAATCGATGTAATCCCTGTTTCTAGCACAGCTTGGCTGTGTTGAGAGCTGAAACTCAGAACCTGCAGAAACGTGTCCCCTGCACATCCCCCCCCTGCTCTTCTCTGCCTCCCCAGAGCGGCTCCGGGGCACAATTCTGCTGCCAGGGGGGACCAGCCCCCAGGACAGCCACCCGGGAGCCTCCGCAGCCCTTACGGAGCCGGGCTCATGGAATTACCTTGGGCAGAGCTTAGGGAACACGTGGGAAGACGTCTTCTCATTAAGCACCTTCTCCACCTTCTGTGGAGGGTAATGGGTTACGATCCCGTTGCCAGTTGTCTCCAAACAAACACAGACCCGTTTTCCAGCCCCTTCACATCCCAGCTATAAGGCAGAGGATTCTGTCCACAAACCAAAATCTGTTTATATAGTTTCTCTCTGAAGTATAGGAACGCCACGTTGAAAAGGGTATTTTTCATTCTTTGTAGGAAACACCTGCATTTTCGCCTTGTTCAAAAAGTGAAAGTTTTGTTTGCATTTAGTCTTTTACGCTTTTAAAAGTTCAGTTAAAGCTGTGCATGTTCATGAAAACAATTCCAAGAAATGTAAAATCTAGATATGTAGCTGCCTTAGAGAAAATATTTTAGTACTTTATGCAACAGGCAAAGGTCAGATATGGATTTATGTTTAGCAATTTCTTGTATTACCAGTGCTGTGCCAGCAGTTCCCAGACAGCCCCATCTGAACTGTGAGAGATACACCTGTGGAGAGGGAGTTTCTGCTCAGGATCTGGTGTGGCACACAGGGGGTTAACAGCGGATTGAGCCCTAGACTGGGGCAACCCTCAAAGTGCTGGGACTGTCAGAGCTACCTTCCTTAAAACCAATCAATCAATCATCTGATTTCTGTTGGGAGCTGACAACCTGATTCTGCCATTCCTCATACAGGTATTTTATTTGGTGGAACGATATTACTGAATTTTAGCGTGCAGTTTTGGGGCCTGAAGAGATGAGACTAGATCCTCTGCAAAAAAAAATGCCCTTTCAGTGACTATGGACATACAAAAATCTTTCAGCCACAGTCACTGACAATAGAAATAAGACTTGGAAGAAAAGAAGAGGTGACATCCATTAGTCTGATAAATTTAGATCTTCCATCTTCAGGCAGTACAACAATGGGTTTGTGGTAATTAACTTCCAATAATATCGGTAAATCAGATATAATATATTTGATATATATTCTTACCTCTCTTACAAAAATGGAGATAGGGAACTACAGCCATGAAATCATTTTTTATGTTCTGCAGCTATATCATTTTTTCAGCACTAATATTGGAAAACTTCTTTACAGGGGCTGCCAAAGGTGTTTGAAATACATATCCATTCTCCAGCAACCCCTGCTTTAGATTATGCAATGATATGATTTGAAATGCTTAATTATTTCCATTTCCTTTAACTCAGCTATAAGAAATTATGTATTCAGTCTCACCCTCTGGCTGCCAGGCATTGTCACAGCATCGCAATGTAAAGGTTGAAATTACTTCAAGAAGCTGATTTAATCCAGTCAAAACATACAGTTGCTTTGAATATTTTTTCACCTCGTTTGGAAGCACTGCAATAGATTGTCTGGGGAGACAGTGGAGTCTCCATCACAATAAATCTCTAAAAACAGACTAGGCAAGTACCACGGAATCATAGAATTGTAGAATAATTTAGTTTGGTAGGAACACCATTTGCTCAAACCTCTGTTCACAGGAGGTGTGATTTCCACTTTAGACCTGCTTGTGTGGGGTCTTGACTAGTTGAGTTCTGAAGATCTCCAAGGTTGGAGACTTTGCAATTTCTTTAGGTAACAGGTTCCGACATTTGATCACTTCCACCATGAAAAATTCTTTCTTAAAGCCAGGGAGGATTTGTCTTATTGCAGCTCATGGACTGTTGGCTCTTGTCTTCTCGCTGTGCCAAGCTGAGAAAGTCTGGTTTTGTCTTCTCTGTAATTCACTTTTAGGTAGTGGAAGACAGATGTCAGGTCCCTCCATATTCCTCTCTTCCCCAGGCTGAGCAAAACCAGCTCCCTCAGCTTCTCCTCGTAAATCACCTGCTCCAGCCCCAACGTTTCAGGGACCCTCTCTGGAATCTCCTGTTTGTCATGCCCTCCTGTGCCAGCCCCATCATACCCAAGGTAGATCCAGTGATGTCCCTCCTGATACAGCCTCAGAAAAGCCTCCTGGATATCAGCCTGGTCCCTGACCTGCTGCTTCTGTCCTTGCTAACTCAGCTCAGAAGGTGCTTCCATTGCTTGCCAGAGAGGGTATGGAGTCTCCTTCCCTGGAGATATCCCAAACCCCCCTGGACATGTTCCTGTGGGACCTGCTCTGGGTGACCCTGCTCTGGCAGGTGGTTGGACTGGGTGATCTCCAGAGGTTCCTTCCAACCCCAACCATTCTGGGATTCTGTGAAGGTGTCCAGTCCCAGCTGCTCTCTGTCCCCGTTGCACCCAGCTGTATTAGTCCATCTAGTACGGAACAGTCTTTATACACATTTGTGTTTCTTCAATGATATAGATGTATCTATGACTATAGATATATGTACACTGATTTTGACCAAATCCTTTTTCCTGGAGCTTTTTCATCTCTTTACTCGGTTTCCGCTCCTGCTTTACTCTTTGGTGCAATACTGCACTCCAAACCAGATAATCTCTCCTGCTTTGTGTACAGAAGTGGGTAAACCTTTTATAGCCTGAAGTGAATAAACTCTTCACCTGTTTTTACCCTTGACTTGATTGGTGTTGTGCTTTACAGTAGAATAAGATGAAAAATGGGCCATTTATTATGTAAGTGGACCTGAGCCTCTTTAATTATATTTTAAGTTTTATTAGTCTTTCTTGAAAACCACTTTTTCCAGTAATAGGTCCCCTTCCTAGCATTCACTCCTTCACAGTCCTCAGACCTCTCCAGGACCTCAGAGGGTTTCAAATTCAGTAATCAACAGTAAGTAGCAAAATGGCTCGCTCTCACGCGAAACATAGCTGAGTCACAGCAAGTTTTTATCAGCGGCAGCTCTCTCCCTGTTGAAGGTCTCTAAAGTCATCAGCTTTTCTAAATTGTGCTGGCAGACTATTTTTTTTCTTTTGTCTAACACGCAGCGCACAATACTCAGGGAGCAGCTTTTAAAAGGATAGGTGGGGAATGAGAAAATGATTCTGAGTCTGCTGAGTGTTTCTTCAGTGTTTCATTTTTAACCTATGGAGTGGTTTTGGAGAGGTCTCCAGCAGCAGATACCGATACCCGTTCTGAAGACAGAATTTTATTCTGTGGCACCAGTTTTTAGATTTAGATTCCCAAGAATTTGTTAGGTTTGGAGAGAACTCTTGAATTATGGAGGGCAATGATGTAGAAAGACCTTGGAGACATTTCCAAGAGCCCTAAGGGACTGAGGCCGTTGCTGAAGTACCCAAATACCTTATATAAAGTAAATAAACTGGGGGGCAGGCGTGAGCTTACCAAGGGGGAGAAAGGGGGCAGAGAGGGAAAGGGTTAAGCAGCCCAGTGTGTATCTTCCCATCTCCACGGGCACTGTCAAAATGAATTCATTTCACACTTAAGAGGCAGAATTGTAGCGGGAGAATCTTAACCAGTATCTACTGAGCGTCTCTTTACTCAGGCAAGCACCTGTGAAGGTTCACCGAGCTGCCTGCCCTCTGTTCCCACCACAGCATCCCCGGGGCTCCCACAGCCTCCCAGTGTGTGTTGGTGGGTCAGAGTGGTGCCCTCCTGGCATCAGGTCTCTAATCCTACAACTGACAGTAAGTTTTCACCTCCCCACAGTGACACTGCGGGGTACAAATGTTGTGACAGGGCATGGGGTTTTCCACTCTTAGTCTTAGATGACCAACCAGGTCAGCTGCTGGCTCAAACCTGTCTTGGATTATTTTCTTGAGTGGATCACCCAAAAATAAGACTGAAAGGAATCTGGAGAGAAGTCAGCCAGCTCACCTCTCTGCCTAATCCATGATGGTGGCCATCAAAGAGCTGCAATTTGTGATAAAAGTTCCCAGATCATTTGGACCAAGGATCTGCTGGAGGTCATTTTGTCTCCTTTGTTGCCTCTGTGCTTCATTTTACTTTGCCAGGAAAGCAGGGAGGGGAAGAGGATGGAGGTGATGATTTTTTTTGTTCTGAGATAGCTGAGGCACAACAAGGGCTCACCCAGACCTAGAGGCTCCAGGTGTCCTGCAGTGCAAACCATTATGGACCCTATAACCAATTCTTAGCTCTTCCAGGGAGAAAGATGTGACACCTCCGTGGGTAATCTGTTCCTCTGCTTCACCCTGCTACCATCAAAAATTCCTCCTGACATCCACCCCTAAATCTTGGTTACTTAAAGTTAAGACCATGACATCTTACTTCTTACCTGCAGCGAGCAAGTGATCATCATCTGCTTTCCTTTCCCATGGTCTCTTAGATCTTCTCTCAGTACCTTTTAGACTGAACAAACTTCCTCAAATCTTCTCAGCCCCTGCTCGTTTGGCCGCTGGTGGCTCTCGCAGCTCTTTGCTGCTTCTGTTTGTACCCAACTGCTCCTCGGGTCGGTGTCTGAATGCTCCTCTTCAGAACACAGCAGCAGCTCTCGTTAAAAGCCACAGCCGTGGGCTCCCTTGCTTTCTGCCTGGGTATGACATTTGAAAGCTTTTTGAACATGAAAACAAGGTAATTCCTTGTCACAATTAGCTTCCTAAAAAAGGGCCAAGCAGTCTCTTCTCACTGTTTGCAGAACAGTGCAAATCTTTTTTTTTTAATGAAAGCTGCTGTAAGTTAAAACAGAAAATATTACACATTTTAGGGGTCTCATTCAAAATTCATTCCTCCTGCCCAAATTCATTCACCAAGAAAAGTAATTTAAAACATAGTTAACAACCAAAATTGTAAGCTAGAACATCCTTTGATTTATGCCTCTGAACATTTTAATGGAAAATCTTTAAAATCCCAGCCACAAAATTAGCTCTTAAATAAATTTTAAATGTCATTCTTTAAACAATCCAATACACACATTTGTATAAGAATACTGTACTATTTTAAAGACTTATCAAATGGATTATATATCTTTACTAATGACCCGAGAATTAGTTTTCTTCAGAGCACATCCCACCCTTTGAAAAACCCTATTACCTCCAAATCTGTGGCCATTTCCCATTGAATCAGAACAACATTTGTAGGGATTTCATTTCTCTGCAGACAAACGCTGCAAAGGCAGCTCAAATTCACTCAGTTTTCATATGCTTTGCTTGGAAACGTGCTTACGAAGTACCTCAACTGAATGTTCATTGCCAGTCACCAGATACACCCGTTATGACACGAGCTGTCTGCATGACCCAGTATTTTTCCCCAAAACCAGTTCCTACCAGTGTAATGGCAAATCTTGGATTCAGGTGAGCTGACAGGGCACCATAATCTCAGACAGCGACCATAAAGGATTGTATTCGTGAACCATAAACCCCAAATGCTACAGAGCTAATTCTGAGGGCATCAGGAGAGGAAGAGAGAGAGCACCTTCTGAAGACTCTGAAGACAGAGGTGCCCAATCCATACATTTGGATTCTCAGCTGTGGGAAGAGTTGGGAGACCTCTAGAGGCAAGCACAGGCTGACTGAAGGCTTCCCTGGCTTCTCCTCCGTTCACATCACCTCTCCCTGGTGGTTTCCACACTGACTTTGCCCATAGTAGGACACAGAGGAGTTGTAGGTCAGGAATCACAAATCATGTAGGAAAACAAGACTTGAGCCATGAACAAATAAGCTTCTCTCTCTGAATTCCTCGCTTTCCCAAGAGCTTCTCTGACACTGCTAGCAAACTGTTCCTTTTTATCTCAAGCAGTTCCAAAAGATGTTAAGGGAAGAGAAGTGCAACTAAGAACAAAAGAATTCAAATACAATGACAAACAGATGCTGGATACTTCTTACAAAAATGAAGGGTGGTGGGTTTCCCATCTATAAGTGCTAAACTGAGAAAAAAACACAAACAAATGCATTTATTTTAAAACCTCACCAAAATCTATAAAATATACGCAGATAGTGGAATCAGTACAGAACTTTTAGGGTCCTGGAGCAGGACTCATCCCTGATCCCTTATTGCATGTCCAGATGAGGAGTTTCAGAATGGTGAGCCCAAGCGGAGGAGTAGACAAACAGGGAGCCACCATGTTCACTCTCTCCAGTGTGAAACAGCCCTTAACTGGCTACTGGGACAACACAAACAACTGGGATGATGGCTGAACCAGTGCCTGTCAGGAGTCATTAAGAGTTGTGGGGAAATGCTCCCCTCTACTCAGATCCCACCTCTGAACCTTCTGCCCGAAGGAGTGGTGCTGCCTTTGCTGCTGAGAGCGTAACGCCTTCGGGAGGAAGAAGCAGCTCCCAGACACCAGTCTCCTGGGTTACACTCACACATCTTCCCAAGAGCTTGAACACCCTTAACAAACCTGGCATCACATTCACTCTCCGCTCAGCCGTCGAACCGGGGAGCAACCAAATTCCTAGAACACCAGGCAGTGGAAAATCCGCAATCTCCTCAGTGCTCTAAGGAATAAATGGTATTTTAAAATGCAGCAGTTACATACCCAGTTTCCAAGCAGTGGTGAATACAGGAAGCAGAACCTAGAAAGAATCTGATTTTTCAAGCAATTTGGCTTTCAGAGCTCTGGGTGCATCCACTGCCCAGCTAGTCTGCGGGCAGCCCTGCAATTAACGCTCCGGCTCGGTGCTACTCACATCCCAGGTGTTTCAGGAAAGCATGGAACAGGCCATTAGTGGCCAAGGTGCAAAAGGCTATTTAAATAGATTGCCAAGTATTATCTAGAAGCTCCCTGAGAGCAGCGAGGATAATATGTCATTCTCCAGAGGCAGCAGAAAACATCTTCAATAGTGATTTGAATTTGGCAGCACGGAATGAAAGAGACCGGTTTTATAAATAGAAAGAGGATGTTGTCCCAAATTTGGCAACAAATGAGGAAAAAGGAAAGGGGGAAAGAAAAAAAGATAAATAGTTGCAAGAAATTAATTTAGTTGTAAAAAGGACATCCAGTGGTCTAAAGTTATAGCTGTGTGGAGAACTATAGGCATTCCAAAACTTGTCGAGACGCTTGGTGTGCCTCCCATGCTTCAACAGAAGTCATTAATCACCATCCAATAGCGAAATCTGGATCAGTAAATCACCAGAAAAACTAATCTCTGAGTCTGAAACAAGATGCAAGCTGCAGGAGTCCAGAGGTGCTTCATTCAGACAGATGTCATTGACCTGCACAAAGGGTCAGGATTTGCATTGGATTGACATCCAGTCAAACCACCACGTCCCAAAGGCTGCTCTTGGAATTCACCCTTTTTAGAAAGAGTGGATGAAAACTGTAATTATTGAATTCATAGCATGTCCTCAAACCGGGACCAGAAATTTTAAGCACATCTCTCTCATAATTTTTTTTTCTGTGATTTGTGGCCTCCTTTGAGGACCCAGCTCTCACTGATCACATTACCTTGTGTTCACAGTTCAGCTGGTGAGATTCAACTGGATGACAAATGGATCCATTATATTGCTGGAATAAAGATGTAGCTGTGTCCGTGTTTATGTCTGAGTGGTGTGGAGAGAGGGGAGAGTCCCTGGATACTTGCTGCCCAAACAGGAATGATTTGCTTTGTAGAACTGCAAGTTCGGGGATAGAAATCAGGCTGTGACACATTTGAAAAGATGAACCTTGTTAAACCCCGATGAGGGGAAGCACAACTCAGAACATAACAGTCCTGAAAACCGTGCCATATTTTTATTTTTAGTACATTGCAGCAAAAAGTAACAGTCTAAAAGAGATTTCAGTTTTTTAAAAGAAATGCATTAAAAACTCATCACACAGGAAGTTATGGCAGAAGTTTAATTTTCCAATTGCAACTTATTGGCTGAGACATTTGTTATTTACATACAAATTTCAGATTTTTCACTTAGTGGTATCCAAAAAAAACCCTTGAATCTGTTTCCAAATTTCTTCTACAGCCAAGGTCCAGAATTCAAATAGCAAAGGTGTTGTGGGCCAAGAGCAAAATGCATTGGCAGCCTTCCGATTGAAAACTTCCAACGCTCTTACTTCTCAATATATGGCAATAACTAAAATGACTGTTTTGAACTCAAAAGGTGATAGTTCCTGCATCTCATCCCTTTCCAACCTTTGCAGGGTTTTGTTTGTTTGTTTGTTTCCTTTGGAATAGCAGTGTGTTCAAAAACAGAACACAGAGGAGTTTTAGACATGACTACCTGCAAAGAGTTTATAAGAACTAAGGAGAGGGCTGTGCCTCAAAGCCATGACATATATCTACACTGCAAATAGAAAAAGTGCCAGAGAAAATAAGGTTCCTCTGGGAGATGTTCTTAGATTTTAACATCTGGAAGCTCTAGAGCCAGACATCCTCCGCATTGTGTCTCTGCTGCAAGTGGCTGAGGAAGGACCAGCCGTGCAGTGCTTCTCCAGAAAGGCAGGGCTGGTCTGGGAGCTCTGCGTGTGATTCACCTGTGTGGCAGGAGAAAAGGGGACACGACTAAGGTGTTCAGCTGAGCAAAGTCAATCATCAGGTTCAGGTGAAGGTGAGCAAGGATTTTATGCCCAGACTTTTCCCTGAAGACTTGTGTCCATGATCCACAGCTCCCTGAGCATCTGTGGGCAGTTCCTGTTAACAGTTTGGCTGCTGAGATTTACACGGGCAGCGCTGAAAAACCAGTGTCAGATCACCACCATTGCTGGAATAAACGTGTGCTTGCAGCTGTATGCATGCATGAAGAGAAAGGGGGGGAGAACAGCAGTGGGAACGAGGAGGTGAAAGCTGAAGTCACATGAATCAACACGATAAGCACATGATTCTATGAATCTATGATTCTCTGTCTTGCCTCTGCAGTGCGTTCCTGCTGGTTCCCTCTTCCAGGCTAGCGTTTGTCCACACTGTGAGCAATCTCCTACTTCTTCTGGCACCAGAGCCTAAATTTAAGCCCTTCGAGATGCAAACGCTCTCATCCTCTTTAATATGTGCTATATATTTACAGATCTAGTCATAATTACTCTCCACGTTTCCTACAGAAAGGTTAGCTATAAAAGCAGTAACTGATCTTCTCGTGCTCATCAAACTCTCCAGACTAACATGGGTTGTAATTACGAGGCTGGATGAAACGCTGAAAATCAACCCCTATTCCACAGGTTCCTTACAGGCTGCGGAGTCAGAGAGAAGCAAAGCCTGCAAGGGAATGCGGATGTATCTGCTGAGAACCATCCCAACCTCTGCCTCTGCAGCTCAGCTGCATCGTCTCTCAGTGTGGAATAAAGGGGGGTACCAATTTGAAATGAATTCTGCCAATTTCATCTTTACACGTGAGCGACAGACTGATGATGGGAAGGATTAAGGCAGCACTACCTGTCAAAAGAGCTTGGGGGGAGTCCATTACGTGCCCACTACAGTTACCTTTCCTGAGCAACGCGACTTCCCCAAATAACGTGCTGCCCAGACTTACAGACCAGATAAAAGTTTCTGTCCAGCAGAATAGAGACTTGAGGTAAGGTTCACTTTTGTTCACAGAACCAGATCTGTGGTTGCAGAGCTTATGTCACTGCTTTAATTTTACTTAAAACATACTTTGAGGGTACAAGTAAAGCCTGAATGATACTTAGGCCCAAGGCCATTCTTACAAAGATATTAAATTTGATCCGTATGAAAGTACACGGATGAGTCTTGAGTACTAATAGACCCTTGCATTGCCTCCAACTACAAATAATGTGAAATTTCTCATATTAAAAATACGTTAGTGAATCAATTAATGTAAAGGTTATGTTGATGGGACCTTGCAAGTAGGTTTTGATTTATGAAATATGCCTGCTGGCAGTTTGCAGAAATTTCATGGGGCTCTTGGAACAGTTTCCAGAGGAGATTTGTATAATCTACAACATTTTATGATTTATCTACTGCACATGCAGCAGGGAAGGCATTTCCACCAGCTGTCGGTGCACCGAGTTCTCCTGAAAAGCTCTTCTTGCTCATGCCCAGCATCCTGTCCAGCTTGGGGCTGGCTTGGGGAGGCCCAGGACACCAGCTTCCCTGCAGAGCTGGGAAATACCCGCTGGTGCCCAGGGAATGGGGTCCTCTCTGGAACCCTTCCCATTGCCAGGTTTCTCATTACCCCCTTTGCTTCCCCTCGCCCTCCCCTCACAGCACAAGCAAAGCCCCCCGTGTTTCTGCAACCACCGAGTGCTCTCCTAGTGAAAGCACCTACTGCTGACTCCCAAATTAAAATAGTCTCTTCTATATAGGAAACTGAACACAGTATAAATACTAATAACTAAAATTGCTGTATTGGGAAATCTACTCATTTTTCCTTGTTCTTTGAAAATCTGAATACCACTAATGATCCTATATTTTTCATTTCCTATTTTTTGCTTTTGCATTTCCTAATTATTGATTGAAGGGGTTTTCCTTTAAAAAAAAACTATTTCTCTTTTAGAGGCATGTCTCTTTTCCCTCACTCCAAAATGGTTTGGAGATCCTCTAAGAATGTCCTGAGACATCAACTGAAAAATCAATAATTGGATAGATTAAATAACATAAATTAAAACTAGAAATTTAAGCAAATGTAGTTACCCATGTTTTATCGTACATTAAGAAACTGATTGAAATTACTGTACATGAAGCAACTGGTTGAAATAAATCTATTGTGACAATAAGAGTTTGTACATCTTCCTAATGAGATGTTTGATGTTGGATAAACACGTTAAGTCTTGATTTTCAGGTCTCCAAAAACAAAGCTACCATAAAATTAAATAAAATCCATTAATTTTGGAAAGGACTGTCTTAAAAAGCCTGTTACTTCTTGGAGGACTTGATGGCTTCTGGGATCAGAAATGAAACAAATGCAGAATTCCCATCACTGCGCTGTTTGTGGCCCAGATCTGCTGTCCTCCTGACACTCCCACCAGGCTGTTTCCCAGTCATCCTATTTCTTCTCTCAGAGTATCTCTAAAAACAAATGCTTTTGTGGGTCCAAATCATTAAAGCATTGCCCAGACATTTTTTTTTTCATTTCTCTTATCCTTTTTTCTTACTTTCTCGTTTGCTCTCTCTAACTTGTATTAATTCTATCATGTCTTCCAAAATACCATTCCTGAAACCTTCTTTCTGCATCCCTCTTGAATTACTTGGAGAGTTAGAGCTTTTGGCAGCAAAAATTAGATTTTAGCACACAGAATTATATACATTGTAGTATAGTTGGAATTAACTGTTACCCAATACAGTGCTTCTCACATGTCTAGAGAGGACACTTGGGTCAACCTGGGACACCACAAGGCCCATGAGAAATACTTTGCTCTGTGTGAAGTTGCTTCACCTTTTACAGAATTTCAAATACAGGTAAGACCAGTGATTGTTACTGTGTCTTTTCTCTCTCGGAGAAAAGCTTTTTTAAACATGTTTTGCCTTATGTTATTCAGTAGCTCTCTAAGCCACGCCAAAGCGGCAGAAGGAAGATCTCAGCAGTGCTGTGTTTCAGAGCCTGAGATTCCCCAATAACTCACATATTGTGCCTCATTTTGAATACCTCTGTTCTGCTTTCCTGGTTTTGAACCTCCCCCTTGACCAAATGTTCTCACACATCTTCTTGTAACGCTTTTCCTAATTTCCATTTGTCTCTTGCAGCCCAGCACAGTTCTGTTCCCCCAATAATCCAAGTTGTTCACATGCCTTCCAGCGCGTCAGCATTTCCATACTTCTGATGTATATACCTCTTCAACTGGCGGTGGCTCCCTAAAGCTGTTCACCTCTCATTCTTCAAATCCCTAATTCCAGAGTGACCTCTTTTTGTGAAAATAAAAAGAAGTTGTTGGGTAAGGTCTGCACGGCCTGAGCAGCAGCCATGAATTTCCATGGATTTCCATGAAGAGTTTCCTCCCGGCGGCGCCTGCAGGCTGGCAGGGCTGGGAGGCTGCACCGCTGCTGGCAGAGCTCTAACTCCTCTCAGAGTCCTCCGTCAAGTCACTTCCAGGACTGCAAAGTCATGATTACAAAGTGGTATACAAAAGAACTAAATATTCCCCTGGAAGCCTTAATAGAGCTGGTGCAACTCCCGCTGAAGCTAAATGGCAAAGTCCTGTTCTATTCTGAATGGGACTCGGCCAGATTTATTACCATTTTCGTTTAAATGTTGTCTTTTCCTTCTTCCGTGTTGTTGTCCAAATTAAGAATGTAGCCCTCACTCAGGCGCATTATTTATAATCCGTTTATCAAAGGGCACAGCATGCCCACGCAGCCTTCTGCAGCCAGCTCCGTGCTCGCTCTTCAAACAAACCAAAGGTGGGCAAACCCTTATGTGAAGCCACCGTCCCCCAGGCAGTCACCACGGGGTGCCCTGTGCCACGCAGGAGAGGTGCACAAAGCATGACAGGAGACCTCCGAGCAGCTCCCAAGGCAAGCATCTGCAAAGGTTGTGGAAATATTGCTGCCAGGTCATGGAAAGTTCATTGGTTTAGAGGTTACAGGTTCCAGCTGGGAACTTGGGTTTTGATGTCAAATTCTGCACCTGAGAAAAGGAGGGCAGTGCCCGTCTCACAGGTGGCACCCGTACCCCTGTACCGCTGCAGGGAGACAGAGTTAGGGGGGAAAAAAAGATGGTGTAAACGAGGCAAACGACAGAAATGCCCAACTTTCCATACCACATGGAAAAAAATGTTTTTCTTCATAACAGAATGAAATCACTGAAATAGAGTTTTAGACTTTCTTAACTTTTCCTGGACAAAGCAGCACTCCAATCAATCCCAGCCACAGAACGGGAGCCCAGCCACAGCCTTTGTGCAGCAGTCAGTGTTGAAAAGACTCCCGAGCACAAACAGAAATAAAACCGTCAAGGTAGAGCTAATAATAATTTTCCAGTGGTTATTTCTGGGCCCGATCAGTATTTCCCATGCATGCCAAACCAACTCCTCACACTCGCAGTCCCACGGGGCACAAGGGGGTTGCTGACAGCAAAGCAGAAAGCGCTGCTTCTGTCTGCAAGGTAATGGTTAACAAAGTGGGAGCCGATTAAAAAAAAAAGCCAACCAAACCTTAGAAAAGCAATTTCCAGATTATGGGACGACAGATTTATACTTCAGCAGATGAACGCTACTCAGTAAGAAAACAGAGCAACATCAAATCTGTTTGGAAATAAGTATAAAACCAGCCCCTGAGGACGTGATGCTTTCCAATCACAGGACGAACGGCGTCAGGCAGACATCACACCTCGCTGGGTGCATCAGGGGAGAAACCACCCGTAAATGGTCCATCACCTGCCTTCACCTGCTTCAGCTGCTTTCTCTACCCTTTAAAGCAACCTGCACTTGGCTGGTGACCCACCCGCTCAGCCTCGTCCCCTCTAAAACCTCTGGAAAAAATAGCCCGGTCTATCAGACACAAAAAGAGGGCTATTTTTCCTCTTTGAGCCAAATGCCGCAATGGAAGGAAGGGGGGTTCTCCTTCCTCGGCTGCAGCTTCGGGCTTTGCTTCTCGGCAGCTCCTCTGCCCCAAACGCCGCCAGCGCCGGGACCCGGGGCTGCCCCGAGGGCGGCGGGAGGGGGAGAGGGACCGGGGGGGGAGAGGGACCGGTTTGGGGCCTGGGGGGGGAGAGGGTCCTGGCTGGAGCTGGTCCCTGGCTCCTACTGATAGAAACCTCCCCGGACGTGGCTGCTCCTGCCAGGGGAAGCTGGCGCTGGGGCATTAGGAAGGAATGGTGGCGGTACGAGGGCCCCTAAAAGCGGCTCCCGCTGCTTCTCCTCGCCGTCTCCACGAAGAGGAGCGGAGAGGGTGCAAGTTTAAACCCTGAAGGGGCGACGAGTGGCAGCGGTATCCCTGGAGGGTCCCATCTGTTAGTGTGCGTTTCCCCCCGCCCCCTGGTTTACCCGAAGGGGCACAGGTTCCTGTGCTGATGCTCTCGGGGGGGGGGGGCAGCCTCTCAAGCAGCCGCTGGGAGAAGCGGCCGGAGCTCAGCTGGCCACTTCATTTCTGTCGGGAGTCGGTGGGTGCTCAGCCCGGCGCCTCCCCCGCTCCTCCCCCCCCCCCCCCCCCCCCGGGGCGGGGGGGGGGGGGGGGGGGGGGGGGGGGGGGGCGGGGGGGCGGGGG
>JAOTQQ010000012.1:23633045-23688774 GCA_026546715.1 Gallinago undulata | reverse complement strand
TTTTGTCCAGAGAAGAAATCTCAGGGAATTTGAGGACATGCTGAGCCCGTTGGTGTCGGGGAACCAGCCAGCTGTAAGCAATTGTAAAAGGACTGGTTTTACAGAGGAGAGTGGGGGGCTGGAGACCTCTGATGGCACAAGGTAAAAAAGAGATAAAAGCATGTATGTTAGTGGAAAGCACTTGAACATCCTAAAATACCACTAAAAGGGCTAGAACACAAGGGATGCAGAGCAGATGAGAGGACCCCCCTGGTGATGGTGGTGACAAAACGTGGGAGGTGAGCAGTCACTTGTGTCCATGGAGAGGAGCATCAGAAGAAGAGTGTCCTGCAGAGGCACAGACCCAGCCAACTGCCAGCACCTGTGGAAGCATCACTCAATGAAAAATGGAGAGCAGGTGTGTGAGGAGAGGTATGTTAAATACTGCACAGCTAACTGAGGAGATCAAAGCCTTCGGTGTCTGCAGCTGAAGAATGTCTCTGGGGAAAGCAGCCAGCAGCAGTGTTGCTGTTAAAGAAAGGAGATTTATAGGGGTGAGATATGCAACTTTAAAAGTTAAGAAGAAATAGCCATAAAATTAGCATCAGTATTGGAGTACAACTTTTGGGACTGGCTGCAGGAAAAATGGAACCTGTGGCACAATGCATAACGAGGCTGGTAGAGTACAAGAAGGTTTATTCTATGCAGGTAGGAGTCTGAGGATACGAGTAAGTCTCCAGATACCTGTAACAGGCACTCCTGCAGGGTTAGTGTTGGATGTAAAGTTTAGTTATTCATTGCTTTATTAAAAACACTAAGAGCAATGAACATTTAAGAAGGGTGTAGCTTGGCTGGGTTCTGTAATCCTGAGTGTCCGTGTGAGTTTGAGGATGGAGGGTGTCAGCCACTTGCTGCGACATCTAGTTGTAAGACAGCGCTGTGATAACTGTTACGTCCATTTCGAGCCCCTTGGCAATAAAGACATTAATTAGGAAAGTGAAGAAGCCATGGGAAAGGGTACACTCGATGATGGCAGTAGAGAAGAAAAATGATAGGGTATTCCATGTATGCGTAGATATTAAAGATCTGTAGGGCCGTGAATCGGGAACAAATCGACACAAGGACAATCGTGCAGTGATACAGGAACAAAACAACCCACTCATGTTAAATGACATCACTTCCAAGCCCTCTCTAACAAGCGTATCCATTATGCCAGATGCACAATTTGGTACGGGAAAGTCACATAGGACGAGGAGGGCAGCTAATTAATGTCTTCCAACACTTCTTCCAGAAGGCAGCGTTTCAAAAATGCCTGCTGACATATCGTCTCCACAAGACGTACCGAAGAAGAGGGGGCTTGAAATAGCAGAAAATCTTACCCCTTTAGTGGAGTGGATGCCCCTAAAGCCCAGTAGTGTTAATCACATGATACTGGGGACATTTCCAAATCGCAGTCAGATCCAGATCATTGGCATGCAGATGAGTGAGAAGAGTTGAGGTCTGGAACAGATTCTCCAGAGAGGCTGTGGAATTTCCATCCTTGGAGAAACTCAGAACTAGCCTGGCTACGACCCTGAATAACCTGGCAACTTTAAGGTTGGAACTGGTTATCTCCAGAGGTCCCTCCCAGCCCAGTTTTTCCTATGACTCAGGGAATCGCTGTGGTCTTGGAAGGAGGCATCCAAGCATAAAACAGCGGGCAAATGGGGAAAGGACTGAAAGCACTGATTGCCCCAAGGGAACTGAAACTCAGAGTAGGGGCAGCAACTTTCCTGATAAATGGCAGAAATTGTCGTCTCTTTAATAACTTGGAGGAAAAGATTCTGTTTGGCCCAAGAATGGCTCAAGAATTTTAGAAAATAGGGATGCAGTTTACCTTGAAATGAAGCCTTCGATGGGGAAATTCCTCTCCAGGAGGTGTTGCAGGAGCTGGGGACATGGCAATGTTTATGGAAACACAATACCCTATCACTTGTCTTTTAATTGTTTTTCCTCCCGTGTCTGAGATCTCCCCTCCTCGTTTTTCATGTGTGTGATGTGCTGAGCTACCGAGAGCGGGTCCTGAGTTTTAGAAATCATTCTTTGTTTAAGGAAAAAAAATGCCAAGCTGTCAAAAGGAAGCGTGTTGGCTCCTCAGCTGTGGGATGGGGATAATGCTGTCTCTCACAAAACAGCGGTAGTTTGAAGGTGAGTTAGTTGTCAGTGAAGTGTTTATACTGCAGTAATGAGCGCCAAGGAAAAAGAAATTAATAAATCCGTCTGCAATGCAAGGTTTGATGTATCTACAATAAACGAAATTTACTAAATACTAGTGATAAAATATGGTCTTGAATCATCTTTCATTTGGTGGGCACTGTTCATCCTTAGAAACCCAGTGAAGAGGGATTCCAATGGAAAAAGAGGTGTAAGGACAAGTAATTAAAAATTGTAGTGCCTATCCTTAAGAAGGCTAAATAAAGGTTCCCCAGTTGGCTTCTGGCTTCGGAGCTACCTTTATAATCTGGAGAGTCTTTAATCATCTGATTTTATTACATGAATTTAGTTTTATTCATCTAATTCCAGGAGACTCTATATGAGATAAGGACACCAGTGATTTACACACACAGGAAAATACCTTGTATTTTTGTTTAAAAGGTCCTTTAACATCATTGAACACAGTTTTTGCTAAAACTTACTAACTTTTACTGATTTAATCCCTTAGTGAAATCAGAGGTGGAAAGTGAAAACAATGCAGAAAATTAAGAGCCTCAGGCTGCAAATAAAAATTTCAGAAAGCTAAAGCTGATGTATTTAGGATAATATTGAGAGCTAATATTGAAGTGGTCTTAATGCTGCTGAATAGTTAAAGCTCGTCAGCCTTAGGGAAGGTGGTGGTACGACAGAGAGCCCCTTGGCTTTCCTTTGCCAGTCCCTGAAGATCTCATTTTCTCTGTGATCATTAGATTTAGCCCGATACAAGAGGTACACCTCTGCTCTTCATCATCTGCTTCCTTTTAAGTTTGGGGGTTTTTAAGAGCCAGTTGCACCCACTGCCAGAGAAAAGTGGAGTGTAAGAAGAAGAGTGTAGTGAAGAGGGACCAGGGTGAACATGAGAACAGGACCTAATGCACGGGACTAAGGTCCCTCTGCATTCATCTGTTAGTGAACAGGAGTCTGGAGGTGGTAGATAGAAATGTAATCCATGTTGGTTTCACCGTCTTGTACCTCTGCTGGAATCCTGTAATTGGACCCGCTGGTAAATGAGAACGTGGGAGACTTTAAAAACCCATACCTATTCTGCAAGCTTTTTCTGGTATTTTGCACTCCGCGGCTACAAGGGGCATTGGATCTAATCAGAAGTAGTTCCCTATGTACCTGACAGTTTCCGACTAAAAAACAATGTTTTAAATAAAAAGCAAAACCAATAATTGAAACAGAATTAAGTAACAGGGCTGAGATAATCTCACAGAGCCAGAAAATATAAATTCAAGGCTGAAACCTCGTTCTTAACTTTTCTTTTTGACCACCTACCAAGGAGAGCCTGAAGCACAGCCTGAGCTTCCCCTGGAGCATGACATCAGTTCCAGCATCTTTGCTTGTGGTTCCAGGTCTGTGTGTGTGTGTGTGTGTGTGTGTGTGTGTGTGTGTATCTGTTCCGTCTTTTAATTGTTCCCAGTGGGAAGCCTGGGCAGTGCCCGTGAGCAGAAGGGAAGAGAAGGGGAAAAAGTGGTGAACAAATTGTTAAGATGCAACCTTCCCCGCAGGAGCACGGGCACCAGAAGGGGAAGAGTTAGGAGGGAAGCACGAAGAGTAAATGCTCCCAAAACGTGGCTGTTGCTGCTGCTACTAGTGCGGGAGAGAGCGTGCAGGAAAGAAAGAAAACCACAGGCTTTTTTGGGGGTTTCCCAAAACCTGAGCTTAAGGAGCACAGAGAGCTGTTAATTTATTTATTTATTTTTCCAGTTGGAGGGAGCTTTCCTGCAAAGCAGGCTTTTTCAGTTTTCTCACACCTCCTTACCTCCGCGGGTCTGTTACTGGAGGTTGGTGAGATGCCCAGTAGGTGGCATCCTTTTAACGCAGTGCTAATATCTTCTTTTTTTTTTTCTTAAAAACACTTTCCTGCAGAATTTAAATTGATTATCACCGAATCGGCACATCCAAAAGTTATGTTGTTGCAAGGACTTTTAAGTCAAAAACTCTCAAATTTGGAATGCTGAAGTTCCAAAAAAATTCTGAATTTGGGAATCTAACTGGGAGAGAGAGGGAGGGTGAGTTTTCCCCCGTTGGTTCGGAGCAGGGTTCTGAGGGAGTTCACAGCACCTTCTGAAACCACTGGGGTTTTGCACTTAAGGACACGTTTTTGGAATGTCGTGATTAGGACGTCGTGATTACATTTGAGCAATTGAGGACAGAGATTGTGACATCCTCCTGTCTGCCTTTAATTTACCTGTTACATCGTCTTCATTTTGAGATGTTTTCATTATTTATTTTTTTTCCCGAGAAATAACCCCAACGATAGCTGGGGAAGTGGCTGTTGGCACAGACCCCCCTGTGCCCGTGGTTCTGCAGGGGGGGGATGCCTCGGGGTGTCGTTTGGACGGGCAGGTGCTTCAGGCTGTCAGCGTTTGGCGTGGGACGTGGGCACCGGGTACCAGCTGCCCTTTGGTTAAAGCACCCAGATGGCTCTCGGCCAGTCTGCAGGTGGAAAACAAAAGCTGGGAGTGTTTGGGAATGTGCGGAGGACCAGAACCCTGAGCAGCCAGGGATCTCTCCGCTCGGGCTGAGGAAGCCTTTTGGGACATCAGAGGGAGCAGCCGCCTCCTGCTCTGCCACCAGGGTCCCTGCCTGGGAGAGGAGACGTGCAGAGCTCTGCTCAGCTTCGCTGTGGCTGGAAACACCCCCAAAATCACAGCCACTCTCCAATGGTACAGGGGCTGGCGTAGTACTCAGTAGCTGAGCAAGTCTCACTCGTTCTGAAGTTCTCTTTGCACGGAATGAGACGGGCAGATCTGTGTCTAATGGAACACAGAGTTTTTTGAAGTGTTTTTCCCCAATGGATGGCTCTGAAGTTTGTGAGCTGCCGTGGGGTAAAGATGCCATACTCTCCTTTGCTTATCTGCCGTGGGTCAAATCGTATCTCCAAGCCCCAGTATTGTAACGAGTCAATTATCCAGTTAATTTGCATCAGATTGTCAGGTCACTCTGTGAAGTAAAGTTTAGAAAAGCAAGGTTGAGATACTAACCTATTTCCATCCCTTCTGTTATTTAAGTGAAAATTTATTCTGAAGACATATTTCATCCCAAATTGTGTTGAGGATGTTGTTTCCAGGGCATACAGTTCCTTTAATGTTCTCTGTGCGTTTGCTCAGTGCTGTTCTTCTCACATACAGACCCATCTCTGGAACTTCTATCATCACCTGCTCTGCCTGGGACAACGTGTCTTTACAGAGACAAAACTCCCCCAAAAGTAAAACAAGATGGTGGATTACCGCTGGTGAAAATGTGAAGTGATTTTCCAGGGCTGGGAAAATCCCTTTTACAGCAATTGTATGTGGAAGCTTTTCCTGGAGGAAGTGTGGAACAGCAGTCCCACGTCGAGGGGGTGTGCCTGAGGGGCATCTCCTAACCCGGTGCCAGCTGCCATCCCCAGCCTTCTGAGCTTGCAGACGGATCATCCCAGTTTATCTGCCACCAGCCACAACTTCCACAGGTTGTACCAGGCTGAAACTCATGTGGTGGCTTCATGTAAGCGGCAATGCATGAATCACAGCAATTTATAAAACTTCTGCTGCTGTTCGGAAGAAGCTCAGAGGAGCTGCATTGCGTCGGCCAGAGGGAAGACCCCAATAAACAAAGTTTCAGGCTTGGACAGACTTCTAAAATAAGCAGGATGCTGGAGAAAAGTGGAAGGAAGGACAAAATTCCTTTTCCCTTGGAGCTTACAGCAGGGGTGGCGTTTCAAATATTTGGGAGAGAGGTTGGGGAGAGAGAGACAGTAATGCAAGACCACCCCGGGGCAGCGTGTAGCCAGACCTGTGTGTGTCAGCACCTGCTCGGGGATGGACGCTCCCGCACGGCAGCCCCCGTGGTCCCCAGGGATGCTCCAAGCCTTTCTTTCTTTGCTCTTGGATTCAGCTGGGAGCTCTGCAGAACCAAACCCTGCCAGCGGCTGCCCAAAGAGAAAAGTTTTTCTTTCCGGTCGAAGGTACCCTTTACTGCTGTCCTAATAAGTGGTCGGTTGGACTAGGACCCCATGTATTCAGGCAAACTGAGGTCCTGTTTGAAGAAAGGAACAGTTTTGGAAGCACTTTGGTGCATTATTAAGTATTGTATGATAAGGACAAATGTAGGGTCCTGCACCTGGGGAGCAAGAACCCCAGGCACCAATACGGGTTAGGGATGGATCTTCTGGGAAGCACCACTGAGGAGAAGGATCTGGGAGTCCTGGTAGACAGCACACTTTCCATGCACCAGCAGTGTGCCCTTGTGGCCAAGAGGCCAATGGGATCCTGGAGTGCACAGGAAAGAGTGTGGCCAGCAGGTCGAGGGAGGTCATTCTCCCCCTCTGCTCTGCACTGGGGAGGCCACAACTGGATTCCTGCGTCCAGTTCTGGGCTCCCCCGTTCAAGAGGGACAGGGAACTACTGGAGAGAGTCCAGTGCAGGGCTACAAAGATGATTAAGGGATTGGAGTATCTCCCTGATGAGAAAAGGCTCAAGGAGCTGGGACTCTTTAGCCTGGAGAAGAGAAGGCTGAGGGGAGACCTTATTTATGTTTATGAGTTAAAGGGTGGTTTGACGGATGATGGAGCCGGACTGTTTTCAGGGGTTTCCAGCGACAGGACAATGGGCTCAAGCTGGAACATGGGAAGTTCCAGGCAAATCTGAGGAAGAACTTCTTTGGGGTGAGGGTGGCAGGGCCCTGGCAGAGGCTGCCCAGGGAGGGTGTGGAGTCCTCTTCTCTGGAGATCTTCAAGACCCGCCTGGATGCTCCTGAGTGATGTGCTCTGGGCAACCCTGCTTTGGCAGGGGAGTTGGACTGGATGGTCTCTAGAGGTCCCTTCCAGCTCTGACAATTCCATGATTCCATGATTGTAAAATTCTATAGGAAACCTTTAGCGCTATGTATTACTGCAGTTTCTTTAAACTATACTGTTATCAGTCCTAGAGTAGTTGGAGACTACTCTTCAAGGGCTTTTCAGACACCAAACCACTGCTCCTGCCAGAAGATTGAGCAGCCAAGCCATGAGGAAGCCACAGTCGCTGTTTATCGACATGGTTCTTCAGGGCATGCTCTAGTGCCCAAGATTATTGGTTTGTCGTGGGCTGCTGTGTGGGTGGGTGATGGTTTTTTTTTGTGGTTGGACTTGATGATCTCTGAGGTCCCTTCCAACCACCGTGATTCTGTGATTCTGTGATTCTGTGATTGATAGAAACAGGTCGGTAGGGTGACGGGCCATAGCTAATGGTGAGAATTCAGTGATGCTGCAGGTTTCTTTGGAGTGCTTCTCTCCTGCCAGATGTTTCAGAAAATGTGACAAAGTTTAATTAGATGGTTACAGAGTTAATTAAGAAATTATAGTGAAATTAGGAAGTGCAATCAGGAAGGAAAAGGTTTTTATAGATCAACTTTGAAGCAGAAGTGTAACGCCAGGAGGCAAAAGAGGAGGAAAAGAGACAGTAGGATGATCCAGGTAGGCTTTTGACACAGCATCAGCCTGTATGAGACAGTAGCAAACAGGAGTTCAAAAGAAATCCTGATATTAAAAGAGAAAATACAGAAGAGAGAATGGAGCAAATTCATGGGAAATTTGAAGCAAGAAAAGTAATTTTTAAAAGGATCCAGAAAGGAATTGTAAGTTGACAAAGTTAAAGGAGGATGCGGTTAATAGATATGGTCTTTGGGGCATGTCACAGAGAAAAGGCTCTGTAGGCAGCTGGAGAGTGAGTCTGGAAGGGGGTGGAATAAAGAGCTGCCCTGGGTACAGGAACAGGAGGAGGGAGCTCTGTGGGCAGGGGTGACACTTAGGGCTCCAATCCAATACGTTTTTAACTATTTTTCCTTTTATCCTTTCTGCTCAATGGTAATATTTGTGTAGAAACAGGTGTATTTGGTGACCTGCAGACAGCTCTGTGGTTGGGTTGGTGTTTGGGTTTTTTTCTCTCTGGTTGTGTTTGTCTTTTGTTTGTTTGTAAACGTCTCCCCAGATTTGTCTGGTACTTTAAATCCCTTAAAATACAAACTTTGCAAAAGAAAACAAACTTCATGAGTGTAGTAGCATTTCCTTTGTAACAGATGTTTGATCCCGTGTTTTACTTTTGAACCCAGTGTCTTAAAGCACTTTTGGGCTGCTTTACCTGGTTCCGGAGAGCGGTGTGGTCCCGCCTGCCTGGCGGGAGGGCTGGAGGCAGTGCCTGCTGTGAAGAGACACATAGGACTTGAACCAGAGCACGTTTGTTTGCATGGTGTGAAGCGGTCTGGGCATTTAGTAATGATTACTGGCTGGAGCACGTTAGGTTTGCCGTGATCCGTGTTTCTGTGGTCTCTGCTCACACGCCTGACCCCGTGCTCGGGCACGCTCTCGGGATCTCATCGTCCTTCAGCTGAAATAGCCACCAAGTTCTACCCACACAGTTAGAGCAGATCAGGAAAGTCCTTAATAACTCCCTACCGTACCCACGGCGGATAATTCTGGAAGAAATGATTGATTTCGTTATTGATGTATCAATCAGGAATTGCACGAGTTAACAAAACAACTGAGCAGCTCAGAGCACGACCTCCCGTACTTTGTGCCGTGTTTATCTATTAATTACATTTTCTGCAACTATCTCTGCCTACCAGATTGGCAACATACACGCAAAACCCACTTAAAACTATTTTCCCACAAACAGGCAGAGGTAATGAGCTCATTTCTATGGAAATCTTTCAATATTGTTTTTGTTGTCTGCCTACCGACTGCTTGTAAAAATATTTCTCCAAATTTAATAGCTTCTTATTCATCAAGAAAGATTGAAAAGATAATAGCATAAAAAACACATAGGAGGTAATTGATTCACAAATAAGCTTGACTTTCTGTGAGATAATTGATCTGACCTTAATTCAGAAGAAAAAATTATTAAATCAGTGCTAGTAGGTAGTACATGCAAGGGAGAGAAGTGTCAACTGTAAACCCAATAATTATCTGTCTTGTGTGTTGCAATATTCATCAGTGCAAATCCGTTAATCCTCCCGAAGGTGATCCTGCTCGCACTGGGCAGTGTAATGCAAAGTACCTGTGCCTTGAATATGATGAGCTGCCTGAAAAAAACAAACCAACCAAACCAACTCTAAATCTCTTCCCGTTTGAAGTTTGCGTGAAGCTTCCATTGTTTCTGAGGGTAAAGCCATGCATCAGAAAATTTGGGAAATGACAGTGGGAGTCAGGCTCTGGATGCTCTGAAGGCTTGAAATGCACAGACAGAGGGACACGAAGTGATACGTACACATTGGTCCAGCTTTCCCTTGGGCACTGGAGTTTCTTCAACCTTTCTCCTTTTTACAAGTGGAATGGACTCTGCCATTAATGAAAATTGTATCTCGGGTCAAGCTTGAGAAGGTAAAGTGCTGAGCTGATTTGACACCAGATGTGTCAGATGGTGATTTCAACAGATTTCAAGGGCTTACGGGGTTCAGAATTCTTGAAATCACTGGAAAATCAGCAAAGAATACAAGTGTAGTGAGTGGTTCTGTAGGTCAGAGAATCATGGAATGGTTTGGGTTGGAAGAGGTCCCAAAGATCATGCTGTCCCACCCCCTGCCCTGGGCAGGAACACCTCCCACCGGAATCAGTCCTGCAGGGATCTGTGATGGCTAAACACAGACAGCAGGCCAAAATGAGATCCTTATCATTAGTCAGTGGTAATTAAGGACACTACTTAGTTTTTGTATTTGTTTATTTCTATGTGAGATTATTGGTGGTAACTATGCTGTTTAAAAATAAATCCCAGCAAGGGAACACACAAAACCACCTAGCAAAATGTTTCATTCCTCCCCGGCATCCTCTGATCCAGTCAACAGAAGGCAGGAAATTTTTGAGGCTGTCTCAGAAAGGATTTTATGAAAAATTTTAGAATCCGTCTCTTGTCATTGCTTTGTGCCTCTTGATATTCTTTCTCTGGGCAGTTTCGATAAAAAGCGACTTGCAGTCTTTCTCTGCTGGGCTAGACCAGCACCAGAGTGCTCCCAGTTCAAGTGTGTGCAAAAAATAAGTGCAAGGGTGGTCCTTAAATCGTGATGTGGTACTGCTGTGTGGTGTCAAAACACTACCCTATGTACCTCAAAAGCCCTTAGATCAAAATTAAGTGATTTGGTATTTAAAGTTATGATTTGTAAAGTACATTATAACCCTTTGACATGAAAAGTGCCATAAAGTCTGGTATATTTCATATAAATGCCTGAGGAAGCAACCGCCATCCGTAGCGAGTGCTGTGTTTGTCACATGTGTTCATAACACAGTGCTAGTTTCAGTACAACAGAATTAGAATATCAATGGCCTGTTTTTATTAGAGCACATTAAAGTATTTAACCGCAGTGAAATTGATTGCATTGAATTGCAGATTTCACACGGGGGAAAGCAGGTGAGAGTGAGATGGGGATGGCTGGAGAGAGGTTGGTGTGCCCTCCAGCTGGGCCGTGCAGCAGCACAGGCTTGGAGCGGGGCTGCGTGTCCCGAAACTGGGGGACGTGGCTGGGTTGGCTTCGTGTACCGGGCTTTGCGTGGTCTTCAGGTTGTTTCCTGAGCCTTTTCTGAGTCTGGCTGTGGCCGGAGGCAGCCCACGGCAGGGGGGCTGATGGCAGGACAGGTCTCCCGGAGGGTGATGGTGTCGATGGTGGCACGATGCAGGTTTTTCTCCAGGGTATGGAAGGGGAGCGTTGGCTGGCACTGACCGTCTCAGAAGGAAAAGGAATCGTTTCAAAGCGGTCATCAACCAGAATGGCTGCTCTGTTGCACTCGGTTGTGAGAGCCAGTAGCAGCTTTAAACTGGGAATACAGAGGAAGGGTAGAAATACGGGGATAGTTGGGGTCAACGTGTTTAGGGCTCGGAGCAGGAGAACTCGCCACTTTCAAATTATGCCTAATGTGAGTAGTTTTCTAAATATTTGGAACAAATAAAATGATAGAAACACCAAAGAAACAGAAACAATCCCTCCTCTCCGGTTGTTTTATGATCCTCTGGCTTTTTGTGCTTCATCGCTTGGTGTCAGGAGTCATCCTCAGATCTGCAGCTGGCCGTGGGGCATGGCAGTGGGACGTGCCAGCAGCCTTCTGACTGCCCTCTCTCCGCTTCAGCATCCCAGCCCTGCGCCCTGCTCGCCCTCAGACTCGGGCCACTTCTCTGTGAGGCTGTAGAGGGGATGTGAGAGAGAACGCAGCTTTTAAAAGCAGACAAACAAAAAACCAAACAAACCCCCATAACTGGTCTCACGCAGGCAAAGGAAACCAACTCAGGAAAATGCAGGAACGGGCAAAATTTCAGCTGCTTTTCAGAGAAGAAGTGAAAAGTATTTTTTTCAGGATGACCTACAGGTATTTTTTCCAAAGAGGAAGGTGCTCCTTTGTTTAAATTGAGAAATGCTGCCATGAACTCCACAACGCCAGCGGGAAAATAGGGAAAAAAAAAAAAAAAAAGAAGAATCTTTGTTGTTTCTCAGGGAAAAGGAGCTTAGAGTCTGGAGGCTCAGGAAGTTATCATTAAGACATTTGCACACTGAAAATATCAGACGTGCTTTTTATTGCAGTACCCTTGTTGTCAGAGGCAGTGGGTGCCCTGACCCCGCAGGGGGCTGGGGTCTCTGGTGGAGCTGTGGTGGGCGATGGGCAGCGTGCAGGCACCGGGAGAGCCCGTTTCCCCCGGCAGCTGCTGGGCACGGGGCACGTATTTCCTGCACATGCACCTTCACGTGCCGGGATTGCCAGAATGACCTATTCTCTCAGTTTCCAGTTCGTGGGAAATTAAAAAAAAAAATAAAATTAAATTTTTTTGGTCTGATTCAGAGTAAACCTGAGTAACTCTCCCCGCTTCCCCGCAAAACTTTTTCAGCACTCAGAAGAGCTGCTGCTCGGCCAGCGGCGCTCCTCAAACTGGCTGGAGTCCTCTGGGACAGGGTGCAGTACTCATGCCTGGACTGAGATCGGATTTTGCAGCCCTGTGCCAGGTTGAAAATGCAAATCTGATCTTGGATGACCTGCTCATCGTGATACCGACCTTCTAAATCAGCTGGTGATGTCTACGTTTGATCATCTTTCATCTTCACATAGGGTATTGAAACTCGGCTGAGAAGGTAATGCAGAAGGGCTGATCAGAATTCATCCCCATGCTCTTCAGAAAACCAAATTAACATTTGGATTAGAGAGCCTGATACCTATTCCCTGAACGTTGGGAATATTAAAACTCGACTCACGCTGTGGATGGTAAATGTCAATACTAAGAATAATATCTAAATCACATGAAGCCCAAGCAAAGGAGGCATCCAGATAATGGAGGTCTGCTTTCACCTTGTTACAGTGCAATAATGTTTTTTAAGGGAGAAACTGTAGAAGTTGAACAAGTTTCCTCAATCTATACAGCTTCTAAGTAGGAGCATCTTCAAAGTTCCTTAATGCCTTTCTGGTCGAAGTGTTTCCCTGTGCCAGGTGGTAATTTTTCCACCATTTACTGCTCAGGATTAATTTTAAACTTGTGTTTGTGTTCTTGACCTTGACCTTGACCTTGACCGTGCCTGGTTCAATGCCTGATGATGTGTTGCTGGCTCAATGCCTGATGAGTTGGCCAAGAAAACGCCCGTCCCCATCAGCAGGGTCTGGGCTGGGGTTCCTGCGTGTGCCGTGGACACTGAGGGCAAGGATTTATTTGGTGGGAAGGTGTGTCACCATCTGCTGGATCTGTGGTCTTGTTTGCAGCAAGTGTGGATCATTGCAGTCCCCTGGAGTAGATTTTGTGTCCTGTTCCCAAGGTCTCGGCTGGGCCCCGGGTCACAGCCAGGACGGTACCATCCCACTTGCAAGACAAGCAGCTCTGGGCAGATGGAGTTACAGGTTACAGTGGACTTTATGTGGGCAGGGAGAAACCAGCCAGCAAAGTCCTGTTGCTGTGGTGAACTGGGTGGGAAATGAAGTTCAGCTGCAGTGAGACAGCAGCACCTCTGGAGGTCCCAGTTCATTCCCAGTAAGTGTTGGGAGATCCCAGCACACACAGGAACAGTCAGTTCTGGTGTCCTCAGCGCTGCGGTCCTCTCTCTGCCCGTGGCCTTTGGTGGCAGGGTTGGAGGCTGAGGAGCCGTGATCAATGCAGACACCCCAGGCTGAGCTGACACAACCCAGTTGTGTTCTCCTGGACCCCTGAGTGCTCAGACAAGAGATGATGCCACTAATTTAGCGTGGAAACTAGTGAGATTTGGCTTGAAGTCATTACTTTAGCCAGCCTTTGCTCCTTGATAATCTGTTTTGTTTGGGGATAGTCTCTGATCTGTTAGGAAAAAGAGCACAGAATTAAATCCCTTTCTTCCACAAGTAAAGAGATGGAAGATTTTTCCATGTCCTCATCACATGGTGCGAGGGGGGGTCAGCCAGCACCATCAGAGGGGTATGGTAGGGCACCCCCGCATCCTCAGGGGGTGGGCTGGAGTTGTGCTGCTCCGAGGAGGAGGACAATAACCTGATAGTTAAAACTGAGTCCCTTGTTGACTCATCTTGGCAGTTTTCTGATATATTCCAGAGGGTTTTCCAAATTCTATTTTTTTGATGTGATGCCAGATTATTTTTATCACAGAATATAAGACTGTGTCTTCTAAATACACTACTAGGTTTGAGACTGTAATCTCATAACATGATTCCCTTAGCAGTGGCTGCACGGCCACGTTCAGGTGTGTGATACATGAGTGCTTCTGTAGAAATGAACAGTAATAACTATATTTTTCTGAAAACAGTGGAGAAATATTAATGGACACCAAGAGTAATGTTCATTCTTCATAGAAGCTTCTAGAAGATGCTTAATTTTACACAAAATATTTACTGTTCAGGAAATCAGTGGTATCCAGCTTCAATAGGGAGATGCCTCTGTTTCCTGTTCTTGTTTTCAAGGTCACCACTGAAGTAATGGCTTTTTGTAGAGAATCAGCAGATATTCTGTCTTTTCGTAAGTCTCCTCTATGAAATGTCAGTGCGAATCCTCTTTCTCTCCCTGCAAAATCCTATGAAAGCTGAAACCCCTTAAAGCTTTGAAACTCAAACTGAAGTGGTGGTTGGTCGTCAGGGGTCGTCCCTCAGCTCGGGGGGGGGGCTGGTGGGACACCCCCTCGCGCCTCCGGAGAGCAGCCCATCCCAATCCCCACGTGGCCACCCGGGGACATCAGGAGCTGCCGGTGCACGTGTGACACAGCAGCTGCTGCAGGGATGAAGATGTACTCATATCAGATAAACTGCTCCAAGTTTTAAAGTTGTTCTCAAACTGGAGTGTTAAAAGTGTGGCCATTTGTGGTTAGGAGCTTTTTTTTTCCTTGTAAAAAAAAAATTGCCAATTTTTTTTAAAAAGCGATAGGGAATTATTTCAGGAAAACGGTTCTAGGCCACGTGTCATTTCTGAGAGATTTGCTTCTTGATAAATAAGTCTATAAAGAAAAGGATCTTGAAAGGCCAACACCTTGATTAAAGAAAAAAAAAAAACAAAAAAGAAAAAAATCACACAATATTTCATTGCAAGCACAAAACTGAAGGTTTTTAATGATATGGTTGGGAAAAATAGCACTTATCCATTTGCTCTTTAAAAATCAAATAGCTATACTTAATAATGGGAAGCAAACCATTAAGAAACTAGTGTGACAGTGCACTGGTGTGACTTTGAGTCCCTCCCTAGCCCCTCACACACAGTCAGCTTCGTCCTGCTGGTTGGGAGAGCTCATCCAGAAGTCACGACAAGGAGGTAAAGAGGAAGGGGTGTCATGGAGGGAACTGAACCGTGCGTCGGTCCCTCCAGCTGCTTTGCTGGAGAAGGCTTGAGGAGCACACTGCCCACGGACTTCAGCACCATAAACCTGTGTTTATTTTGCTAGGAAAATGCTGTATTCGTGGAAAGACATGAAACTCTTGGGGTAACTCCATGTATGCTTTACTCAGAAATTCTGCTGTAGTTCTTAGCAAAGTGTATTTTTAGGATTACAGCTCTGGAGTGTCTGTAATTGTAGTCCTAAGAGCGGCTCCAAAGCTGGCACTAGTGATGCCTTCTGCCTCTTAAGAGCAGGTCCTCCAGTGCTTACTGAGGAAGATTGCTCATTGGTTTCACTGGGAATTTGGCCTCATCAGCGAGTGCTGCGAAGTCAGGCCCCTGGAGAGTGCCACTTCATAAATCAATTATAATTAATTCATCCAAGAAAAAAAAAATACTAATTCCGATTCAGTTTAGAACACCCGATCTCATTGCAAATCATTAGTTACCTAATCATGAAGGAAATTAAAATATTGTTTGAATTAATCATGTGTGACTCAGCAGGGCAGAAGACCTTCAGGTAACAGACCGAGTTAAAACTTTGCGCTGACGCAATGCGCTGAACAAGTGTGACCTGGGATTCGGTGAGATCAGATCAGCCTTTCTGCAGAAACTGCTGGGAGGTAGCTCTAATGTAATTATTGATACAGCATGATGAAGAGGAAGCATTTCTGACAAAGCGTGTGCTGCTCTGAAGAAAACAAATGCTTTGTGAGGTTAAACTCCCGCTTTTCTGCTGGGGAGCTGTGCTGACAGCAATACCTGTCATACCACTGCCCTTAGAAAAGTGATGGAGAAGCTGCTTCTGCTTTGCAAATGAACTTTGCTTATGTTAAAAAAAAAAAAAAAAAGTACTAGGTGATGTTTAACATAGGAAATATCTTAAGCCTTAGCGGGGACCCGTTATACTGGTTTGGGACTGGTCATATTCCTCTGGGGCTCCAGAGCAATGGCTGGTGCAGGAGCCTGGTCCTGAACACGCTCTGTCCCCTTCCCAGAGAAACTGGACAAAAGCAGTGGTTTGTGGTCCTGCCCGTAAACGTGGCAAGGACTCAAACACGCGGGATCTTGTATCTGCTTTTTGGGTTTTTTTTGTCCTTGACAATAATTCCCCGTGAACTTTCAGAAAGACAGAATCAACCCGTTTGTAGAACACATGGCAGCTGTGTAAATAGAATCCCTTCCCCAGCGAGCCTGCAGGCGTCGGGACAAGCGGCGGTGGTGCGGGGCTCTGCGGGCAGCCCGGCTGCACTGCTGCCCTGTGAGCGGGACCGTGAGGATAAAGTCCCTGCTGAGGGCCGTGCTGCTGCCCCAGCAGAGGTTCTGGTGCCTACTGGGGTGCTGCTGTCGGGTGAGCGCAGCAGGTAACGCTGCCCTGACGCTGTGGTGCTCACATCTCACAGAACAGGATGCCTTCTTTCCTTTCGCGCTGATGCCGAATTGGATATTTTCCCATAAAAGAGAAGCAGGAATCTGACATCATGCCTAAAGCCCGAGTTTACTGCACGATAGTTTGTCTGTTCAAACATAATGAGAAAGGAATGTGCCTTGACTTCGTAATTACTAAAACCGCTGCACTTGTGGGTCGCTGTTTTCTTTTGCTGCTCATGGAATGACAGCGCTGTGGTTACAGTTCCATTGAATACACACAATTCATTTTCTAGGACAAATAAGATAACGAGGCTTTCCTATGAGCGTGTGCTTTCTTAATTAATTACAGTTGATTCTCCTAGTTGGCTTTAGTTTATTTGGTCTGAGTAACAACAACAGAACCTCAGAGAGTGTCCGTGCAGTAGAGGTGCCGTGGATTTCTGCATGTCCATTAGTAATGGGGTTTCACGGGTAATACCAGAAGCCTCTGATATTTTTCCTTTGAGAATAAAGCGTAGGATACAGCGAACAGTAAAGAACAACGTGCCAGGAAGGATCCCACTCTTCAGTATTTCTGCCTGTGCTTAGAAGGTTAGATGAGCCCCTCACAACGATGTTTTGAACACGTGTTCAATAGTTGCTTCACACAATATCTGAGTTGTTCGTTGTGCCTGGTGTTTTACCAAGGAGGTCTCCCTTCAGATCTTCATGGTGGTGAATTGCTGCCTTTGCCACCAGAGCAGCTCAGCCCCGAGCCTGAGGCAGCCCAGCGTGGGGGACACAGCAGCCACTGCTCTCTGTACGTGCAAATACCAGGGACGTGGGACAAACGCTTCGGGGGCTTCTCATCCCAAAATTCTCTTCCTGGAAAACAGGTTGTATATTATTATATTATTGTCAGTATTCATATTTTCAGAGATAATCCTCCCAGGAATCTCAGGCCATTTGTAAAACCTTTTGCAGCTCAGAAATTCTTACAGGAGATACACGACCTAGACTCAGATCTGTCTCTCCTGGGGTCAGAGTAGAGCTGTCCATCACCAGACCTTTGTCCAGTTGGGCTGCAGAGCCTTGTTCTGCAAAAACTGCCCGAGCTACTTGGGCACAGGTCAGAACAAAGGGAAAAGAGAAGCAGAACCTGGGATGGATGGACTCTCACGGTCCACTTTTGGAAATAGCAGAGAAGAACCTTCTACACTTGGAAAGTGAAGGGCATTGGTAACAGACTGGATCGTTGTACCTCAAGGGAGCAGGACGCGTTCCTTCTACTGTTGGGCCTTACAGGATATTTGGCAGGTAAAAAGCTGAATGGCCAGATATTGTTCTATTCCTGGGGAGCTGTTATTTTGCCAGTTTCTGTGTTAGAAAAAGGAGCATGACCTGCCTTCCCCCACCGCTGAGAACAGGAACCTGGATCCCATTGTGCTTCCCTTTTTAATTTTCTGAGTGTACGGTTCTGAGATTGTGCTTTCCATTGTACCTTTCTTTCTTTCATTTTTATGTATGGTACTGTAAGAAAACACAGTTTTGAAATAATGAAGCTCCACAGACTTAAAGGATGTAACTGAGTGAAGGGCACATACAGGTCTAATTGAAAACTTGAGCCAATAGTGGAGGAACCAGCGGCACAACTTGCCACCGTCCCCGGGAGGTGCCTCTCAGCCCAAGTCTGCCCTTGGGAGCAGGGTTTGGTCCCTGGCCAGAGTTATGGGCTTCTCCACACAACTAGAGAAATCAGCCAGAGTTTTCATACTGCTTTTGGGGGTCGGTTGATCCAGTCATTCCTGCAGAAGCACTGGCTGGTCCAGATCCCTTCTAGGAGTAATCCCAAAGCTACTGAAGCCAGAGAGATTCCCGCTGACGTCAGTGGGCTTCAGATCAGGTTTGAACACTTCCAGAATAAAGCCAAATAACAACTCTCACGTATGTCAGGAAACTGCTTGTAAAGTATAACAGCTCATTTGACAATAGTTAAAACACTATTTGACTAAACACCCGGGTTTTAGTGAACTTTTGTTGTAGATGAGTTGGAAGGACGTACTCTAATGATCCGTCATGTACAGATTGCCAGCTACCTATTTAGTTTAAAAGGACACTTAAAGTTTTCCCGAGTCATAAATTAATCATGGACCTTTAAATTTGCTGAAACAAGTAATTTGTCCATGATGACTTTAGTGAAAAGTAGTGAATTTACCCCCCAAAAAACTGTGTGCTTGGAAAAATACATTGATTCTCTGCCACGACTTGTTTTTAGAAAGATTTATCATGAAGCTTGAATTCCTCTAATACTTGTGCTACACTCCAGTGACTGCTGTGGGCCTTCTTGTGGGAGCAAATATTATTTCTGTGAGTAATGGCTGCAAAGACTGAGCCATCTGGCAGCAACTGCCTGCCTTTTGCTTCTTACTGCTTCAGTTGCCTTATTGTGGTAGCTAAATGAGTTATTATAATTAGGGACCCACCAACACTGTGTTCATTTTTAGAGGTCAAGTTCTGAACACACTTTTCTGACAAATCTCCCGGTGCTGTTTGTGGGAATGTTATTTATGTCAGGATTAAGGCCCGTATTTGACTGTTAATTTCATGGCACGGTTGCACAGCCTGATAATAGGGAAGCTCATAAAATAAAGATGCACTTAGCTCTGTGACTAAACTCTGAAATGCATGTGAAAATTGTTTTTTTCTTTTTATAATTACAGCTGGCATTTCGGTGCTCTCTGCCAGCCCTCAATTTCCTTCGTCCACATACCCCTGATTTCATCCTGATATTGGCACAAAAATTGATTTGTTCGCTTCCCAGCGTGTTTCTGGAGAAGTTCTTCCATAATTTATAGCTGGTCCTGACACAACTGCTGGAACTAGACAGGTGATGTATGTCCGTATCGCTGTGTGTAACAGCCCTAGAGCAGACTTTCACTCAGATTTGTGCTGGTGAGAGGTAGAGGAGATCTGTGATTTCTTTCCCCCTGGCCAGGCAGGTAAGGATCGACTCTCTTTGCTGCATCAGGAAGAACAGCAGTAATAGCTGGTTTTCCTGCCAGCCACGTTTTACAGCTACGGGAATAGTTCGTTTCTCTGAAAAGCCCCCATTTTTTATCTTTGTTTCTGATACACAACAGACCTCCATCGTTGTGTTGGATCCGTCAGCTCTCCTGCTGCTGTCTGTCTGTCTGTCTGTCTGTCCAAGCAAGTCACTTGGTACAACAGGAGTAAATCGCTAGATGGGAGGAGCTGGTGCTGACGTTTGCCACATCTTCATTATGCACTTTTGGGGGGGTTTTTACTCCAGGCCAGGGTTATTCTGGTCCCTGGACCAAAGCTTGGCCCCTCTGCTCCTCCACCAGGTCCATAAGGCTGGTGGCCAGTGGGGAGGAGAGCTGGTGCTGAGTGCTGGGAGTGGAAGGAGCCTCCTAGAGAGATGTCTCTCCCTCACGTCCACTTTCATCATGCCCTGAGGGTGGGCCAGGAACCTCCTGCTGCTCCGAGACCCCCGGGGTGGCAGGTGAGGCACATAGCACATGTTTCATTTTATGCAGCACACAGCTTATGTTCCATTTTATAGCACCTGAAGGACCTCAGGTTGTGGCAGAAACACTTGATTTAAGAGCTTTCTGATGTCATGCATGTGGGGTGGAACTTTGTGAGAGTGAAAGCACCCGTTGGACTGGACTTTTAGACCCCCTTCAGGGGCAGACATGCCTTTCATCTGCATTTAGAGCACAACTTCTGGTGTAGTTTTCTCCTAAGGAGAAAACCAAGCAGTTCCGCCAATAAAACTGGCAAATGGAGATGCTCAGTGGATTTGTTTCAGACCTGTTTTCTGGCTCTGAATGGAAACACTGATGCAGATTTGGCCAGCGAGTCCCTGAGCTGCATTTCCGAGCTGCTGCTTTGGGGTCTGCTCCTCTTTCCCTTTTTTTTGTTGTTGTTGTTGTTTGTTTTTTAATCAGTTCTTCTGCACAGTTTTCAATGTATTACCATTTTCCCAACTATTTTTCTACCTTCCTGATATCCCTATCTGCTGCTCTTGGCACACGAGCTCTTCCATCCCCCTTGGCATCTTCTCTTTCTTCCTTTTTCTTACCTCTGTCTTCTGGAGCAACAAGCCCATTCTGGAAGTCTTTATTATTGTTTGTTCCTTTCTCAGTGCCTGTCTCTTCTCCCTCCTGACAGTGTCCCACCATGCTCTTCGGGTGGTCTTCTTTGCTGAACCACCTTCCTCCCCTCATCTTGGCCTCGGGTCTTGCCTGGGTTCCATCCTGGTTCCCAGCTGCACAACTGCTCAGGCGCTTTTTTTTCCTGTGGGTTCTCTCAGGCAGCACTTCATACATAAATAGCTCCTATCAAGTACCCACTTGATGGTAAAGTACATCCTGCAGCTTCTGCATTCAACCATCTGCAATTATTTGGTCTCATCTGCTGCCACCTCAGCTGACATGATCTTCTCTTCCCTGGCTCTGTCTTTTAAAGAAAAGAAGAAATGTCAAACCCATCTCTCTACTGCCCTCTCTAAGGGGCTCCTGCATTCAGTCTCTGCTTGCTGCTTGAGACATCTTGTGTAGGACAGCCTGGTCCCTCGTTTAGACCCGACAATTAACTGCTGTCCAGTTTTAAAAAAAAAACAACCCAAAACCCTTTAACCTGTAAGGCCTTGTTTCTGTTTGCAACACACACCTCGGAGCTCTCTGCAGCCACCATCCCGAGCATGAGCTGCCTCACGGCAAGGCTGCCGAGAAGCTTTGCTGTGCTGCTGGATCTGCTTCTCCTCTCATCATCAAGGTAACGTCACAGTTAAGGAAGTGATAGCCTTGGACACAGGCCTGTTCACGTGCCCAGCAATGGATGTTAACGAAAAAGTTAAAAAAAATATTTTACTGCCAAGACGTCATGATGTCTGTCAGATTTGCACTGGGAAAAGACTTGTCTTTTTGTTCCCCAGATGTTGATTTTTAGGTGACATAAATTGTCTACATAAAAGCCTGCTAGTATTAGCAAGTTTTACTACCTTAAAAATACACCAAAATTCCTAAGAACACATTCTTAAGTTCTTTCAAACCACTCTTTAAACATTTAAGTTTGATAAATTGGGTTAGTGGTTTAAAATTCATGTTTTGTGATATGGGAATACAGCTCATTTTCTTCAGGAAAATGAGAAAATTAAGTCTGCTCTTTGGAGACTTCCTTAGTTCTAACACGGGTGTGATGATGCTCACCCTTTCATAATGCACATAATTTATTCCAACGTGACTGTGACAGCTGAGATATCCAAACTGACAATTCACGAGGCATCAGCTTCATTAGAGCTTCCAGTCTCTTTGTGAAGATGCACACCTCAGCCGAGTCCTGGAACAATGAGGTGATTCTAATTCAGACTGCGCTGAAGTAGTGCAGTAAAACCTGCAAAATTACACTGGAAAACTTTAGCTTTAGAGCAATCGGGAGTCACAGAATCACAGAGTCACAGCCCAGCTGCGGTTGGAGACCTCAGGGGATCTCCAGTCCAACATCTCACTTGAAGTAGTGTCTCAGTAAAATACATTAATTTAGTAATATTTCTGGGAAAAAATGTTTTCTTAATATTTTTTCATCTTCTGGCATGTCTATGTAATCTCATTCCCTATCTGTACTTTTGCTTTCAGGAATTATTGTGACAGTCATTAAAGTAAACACTTCTCCCAAAAATCTATCAATCACTGTAGACATTTTTCCTATGTATTTATGGCAATTCTTACTGCCAGAAACACAAACTTTCCCATCCCATGCTAAACATTACAGGTGGCATAAAAATACTGTGCTCTACCATGCTGAGTAAAATAGTTTTTCTCACTTTTTAAAAAAGCACAAATCCATCTCCACAGAAAAAGGGAAAATAAATTATAGTTCTGTATCTTTTAAAGTGTTGCAAACATCAGAATACCACATTAATAAGACATGTTTCCAGCACAGCCCTGTCAGTCAGCTACAGAATGAAGCTTCAATTATTTACTGTTGCAGGTTACTCTAAGTTAATTTATTTTGAGAAAAAGCACAGCAAACAGAACTGAACCAGCGATGGCAGCTTGAACAAGTTCTGTTCTGCTCTGGAACAGTCTTTTCTCTTTCTTCAGGTGTCCCTTCTGCTGTTTTTCAAACCTAATCTTCAGTTAAAAAGTAAAGCTGCTCATTTATTACTCAAGATTTTTTTTTTATTCCCTAATAAATGCTTGTAAAGATTCAAAAATCTGTGATAAAACTGTTCTGGTTTGGTTTAAAAGATATTATTCTTCTTGTTATTCTAAGAAAGAGTTGGAGGAAATGTCTCTGTAGGAGTGTCTTAAACCTTTCTGATTAAGTGCTTTTCTGTTAAGAAAATCTTACTTCATCAGGATCAAGATATTCATGGAAACGTGGTCTCTTGATAGACTTAGCTGGGAATTGCCAGACGTGCCTGAGGTTTCAATCACTCTCATTCTATAAATTTGCGTGGATGTGTGGATAACAGCTAATTTGGATTGGCCAATCCACAACAAATTTCTTGATCTTTTTTTGGTGAAATGTGATCTGTTTTCTGTATGGAAATTGTGAAGAACGTTATTTGTGTAATTAAAAAACACTCAGCTGAAAATATCCTTGAACACTTGAATTTACTGCTGCTCTCAGAGATTTGCATTTTAAAAGCAAATATATTCCACAAGTTTTTGCTTTGCTTGTTTTGTTTTTATCTGAGAAATGTGCTCTTTTTTCCTGGGAATAGAAAAACATGGATTAGAGCTTTAAAATCCCTGTGTGTGGAGCAACTACAAATAGCGTGGAAATTTGCTTGGGAAAGGAAGGGGCACCGCTGAGAGCCGCTTGGAATGCACCCTCACGGCAGGGCTGAGACTTACAATCTCCACAACAAATTAAAGAGGAAAAAAAATAGAGTGCCTATGACTCAGTAGTGGGGGGGAAATTTTCAAAATGACTCCAGGCAGTTCCTTGCTGGTTTGGGGACAGGGCTTTAGTCAGGACTTCCATTTTCAGTGAAATAAGGTGTTTCCGAGTCCTGCGTCCATGGCCAGTGTTAGCCAGCTGCCTACGTTTGCTGTCCAAAGACTGAGTCACTCCGAATCAGAAGTAGCTTTTTAAGAACCCTTCATCTAAGTTTTAATTCTTTGCATGGAAGGACTCTGGGATTTTCACTTCTGCATCCCCAGGGATGCACTTCTCTCTCCTTCCCGGTCAGTGCTGCGGGGAAGGCATCGGGAATGGCTGAAATGAGCCGTTCAGCAGCACAGCCACCAGGGTGGACTCTCACTAATGTCATGTACTATCAATATTTGCTTCAGATTAAGTCAGTTTGAAGTTTAAAATGGACTTGGCCGCTCTCCTTGTGGCTGGAGTGCTCTCAGCTGCAACAGATTCACACAAATCCGTGCGAGGGCTTTGTCAACAACCCCTCATTCCCCTTCCTGAAATGTTTTAGCCATTTTTAAATTTATCACTTATTACAGCCCCGTGGGCACTGAGTGTATCAAACTTCTAAGAAAACTGATATTAGGAATCTAGTTAAAGTGAAGTTTGCTTCATCTGTTAGCTTTTGCACTAATAAAAGGAAATATTTGCTTCTAGGCACGTCCAACCCAAAACGACCTGAAATCTGTCTGTTGCCTTTCGGATATATATTCCTTTGCACAGAAATACGTATTTGCAAATAGAAGTCCTTCAGTCAGGCCTCTGTGTGCAACTTTGCCATTCGGTAGTAGAAACAGAAAGAAATTAATATGCAAAGAGAAATAAAAAGGTATCCAGTGACAGAGCACTGCCCCAGCTCACCCTCTGCCTCAGCCACCCCCTCTCCATCAACTCCCAAGGAACCATCTACAGGGAAGGGGGGTAGAGAATACCCAAATATTGCCCCTAGTAGGCAATAGGAATAAATCTGAAAATGGGTGGGTTATTTTCTTGGAAGGAGGAAGACTGGATACTCTCCCTGTAGCTGGAGATGTGGTTGGGGACATCTGCTTTGCGTAGCTGTGTCCTGCTCTGGGACTCTGACTTGCCAGAGGTGCCACTTCTGCTGCTTCCAGCTCTGTAGATGGTACACAGCTTCTGGTTACGGTGTGGAGTAATGCGTGTGTAACTGATGGAAAAAGGGATCCCAGAGGGTGCTTTGTCTTATTATTATTTGGATTTGCTTACAGTAAATACCTCTCTCGTTCCTAGAATTACTGCTGTCATATTTGGTACTACAATTACATACTAAGTGGCAAAGCAATGTATTTTTACAACATTCACCAATAACAGGGTACCAGACTTAAAAGGTACCAGTCTGAATATTTCGATCCGCACGGAGCTGCAATACATTCCAGGGATTTGGTTCTTTGAACGTGCCTGGATTCACGCTGGGATGGGCTTAGGAGAGGACAGAGGTCCTCAGTGCGTGGTGAAGGATGGTTTTGTAGCTGAGGGGTGGATTTGACCTGTGAAGATGAAGATGTATTTCCCCGCTGTGCTGGAGATGACGAGTGCAAACCGAGACAAATCAATGTAAACCACCATGGAGTGCAGGGGCACAGTTAGCAGGGCTAGTTCTGGGAAAAGGATTTAAGCATTTTAAGGAGGAGCAGCCAGACATATTGCTCCTATTTCATCTATTTGTACCTATTCGGAGGGCTCTCATCCATGCCTTTTCCCTCGAAACCTCGTCTTAACCTGCTGGGGAGACCCTTTCTCTCCCCTTTGGCAGGGCTGGTGCGGTGCTGGGGAAGCCCTTCCGAAGCAGGATATTTGCCCAATGGAAGCCTCAGTGCCCAGCCCGCAGGCACGGAGCAATAGCTGCTGAGGGCTCAGCCTGCTGCCCTATTTTGCTAATATTATTCCTCTCCACAGGCTCTCACCAAGCTCCCAAAAGTGTCAAAAGGAGGATAATGTACTCAGCAAATCTCACTTTAGCTCTTTTACTTCATTCCCCTATCTGCTCTTCTAGGGAGTGGGCTGAGCGATGTTCCCCAGGACTGTTCTGGAAAGCAGCCTGGGGGCAGAGGCAGAGGCAGGTCTGGCAGGAGGTGAGGTTGGAGGTGCTGTTGGTGGTGAGGTTGCTCCCCAGAACGCGTGACTCACAGCTTGTGCCGGCCATGGGCTTGGGATGAGGCAGGAATTCTAAGTTCTTATGAAGCAACCTAGATTCCCCGGTGTGAGAAGGCGACACCCATGGACACCCAGACACATGCTCCCTCTCAGGTGCTGGTCTTCCAGAGGCCAGCAGGTCCCTGTAAGTGCCTTCACCTGGGCTTGGTGCCCCATGGAGCCGGTCAGGGAGGGCTTCCTCTGTCCATAAACCGTCCTGCCTCTCTCCCAGGTTCTGGAGGGAGGTCCTCTTTCTGTGTGGGAGCCAATGGAGGGATAGCAACTGATGACGTTGATGGTGTGCATCGGTGTGAAACCCTTTGTGCAGGCTGTGGGTTGTGTCTCAGAGTGAGATCTGGCCACACTTCCCTCTCCTGGGTACCTTTTGATCGGAAATTCAGGGAAGTTCAGCAGAATACTCTGAGCCCCTTTGGCAGTTTTGTAGAGTGCAGAACCTCAGCACTCATCCAGACAGCTAGAAGTTTTGACTAAACATTTAATTTAATTCCGGAAAGCCTCAGCCCCACTGAGACAGCCCAGTAAACAGAAAGGCACTGGGGGTAACACTCTTTGTTTCAAGCAGATGTGAGAGGAGCCCACTGCGTGCAATACTAATCAGTGCAAGCAACCAGAACTGGGTGGAACTGGTACAGGAGGTGTGAGGCCGCAGGTACTGGTGTGCTGTGAGCTGGGGGGGTTTTACAACCCTCGCTTCTTCCTTGGCTTTCTCGGCTTGTGCCTCGCTGTGCCCCTGGGTCCCGTGGGGGACCTGGCCCTCTCAGGAACAGGCTGCTGCACCGGCTTGTGCCACAGCGACCGTGGGCTGGGGGTCCTAATTTTGAGACCCCATGTCATTAGGGCAGTGAAAATTAATAGCCCCATAATACTCATATCCTGCTCCTGCTCCCATTGCCTTCCTCCCCGAAGCAGAAGCAGTCACAAGCCAAACGTCTTTATCATTTGGACAGATAACAAATTGGCAATTTAATAGAATGACAAGCTATTTCCAGAAGTAGAGCAATTAATTTAATTTATGCTCTTTGATTATCTTTCAGGTCCGTAACTACATTTTTTGTCTTTGGGGATAAGGCAGACTCTTCCATTTCACTTTATTTTCAAATATTCAGAGGTTCTCCGGGGATTACTAGTTGGTATTCTTATCGTGCATCCCTCAGTGGAAAATAAGAGCATTGGGGAAGTGATGTGAGCCTTAGAGGCAGCTGAATATCTGTGTGCCTCCTCCCCTTGGCTGCCTGCCCTGTCCTGGTGGGCAGGTCCTGCTCTGCCCCGGGGAGGGGAGACCAGCCCTGGGAAGTCTGGGGGGCGAGGAGGAGGGGAGTGGGCAGCCCCACTGGCCACAGGCTCGCAGGGAAAGAGTCCCTAGAAAATGACCTCCCCACATGATGGGGGACTAATATTTCAGTGGCTGGTTGTGTCCCCCCGGGCTGTGCCTCTAGGAATTAAGCAGTGCCTCTGTTTTCCAAAGCTGGGTATGCACATGGGCATGTCAATTTGCCTAATTAGGTGATTAGTAGCCAAGGGTGCCTTGCAACATGTGGTCGATGTGTGTGTGATCATGCAGTTTATGCACAAAAATACAGCATCAGTTTCTCTGGAAATACTTAGGTTTTTTCTTTCTTGTTCCCATTTCATGCTAGGATTTATCAGCCTCACCTGATGAGTCCAACCAGAGAGGAGTTATTCCCTGCCCAAACCCCACCACAACACTCCCCTGGTGTTCCAGCCGGTATTCCGGGTACCCGTGTGCGAAAGCTTGTACTTCTTTGGGACCCCTTATTTCCCATGATTTCCATTTTTAGATTTCGCTTATGGATTTGATTATTGAAACTGGCTCAATAAAGCTAGCAGGAGATCAGCTGCGTATTAGAATGGCTCTGTTCAATGAAGATTAATTCACTGATTTTTTAGTTAATTTTCTTTAGTGCTTCCAGCCAATTGGAGAGGGTCCCTTGTCACCGATGATTTCAGCAGAGCACTCTATTACAAATGCCATATTTAATTAGCAAAGTAGCATTAGTGCTCATACCTGGTAAACTGTTACGATATTTTATTATAGTTATAAGTCTACATACAGTTATAAAAACCTAGGAAGTCAGTAATCCGTACGATGGTGCAGCAATCTGTGTTGTGCATCTGTTCTTATAAAAGATGTAATTTGGTTTAATGATAATTTGAATTAATTTATGGCTTCAAGTTCTCAGATGGCATAGATTAGTGAGAAACTGAAGGAGTTTGCACCAAGAGGAAATTTGCTGATGATATGTTGAGAATGAAAATAATTCCGTATTGAACATACTCTGAGAAGAGAAATTAAAACATGCTTCTTTGAAATTAAGTTGACCAATAGTAGTTAAAATGACTATATCAAAGATTTAAAGTAAACTATAGTATTAACCATAGTTCAGAAATAGTTGATACTTGTGTTAGAAAATACATTAAATGTAGTAAGTTAAGAACAAAGACCACTTGCCGTGTCTTTTAGTCAAATTAAAGACAACCAGTTCTTTCACAAAGAGAAAAAATGAAAGTCCAAGTTGTGATAAAGACCTACTGCAGGACTGTTCTGCTCCACTATCAATCACTAGTATTGTCTCTTTCAGAGAAATATAAATTAATTTTGCTGAATTGATTTTTGTCTGGAAACTACACGAGGAATCGTTAGGATGAGTCAGAATACACAGTTCAAGTACTATAACATTAATAAGAATAAAATTAATTTCTGAATATAGGCTGTATTTAACCACTCAGATGAACATTTAAAAATATGTGTAGAATCTGAGCTGTGCTTTAGGAATAATATGCAGAATATTTTTTTCTACTGTGCAGAGCGTTAGACATTTGAAAGTATTTCCATTCTTCTGAAACCAAGAAAAAATCGCCTTTCTGAATAATTTCTTTAAAAAGGGAACCCAGTCCATGTATTGTGTTAGAAAAATCATCAAAGAAAGCCTATGTGCTGTTTCTGGCTTCTTCTGAATTCTCATAATCATACTTGGCAGCTTTCAATTTTTCTTTCCTCTTAGCAGTTCAAGGATTTTTCAGTCAAAATAGGCAGGCTAGATTTATAAGCAAGGAAGAAAAGTGGAAAAAAAAAACCCACAACCAAAAAACCCACTCCAACAAACTTTTGCAATCTCCACGACTATTCATGCTCATAATATTAAGTAGATGGAAAAGCACTTGCAGATTTGAGGCCTAAAAATGCTCTTGGCTAAATTCTATTCCACCTTCACAGATTTCACCGAGCTGCTGCTGAGATTTGCTTCGGTACCTGGTAAAGCGGCTGGGACTTGGCCCTTGTCATGCAGTCTCCTTTGTCAGAACACAAAGTGGCTTTTCGAATAACTACTGGCAAATAATCAGAATGGGAGGGCTAGAACAGGACTTCATTAGGGCGTTTGTTCTCTTCAAAGGAGAAGCTGAACATACCCCTTCGGAGCGGGTGGGAGCGGGGGTTCTGCCCTGTGGCTCCGGGTTCAGGCAGGGGTTGGGCTGTGGTTTCAGGGACTCGGAACAGAGACAGCGTTAGTGGGTGAAACTCCTACTGGCCTTATCAACAAGAAATTCATTACCGCAGTGGTTTTGTAAGTATGTTTCCTGGGACTTTGTTCAGCCAAAGCATAATTAAAATGGAATATCAAAAATCAAAATAAAACGGAATATCAAAAATAATTATTTTTGATTTCCCGTTATCCTGGTACCAGCACAAAGAGCCGATGCCAGGTCTGTGCCGAGCTCTGTGTCCCCCCAGGGCAGCCCGGTCCCTCAGTGTCCCAGGCAGGGTCCCCAGGCTTCATTCCCAGCTCCCTCCCGTCGGCAGGCACAGAGTACTGGGGGTTTCTGTTACAGCCTCTTCAAGCAGAAAGCGCTGCTGTTTAGCATCCCTGCATATGTTCTCTTGTTCACTTTAAAATCAATATACCCAGAGGTTGACTCTGCCGGCGGCTCCGACAGCGCTCCACTGACTGACCAGCAGTTGTGGCTGCAGAAGGGACCATGCTGTCCCTGGACAGGCTGTCACTCGGGGGGGTTGCCTTTCACTCTTCACAACTTCTTGACACAAAGCAACTTTCCAAAAGGCAGAGATCAGACTTGAAGAGAGAAATAAAGACTAAGGGAGATGAAAGAAGGGTAGAAGTGGCTTACAAATTCTTGGTGTGGTAGTTCAGCTTTACGCACACTTATTAGCGAGCAAGAAAAGAATTTCTTTATCTCATTGGGCTCCTGTAATTCTCCCGAGATGGAGCCAATTACAGATGAAACTGTATTGCTGAGTTTATGTGCTAGAGCATTCTAATCTAATGTTTCACCTAATTAAATTCTAGCAGGATAAAAGAAAGCACTGCTCCCTAGAGATAAGGATGGGTGCGTATTTCTAATATTGATGTATACTATGCACCGCTGACTTTAGGACAAGGCTTGAAGGAACAGGATAGAAGTTCTGATAAAGCTGTCTTCTATCTGGATATTCAAGAAGGCTTTCCCATCTCTGTGATCAAATCTTTGTCTCTCCTCGCTTGTCATAACCCTCACCATCCCCGTCTCGGCAAAGAGAAATTGTGATTGAAGGAATTAGATAATTATTTTAAATTAAGTCAATAAACTATTAGAGCGAATGTCCCACAGGTATTCTCCAGATGACACGAATTGAAATGAGCAAGAAAGGCGTCAGTTGTAAGGCAGGTTTTGGGTAGTCTTTCTTGATGTATCTCTGAAGAGATTTACAGCTGGTCCCCTTGAGGACACATCACCGGTCTGTCTCCTGCAGTAGTGGGGAGAACTGGGAACATTGGGCAAGGTACCACTGAAGAATCCTGAGATGAGTGATGTGTCTTGCAGGGAAAGACACTTCTGCCACTTTACTCTGCTCTGGTGAGACCTCACCTGGAGCACTGTGTGCAGGGCTGGAGCCCTCAAGAGAAGAAGGACATGGACCTGATGGAGCAGGTCCAGAGGAGGGCCACCCCTCTGCTCCAAGGAGAGGCGGAGGGAGCTGGGGTTGTTCAGTCTGGAGAAGAGGAGGCTCCGGGGAGACGTAATAGCAGCCTTCCAGTACCTGAGGGGGACTACAGGAAGGCTGGGGAGAGTCTGTTCACAAAGGCTGTCAACGACAGAACAAGAGCTAACGGGTATAAACTGGAGAAGAGCAGATTTAGGTTGGATCTTAGGAATAAGCTCTTTCCAATGAGGGTGGTGGAGCACTGGAAGAGGTTGCCCAGGGAGGTGGTTGAGGCCCCTTCCCTGAAGACATTCAGGGTGAGGCTCGAGGAGGCCCTGGGCAACCTGGTCTAGTTGGGGGTGTCCCTGTGACTGCGGGGGGGTTGGACTGGATGGCCTTTGGAGGTCCCTGATGATTCTATGATTCTATGACTCTATTCTATGAAATGTCAGGCATTGGAGCCCAGTTCTGTGGTAAGGGAGGAATGACGCTGTCGATGGGTCCAGAGTCGGGGTGCTGAATGCTCCCCCGCTGGCAGGGGCTCACACCAGCTCTGGTTGGCAAAATCCTGCTCTTTCCAGCCCTGCACTGGCTGCCTTCGGATAACGGGCCACTCTCCCACTGGGATTATGAGCAATATCTGGTTAATGACGGCTTTGTCACAACTGTGTTCGTGTTAGAGCAGCCCAGACCTCTGGTGATGCCTGTCTGGCAGCGAGGACAGACATCTGTTGCACGTATACAAGCAGAGAATAGGGGGTTTGCCGTGCATTTGTGTGAGTTGGTGGTACCCTGCTTCGCTGCATGTTTACCTGTCCGTAGAGTTCTATCTGTGACTCACATTTTTAGGTACATAACTATCAAGATAAGCGGCGTGCCACGGAATAATGCAAATACATGGGAGAACAGCACGTGGACACAACAGTTTTGTCCGGGGGTTGTTTTGCCACGAGTTAGCAGCTCGGCCTCTCCCTCTGCTCTGGCAGAGTGAAAAGAGCTGTTCTCAGCCCGTTCGGATGCGGACGTGTCCGTCCCTCGAGGACGCTTGAAGGGACGTGCTGCAGTCAGCACCAGGCGCCTGCCGGCCCTCAGCGGGGAGCAGGCCCGGGGCTGACCACGGCTTCGTGGCCGGCCGGCCGCCCAGCCACCCAGACAGGCTGTTCTGCTGTCCCACATTGTCCTCAGCTGCGGCCACAGAACCCAAAAGCGCTATTTTCCTAAAAACAGAGCATCCAGGAAGGTCTGCCCGCTCCCGGGGGCTGCCTGAAGCATCAGGTGGTTGGCCACGGTTTATTGTGAGGGACCACTTGAATGTCAAGCAAAAATAGCCATATTTAAAGGTGATTTATGTCTTAGAATTTTTTTCTTTGATGTTTCGGTTTCCAAGTTTCATGAAATACGAACAGAAATGGCCAGCTTATTTGTTACGTTTCATCACGTGAGATCTCTTTTGACAGAGGTGGGGTTGGAAAGCAGCAGGAGGTGACACCAATTCACTGACTGAGGTGTTTTCAGCCATTCTGTTTAAGTTCGGCGTTATTGTTACGCTTTTCAAAGGATCTATTCTGAGAGGGCACCACAGACTCAACCAAAGAACAACAGCAACAAAGTTTCATAAGAAAGGACCATTTTTTATGCTTTTTTGGAGAGAATGTTGCCTTTCAAACTTTGGTTTTCAGTCCTTGAAAATGCAGACAGTGGCCTGTTCCTAGTACTGGGGCATCGCGTTGCAGGAACAGAATCACACCAAAGCCCGCACTTCCAGAACAGGAGCTCTCTGTAATAAACTCTTCCCTCAGAAATTGCTAGAAACCTCTCCAAAGTGTAGCTGCCCCAGTCAAGAGTGTCATAAGAAGGTGGTGAGTGTAGGAGAAGCAGCCATCATCCCTGGGGCCAGCCTGGCCAGCAGCTCTGCCTTGGACTCATCGCCCGTTCAGCACAGAATGTCGCTCTTCTGTGGGACCTCAGCCTCCGCACCAGAAACACTGATGTTGTAAGTTTTGCTGCATTTTCCATCATGTTTAATAGGAGCAATGAGCTAAGGTGTGACCCATGCCTGGGTAGGTAGGACTAAGCTTTCTCTCTGGGGTTAGGGCACACACCTTGGTCTCATGAGGTTCTGGGCTGTGGTAAAGCCAGGGCCATGGGCCCCCCTTGCAGCTCCTTCAGCTCCTCTTTCCACCATAGGAACAACTGGAGAGACCCCAGATCCAGCCACATGGCCCCAGAAGTTCCTCATCAGTGGAGACAATACAATACCCAACTGTGTTTATCCCAGAGGGACACAGAGGTGCCTCTGAACCTACCTCTGATCCTGTCGTTTTCACATCTTTGCACAATCCTTCAGATTGGATATTAGGAAAAATTTTTAGACTGAAAAGGTTGTTAAGCCTTGGAATGGGCTGCCCAGGGAGGTGGTTGAGGCACCATCCCTGGAGGGATTTAAAAGACAGGTTGACATAGTGCTTAGAGACATGGTTCAGTAATGTGGATGTGCTTTGGTTTTGGTTTTGGTTTGTTGGTTGTTTCTTTTTCAGTTAGGTTGATGGTTGGACTAGATGGTCTGAAAGATCCCTTCCAACCCAGACAATTCTACAATTCTGTGTTGTTCTCCCTGAGAAACTCAGTGCTGTCATTGCCACCGTGTCCTGGTTTTCAGCATTGCGTATCTCACCGTGTCCACTAACGCGTCACAGCTGAAAATAGCCGTATCTGTGAAACAGAAGGGTAAACTGTGACACAAAACACACAATGTATAACTGCAGAGCCATGACTTTATCACTGTTAAACGGCAAAGAATAAATAAGAACATTGCCAAGTCATGCATTTCTTTGTGTTTATTTGAATTATCTGTAAAATACTGAAATAATAGGCCTCATGAATTAATGCAGAGAAATTTGGACTGTTGTTTGTTTATTAGAGCTCACTTCCTTCTGCATTCCTGAAAATCTAATTGTAATGGAAATTGTCTCCACTAGGAACATAATAAGCCAGGTGAAAGGAATGAATTAAAGCTCTGTTCAAAATAGCTGAAAACGGTATTGGAAATCTTTGGTAGAAATCCAGTTTCTGTAGCGTAGACTCTTTTCAAGAAATGAAATGAGCATTTTTACTGTAACCAACAAACAATTACTGCTGGACCTTTTGACAATAGAGCCTGATGATGCAACGCAATCATTTCTTTTGTATATGATCTGCAGGTAGCTCATTTGAGGGATTTAATCTCATAAAACTGCGTTGTAGTAAATTGCTGTAATTTATTTTGTGTCTCCTAAATAACTGTGTGTACATGAAAATGTAAATGTATTTCTAGTCTGAATCAGACACAAACGATAATGGACTGTTCTGTTATTTTTAAAGTAGCTTGGGTATTTTTATCAAAATGGTTTTTCTGCCTCATTATTTTGGTGGACAATGCCAATTTGTTGAAATAAAAAACCTGCAGGAGCATATAAATTTTAATAATGTTCTTACATGGAAAAGTTTAACAGGTTCAGGTTGGACCAATTTCAAACCAACAGAAAAGGGCAGGAAGACTGCAGGCCTTGGCCAAGAGTGGGATGGGGGGATTGTAGGGGTCCAACCTGAATCAGAGAGGGCAGAGTGGAAGCAGATCACCTGCACTTTATTGAGCATGTCCTGGACACCTCAGTCTTGGCCAGGCCTGGCTGGTCCTCATTGCTGAAGGTCTTGCTGTTTGTCGGAGTTATGAAATATTAATGGAACCAATTGAGAGCGATTGATTCTCGTGGTTGTAGGCAGTAATGGTGCAGCACTGCGGCACCTCATTCCCTCAAGTGAGGGAGAGGTGGTTCCAAAAACAGATATTCCAAATCATTCTCCATTCAAGTGATCTTAACGTTTCCATGACAGTTGGTCCTTCTTCTGATTGATGTGAAAGGTGCTCAGGCAACACTGCTCTGCACTGGGATGTACTAAAGCACCCTGAGGTATCAAGCAAGGGCAATTCTTGGAAGACTTGTTCCTGTTGTTGCCCAGCAGATGGTCTTCTGCGGTTTCATCAAAGACATGAGCTGATGTTCTTGTGCCCGAGGTAGAAATTCATACATTATGTACAAACAGACATTTAAGGGTAGTAATTTATATCACCCTAAACCAACCATTTAAACCAGAATGTGAATGAATCATGTTCTACAAGTGCCTGTTTGTCTCGGCTGAGTATGAAAGGAAAGATGGATGTGTAGCTGAGACACAGCCATCTCCATGGGAGCGGCCTCTCCCCTGGCAGTGGCAGCTTCCAACATCGCCTTTTTAAAACAACATCGGCATGAAAGGACCAGATTTTGCACATATCGACCAGAGAGGAGCATTGCTTATTCCTGGGTCCATCTCTTACCTTCAGGCATTCTTCTAGAGTGTCTTTGCTGAGAGAAGGGGAGGGAAGATGCCAAGAGGGAGAGAACACACTCTTATAACATTCATAAGATATCAGACACAAACTGATTCACACAATCATTTGGGCATACCTGCCTTGTGCTCTAGCTATTAAATTGCTCAGAAGTCTTACGTATAGAAAATAACAGCTACAAAAAGATAAGCATCATTTCTTTTTTTGTAGGATATTCTTCTTTTCCTCAGGGACAAATGGACATTTTCCCACCTGCTCTTTTGGTAAAGAATAAAGCACTACAATACAGCTGCTTTATTTACTTCCTGCAGTAATTTGTATCGGTAGTGATGGCAGGCCGGTTCTGGGAAGGGGTTTTCTTGAAGAGAATTGTGCTTCTTCTGATATCTGATGGCTCTGGATGAGTCTAAACACGTTAACAAAAAGAAGTGCTGGCCAGATCCCCATGCTTTTGCTCTTGATGAGCTGATCTTTGTCCCTTGAATGGTGACACTGAAATCAATTTGTCTGCTTGGGAAGTAAAAGGCTCTTTAGCATGAGTCACAGTGTCACGATTCAGACGGAGGATCAGGTTTATTATGTTGATTAATCATCTTCATTAAGCATGAGATTAAACCTGCACACGTATCTCTGGGTAAGGACGGCATCACAGGTGTCCCACAGTGGGAGCAGCTTTGGGATGCCACAGAGATTCAGAGTGACTCTACCTGCCAGCCTTTGGTTTGCTCGTGAGAAGGAATTTGTTGCATGTGAGTATTTTTTTCCCCCCATCTTGGGCAGGACCATGCTGCTGGTCCATTGAATGCTGAAGCCGGGGCTTCAAGTTCCACATTCAGCTCCTTTAAGAAGGTTTGGGATGTCTCTTTTCTGCTTGTGTTCGAGCAGGGATGTACCAGCACTACCAGCATGACAGAGGGTAGAGGTGCAGGATTCCAGAGCAAATGAAAATGCATTTAGAAGAGCAAGGGAGATAAAATCTTAGTAGTATGAGTCCCTTGTACTTCTGCCAAAATCAATTGCTGCCACAGAGTTGTTCCTACTGCTGCGATACAGAGCACTCTGCGATGGCCAGCTTGGGACACTAATTTGCATCTGATGGCTGTTGGGCACTGCCAGGCTGCTCCGTTCACCGAGGCTTCTCTTGCTGGGAGACCGATGCAGTGACTCCCTGTGCCACCCAGTGACTCCCTGTGCGGTGACATCCCTGACTCCAGCGCGGCGGTACGGGCAGACAGTGAAAAGCCACCCGTATTTCATCAGTAGGGGTAGTGAATTCCCAGGCGTTTGGCTTACAAAGGATTTAGGAGAGGATACACACCGCAGCCACGGCACAGGAACCGAGATGATGAAGTAGCGCAGTGTTCGTTTTTATTCTGGATAAAAACCTATTTAAGCCGTTTCCTTTCCTTGGCTAGGAGAATCCCCCAGTGTATACTGAGTGGATTAGAACATGCTTAGCATTTCAGGGGGAGTGCAGAGACTCGGCTGTGAAACAGGGGTCTCCATGTAGAGATTCATTCCAGACTCGGTAATTAAACCCCAAGGAAGATTTTTGCTGACTGCTCGTCATACTTTCCTCAATCCGGACATGCGTATCCTCAGATATAGTTAGGGTTTAATTAAGGTGCCAAACACTCTCTAGGTTGTGTGATAGCCTGGCTGGTTTTCTCCTGAGGTGAAAAATGGTATCTCTGTGTGCAGTGGTACTGCCACGGACAGGATTAACTCCCACTTAACTCCCGTGGACGAGGGTCCCTCCCGTCACATTTGAGATTGTTCGTATCCTGTGTCTCCACCACAGCAGGGACTGGGTGAGGTGCTGCAGGGCTCGTACTTTATTAAAGGTTGCAGCCTAGATTTGTTTAAGGAGGCTGTGGCGTTGAGCGGTGCCAGCGCCCGAGCGGCGCAGTTTGGCTGGAGGGTGAGCAGAGCCCGGCGCTCCGTCAGCCCCCTGATGTCTCTGCTGGTGGCTTGCTTTAGCCAGAAAAATATAAGTTATCCCATTTCTAGCTACGTCTAAACCTGATCTCGAGGGCTGTGACAGATGAATTAGAAAGAAATGTTAGTGAGAAAAAGTGTACATTTGTGTAACAACTTAAGAAGAAAAGAACCATGTGAGGGACTCTCTTCAGCTCTCTTTGATCTGCTGCCAGGAGGAAATCCCCCCTCTTTCTTCTTCTGGATCCCCCCTGTGTGAGATCTCCATCCCACTGTGGCTACAGCAGGGCTACAGGGCTACTGCAGGGCTACTGGGCTACTGCAGGGCTACAGTGCCCCAGGGCTACTACAGGGCTACTGGGCTACAAGGCTACTGCAGGGCTACAGTGCCACAAGGCTACTGCAGGGCTACAGGGCTACTGCAGGGCTACTGGGCTACAGGGCTACTGCAAGGCTACTGGGCTACAAGGGTACAGGGCCACAGGGCCACAGAGCACCAGCGCCCGTGGCAGGACCCCCGGCAGCAAGGTTGTTGCCAGCAAGGTGTGTGTCTGTCCCACCGTCTCTGCCCGGCTGTTTGTTAAAGTGCGGTTGTTGGTAGGATGACTTCAAATACCAAAATAACTCCTTTGGTTTATTTTCAAGGGAAAGTGAGAATTTTGCATGGCTTCATTAAAAAACAAGCCTGAAGGCAGAAGTAAGTGTCTGTACATGCGAATTTAGAAAGCAGCTGTATCAGCTCAGATCAATTCACTGTAACCACCAGTTCTGAGAGAGTGTGTTTGACGTTATTATCTGATGGAACTGTGTCAGTAGAGAATCGCATTAATTTCCACAGTACTACCTCAGTCCCATTTTAGAATTTGTTTTCAATCTCAAGGTTGCTTGGGAAGATTTTCTATTATGTTTTTACTAACTTATCTTGAAGTACGGTGCAGCATCCTGTTCAAGTCCTAGATGGTAAACTGAGCAAAGTCCTTCATTTGTATCCAGGAAAGCAAAAAGAACCAGCTTATCTTCCATGCTGGCACTAGAAATCATAACTGTGCTTTTTGCTATTACGCTGTCACAGTCCACAGGGTTTTTCATCCCGTCTCTTCACAACGAAAGGTTATTTCCATGTTTGACACCCAGCTGTGGAGAGCTGCCAGTGCCCAAGTTTGGCTTCTGAAACAAAATTCCCATAGAGTCACCTGGCTGCGTGAGGAACACGTAGCCCCAGAGACAGTTTATCCCGTGATTTTAGCAATTATCTGCAGGAACTAAGCTCCGTTTTGGCTTTGGAGCCTCTGCTGGGCTTTGTTGGAGATCAGAGGGGAAAACAAGCTTCTGGCAGAGTGTGGTGGTAAAGTCTGTACAGAGTTTTCGTTAAAGTCCGTTAAGACTTTTAATTAAACAAGGTCGTTAGCTTTCTCCCCAGCCCTTACTGTTAATGTGATCTGATGGAGGTATGGCTGGCTGTGTGGGCAGCGCTGTGTGCCCCGGCTCGGAGAGGCAATTAGCAGGGGGGATGTTGCAGTAAGAAATCCGTGATGGACACAAGTGTTGGTCTCTTTGTCAGCTTTGCTCACTGTGGGAGCCCATCCTTCTCTTTGCAGCTTTCTTCCTTTTCTCTCTCTGCTCCAAACTCCTTTTCATTGAAATCAATACCAAATGTTGACTCTATTTGAGTGGCACCATTGGCCCCGCGTAAGGCCAAAGTTAAATCAGAAAAAAATTTCTCACAACTTCAAAATTGATAGTAGTGAAACAGTTGTTACATTTCATTTACAATTTATAGGCCAGATTCTTATTCCTATTTAATCAGCAGCATGTAATATTAATGACTGAGACCTGGAATTAAGTCCCGAAACAGCACTAAGAAATTAATCTACTTCAAAATATTTTTCGATCAAAAAGCAGTTTAATTAAGTGCATGCATTGATTCATACAGAAATAAATAAAACAATAATTTCTCCCAGAAGATTGTTGGTATTTCCGATATTTTACATGCCTCACGGCCTTTATTCCACGTTGACAAGTCCCAAGGCAGATCATTGGTTCCGTCTCACCTTAAACCAGGACACGGTTGAAAACTCCTGCTCAAACACAAAGACACAGACTTGCTGCCTGAAAGATCTCACGGTCCAGCTCTTCCAAAAAATAGGTCCCACCAAATAAGCATTTTTTTTTTCCCAAAGAGTTGTCACTGCAACTGTTTGAAATGGGACTTGGTGCTCAATCAGTACAGAAAGCAATTAGCACAATATTCGCTGGCAATAAATGACTACAGCGTTGCCCCAGATTTTCCATCCTCACATGCTGCGGAGCTCGGCGCTGCTGGTGTAAGGCTGCATTATGAAGATATTTATAGAAGGTGGGAATAAGTATCTTCTGGAAAAAATTGCAGCCGGAAAAGGAGATAAAGGATGTTGGGAAAGTTCTAAATATAGGGAGGGAACTATGACTACAAGGTCTAGAAGAAGAGATTTTAGGACATACAGCTATGGAAAAGCAGGCTCTGCTACTTGGGTCTTTGCTGCAAGCTATACTCTTAAATAGGAATAGGCAAGATTTTTTTCCACAGCTGAAATACCAGCTTTTTCGGCAAGAAAAAATTCTACAAAAAAGTTGATTTTGTAGACTTCTCCATTCCTTCTGTCCCAGACAAAACCACCCATTCAGTGTAGGATCCAGGCTACAGAGCAATGCAATCATACGCCTCTGCTTTCCAGCCCCAGTCTTGCTCCTGAGCTCATTAGGTGGTTAACAGTGATGTCTTCCTCTAGCAAAGCATTGCTCTTTGTATTCCTCTATGTTACAAATGGAATCAAAGAATGAGGCTGAAAAAGTGGTATAATCTTGCATGTATTGATATCAAATGAGTTAATAAAAACCCCCAACAATTAAAAAACAATGGTGGTGGAGATGGCCACCTGGGTGCAGTGCAGAAGATTCCAGCCATAACTGGAAAGAGTTAGATTGAGAAAAATGTTCTTTATGTGCTCTTCAACTTGGTGGTGCCTGAAAAACATACTTCAGAGAAAGGTCAAGTGCTTCAGCAGGGTGGATTCTTGGAAAGCTTTCAGCTCCAAGCTGCTTATAAGCAAATAAAAGCCTGAGCTCTTTGCATCACTGGAAGGGCCAAATTGACACCAGGAGGACAAAATACCTCAAGACGCAACCTCTACAGATGCCCTAAGATCCAGGCCATATTAAATTCCCTACTTCTTGAGATTTTGTACAGCCCTGCAGAGCTTATACACAGACATTGGATTCACCAGGACAGTCGGGGTGTCAAGCGAGGTCAGCCCTCGCTGCCGCTGAAGGGACTGTGCTGACTTCTTTCCAAAGCCATTAGAAATCTCTTCTGAATCGCAGTGCTCATCCAAGCAGGCTTCCCTTTTGTCCTCTATCTGCTATGTACAGTACTTTCCGTATGAAGACACTTTGTCTGGCAATGTAATTTATGGAAGAGACCATCTATTATTTTTCCACATGAAGCTTTTGATCACGGATGGATATTTGAAGTTATTAACAGCGCAGAGAGGCTTAAATTTCAGGTCTTTTTGCTCATTGCCAGTGAAATAAATACTAAAGTTGGCAACCTGTGGTGTAACAGGAAAAATCTTGCTGAGAATTACAAACTACTTCCAGGTTTTTATTTTGAAAAGCCTTACAAATAGGCTGCTATATTGGAGGCATTTCTTTTCCGGTTCAACTTTATCATTTTTGGTCCGGATTACCCTCTGCAGCTGGGGTGGGAGGATTTGGGACAAGCCTGAGCGTAGCTGTTGCCAAAGTGTCCAAGAGCTGTGTAGGGTAAGCTGAGGAACAGCCCCGAGGCACCTGCAGGGGTCCGGGCTGTGCTCAGAAAAGCAAAACCCACTCTGTGTTTTCAGCTGACTCAAAACTGGAAGGCTTGTCCTCATTAGCAGCTTCAGCTGGCTTTTGGGGGTTGGTTCGGAATTTCTTGAGTCGCGGAGCCAGAAATTCAGTTCAGCAGCCTCAGCGAAATAAACCCTGCTAAAGACAGGCTTTAGCCAGCGTATAGCAAGATTTTACCAAAAGCAAACCTTGGCACAAGGAAGCATCCTGACTTAGTTTGGGCAGCCTTAAGAAATGCATTATGTTATACACGATCCTAAATGGGCTTTGGGAGACTTGCTGGAGGATTGCAATGGCCCCAGAGGCTTCTGGTCCTGCCAACGGAGCCGGTGGGAGTCAGGGCACACGGTGCTTCACCCACAGCCCAGCTTATAGCCATGGCTAACAAGGTGCTTCAGAGTGAGCCCTGCTCCCCACCAGCTCCCTGTCCAGGCTAAGATTAGGCTGCGCATCATCTGTCTCACTGGAGTCTCAGGTATAAAATGACGAATGAGAGGAGAGCAAAATCCGAGAAATACATTTTAAATCATCAAAGTAATAGCAAGCTGGACAGTGACAATGCCAGGAGGCCAATAAGAAGATGGATATTGCATTTAACAGGTTCTGAGGAGCCGCATTTGCCAACGTGCTGACAACAAACCATTCCCAAGCTATGTCATTTTGCTTTGCAAGGTGTGTAGCTTCGCTCCCCAGGGCTGTCTCAGAGCTCCACTTGGCGTGTGTAATGGAAGAAGGAATCACAGAAGAGCAGTTCTGCTGCTTTGTGCCTATTGCAGCCTTTGCTGAAGGCAGCGAAAACCTTGGTGCTCTGGAGTGTCCAGCCCTGAGATTGTCTCCAGCACAACGGGCCACGAGAGCAAGAGTCGGTCTGTAGTCTGAGAGCTGGCCCCAGTTCTCACTGCAGTCCTCATACTGCAGGAGAAAAGATCTTCAATAAACACTGCTCAGTACGAGCAGAGCTTCACTAACTCTTCAAGAACTTATTCACAGTAGCTCATCCCAGCAGAAGAATCACAGAGTTGCCCAGGTTGGAAGGGACCTTTCAGATCATGGAGTCCAACCATCAACCCAACACTGACAAACCCACCACTGACCCATGTCACTCAGCACCACGTCTGCCCAGTTTTTAAATCCCTCCAGGGATGGTGCCCTGGGCAGCCTCTTCCAATGCTTAATAACCCTTTCAATGTAAAAATTTTTCCTAATATCCATCCTAAACCTCTCCTGGCACAGTTTGAGCCTCCTACCTACATCCAGCTGTAGCATGGGCTGTTCTGCTGCCAAATGGGAACAAAATGCTTTAAATGTGTGTCATGTGCATTTGATTTATAGCAAGCCACTCACAGGATTTTCACACTTTATATGATTTATATAAAAAAACAGTGACATAATAAGAAAGTATAATATTTTTCTTGCTTTTCTGCCCACCCCATAAAATATTCACTTGCTTCAAATAATTTATAAGAACGTATAGTTACAAAAAAAGGACCAGTGGGAGTTTGCCTGGGGAAGGATTGAATGGAAAACTGAGAAGGAATTGGCCACAAGTAAATATTAAATAACTACTTTTCTTTCCAGTATATGCTGTAGCTGAAAGGAAAATTTTAACAAAAACCTCAATCTATTGAATCAAAAAAAGTATTGATCCAAGGGGGAATAATGTCACATATGAGGCTGCATCCATCCGATTACATGAAGATGCTTCCAATGTGATACAGAAAGGATTTGGGAATGGGAAGAAGGAACACCATTACGTTCAGCCTCTCTCCTGCAGTTTTTCTTGCTTCTCTGTAACTCTTCCTGTGTGCTTCCAGAACTGCCTTGTCATTATGTTCTTGTTCCACTCAACTCAAATACTTGTTAGAATATTTCTAAATGCATTGCCTGGCACGTACTGCTCATCAGACCTGGGCTGGATGCAGGCCCAGTTAAAGCCCCAAGGCAACCAAGGAGGTGGCTTTTTCCTTAACTCACAGGGTTTTGCCTGAAGCTGGTTTAATATATTTCAGGTTATTTTGCAATGTTTATTTAGCTCTACCCCTCCCAGTTCTCATTGTAAATTATACTAATGAAATTAATGTTGGCCACAAAGATTATTTTGCAGGTGACGAGGGCTGTGAAAACTTTTCTTCTCTGAAAAAAATAAAAGAACTATAGCCACAGATTCATTCCAAACATCTGCTTTAATTTTGCGGGCAATGCAAAAGGTTATAACCCGACATAAATGGACACGCTGCCTCTGGAGCCCCAGCTCTGCAGCAGGGCAATATCCACCCCCAGCTTCTGGGGGGGCTCGCGCTGCAGCGTCTCCAGGATCACCGTGTGCCTGCTCATTCTGCAAGCACTGACGCCAAGCCCTCCCGAGACTGGGGCTTCGGAAAGCCCTTTGGCACTTTGGAAAGCCCTTTCACGGCTGTGCCTGGAAGGCTGACGTGAAACTGTGCCGCGGTGAGACGCTAACCCCAGCGGCAGCGTGCCGGGCAGCGGGAGGCAGAGTTCTGCTCCGAGAGCTGCTTCACCTCCTTCCCTTACCCGGGCACCTCGGGGTAGCAGGAGCCCTCTGCTATAGATTTTGCTCCTCTGCCTTGCTACACAGTTTCCTGCTTTGTTCTGTAGCTTGAAAATATTTGACTTTAATATGGTAACATTTGCTGGCATTTGGGAAGGGTTTTTTTAAAATATCACTGGTTTTATCTTGTTATCTATTACTGAAAGCAGAGCTAGGGAGATCTCGAGTGATAGTTCAGAAATGTAAGCTTTATATTTAATACCAACATTACGATTCTGATTGTAAAAACAAACAAAGTCTTAAGCATCTGGTATGAACGATATGATATGGCAACCATACCCTGGGCTGCATAAATCGAAGCGTGGCCAGCAGTTCGAGGAGGGGGATTCTGCCCCTCTGCTCCGCTCTGGAGAGACACCCCCCCAGTGCTGCCTCCAGCTCTGGAACCCCAAAAGCAGGACACGGAGCTGTTGGAGCGGGGCCAGAGGAGGCCAGGGAGATGCTGGGAGGGCTGGAGCCCCTCTGCTGGGATGGGAGGCTGAGAGAGTTGGGGGCTTTAAGCATGAGAAGGCTCCAGGGGGGCCTTATGGTGGCCTTTCAATGCCTAAAGGGGCATTCAAAGCACATTTTACTCAAAGCACGTTTCCTGTGGTTTTTATTCTTTCAAAGTATACTTCTCCCTGTCGTACCACCCAGTGTAACAACAGCCACTGCCAGTCGTCTGTAGTGTGTGTGATCACGTTGGCTGCTCCGGAACGTAGTGCAGGGTCTTTTCAAAACTGGGAAGTAAACACAGGTAGGTTTGTAGCTACTTTCTGTTTCTTTCTGGTTTTGTCCAGTTTATTGGCAAGGATTTGGTTAAAGGGAAGCCTAAGGTAAAATAGCCCTTCTTGTTGACTGCTTTTCAGGGGGAAAATGAAGTATCAAACATTACAGCTCCCGTGTAATCCGAATGAATCAATAAAGTAGATTTATTTGGTCGCTCGTTCTGTGTAGCTCTGAAATTGCCTATTTGCCATGGCTAATAGTTTCAATTTGTTAACACAGCACACACTCAGCTCTACAAGGCACAGCTGACCATCTCCACCAGGAAAGCTAATGGAAATTAATGGTGATCTGCTTGAGGAACAGCTGAGTAGTCAGCACACAGCTGAGCATTTGGCTCCCTGATAGTGAAGTTTTCTCTAAGACTACCAAAAGAAATGAGATGAGATACTGCAAGTGACCTAGATGCCTTCAGTTTTCATGTAGCAATGCCTCCAGGTGCCTGACGCCTGACATGGAGAGTTTGGAACCTGTATTTCTCAGGAGCTTTTTGTATGAAAACTTTGGGACGGTTGGATGAAGGAGGTGTGTAAAGGTAACCTCTGGGGAACACGGGAGTGCAAGACACTAGATACATCTCCTGCCTTGCCTCCTCTTCCTCGTCACTTGGCCGCAGGCTGTACAGAGGCACATCTCTCCTCCTGGGACTAACAGTCACCAGTTTTGTGGCAAATTAGGAATAAATGAGTAGAGCTCACCATCTCTTTTGGAAATGTGGTTTCCAGAAGGTCCTAGTGCCAGTGAGACCATTCGCAGACCATTGCAGGCTGATGGCTAAGAGCCTGGGAAGGAGGACGGGCTGGCTCTGTCCCCTTCTCACGTGTGGGGATCACCCACAGGGCACCTCCTGTGCCCGCAGGGGGTACAGCTGCACTGCTGCTCGCTGCAGGACCTGGCCTCATGGAACTCTCATGGACAGCTCACTCCTGGCCCAACGCGGAGACCTAAATTTGGAACCCAGGGGTAGAGCGTCCAGCTGGGAGTGGGTGCTGGGAATTCCTGGAGACCGGGGGACACGGCCACTCACCCTGGGAAAGCTGCACGGGGTGGAGAGGAAACCCTCTGGGGAACGTGCAGGCGAAAGAGAAGGTGGCAAGTGAATTTTCAAAGTTTATAGGGGTAAAGCACCAACTGGGAAAGAGATATTTTTGCGTCACGCCTCTGTACTTGGCCACGGCCCCTACAGGTCCTCGTTTGTGCCCTTAAAACCATTTCTTCCTCCAAAGATGTGTCAGTGCTCTTGTGAAAGGTGGTGTTGCAGAATTATCAGAGCAGAATAATCAAACGAGAAGTTTTTTCCAGTTCTTCCTCCAAAAGCGGCTTTCTTTCTTATTCTGTTTTTAGACCTCGGCAAAAAACTGTTGCTCTGCTGCCCTCTTTTGAATCTTCCCCCTGACACCCTCCCTTCTGACTCCGTTTGACCCCCTTGTCAAATTTGCCTGTCCCATTACCTCTGGAACACCAGAACAGTTTTGGCAAGGCTCAGACAGTAATAAGGCTACTTCTTATTGGAGACAAATCCTCTGAATCCTCTTTTCCATCATCTTGTGTTGTATGTCATCAGTGACACGTCGGCGACAGTCCCCTTTGGCTCTGGTAGGAGGTTGCATCCACATCTGCTACGTTGAACTGGAAGTTCCACACCTCTAGTACATTCTGAGATCACATATTTCTGCTTTAGGTGAGGACAGCTATGACTGATCTCGTATTTTTCTTCCCCTCCAAAAATCAATGACTTTCCAGCCCATTTCAAGATGAGAAAAGCTGTTACAGAGACAAATGTGCCACAAGCGGTTGTGTGGCTCACGGCGTGCAAAGGGGACTAAGCATCCAAGTCCATGTGCCATTTTCCCATCAAATTCCTGGGTTTCACACCTGTAGGGTGCCCACAGGATTGCTTGCCCAGGTAGAAAATACCTCACTCAGTTTTTAAGCTGTCTGAAAAACAGGTGTGTGTGAGTGCTTGTTGTCTCTCCACTCGTGGTCCATGAGACATCTCAAGGCAAAGAGTTTTCCTTGCTTGAACTCCCACAGCTGCAAAGCAATGCACTTGATAGGGGGTCACATTAGCTATTGAGACCAGTTTCTTTGTTTCATAATAGAAGGCAACCCTTGGATATTTTTCCCAGAGAGGAAAAAAGCAACCCCAAAGCTGCCTATGGGGTTGCCTCCAGGCGGGTGGCGTGGTGGCACTGCTCTCCCTCTCTGGCACTTCGTGTGGCTGAAGCAGTCGTTCTCAGCAGCTGGGGGTTTCCTCTGCCACGGGTCTGTCCACGGTCCAGCAGAGCTTTAGGGAGCATGAAGTCGCATGGTGGGGTTCCCAGTTTCTCTCTCTTTTCCTGCCACACTTGTTGACTGACCTAGAGATCACCCAACCTCTGGCTTCTTCTATCCCCATAAATATGCCTTTTGAGCTGCCACTGTGCCTATCTGCAAACCACATCTTTGGGGGGGGTTAGATAATTATTAAAATATCCGGCATCTTCCTAGGTCTGCAGCTGTATGTGTAGGTCAGAAGCAGGGGAATCAGAGCAACCCAAGAAAAGGCCCAGGGTTTAACGCCGATCTGCTGCTGGTAATGCAGTGCCACGGGGCCGTGTCCCACCTCAGCTGGAGTCACCACCAGAGAGCCACGGGGGAGACCAAATCACAAGCGTAGCTGTCTCCAGGGAGATCAGACACGAGCACACACTGGGCTGGGGGCACACACACACGGAGTCTGCTTTTACACAAAGGCAAGGAATTTATCTTAACAGCCAAAGTCTAATAATGCTTTTGTTTTTGTTGTTTAATTCCCAGAAGGGTCAGCCACAGCGTGTATCTCCAGGAAGACTCCACGATGAAAAAGACAACCCACAGTTGCTTCTTTCTGATCATCCTTCTAATTGTAAGTACAAGAAAAACTGAGCTGCTCGTGGCACCTGCCAAAGGTGACCTTGTGGTGATGTTCAGAAAAACGAGTGCTGAAAACATGAGTATTCATTACAAGGCACAGGGGAAGGAATGAGTTCCCTTACTAATACATTTAAAAATAAGGTTAATAAAGGTTCTAAGTAAGATATCTCTTAAAAGTTTGAACTTGAAACCGTTGTTTTGTGGTGAGACAGAACTGCAAGTCTGAAGAAGGTAATGCGTGGGATTTTTCATTTCTGTGTTTCACAGGCTACAGCATGTCAGCGACTGATGTGTTTGAAAACTTCCTTAACAGTGTTGTGTGAAACAGACTGACTTAAGTGATTGCAGATTTTCACTGTTGATAGTTACTCTGCTCTTAGGAAAGCAACTGAAATGAAAAATAAGGGGATCGAGTTTATTTATTCAGTTCAAATGCTATTTTCAACTGTTTAGTATCAATATGACAGTAATTTCAATCTATGGAACATGGCTAACTGTTGTTTTAAATATGTAGCAAAATAATTTCTACCTGATTAAATACCTCTCAGGTAAGTGGAATGCTTTCTCTGATCTCTACTTGTGAAACCTGAAATTATTAGCAATTATCACAGAATCATAGACATTACAGGTAGTCAGAAATGAGAGTGCTGCCCAGAGCTTCAGTTCCAGAGTGGTCAGAATACGTCTGAGTGATGCTCCTGGGGACAGGCACCTCTCTGCCCTGGTGTGGTACAAATAACCCACATGCTGATGCCTCCTTATTCCCCAATTAACTGCTAATCTCTGCGTTCCTGAAGAAAACTTTGATTTTACTGCATTTTGTCGGTTAGCTCCTCATGCACCTGTGCCTCTCATCTTCTCCTCTCCTCCTCTTCTCTCCTAACACCTAAACGTGGAAGATCTATGCGCGTCTCCCTACCTTTCTGGTAGCTCCCATCCCTTCTGGCTGGAAGCTGTAGAAATGGGGCTACGAGACACATGGGGGAAGAGCAGGGACTGCTCTCCCCAGCTGGTTTGTTGGGTTGGGTCCCTCCTCTTCTTCAGCCCACCATAACATGCCCACAATGCTGTTTGCCACTGAAATTTATGTGGATAAAAAGGAGGGAAGAAAAGTAGAGCAGTAATAGAATGATGGATAGGAGGTAAAATAAAACAAATGAGATCGTGGAGAACCCAGGGCAACAAAGAACCCTCCACTTTGATAAAATGCTGAATTCATGGCTCAGGATTAGGACCCTCAACCAAAGAAGATCTGGTGAGCAGGACAAGGAACATCTCTGGTAACTTGGTCTCAAAATAATTTGTGCAGAATTAGTTACTGATTTGAGGAATCATCCCCATTCTCAGCAGAAGTCTTCTGCCTCGAGGTACATTGGAGTATTCTGGTATTTGTGAATTTTGTGGCTGTTACCCACAGCCCTGCACGGGAGGCACGTAGCCGTGCGCTGGCTGGGAAATCACCCACGGCCAGAGGTGTCTCTGGCAGAAGGGTCTGACAGAGATCAGCTTCCTTGGGGTTTGAACCCCAGCCCGTCTGCGCAGCCCGACAGGGGCTTTGGCAGAGAGCAGCGAGTCCTCCCAGAACGAGCCAACGTCCGCTGGAGGAACAGTTCCAGATCATTTCTCTTCCCCAGTCAAGTGACAGGACTGTCAATATTCTGGTAACTAAAATTGTCAACAGCATTTCTGAGCGTTTGAGGAGCTCTGGCCTACAGCATGGATTCGTAGGTCAGCCCTGAAGGACTGGGCTGCTGCCCTGTTGTCCACAAATCTTTTGACCCTCTTGCCCATGGCAGCACATGTGCAACGTTAGCTCCAGGATCAGGATTTCTTTAAGAAACTCTGTGGTAAGATCTGGATCTCCTTCCTTTTAGATATCTTTGCACCAGAGGGCTCCCCAGCTTCAGACCTCGATGGATAACTGAGCCACAGATCTCCTTATATTTCACTGTTCCAATCTCTTTATTCCTTGCTCCCGCAGTGCATTAGCAATACTGTGATTTACTTAATCACCTTCTGGATTAATTTATCTTCTGGAAGGGAGAAGCCACAGTCATAGACGTAGACCATGAGGGAGCTCTGATTCCTTGATGACACTTGCCAGAACACTGCTGTTAGATCAAATATGAAAAATATTTGGCATCAGTCATTTTTCCAAAAATTTCCCCACTTGTAGCTGATAGAAAACATTCCTTTTTTTCTTTTTTTTTTTTTTTTTGTGATCTTGAGCGAGGAAAGAATGTCTTTCTTTCTCTTCCAAAAGGACTGTTCCCACTCTGTTGATTCTTCTAATCACTCCTCTGCTCCCTGAGCCACGAGTCCCTGGGACTTACAGGTCAGCCACTGCTGTGACACAAATTGTGTGTCTCCCACTCCTGTTCTCTAACCACAACAAACCATTCTCCAGAACCTCTCTTTTTTGATGGCTTAGATGGTTCCTCTTGTCTATGTCCTGCACTCCCAGCTGGTGGCTGGAAGCTGTTGCAAAGGAACAGGACCTATGGACACCCTTGTGTTCCCCCCTGGGCTCCAGGCTCTCCATTTATGCCACTTGTCCCGCTATAGGTGCCAGATTCATCCCATATCTCTCATGGAATGTTTTGTCCTAGACCCCAGATACAACATGTCCACAGACCCTGCCCCTCCTCCCCCCCCCCCCCTCCAGTCTCCAGCCTTTAGACCCATTGCCAAGGGATTCTGGAACTTTCTGGTAGAATCCATCTCTCTTACATAAGTCATTTTTTGCATAGAATAAGCAGCACTTTAGTTTTCTGTGCAAAGGTCCATAATCATTCGCCTTTGCCAAACAAAAACTAAAGCACCAGTTGCTCCAAAACCTGATTTAGAAATAAAATTAACTCCTTATTGTCTTCTTCTTCCATGATTTCCCTCGCTTTTGGAGGCACAATAATGACAGTGCTTGCAGCATCACCAGGTAGCCTTCTGTGATTCAAAGTGAATTCCATTAGAAAATTTAACTGATCATTATTTCTTAGTTAACTTTATTCCTGATGCTCTCTACGTTTTGTTCATTATGGAGAGCCACAGAATGTGACTGAGAATTGTTTCCCCAAGTACATGAGCCCCTGTGTGATGGAGCAATTAGTTCATCTCTTCAGGGCACATTTCTCTCCACAAGAAAGATGGATCATCAGCACAATGTGTCCAGGGGCACGGACACAGAACGAGGAGAAGGAAACAACCTTGGGTCTCTTTCCTGTGTGACCAATCAATTTCCGAGACATCGAGAAAAGAGAGTTTTATTCTCTGCCCCATTTTGTGAAGTAAGAACTGTCATCTAGTGTCTGCAAATGGTAGTTTGGTCTTATCCTGTCAATGAGGGTTGATGTGCTTTTCCCTTGGTAACAATGGGTTGCTTCAAGCTGTGAGGAAGTGGATTTGCAGGTTCTGGAGCTCTTCTCACACAAGGAGAACTCAGGAGAGCAAGCTGCTGCTGATTGAAGGTGGTGAGAATTACTGGGAGACGAGCAGGTGATGGTTTCCCAAGCAGGAGAGGAATGCTGTGTCCTGTTCTATTCACCCCAGTTTCAGGGGTCATCAGGATGTTTTTGTCTCCTTCTTTGCTTTTTTAAAGAAATCAGAATGTTGCTGTGGAGCCGATTGCCTTAAGGAGGCCTCTTGCAAGGTGATAATCAGAGCTGCAAGCAAAAGCCCCTGAAGTCTTCTGCAGCCTTCCTTTGAGCCCGCAGGTTCCATCAGCCTGTTCTGGGAGTAAAGCTTCCGTGGAAATCCCGCAGTCATGGAAAACAACGGGAGGATTCATGAGGTGCTTCTCATTACAAGTGCCATGTCTTTATCTGTCGTGGCTGATAATCTCCTGCCTCTTTAAACAGCTGCCAAAATGTGGAGTGTAAGTCGCGTGGGATCTCACTGGGAGATAATCTCCATCCTGCTTCAACAGAAACGGAGTGTGGGAAAATGTTAACGTTCGGTGGTCGAGTAAAACGTCTCACATCAAGGTATTTCCCCAAAGAAATTGTCTGCCGTTTCCGAGCACATCTGTGATGGATAAGAATTACTGTTACATTTACTGAGGGCCGTACCCTGAGGATCTCCCTGAGGCATCACAGTCGGTGTCTTCTCTGTCCTACCGCCGGCAGCTGTGAAAAGCCGCTCAGACACGGTCCTCGAGGCACGAGGGGGCTCTGCCCCAGCCCAGCTCAGCCCAGCTCTCCCTGGGGGGACATGCTGGGGGGCGGGCGGTGAGGGACCCACAGCGGTGACTGCGCCGGGGGGTTGGAAAAGCCACGCACCAAGGGAATGCCTGAGCTCTCGGAATCGACAACAAACACCTCGAGCATCCAGAAATTGAAGTGTGTTTTGACTGAGATCAACAATAAATGTTGCGAAATTACTGTATTTAGTGGAAAAAGGGGAAAAACAAAAGTGAAGAAAGCTACAAATGCCTTATTTTCCTAAATGTCCAGTGAAGCCGAAAGCCTCCTTCGAGCTCCTTCATGGTGGAAGAAAAATGTTTGAGGATGCTTGTTCATCATGTCCAAAGTTTTGTGGAAAAAAGAAAAAAGAAGGAGTTCTGTGCTTGCTTTATGCGGATCCTGTCCCGCAGAAAGAGGCAGAGCCGTGCCCAGGTTCACAGCAGGCACCTGTCACAGGAACCGGGGCGCTAGTTGTTCCTGATGGTATCATTTAATAATGAAGCCAGATTGCTTTCTCTAGATTCCTTTATTAATTCTAGGTGTAAGTGAACTCCAGCGTTCCCAGCAGCCTGGTTTGGTTCTTTGTAATGATAATTCATTTTCTTATCACAGTCATTTGTCACGTGGTGGCTTGGTGGTCGTATGTATGACGTCATTTACTTGGACTTTTAGGAGTGACATCATATGTACGGCTGCTAAACTGCTGCATGGGACATCACTTAGCTCTCTTCTGAAGAAATCATACCTATCATTTGCAGGCTATGAACACCTCCTGATTATTAAGCTGTGAATTATTTATTTCTCTTTAATAAAGAATATTTATACATGAATGGGGCATTCCTTTATTTGTGATGCAGTAGTTCCCGTTGAGCTTTAGGGGCACAGTCTCATCCATCTTTCAGCCCCCCCAGTGAAGCCCTGGCCGTAGCGGGGCTGGGGGCAGAGGGGCTGTCCTCCCGCTTATGGGGCTGGGGACTTGCAGTAATTCCGGGCACAGTCCGAGGTGTTGATCCCATCAGCAGGAACCCAACAGTGTTCTCATTAACCCCTGCCGGCCCTGAGCCGACTGCTCCAGGAGCTGGGTTAGTCCCTCACACACAGCAAGTTACAGAACTGACCTTTAAGAGTGTCTTCGGTCTCTGAATTGTGTCTTACCCCTCAAAACCATCACCCCTGGTTACAAACTGTTCCATCTTCACTTGTTATCTGACACAAATGGGGCATTCCCTTCCTAATGGCCTGTCGTGCCTCTGATGGCAGCCCACGTGTTTCTCTACTGTCCCGTTGTCCAGGAACGGCCGGCCCTTCCAACAACGGCGTGTCAAAGAGGCCCCAAAAAGGATTAGACTGAGGGGAAAGATGTGTGTAGGTGGCATTTGCCAGGTGTTCCATATCTGTGTTGTGCTTTCCTCTGTGCCTGTAAAGCCCTGAGGTGGGGGCAGCGCTGATGGCAGCACCCCCGGCCTCTCTGGGGTCTCTCAGGTGGAACGGTTCTCGTCTGGCTTGGTCAAGCAGAGCTGAAGAACAAATCACCTCCTGCCCAGAAGGCAGCAAAAATAAAATAAAAGAATTGATTCGGCGGAAGGAAAATTGGTGATGTTTTCCCAGCACAAAGCTCTTATGCTACCAGAGCACCCCTGTGTTCCCAGACTGACCCAGAGAGACAGCGGGGGTCACAGAAGCCCCCCCAGCTTTCCTTGATAGGATTCCCTATTCCTCTCTCGAATGCAAACAGCTGGGAACGGAGGTGTTGTTCCAAACTAGAGAGAAAGAAGCATGGGGTGTCTGTGAGCCAGGTCAGAGCAGCTCTCAGGCCTGGGGCCATACCTGGGCATGAGGGGCGAAGACAGACCCGAGGGTACCCGAATCTGCCCCCTCCTGCACTTCTTGCTGCATTTAGGGCTTGTCTGGTTTTGAAATGATGATCACAGACTCCAGCTGCTTCCCTTAATCTGCTCTGAGGTGAGGGATCTCTAATGCGTCTGCCTTTGCTTCTGGATTTCCTGCTCTAGCTCCATAAATGCTTAATTTTTCCCTTGGATGACCAGATGAAACGTTCCCTATGGCTTCACTGTCCGAGTATATACCTCTGTGTGTGTGTGTGTGTATACATACACGTATAAATTATATAAAATTGTATCTGCCAGAAAACATCTTCCTTATTCCTCCCATTTTATTCCAAGTACCTGTTTCAGTGCAGTGAGATAAACTGCCTTCAGTGTCCTCCCGACTTCAGACAGTATCTATATACAGTTCAAAATGAAAATGTTAGTACCAAAAGAGCTTAGATTAAATTAGGAAAAAATAATTGGATGTATGAGTATGAAAAGATTAAACTGAGGCAGTTTGGCACAGAAGTATCAGGACAAAGTAATGCCGTTTCCTTTTCAACTACATCAAACACAGTGTGCTTTTGCTGTGTATTTTACCAAGGTGTTTTAGCAGTGCAAATGGAAAAGGAAGTCATATATTAATGAGACAGGATTGCTTGTGATGTGCAATAAAAAAAAGAGGGAAGGAAAAATTTAAGAAGGAAGTTGATATTTGAACTTTCAAACCTGTTGTATTTTCAGTTGGAACAACTACAGGTGCTTGCTTAAAGATCTGCACTAATATCCACTAATATTTGGTATTAGATCTGGTAAAAATGTCCAGTCTGTGTGTTTGTGAGAGTCCTTAGTTTTGAAGCAGCCTGTAAATGGCTCTCTGTGTGTTTGTGATGGCTTTAGATGGTTTAGAATAGGGAAAAATAGAGTGGTACAACAAAGCGCTACAGCAGCATCACTTTTGTTTGGGGGGGCAAAGGAACTAATCCTTTCCTCTCACCTTCGTGCAGAGAAATGTCCTGATATGGGATTTGGGCAGAACAGAATTAACTAAAGCTCCACACTTTCGTTTCCACCTTGGCTCACAGACCTGGGCTGTGCAACAGGGAGGGAAGAATGGATGTATGGATGGGTGGATGGATGGATGGATGGATGGATGGATGGATGGATGGAAAAAAGACAAGTGACCTGTCTCTGAGATTTTTGCCTTCCAGGGGCAATGATCCCCTTTGCCCTGCAGGCAGCTCAGAGTGGGACAAGTCAGAAGATGCCACTTGATCAGAGAAGACCTTGTTATTCAGACTCTCATATTTAGGTACTTAACTAAGAGCTAAGGCTGGGTAGGGAAGTGTAAACTCTCTGCCCTGTTTCTATGACCTGAACAGTTGAAGGAGCTCAAATCAGGTGACATAAGACATGAAATACTCAGTTTCAAGCCTGTGGCACTGAGGTGTTTTATCCAGGCAGCCTGGAAAGAAGTCAGCACAAATGAGCAGAAATACTGGGGTGTAACTTTGAGAAGATACACATATTTTTACAGATCACTAAGCTAAATTAAAAGATTTTGAAGACTTTATCAATTATTTAATGGTTCTCTGTTGTGCCAGGAAAAAGGGCTTGGTTAAAATCTTGATTTCATAGTGAAGTAAATTAGTAAAAATTCAGCACTTGCTTTGCAAGCGGTACAGGGGTTATCATAATGTTACACACGTGCAAATAAACGGCCTTTAAAGAATGCAGAGAGTGTTTTCTGATCCTCACTTTTTCATTTTATCCACCTGGTTTATTCACTCATACTAACAGTTTTTCCTTTCTGTGCAGAGAATGGTTCCAAGTCTTTCTTCTACTGTAAATTATACTGATCCTACATTAGAGCCTGTAGTAACTGAAAACTCAGTCATACGACAGAAGATAATAGATTCGCAGTTCAAGTGCTATGAGAGGATGAACAGAGCTCCCCCTTATAAGAAGAAAGGTAAGAAAGACTTTAAAAACTCTCTGCATTGCCACGCTTGCTTATCTGGCTCTAAAGAAACATTTCCTTCTGCATGCTAACCCGTAGTGCTCCCTGTGTGTGACACTCACACTCACACACTCAGCATCCTCTGTGGTGCAAAGGAGGGAAACAGCCTGGAGGAATGAGCAGCTCTTCCTTCCTCCCCCTGCAGACCAGATCCCCATCATCTCCCTTTCTGGCAGTCTTTGCTGCATGAATCTCTCATGTTCTTGCTGAAGGAATGTCCTTCCCCAGAACCTTTCAGGGAGCTCACACCAAGACTTGTTTGTGAACAGTGATCTCTTAAATATAAACACGTTCAGTTTCATTGCAAAAGCTCAAGTTGCAAAGTTTTTCTACTTTTCCTTTGATGTTACAAAATGATTCCTAGAAGTCATTCAGATACATCTCAAAGCCATAGGAGAACAGGGGAATGCCTGAAGGAAAGATAACAAATTGCTGATATGATGGTTAAGTGAATGTGAGCATTAGCACATTTAACTTGACAATGGAAAAATACATGTGCATAAAATCTTAGTTAATGAAGAAAAATTGGTCACAAAAATATCTTTTTTGCTATACACCTAATCTGTAAAAAAATATTTTGGAAAGTTTTATGCTTTCAGTTTTTAATCCACAACTGTTTTGACTTTAAAACAGTTATTGATGCAACTTTGAGGAATTTGTAGGATCAGACCTTACATTCAAAGTTGAGTTCAACATGCTTAAAAACATTACTTTCCATCAAAATAAACACCACTAACATCAGATCAGCAAAAACAAGTACCTTGCAGCACCTGAATCATAGAATCACAGACTGGTTTGGGTGGGAAGGACCTAAAAGTCCCTCCCCGTGCCACCCCCTGCCCTGGGCAGGGACACCTCCCACCAGCCCAGGTTGCTCCAAGCCCCCTCCAACCTGCCCTTGAA
>JAOTQQ010000012.1:23613755-23628532 GCA_026546715.1 Gallinago undulata | reverse complement strand
CCCCTCCTCCTAGGGCTCCCCTCCCTGATCCAGAGTCCCTCCCCATCTCTCCTGGAGCCCCTTGAGGGACTGGAAGGCCACTCAAAGTGTAGCAATAACAAGGGATTTCATTGCAGAAAGACAGTTGTCTGCAGAGAGCAATACTCCTTGGGAGGCTGGAACAGAGCAGGCTCAGGAGTGACTGTGTGAAGGAGTTACTGCATTGCTCTTAATTACCCAGGTTTGTTCTGCAACCGAACGTGGGATGGCTGGTTGTGCTGGGACGACACACCTGCTGGGAGAGTCACGGCTCAGAATTGTCCGGATTACTTCCCAGACTTTGATCCAACTGGTACAGTATTTCTTGTTATAGCTTTGTCTTTCAAAGGAAGTCCTGGGAACTCACAGTCTTGTCTGTGTGTGCCCCATGGCTGCTCCCCTGCCGCCTGCAGGACTGGGTGCTGGGCAGCCCTGCCATCACAGGAGGCTCCCCACAGCTCGGGGTCCTCATCCCTCACCGTGTGGGGGTGATGACGGAGCCCCTCTCCTCTCGCTCCCAAGCCACCTATTCCCAGCTTTGCCACTTGCCCACTTGTCTCCTGTGCCTTCCCAGAATCACAGAATCACCTAGGTTGGAAGGGACCTTTTAAGATCATCAGTCCAACCAATGAAAAAAACAAAAAAAAAAAGAAACGAAAAAAAAGCCACCAAGAAAACTTCCTTGACTTCCTCTCAACTAATTGCTCTGCTACAGCAGTGCTCTTCAAAGAACACTTGGGACCATCCCTGGAGAAGCAGCTCACTCCACTGATTGCTGCCGAGGTGTGCAGCTCGCACGGCTGGTTGTGGGTCGCTCCTCGAGGGACACACGTGTGGCAGAGTGTGGCCCACGGTCTGTGCGTGTCACGGTTACTCTTTCTGCCACGCTTTGCAACGTGCAGACGGGCTGCCCAGGGAGAGGGTTGGTGGAGGCACCGTCCCTGGAGGTGTTCAAGAGACAGTTGACATGGTGCTCGGGGACATGGATTGGTAGTGGATTGGTGGTGTTTTGGGGGTGGGGTGGGGTTTTGTGTGGGGTTTTTTTGTTCGTTTGTGGTTTTGGGTTTTTTTGATTTTTTGTTTTGGTTTGGTTTGGTTTGTTTTTTTTTTTATTGGTTGGACTAGATGATCTTAAAAGGTCCCTTCCAACCTAGGTGATTCTGCGATTCTGTGCAGATTTGGGATTATTTCAGTGTTCCAGTTCTCTGTGCAGAGCCATAGGGGGAAAAGCCTCCTGAAGTAATTAATTTCCTGCTGTTCTTTCCGCTGCCCTGTTTAGGGGCAATACCTTTGCTCTCCTGGGCTGGGTGTTTTCCCTTGGCACATCCCTCTTCTCCTCGTCAGCACCTCTGGCAGCTTCTTTGCCTGCCTCCTGGGGGGACAGCCCCGTTTCCCTGGCTCGGGGGCAGCTCAGCATCTCCTGCCTGAGCCAGAGCCACTTTCCTTTGGAGCTGTTGAGCTCCCCAGCACAGGTTACAGCTGTGGCACCAAACCAGGGGGAAGCCAGCCTTTGCTTTACCCAGTCACGCTGGGACTTAATAAAGTAGGGGGGAGACAAGGAGTCACGGGGGGGGGGGAACTAGGAGTCTTTCAACTGCTAATGGAAGTGGCTGCCACTTAGAGGTGGCCAAAAGCACAGGTTCAGCTGGGAATTCCGTCAGGCTTTGGGCCACAACTCATTATTTCCATTGGTAACTTACGCCTGTTTAACAAAATGCAGCTGGATTTTCTGCTCAGAAGCAGAAAATTCACCCTAAAGAACAATGGTTTTACAGGATTAAAACTGCAGTGCCTGTCAGATTTGCTTCCTGTTCAGTCTCCGTGATGTCAAACCACCCCGGCGTGTATTTTAGGCAGACAAGCAGCCCCGTGGCCTTCTGCAAGAGGTATTTCACGCCGTGCTGCTGTGGGCTGCCCTGAGATCTGCAGGAGCACTGATGGCTACAGCTTTGAGTCCTGGAAGGGGGTTATGTTATGCCACACAGCTCTCTTTCTGTGCTTTGGGGTTTGGGTCATTCATAACGAGGAAAGTGCTCGCAGGGGATGGTCCTCCCGTCTGCTCCCGTGGGGGCTGCATTCGAGCTCTCCCTGTCTGAACCCCCAGCCGCGTCTATGCCAAGAAGAAGTTGCTCGAGTAGGTTAGAAAGTAAATGCGGCAAATTCACATTCTGGAGAAAAGGGCCTGAGTAGCAAAATGATGGAGAACACGCTCAGTGTTGTGTCTGACAACTTCACTACCAGCTACTGCGTGCAGTCTCACTTGTTTCACTGAACTCACACCAGGTGACACCAGACAGAAATCTGTGCTCTGAAAGAGGAAGGACCACGGTGATAATCTCCTCTGCTCAGTAGCTGGGGCTTCCCACCCTTCTTTCCCCACCGGAGGAATCTCTACCCTGTAGAAGGAAATGAGGATCTTAAAGCTAATGGCCAAACAGAAACCCCTCTCCATGAGCTGTGACAACTTCGTCCTTCTCAATAAAGAACTGCTGCCTCTTCCAGCAATCCCTTTCCCACAATGACCATCACACACAATGTGATAACGCATAAAAACAAATCAATTTGTCTGGAAACACACTGAGACCTACTGCTTTATCTCCAGTGGCAGCAGGACACTCGTGGTCTCATCCACTCCCGGCTGTGAAGCTCTGAGCAGGGCTGAGGTTTACACTCTCCTATTCAGGCAGCATGCACAGTTTCTCTTGGATTTTATTTTATCCAGGCACAATATGACTCTATTATGCAGATTGCAGTTCTGCTGACTGAGGCATTCTGATGATAGTGATAATTCTTCACCTGTTAGGACACTGGAATTGAAGTTTTCTAGGATCTCCATTTTACTATGTCAGATTATTTTTTCAGTTATGAAATAAAATATTCTAGCCTATTTTACTGCAGATGTAAATAAATCAGATGTGCTATGTCAGCTATTCCCTCATCTGCAAAACTAAGCACTACACAGGTCAGTCCAAACTATGGCAAAGAATCCAACGTCTGGTATGTGCTGAGCGTGCACTGCAACGGAGGAAAACTTCTCTCTACTTCCAGCGTATAACTCAGCAATAAATAAAAAAATAGTGTTGACTCTTTTAACAACTGTTAGCTCTAGAGTTGGTCTAATTGTAAAAAATCTGATTGTTTTTTTACATGATTTTGAACTATTGTGTTTGCTCCAGAGTTAGTGGGTTAAGATACTTATTATATATAAATGACTGAGGGTTTTTATGAAAATCTGATTCAGAGAAGTGCTGTTGGTAGCACAAACAATACCACATGCAAAACTACTGGTTAAGCTTTTTGGATGCTTCACTGCTCCCCTGAAGCTGCCCTTGTGGATGAGATTTCTCTCACACGTTTTGCTCAGACAGGGCACTTCAGAGACCCCACGTGGGGGCCCGTGAAATGCGTGATGCTGAGGTCGCTCGCATCAGGGGAGACAAATCCCACCCAAAGTTCCTCCACTTCGAATAACGTGGTGCCCGAGTGGTTCCCTACCCCAGTGACGGGGTACAGACAGAGCCTGAAAAATTAGAGTTTTTGAATCATCTTAAAGCCCACGCTTCCATTTTGCTGTGCTGGGGCTGCCTTGCCCCCACCCTCAGGTGGTGTGTGTTTTCAGAGTACACCAGGTTCTTCTAGAGAGAAGGTTCCCAGGTTCCTGGTCCCACACCTCCCCTGGGCGGCTGCAGGGTGACATGGAGTAGAGTCATGGTTGGGTTGTGGACTCACAGCTGTATTTCCATCTCAAAGCACAGATCCAGAAGGAGTGTTTGACCTGTTTTGGGGTCACTGGGATGGGCAGAAGGGGGGTTCTTCCCCCAGCCCCACGTTCTGACAACATCACAGCGAGAAATCCGTGTGTTCTGTCCGCTTCCAGACCAGGATCAGTTGTGTCTGTCTGGCTTCGAGGACAACTGTGAGGCAACAGGTTTGTCTCTGAGGTGGAGAGGCCCCACTGGGCTTCGGCAGAGTGCCCTGCTGGGCTCTGCGGGCAGGGGTGATGGCTGGGAGCAGCGTTGTGCCATTATGCTCCCGAGCACAGGGACAAAACGCCTCTGCTTGGGGATAGCAGGTACGGCGTTTGTACACTGTGTTCCCTGGTAGCACAGCCATTAATCTTTTATCTACGACTGAAAACTCTTTCCAGCTTTAGATAACATCTGGCAGCAAGTCGGCGGGGAGCATTGCTCCAGAGACAGCCCGAGATTATCCCCGGCGATGGAAGGCGCCCATCACACGTACTGTTCCTCTTGCTGCTGGTGGTGCACGTATTGATTTTCAACAAGTCCCCCAAAACAATGATTTGAGACTCACAGTAATTTTGAAAATATGCTGTGTTCTGGAGGATTGTCTTTTTTTGTCTTTTTTTTTGCCATGGCACCCTGTGAAGTGTATTTCTTGTCAGAGGAAGACAGCTCAGCCCATACAGTCCTTACCTGGCCAGTAGGATCAACTGCTTTTTTTTAGGGTGTACAGGGGGGATAAGAATCTTCCAAATTGATGGAGTCATTAATCATCAGAGCTGAAAAAGAAAACCAAATGCAAACGTTGACCACAAAAAATGAAAAATGTGTATGTTTAGATTGTAATTGGCTCTGTAAAAGGGTATTGACTGGAAATGCTGATAATCTATGTATAAAGCCAATAAAATTGTAAAGCTAGAATAGGCAAAAGGAAGTCAAGGTAGGCTTTTTAGACTGTTTTAAGTCAGACTTGAGAAACTGTGGCTTTCATAAATAAACAGCTGTGTCACTATCTAGGAAAACATCAAATAAGTTAAGTTTCTGATCTTACCTGTCCTTGGTGACTCGGGCACAATTTCCAGTGGCTTCCACGTGCTAATGCTTAAGGAGGGGCCAAAGGAGCTGCTCTGAAACCCTGCACGTTGCCTTCAGGTTCTGACCTTGCTTTCTCTTCCACGAACATCTTCCAAAAGCATCTGTAAATGAATTATTATCACCTAACTGCTTGCATCTGAATGAGGGCTGTGTATATGTACTTTACTGTGTAGATATACTTTACAGTGTAGATATACTTTACTGTGTATAGGTACTTTACTGTCTATATATATTTTACTGCATTGATCCAAGACAAGAGGAGACAGGTGAACAACACGTACACCATCAGATACATCTCTGAGAAACAACCCCAAACCAGACAAATGTATATTAAATAATCACACAAGTTGAAAATCCTTTGCATTTTGTTACACAGGCATTGTATTTCCAAACGTAAAAATTCTTTTTAATGGATTTTTAAATGTGTAATATGCATATGCTAAAATAACTGTTATTGCAATTTATCGGCAGAGAGGGCTTCAAAATACTGTGATGAAACTGGAAACTGGTTCCGGCATCCTGAGAGCAACCGAACTTGGTCCAACTACACCCTGTGCAACTCCTTCACCTCGGAGAAACTGAAGGTAGGCTCCGGGGAGAAGGCAGGATTTTTTGGGAATGGCTTTGGGCTAGGCTAGCAGTAAGACACGTATGAGAGAGGTCAGAATCGTCTTTTTGCTTTGTTTATTTCGAAAGAATTTAAGTGCATTGTACTCGTGGTTTTAGCTCATGAAAATTGCTTGACGAGTGCCGCAACCTCAATATAGGTTTGCTACGGGGTGGATAATTTAGCAGCACAGCAATTCATGCAACAAGTTTTGGACTATTTTACAAATGCATTTTTTTAATTGCTGTTATTTTCCCTGATTGTCCAATAGTTATAAAATGATCCTTTAGAGTTTCAATTTTGTGTTTTGTAACAAGTATCTTCCAAGCTGTTGACGTCTTCTCTGTAGGGCTAGAAATATTGTGCTAATATTATTTTTCATAAGCATAGAATTTTTCATAATTTTTCATAAGCAAAGGATATCACCCTGTACTCCCTTTGAAAAGAAGCATTTGAGAAGGTACTGTTAATCCAGAAAATCCTACGAGCCTGAACACATTTAACAGTTTGACTGAAGTCACCGAGACTATTTAAAATAATGAATTTGCATCAGTATTTCCAAAATCAAGTTGCTAAGCTGAAAGAGGAGAGGTAAATAAAAAAGCACCAAAAGAAACAAGGAGAGGGAAATCTGAGAGAAGCTTAGAAAAAGTAAGTTAGGGAAGCCTATAAAAATAAATATTTCTCCAGTGTGAGTGGAGCTCCAGGAAAATCTGATTACAGATTTGTGACAGAATAATTTGTGACTGTTTGGAATTGTGGAAGGAAAAGAGTCAAAAAGCGATTTGATTTGGGGTTTGTGTTGGAGGATCTCTTTTTATGCAGCCAAAACCCAGTATGTGGCTATATTTAGTGATGATCCAGCCCAAAGGGCCTTGGAAAAGTCATCTGGACTAGGCAGGAGGTGAATTCTAAAAGTTTTTTCAGTGTGAGGAACCATCATGATAAAATAGGGCTCATCTGTGTGACAGAATAATAGAACCAATCTGAGCTCACAGAGGCATTAAATGGAAGCACCATATAAATATACTTTTTCCAGATGTTGGCCCATGAAGGGAGGCAAAAAATGTAGTTCTGTTACCTATTACCCATGCCTTCCAGAAGAAGAGTTTTGAACATCATTCAAGCAAAGTGCAGATAGAACACAAAGGAAAATTATACATTCATCGAGATTCTTCTGGAACCAAAAATACTCGAAAATGCAAGAATCCATCTTGACAGAAATGCCAAACTAGATTATGAACTTTAATCCAAAGGGGAGCACACAGGCTTGTGTGTAGCTCTCTGGAAGCCCTTCCTACACCTCGCTGGTTCGGGTGATGGTTGTGTACAGGACAGCCAGCAAAACAACGTATTTTTGAACAGTTCATCTGTATTTAGGCTTAAAAATGTTATCAATCTAATATCACAAAAAAGCCATAGCAATGACTGATGAAGCAGAAGAGATGTCAGGGGCACACGGGTTAAAACCCTCCCACTGCTCTGTGTCCACAAAGGTGCCTCATCCCAGACAGTTCTAGGACTCAATGATCTTCTCTGCACTCTGGGCTTCTCTCTCTGGGGCTGCTGGTGCCCTCAGAAAAAGTTATCAGGCGTTTGTCCTCACTGGTAATGGTGTGGTCCCACCTTGTGAAGGAAAAGTAGGGAACGTAGGATATCTGCAGTTAATATACATAAACTTCCATAACTTGGGGAATATTTGCATTCAGATCGTGACTGTTCTGCATGGTCAGGATGATGTAAGCGTGGCTTTGGTTTAAATCTGAATCAGGCCACCTCCACTTAGGTTAATGAAAGCAGGACCTGATTCCAAAGTTGTCAAATGACTGAAGAACAAACTAAATAAGGTGTGCACTTATCCTTAGAGGGATGACTTTGTTTTCTGAATTGTATTCATATTTGTTTTCAAATGAAAGTCTAAAATTACTCAGGAACACCACAAAAATGCGAGTGGCAAAACTTTGGGCTTCAGAAAACAATTCATCTAATTGTTGAAGAAAAGGAAAACTGCTCATGAGAAACAAAAGACAAATGAATGAAGTGGAGCTGAAAAGAAAATAAACCCAGCAGAAGAACTAAGACCTCCTGTCTAGTCTTTTGGGGGGGAGAGGCTGGTACTTCCTTAGGGCTTTCGGAACAGAGGGCAGTGGTGGAGCCTGGCACACTGTTTAGCCTCCTGCTCTCTGCTGACGGCGGGGGGATGCTTTAGAGCTTGGCTGGGACCAAAGGATGGCATTTAGATACTGCAGCCTTCTGCAGCCCAAGAGCTCAGTGCCTTTCCCTCAGTGCCTTTCCTGATGACACCCAATGTTATGTTGGCTTTTTGGCTGCCATTTCACCCTAAGCCAACGATTCAGAGAACTGACCAGGAGGACTCCAAGTTCCATTTCCAGTTCCGAGCTTAGCATTGTGTAGGCAGGGTTTAGATCATTTGTCCCTTGGTGTGGCACCCTACTTTCTTCTCTTTTAAAGCTCATATGGTGCCTTCTTGTCCCCTCTGTTATGGGAGGTCCTTCTGGAATCCCTCACTATTATCTAAAAGACCTAAGTATCACCTGGAAACTTAAATATTTCTCTGCATCAGGCCGCTGATGAATATGTTGAATAAAAGCAAGCCCCAGTCCCAGTCCCGAGGGCACCTCACCACTGACTCATCCCCACAAGTGACCATAAGCTTTTGCTCCCTGGTGTTTAAGCTGCTTTCAAACCATAAAAGCTTTCTACTAATCCTACGGCAACCTAGTTTCTTTAAGTTCTGAGGGGTGGTTTATGTGGAATTTTGTCATAGGCTTTTTGAAAATCCAAGAGTATTATGTCTGCTGTGCTCTCCTAGGGCTGGGGACAGTTAGTGATGCACAGTGTGAGCAGGGATCTTGCCAGTTCCTTCAGTGCAGCAGAAACAGCTCATGTAAGAAACACTTATCTCATCTTTGGACCATGAGTCATGCTATTTAATAGATTGCCAATATTTAAAGTGTATTGAAAAGGAACCTTTGAAAGAAAAGAGATAGAAAAAGGGGGGTTTATTTTGTGGATTCTTCCTCAATGAGAAAAAAAAAGAGTGCCTGCAAATTGTTCACGTTTGCCTTTTCTTTTTGTTAACTTGCAGATGGCGTTCATACTTTATTATATGGCGATCGTTGGCCATGCTTTGTCTATAACATCCCTGTTGATTTCCTTGGCAATTTTCTTCTATTTCAAGTAAGTGTTTCTTACAGACACTCTCTCTTCTCTCCCTGAGGGATCTCAAGTAGTTACCAAAGAAAAGCTTGGAAGGGGATATGGCCATGAGAAACAGCTCTTCTGAGGCCTTTTCATTTGCAGCAAAGGGGCATCAGTGACTCCTAGACAGGTGTCCAGGGCATCCACTTATGACCAGGGAGGGAAATTCTCACCATCAGCAGGATGCATCTGGAGATGTATGCAAAGTGATCTAATAGGACAGGTAAAGTTTTCCAACTTTACCTGCATAAAGGTTTCCAAGGATAAAAATGAGCAATCCCCACACCGTACACTGGGGAACAAAGTGAGAGCAATTTGAGAAACAGTTACAAATGCTTCTGAACAGGTAACACACACACAATTACAACCCGGTGGACTTTAATTGCCAAAAAAAACTTACCTCATTCAAGAATACAGAAAACCCCCAAAGTCTCCAAAGAACGTATAATTCTTTGAGCAATCAAGAATAAAAAGAAAATGGAACACAAAAAAAAATATTTTTTTCTTTACAAGCTTCTTTACAGAGTTTAAGAAAGAATAGTTGCATGATAATGGCAAACCTGTGGTAATTTAAAGTCCATCATTGTCATTGTAAGAGTAAACTGTTTCAAGACTCTAATTTAGCCTGCAGGAAATTATTTCAAGCTAGAATTATGCTAAAACACAAATAGGCCTGTGTGAGAGTATTTGAAAGCTTCTTTCTATGTGAATGTCAACAGATTCAAACCCTTGACAAGCATCCAAACCACAATTCTTTGCTTCTTTATCATCATTCTCATAGAAAGATAAATTATATTCTTTTGTTTATTCATCAATCTATTTCAGCAGCTCAAAGACATATTTTCAATCCAGAAGTGTAGAATTCTTTTAGGGATTAATTATCTTTCCAATAGACAGATAAAGAGAGTGATTTTTACATACAGGTCAGAATTTATCATTTGTTTTTATTTAGTTGATATTTCTAGAATAATGAAAGCCAAAAATAAGCCCAAGTCAAATTTAACAAATACATTAAATGTGTTTTTTCAGATATTAGTGACCAAAACAGTAGCTGTGAATTACGAGCAGGTTCTGTATTAGTACCTTCCCACTCATGCCAAGCCACGAGTCCCTTATTTTCAAAATGACCAGGATCTCTGTAGAACCTTTATTTCCCAAATCAGTTTTTTACATTGACATTTCCAAGTCTAAAAAGGGAAAAAATTGTTCATATTTTCTATTCCTTTATCTTGCAGCCTTAACTTAAAGAGTATTTCTATAAACATTCAGCTCTTCCTTTTTGTCACCTCTAAGGTCACGGAATCGCAATAAAGTGCACCCAGTGCATTTACTATCATGACCATTTAGTTTTAAATGGTTATTATAACTCTTTTAGTACAGAGTTTTTATGTGGCTAAACTAACTGGCATTTGTTAGTGTCTTGAAATGGGTGGATTTAATGTTTTGCATAAACTTCAATACAATGTGACAAACTTTACCTGCTGGATTATCAGCTGATTATCTGAACCTTATCTGAATTTCTGAGATGTGGGTTTTTAGCTACAAACACACATGTGAAGATTTGTAGACTCAATCAGTACATAGCAAACACAAAACTCCAGTTTATACATGCATAGTAATTGCATAAATTTGGGGATAAATAGAACCTCTTGCTGAACCCCCACCTCTAGTGCACGAGGGCTGGTTGCCTGCTCTAAACACCTGCAGTGGAAGGTGCTCCACAAACCCCCACATTCCTTGTGCTGGTGCTTAAGCCAGTTCTAGCCCCAGAGTCCGTGTGTTATTTAATCTAAATCTTCCACGAGGCACCTTAGTCTATTTCTGGTCCAAATTTTGACCTGTATGTAGTACATATCTATGAATACATTCAGGTTGTGCGCCTTCTAATAGTAATTTTTCTTTTAGTAACATTACACAAAGCTACTCCCTGGTTCCTTCTTCTGCTGCTGGTCCCTGGAGAGGCACACCATGGATGAGGGTGTCCCTACAGGCTGGGAAAGGGTATGCTCAGTAAAGTGAGAGCCCAGGAGAAGTGACATAAGTCTTAGGGCTGTAGAGTTAGGTGTCTGTCCTCAGCTGCCAGACAGGAGGGGTAGTAAAAGGACAAGCCCCCAACGTCACCACCACCAAGAGTGAGTCTAGGAAACACAGGGAAATGCAGTGGTTGGACTTGGCATAGTCTATAGGAACCTGTAAGATTACAAGCTCAAAATAAGAGGATCCAAAATATGGGCTGTGAGTTCTGCTGATTTCCAGAGAGGCAGTTTGATGAGGGTCATAACATGCAGTAATCAGATCCAGAGACAGCTGGAAACTCTGCTCGATGAACCGCTGAACTCCCTTCCCATCTATGTAAAGATAAAGAGCACAGAGCCACCGCCACCATAGAGCTTTGAGGAGACTGAGAAGAGCACAGTTTACTCTGATTTGGAGTCCTGTACTGAGGCTTCAGAGTTCTTTGGGACAGTAAAGATGGGATGTGCTTAAATTGCCTACCCAAAATGGACCGAGGGGGTGATGGTGTGCCGTGGGCGAGGCAGGACCCGTTGGTCTGACTCATCTCAGCTCTGAGTCACGGCAATGCTCCATCCTGACCCATCCCAGACCCCTCGAGAGATGCAGCAGCCTTCCAGGTAGTAACACACATCCTCCACCCTGTCCTCCTCCAGCAATTCCCTTCCCATGACTAATCCGTGACACAAAGGTTACAGGAAGAAGTAGAGAAAGGAATTAAAACAAAGTGCTGCAAAATGGGAGGACAGGGAGGAAGCCAAGCTATGATCTTTAGAAAGAGGGAATAAAGCTGTGTGGGAGCAGGGTTCACCGTACTTATAGTTGTTTTCTGTCATCTGCCTCCGACAGCGGTAGATTATTCCACCTTCAACAGGAGGGAAGCTGCCAATCAGTCAGATAGCAAGGGATGGTTTCAGGGCCCTATCATAGCCTTTGACTGTAGAGGCAGCAAAAAACAGCCTGCAGAGGTTTCTGTTTCCCACATGTAAGTCTTTCCTGGCAGAGATTTATTTTTCTTTCAGTTTTGGGTATTGAGATTGATAATGATCTGGCATCACAGGTGTTGCAGTACTTTCAGCAAGGAGTCCTGGATCAGAGCATCACTGAGCAATACAGGCTCATAGCAGGAGACAGAGTATTCCCCAGATGGTGTCTGTCATAGTTTAACCCCAGCTGGCAAGTAAACAGGGGAGAGAATTGGAAGAGTAAACGGGAGAAAATTCTTGAGTTGAGCTAAAGACGGTTTAACAGGTAAAGCGACCACCGCGCACGCGAGCAAAGCAAACCAAGGCATTAATTCCCTCTTCCCAGGGGCAGGAGGGTGCTCAGCTATCCCCAGGGGAGCAGGGCTCCATCAGCGTAACGGTGACTTGGGGAGACACCATCACTCCTAACATCCCCCCTTCCTTCTCTGGATTTGTGATGGGAGCAAACCCGGAAGGAGTAAGCACAAGAACAGAGTGTAGGAAAAATAACTCCCAAAAGTGGTCTGTTTGCCCGGTGTGCCATCCTACAGCAGATCAAGCTGAAAGTACACCTAGCCCAATGTCTGGTGCTCAACAATTGCCAGTGGCTGATGCTAGAGGAAGAATATAAAATCAGGGCAAGTGTAAAGGGATGCTCTCATTCCTAGCCCCCAAGGCTTCCATTGCATGGACATTCTGAACCAAAGAAGGTGTCTTGGTAAATAAAGAGGTCAATAAAGGTGACGAGGATTTCAGGATGATGATGACCGTAACCAGAAAGATGACCTCAAGCCAAAGGAAGAATTCCTTCCAATGACTCAGAAAACAGGTGTAAGGAGAACTAAGAATAAGTGGCAGGTGGCCAAAGGCGTAAAAAAGGAAAATCACTGAATAAACAAACAAGCAAAATAAGCAGAAAAAAAGTTGAGTTGGTTAGATTCACTCTCTGTGTTTCAAGAAAGCCCCTTCTGCATTAACGCCCACCCACATGCAGAGCATCAGGGAGCCACAGCCTCTGCTCCCTCAGGCTGCAAAAGACCCCTGGTGCCGAGGAGGGGGTTCACCTCCACGAGAGCAACACGTGCTGTTACCTGGGTTCTCCTACCTGGGTCTTTTTTGCCTGCTTGCTCTCAGTGACTGCTGAGCTCAGACATCACAGCGTTATCTAACACCATCATTGCCCTCCTGCAGTCACCTCCTGCCAGCCCGGGCCGTGCCAGGGTGTCACTCTGTGCCAGGAGCAGCCGAGGCGGTGGCAGGAGGATTCGGGCAGGAATTGGAAAGGTGGCCAGGTCTGAAACTGCAGTCATGGTTTGGTTGCACAAGAATTCTGCAAACTTCTCGTGTGAAACTCTGTCTACTGACAGCAGCAGGAACCCTACCCTCCTCTAAAGCACCCGTGCAGAAAAGCCTCCTTCTGAGCAGGAAAACAACGTCTGGTTGGGGACCTCAGCTGGAGTGAGAAAGACAGGCTACCAGCCCAAATCCCCCTGTAATTTCAGGGGATTCCAGCCCAGAGTTCCCATCCTGTCTCACCATTAATTCCTAAAGTAGCAAATAATTTTCATCTGAATATTTGAGAAATTGAGTCTCCAGGGAACAGGCACTCATAAAACAGGAATATGCCTGATGTTCATTACTTGTATTATGCGCATCTAATAATTCTCAGGGTTCTGCTTCACCGCTTAATATCTCCATTACCATGAAATAAAGAAAGGCATCAAGGACTGAGAATGGAGCCGGATGGCTCTTTGCAACATGGTCTAAAAAGCGTGTGGTGATAAACAGGTGTGAAAACAAACCCAAAAATTTGTGAGAGGTTATGGCTGCAATGCAAAGCATCTATTTTCCGATAGCGCCTTGCCAAAAGGCATTCTTGAGATACCGATGCCAGAAAGAGCCTGTTAAAGTGACATCAGAAGAAAAACACTAATTTACGACCTCTGCTACATGTTTTTCAGGAGCCTCAGCTGTCAAAGGATAACACTGCATAAGAATTTGTTTTTTTCGTACGTGCTGAACTCGGTGTTCACCATCGCCCACCTCATCGCCGTCGTGCCTAACCCCGGCCTGGTGAAGAGGGACCCGGTAAGTACCGCTCTGTCCCCCAGCCCAGCGCCGGGGCACGGCCATGGGGACACAGCCCCACTCATCTGGGTGGTGAAACGCGCCGGGAGGGCGCAGGCTCTGAGGATTTCACCCAGCCTTGCTCAGATCTTTCACCCAGCAATGAAAATCTTTTAATCCTGTGCAAAAGGGAGAAGCTTTAACCATCCTCCAGCCAGCCCGTCCATACCAACGTGTGTCCCCACTGCTCCCAGCGGGAGCGATGTGACGCTTCCCCACAAACCCCCCGAAGGGAGGGAATCCCTTGGTGGCCGCCTCTCCTTTCTCACAGACACACAGCGGGGAGGGGCAGGGATGGAGAGGGGTGCAGCTTTTTAAAACTCCCCCCGAAAGATCCGTTTGCTGTGTATTTTTATCTGGGGAGGTGGTAAATCAAGGCGGTGGCTCGTTTCACGGCTCTCGGGGAGTGACAGAAGCTGTGCCAGCCCCTCAGCTGGTCGAGGTGTGGGGCAGATCTCGGGCAGAGCACTCGCATTGCGCTCGCCGTGGTTACAGCAGCCCGGGCTGAGCTGGAATTGATGCAAGCCTGGGAATCCCTCAAGTTGTGTCACAACACTCATCAGCTTCTCTTCTAATAACATCCTTCAGTTTACGGTTCAACCATTTATCTGCTGCTAATTTTGTGAAAGCGATTAAACATTTGCACCTGATATTATCTGATCAGGTGTGTGTCTCAAATGTGTGCTGGTTGAGTAAGCTAATTAAAGCTTACTGGTTAAGTGAGGTAATTAAAGCAGGAAATATATAGTCTAAAGGAAACATCACCAGTCCCAGGGACCATCTGGGGATTAAAAAATAGAAGAGCAGAAGAACAATTTAAAAATCACACATTTTGTTTTTTCTTACTGCATAGTATCATACGTATGTAGCCTGTGCAAGAGATACAGTGAAAATATACTTGATATTGGAAGATAAAAAGCTGGCAGATTATATCAGGCACCTAAATTGAAGTAAGATCTTTACCTCAGGGTTAAGAATGATACTTCC
>JAOTQQ010000012.1:23559455-23576157 GCA_026546715.1 Gallinago undulata | reverse complement strand
TTCATTGCCCTACACTGGACTCTCTCCAGTAGTTCCCTGTCCCTCTTGAACTGGGGAGCCCAGAACTGGATGCAGTACATGCTCTGGTTTTGGCAGTAAATGAATTTAAGAGCTTAAATTCTCCAAGTAGTTATGTGCACAGCAATCCATCAGCTAGAACAGCAAACTGCCCACTCCTCAAGGCTGTGGACTCCACAGGGCAGAGGGACCTCTAGAAGTTAAGGCTGTAGTTGTGATCTCACAGCCTTGTCCATCAGCTCCAGATATTTTATTCCAATTGAAATGATGTGATTGTTCTGTTTAATTTTGAAACAGGACTTCTGCCACTGGTTTCTGTGTCACTGATGGCAGCAGGGTTTCTGATGCTGATTTTAGCAGGGACAGAAGCAAGTCTCGACTCGAAGCTCTTCAAAGCCAAGGGAGAAACTCCTGTTGACTCATTCAGTTTCGGGGCTGGTCCTTATCCATTTTCATTCATTAGTTCCTGAACACGGGCTATGGACCAACCCTATCTGACTGGTTTGGACAAGCTCACTGCATTTTTGTGCCGAGCCTATAGTTACTGCTTCAGAACTGGATAGTTTTTTCAATGTTTGGATTGTTTAGAATGATGTCATTAACCTTCACTTTTATGTTAAAGTCTCTTTGTTTGGGCTGGAATTTGACAGCTGCTGTTTGAGCAGAACTGAGTGAAAAATATTCAACCTGGTATTAGAGATGACTGCAAATCAGCATTCCAAAACCCCCTTGAAAATAAAGAGACGCGATGCACCACGCGGCAAAGCCAACCCCCGTTAGACGACAGGAGGTTCGTTACTGAAATTACGATCCAAGTTGCCGCAGGAAAGCGGTGCATGTTTACGGAGGGGACAGGCAGGGTTTCCATTAGCGGGGCTCATCTCACCCATAATTACACCCTGAGGCCCCAGGGCCTCGTTCTTCTTGTTGACTGACAAAATAGATTGCGGAAAGTTTTGAGACAGCTTCAACTTCCAGGTGTGGAATGAAAAGCTTTTAACGTTGTGGGTGAACTGCAGGCTGTGACTGACAACGAGCAGCAGAAGGGGAAGGACACACTGGATATGCAGGATGAGGGGGAAAATGGCCCTGTTTTGCAGAAATTCGCTCTCTAACTTCTAGCTAAATTGAAAGAGGTTACATTTCTATGTCTGGGAAACGACCTTAGAAAATTGGTGTCAAAATGGGCTGCGTGAGTCCCCTCCCCACGGCAGGCACTGTCATGGAAGCTACTGTTGGAGGGCTCTGACGCTACATGCTCTCCTCGTGGCTTCACGGGATCTACCTACATCCAGTTTTCACCCGTGGTGGCCCGAGCCAGGGCTGTCCCTGCCCCGACCCCCGGCACCGCGTCAGGAGCCCACCCTGACACCCCATCGAGCCCTGGGTTTGACATGGGTTGAGCAGGGACTCGCTCTCCTGACCCAAGAGCTGCTGCCTCTTCTGCAGGGGTGGCCTCTGATAAAAGTTCTGTGAAATGTGGCTTAAAACAAGCAGAACAGGGAGGCGAGGTCCAGCTCATGAAGGTCCCGCTGGGGCAAACTCAACCATGGCCAAAACTCCCAGGCTGTGCCAGGAAACCCACTTCTGTCCCCAACCAGGAGGTCCCTGCTCCACTCAGCGCTGCTAATTCCTGAAGGACTGAACTCAGAGATGGTCACTGAGCTGGTTGTTCTCCACGGAAGCCCCTGCCAAATTAAAACCCTGAGAGGAGCTAAATGTTGTACAGCCAGTAGTGTATGTAGATGAAGAGACGCTACCAAAGGTCTCTGGCACATTATAAAACCCCCAAAATATCCTATTCTTTTAAACTTCAATTAAATTTAAAAAAAACCCTCTGAAAGTAAAAATTAAATATAAGACCTAAAAATATGGAAAATGACTTTAAAATAATTAAAATTAAATTAAAACAAAACCACTAAACTAAAGAAACATAAGGAGAAATTTGTTTTTATAGTTCCTGAACTCTCAGGCCTTCTTCCTCTCCCAAAAAAACCAAAATAAACTCACATTCTCACCCAAGATAAGAGCTGGGACTAATGGCACCCCAGTAAGGCATCTCAGCTGCGGAAGCAGAGGATGGAGACTAAGATTAAACTAAAATAGAAATGTCTTCAGGAACTCAAAGGCCAAGCACAGCACTAATCTGAGCCCTGAGACTGGTGCGTTAAGAGAAGATTTATTGAAGACCAAGGACCCAAACAATTATTTTTTTTTCTCCCTGGGGCCATTACACAAGTTAAAGGAAAACAAAAACAAATAGAAAAGAAAGAAAATGATAAAATTAATGACCTGAGGTTAATTGGTACTTCACTGACTCTATTTGCAAATGGATCAGGATGGAGGAACAAACGCTGACGTTCAGGCAGAGCTCACACATCGTGCCAGCCCCGGACACTGTACTCTGGGGAGTAAAAAGTACATTTCACTTCGTATGGAGGCAAACATTTCCTTCTTACCTTACTAATGGTTTTCATCTCAAAGACTTGTTTCAGAGACTTTTGTGTGCAATGGGAATTCAGCTGCTGGATTTTCTGTTTCCAAGCATGTACTGACGGAAGGCTGGAAGTCTGTATTTTGATATTTTGTTTGTTTTGCTCAGGGATTCTTTTCTCAAAGTCCTTCCCTGCAAAGTCAGTTTTTTTCCTCGCTGCTTTGTGTTTGCTGAAGCTGGGCTCCTTCTGTGCTTCGTTGGTGGTTGTGAGAAACAGTTCTGGACTTTCACTCTGTCAGTTCTCTTTATCTCAGTCACGATAGTCTCCTCTGTGTTTTGGGATTAATTTCTTTACACCTGCAAAGTTAGCTTTAGAAGTTGTGAACATTTCAGTCATGTTATTTTCTGACCCAAAGCAGCACTGTGGTATCACAGCAGGTGTTAACATCAAAAGAAAGATTTTTCAGAAACTCAATGACATTGTCCTGTCCCTGGGCACCACTGAGAAAAGACCAGCCCCATCCTCCTGACACCTTCCCTTTCAGTATTTATAGGTGTTGATCAGATGCCCCCTCAGCCTTCTCTTCTCCAGACTAAAAAGACCCAAGTCCCTCAGCCTTTCCTCATCACAGAGATGCTCCAGGCCCCTCATCATCTTTGTAGCCCTCTGCTGTCCCCTCTCCAGCAGCTCCCTGTCCTTCTGGAACTGGGGAGCCCAGAACTGGTCCCAGTGCTCCAGATGGGGCCTGAGGGCAGAGCAGAGCGGCAGGATGACCTCCCTCCAGCTGCTGGCCACCATGGCACTTGCCCTGTCCCACCTCTCCCCTGTACACACAGAACCATCTCTGACCTTTACGTTTCTCAGGGAAAGGTGCTGGAGCAAACCTTGGGGCACCCAATGGAGCCCGTTTCCAGCGACGGTGGGACATAGACATGCTCTCCAGTTGTCTCTGGCCGGTTGAGGCTGGGGGAGGGTGGCTAAGACAGAGACAGGATTATCTGACAATGCATCGAAAGACCAATCTCTCTTTGTCTGTGAGTTGCTGTAGGAAGCAAAATAGAAGTGATTTGTCAAAGTAGTCCCTCTCCCTTTCAGGTTACCTTGCTCTTAGAGACTGCAACGGGAGTAATGAGATCTTAAGTCTTCCCCCAAAGCGAATTCAGCCTTTTCATAGCACTCTGTAGCATCTATGTCCTTCCTCTCCATTACACCTAATTATTTTGACTAGCATCATTTTCACAAAAATAGGCATTCTGAACGACAGACAATACACATAGACCCGCTGTGCCGATGACTCCCCCGATGCCCAGGCAGGTGTATCCTGCACAGTGAAGAACAAACACAAAGTGTTCTGTACCTTCCAGAAGAAACTGTTCAACGTATTCTTCACTTCCCTTTATATAGATTTCAATATGAAATAACAATTCAAGAAGACATCATAGACATCATTCTTAGATTTAGGCCCTACCGAGGCAACACAAACCATTTATTCTGCATTTCTTGTGAAAGCCCATCAGGGTGCAGATGGGTCCGTGACTGGAGCGCCCAAGAGCTGCCGCAGTACTCATGGAAGCAGCCCCAAGGCCGAGGGTTCCCCCCCAAGCAGCCCCCGGCCATTGACACCATCTCTTTGTGCCGTGTGCTGTGGAACACAAAAGAAAGACAATGCCAAGAATTAACCTGTCAGCTTTACACAAAAGCAGCTAACGCTTTAATATCTATTCTACTCCACACTGTAAAAGTAAAGCAAGGTGAACATACTAATAAAATATTTAAAGAAGCCCAGTCTTCTTCATTTTTCTAAATTTACTTTTCCTTAAAAATTAATGTTTGTCAACAGAGGAAGTTTGAGCACCACCCCATTTTCAGGAAAGCAGCTGAGGCCACAGCACAGGAGAGCTCAGCCTGAAAATCCTTCATGGACCTCATGAAATAGCGAGAGCAGAGACTGATGGTGAAGTACCAGATAACCCAGAGGAGATCGTACTCCTGTTCTTCAGGCTGTGATCCAGGCACATATTGAACTCCAGAAAATTCTACTTTATCAAGATTTTTTTTTCTCATTCCTACAAACAGTAGGCTTCAAAACTTCCCGCACACGTCACAGTCCTTACTGACTATTCATTATAAGTTAATAAATGTGCATTAATTATTCATAAAATTCACTCTTTTTCAAATGCAGAAAACTGAAATTTAATACAGAAATGAGTCTCCACCTAAAGATATGAGATAAGAGCACACAAGTTCATGGGAACTAATCACCCAGAATCTTAAACAGAGCCTACCAGCCTGGAGTCTGAGCACTCACCCAGTGACTGAAGCTCATCAAACCATTGAGTGCCTACAAAAGCACAGAGAGACCTTGGGCACAACTCTTCCCTGATCGCTTTACCTAAATACTTGATTTGGAACACTTGGATTTGGGCTTCATAGGATGTTCTTTGTAAAGAAAAGAAATGCTCAAGAGGGTGTTTATTTCTAGGTTCTGTGAGCAAACAAGATCTTGTCTGCACTGTCCTTGCCCCTCCTGGTCCAGCTCCTTTGTGCATCGATACTGGCATTTAGATCATAACTCAGCACCTTAAGAAAAATAACTTATCCTGCAGGGTCTCAGAGAACGGCCCCGAGGAAGAGCGGGGGCAGCAGCGGGGGCTGCGTGAGGGGGAGGAAGGGCTAAGGGCACCCGCTACCGGGCTTTGCTGTTCGTGGTGACAACTCTGCCTCCCTGAAACGTGGCATGTTATAAACCACCCGTGAGCACTCCGTGGGCTGAGAATGTGGCTGCTTCACTGTCCCGAGCGCTCGGTGGGACACAGAGGGTGGCAGCTGGGGGCCGGGACACAGCCCCTGCTCAAACGCACTCACATCGGTAACGTTTTCCTACGCTCCAAGAAATAAATGGTTCTGAAAAGTCACAGGTGCTTAGTACCATGTTAATAGTGGCATCAAGCCATGGTATATTGAGTTTTCAGGTTTCCAGAGAACAGCAAGCTGTCCCGCAGTGAGCTGTGTGTTCCCACCACCACCCTTCAGCCCGGGTCTGCCTCGTCTCCCATCCACATGTCCGTCTGGAGCGGGTGTCCCCACGGCCACCAGGACAGGGAGCATGGCTACTCACCATCTCTGCTGCGGGGCAGGATCACCAGGCTCCACCAGAGCGTCCAGCCTGAAGCCTACAGGGGTTGGGGCTGTTTGGAGCCCCTCTTCGCAGGCTTCTCACGATGCTTCTCCCACAGCACAGGTCAGGGCAAAGCCAGCAGCAGCGAGGTCGCTCAGGTGCTCAAAGCTCCAAGCTCAGCCCTAGACCATGACCCTGTCCTCGGTGGACACCGCTCCTCACACAAGGGTCACTCTGTGCCACCTCCCCGGGCTCTGGAGTCACCCGCTTGTGTGAGGGGTGGCACAGACACCAGTAAGGCCTCGCTGCTTGTTCAATTTTGCTAATCTTTTCACGGTCCCTAGCACTGAATCCCTGTGCACAAAGAGCTCTGTGTGTGTGTGTTCAGATTTACACTATAATACACGGACGAATTTCAAAAGGAAAAGTCTTTTTGTGGTGCCTTTTCTACGTGACACCCCTGTAGCTCTCAGTCATTTCTCAGCCACAGTCATTTCTTTCCTTTACAAGGACCCTTATTATTTACGGGCCGAAGTGACATCTCTGTTTTATTCTTTACTGAAATACAATGAATAGGCTGACTTTTTATTTATAAAAGTTTAAAAATTTATGAATAAAAGATACTAGACATATGGGGCAGCACATACATACATACAGGTATGAACCTTGGCTTTACTTATAAGAAGATCTTCAGAAATACCTGCAGTCACTTTGTGCTTGGTGAAAAGGGGCAGCTCATTCCACCTCTTTTCCTGGACCTTCAGCTTGCTTGTGTATTTTCTTATTCAAAGGCAGACACAAGTTTAGACAGTAGTTTGCCAGTTTTAAATCTGATGATATTAAAGTCTATGCAAGATAATCTACAACCGTAACACATATTGCTGTATATCTCTACTCCTAAAGTTGGTTTTCTTTCATGTATGTGTCCAGATGCAAAGTTCCAGACCATTCCAGCAGAGCTGGGGGCACTGGGGGTGACTTGACTTTCTGTACCAGTAGAGCCAAGGAGATTTGAGTTTAGTTCACATCCAGCTATTTTTAGTTTAGCTTATACCTATAAACTCTCTGGGACTGGACAGAGCACGCCATGAATTCAGACTGAGCCATGGACCCACCACACACAAAGCCAGGGGTTACTCGTTTCGTGCTTAGTTTCTCAGGCACGTCCTTTATTATATGGCACGTTAGTGCTTTAGTGCCCGTTTGAAAAGTTACCCCCAGGTTTGTGATGCCTTTAGTAGAGTTCAAAGCTGCTGCCCCACCTCACGCTTCATGACCTCGCAGAAGAGCAGGAGACCCCTAAACACCAGGTCCAGAGCTGCACACACACCACGCTCACAAATACCCTTAAATAGCAGCAAAAGCAGGGAAACTGCGGTGTGCAAACTGCCTTATTCCCATACTCGCACCACAATCCCAGTGGCTGGTGCAATGTTTAGTCCTTATGCTCCCGTTTCAGCCAGTGGCTATAAATAAAACAGATACCATCACCCACACGCAATAAATCCACATTTTTTTGTCCATGGCTGTTTGCACCATTTATAATATAGCAGGTGCCTGCTGACATTCCGCCCTCTGAGGATTTTGGTGAGAGACAGCACTATTTATCAATTTAATCAGAGTTGAAGGTTTTCTTGTCAGTGTGTTTTTGAGGTTTTGCTTTGTTTTTTTTTGTTTTTAAACAGGGGCTTTATTCAAAGTTTGCATTACCTCAGTACAGCTTGCAACACAGAAACTCCATGAACAGTAGCCACAAGCAAGGCCTTACAGGGCAAATACCCCAAAGACACTGGTTGCACAGTAAGGGGTAAGGGATCTTTATAATTTTGTTTGCTCTGTGGCACAAGGACAAGCCAAGGGCACAACCACATGCACAGCTTTGCAGCCGGTGTCACCGGAGGTGCCCCGTCATTCCCAGCTGTGAGAATTCAAAGGGGGCAAAGCTGTCCCTGCCCCAACCAGAGATGGGGAAATGCTCCTCCGGCTCCAGCTGAGCCCAGCAAACACCACAGCACCCCCCGCCAGGGACTTAAACAGGGATTTAAACTCCTCATTGGGCTAACGAAGGGGTGACGGGCACATCGCTCACCTCTGCAGCGCTGGTCCCTCCCCTCGGAGACTGAAGGAAATCATCTGCTATTATCAGTGTTCCAAAACATTCCCTGAAAGCATAAATGGTATTCAATCCACATTCTCTCATGCAGAAACAGCAGTATAACAGGCTTCTTATTCCATAGGAGAACGAAGATGTACAGAGATGCTCAAAAATCAATGGTTTGTGAAGAACTTTCATACCAGAGGATGGAAACTACTTAGGAAGCAGAGGATGGAAACTACTTAGGAAGTTAATAGTTCAACATTCAGCCAAAACCCAGCTTCATTAGTCACTCAGGACCAAGTAATGAAGAATGTCCCGAGTCAGAAGGGAGCCACGAGGACCACAGAGTCCCAGCCCTGTCCCTGCGCAGGGCAAACTGACAGCTAAACCACAGCTAAGAGCGTCCGTGGGCCACCAAGCTACAGAGCTTCCCCCTCGGCACCAGCCCTGGGCAGCCAGGGGAGGTGGAATAACTCTGGAAAAGAGTTATTTCTGAGGGACACACACACAAAGATCAAGCAGTCACTGCGTGGGTTTAACTCTGCATCTTACACTCTTTTACTTGGGGGGTTACTTAAAAGTAACAAGTCAAACTATAAATACAGTACAAAAAATTACTCCTGACTATGATTCCTGCCATTGCTCACCTCGTTCCTTGACCCTAATTCCATACCCTACCTTTGGGTAAGCGAGTCACAGCTCAGCAGTCACCACGTGCCCAGCTCAGCCCAGCTCCGGTAAAGGTATCTACATTTCTCATTTCATCCACCAGAAGAAAATGGAAACAGATTCTGCATGACTCGTCTCCAACACGTTTCTATTCCTTCCGAGAGCTGTTGCTGAGGATCTGGCCTCAGGGCAGAGTCACTGACGCAGAAGTCCACACTTCAAGATGAACTACTGTGCCCTTTTTTCACCCCACCGTTTGAAAGAGGGTGAAAGTGACTCGGGCTCAGCAGAGACATGGACAGGCCGCTAGACAAGATTCAAACAGGACTCGGAATGACAGCATGGTCAATAAAGAATGGACTTCAATTTTGGTTTAGATCTTATTTCCCTTTAAATACAGCTGAACAACAGAGCTGGACACTGCACAGTCATTATTTAAGACGTAAATTCTGCCCTTCTGCTAAAACCATACACAGACTTTCACTGAACTCACACGATGATGCTCAGTCCACTTCCAAAAAGGAAATTAAACTACAGAAAAGAGCAATTACCATGATTCTGCAGGGCAATTTCCTGCCCCCAGATACTGCTGCTGCTCAGAAAGTCCCGATTCCCCTGTGCTGGAATTAAAAGTACAATGCCAAGGATGAGCCTGAAACTGAGATTTATCATCTCTGGATTGGAGCCTATGGAAATGATTGTACCTATTAGCTCAAAGCAAGCATGTTTCCTTCTAAAAGGTCTAAGCATGCTGGAAAAAGTTTACTGTGTAATAACAATTAAAAAAATAATCTAAAACTTTACATACCAAAAGCAACGGCAAACTTGGAAACTTCAGCAGAGTCAGTGATGCTCTGACAAACAGATTTCTGGGACAAGCACAGAGCCCAGGAACTTTGTTTTGCTCAGTATCACTCCGGGTGCCTACTGCAGAAAGTACCATTATCTCAGCATCAACCCAAAACTTCAGCCAAAAAAACATTATTCCTGTTCCCTGGCATTATTGCTTCAGAACAGGGAAGACTGGCAGAGAGATAAAAAGAAGGCACTACTAATTTCTATTGTAAATGGCAATCTTGGATTATTGAATTAGGAAAATAAAGTCTCACAAGGAAATCATGTTAGTGTAGAGCATTTATTACCTTTTACTTATCTGAAGTCAATAATTTTGATATGACTAAATTAATTCTGAAATAAACAGACATTTTTAAATACACATGAAGATGAGAGGCTTTAATATGAGAGTATTTAGTTGATCTGTGCTCTTAATCCACATGCACGGTACAGCCATCAAATATTGTACATTTCCTTTCATTTTACACTGGTCCATAATAAAGCACAATTTCTGAGGGAGAAAGCAGGGAGGAAAGAAATCATATTTTCAAGTAGCCCTTTTATTAAAAAAGAGCATCAACTATATATTAAGCCAATGTGTTTCTCTCTGATTTTGATTTTACTTACAGTACACAGTTCTGCAAAATATACAGTTCACCAATGATACACAAACTGCGGCCCTTTACTACGGGCCAAAAACAGAACAAAAAAATGAAGACATACAACAGAAAAGAACTCTACAGATTAGAAAAGTGGTATTTTAGAGCATTACGTCACTTGAGAGCGCACCCAACGCTGGTAAGAAAGGTCATGCACGACGTTTTCAAGAGGAGGCTGTTGTCAGCCCACGAGGGAGGTGGCCCGTGGACAGGAGGAGGTACAAGGGAGGAGGAAAGCAGCTCCCCGTTATCTCTTGGGCCTGTCCATGTCGTCGATGGCCGCCAGCAGCTTCTGCCTCGCCTTTTTGTTGATGTGGGAACCCAGGCACACGTTCACCAGGTTGGTCAGCTGCTTGGTGGAGTATTCCTGCAAACAAACACAGGTCACGGCATGGGACTCTGGAACACTGGGCAAGGACAGAGACCCAGGACACACAGGCACGGTGGACTTCTCAGCTGCCAGAAAGGGTCAGCGCACGAGGGAGAGGTGAAGTCGGGTCTGGAGAGTTTCCATAGTCGAGGCAGAGGGAAAAACTCTACTTTGCTACATGGCAGGTTACAATGGAAAATCCTTACCACTTCAGTAGTGTTGGACTGAGTTCACAGAAAGTAACTCTGTGAATATCTAAATATATAAATCATTTTTTAATGTATTTTCCACTCTTTGGGAGGTGTGATGGGAAATATATATGCAAATGGATAAGCTTTTAACACAAAAAAAATTTTTCTAAACAAACTGACAAAAAATGATGGGTTTTTTTGACTTCTTGTTTCCAATAAGCTTCTAAATACTTCTGTCTGCAGGGTCTCCAAAGAATGTCAATTTCAGGATGTGATAAAGGAGGAAAAAATGGCAAAAATGTTAAGACAACAATTCTCAACACCTGTCAAAACAGCCCATTTGCCAGTTCTACCTTTATACCTAACACTGTCCCAAACAGAGCTCCCACCAGCAGGTTTAAACAAGAGGTTTTTCCATGTAGGTCACCATCTCTTTTGTGGCTCCAGGTAAAACAAGGAAAACGCTATTAGAGACGTATTTCTTTCATCCATTCCTAGTGGGATTTAAAGTAAACCCAAAGTACAGATTCCAAAGCACTCCACTTTAAAAGACTTTTCATGCCAGCGACAGGCAGCTCCAGCAGCGTGTGCCCGCTACGTACACAGCCCTGCTACCTGCTCAGCACAGAGACTGATCTCGGGGCAGTGTCCACCCTGACCCGTTGCTATCCAACGAACCAAAGCAAGGAGCCCCAGACATTGTGCCCTGTAACTTAGCTGAAGCCATCCTAAAGGCAAAGGAAAGTTTCACGGTGTGATTTCCAGCAACACTGCCTGATGATGGAGCCGTGCGCTTCGGCATGTCCTGAGCAGCACACAAATGTTTACAACCCCAGTCCTCTGAAATTTGTGACACAGTAGGTAGATGTGACTGGCTTATTTATGCTTTATCAGATGTTGAATCAGTACAAACACATACAAACTTCATATGATAATAAATATAATGATCACATACATGCATACACGCATATATATTTATACTGCTTCCATAAAGATTCTATTATAATAACTGAATATATACATAGAAATAGGCTCATTTTTATATATCATGTATGTATATTCATTTTTAACACACAGAAGCGTTGATCATTTATAGTTGTTAGCATGACTGTCATCATGGTGACGTTTCCCAAGAGGCAGTAAAAGAATGCAAATTTAACTCTTACCCTGTGCTCCTTTATCCAGCGCTCCATGTCATTTTCTGTTAGGTAGTATGCTTTAATGTAGGTTTCCACAAATTCTTTATCAGGAATAGGCCTAATGTCTGTTAACTTTTCTAGCTTCATTAAGAATTGCTGAAAGTCCAGTTGCATCAAGGCACGTCCTTCATTGCTGCACTTCTTTACATTGGCATAACTGAGAAGAGAAACAGTGGAAAGTAACACTTAAAAGGAAATAAAAATGAATCCTACTTCTCAAAGTTGTTTAATCTTAGTCCTCTGAATCTTGAGGAGGAAGATAATTATGGCTTTAAGTTAAAACAGACAAGAACTCCTCTCAGGATGTCTGATGCAGAGTTTTATTAGCATTAGTACAGTATGTTTTAGCACCTCTCACAGAACAGAACCACATTGTGCCCAGTGATACTAAAACCCCAGACATCCCCCCAGCCAAAAGCCACTGAAAATCCCAGAGTAGGGAGAGCATGGGGTGAAGATAACCAGGGAAGAAATATGGAAACGTGCAGAAGGAGTGGAAGACAGCACATATTCTATGATGAAAAGGAGTTGTGATGAGGGCCCAGGCAAGAGGCAAGAACACAAAAATAAATGTAGTGGCAAAGACAAATGGCATCACCATAGAGACACCGACAATTACACTTTAACTTTCTTTGCTCTGTCGGGAAATTATAATTGTCAGATAGAGGTTTCTTTGAAAATAAAATTGTTTTGAATGCTTCAGTAAAACACTCGATGTCATTCCTCAGCCGTATCTGGGTACAAGACCACCCCCTTAGACTTATTGCCGTGCATGACTCTGCCAAACAACTGCTGAGGACTGTGTTCAGCCTTGATATTTGTAGGCTTCCCAAAAGCACGAGAGGTTACCAGTGCACTACAAATTCAGAACTTTTAATTCCATAAAATATAATTCGTTGTTATCATTATAGACATATCATGCCAAACCAAGACTTTCCTGAACTGCTTACCCTTCCACGAGAGTTCTGTTGGCCAAGCGGATGCAGTGCTCCCACAGGATGTTGGAGACTGGCAGCGGAATACGGACCCTCTTGGACACCTCGTTCAACCTCCTGTTAAATTCTTCAAATTCCTGATGAAACACGAAAGCTCATTACTCCTTTAGTGTAAAAGGGATCACTCTCTATACAGCCCTAGCAACAACAGCAACAAAGAGTTAGGAATGCACATGAAAGAGAATACTGAAAAAGAAGAGAAAGCCAAGATGCTCAATAAGCACAGGCTGTAGAGACAAGCGTAACGTGCAAAGTACCAAGCACCCCGCTTTCCAGTACAGCATTCACAACACCACCTCAGTAATTTTTTTTAATAAGGGAAATACTGCTCTGTTCCCCAGAGGTGTAGTTCTCTGTGAAACTGATTCCTCTGAAAATTAACCAAGTAGCTAATCCTTCAAATGCCATTTCCATTGCCTCTCTCCCTCAACTCAACTTTTTTAAAGTCAATATACAGCCACTAAAGAAAACCCAGTCACACTCTCACAAAAAGGAAAAAGCTACTGCAGACACCAAACATTGTAAGTACAGACTGATTTCCAAAAGCCATGGCAGCACAAAGAAGGGTAATCACAAAGATTCAGATTCAGTGTGATGACAGATCCTCTATCAGACTATCCCTCCTTGTTTTTTTGGTATGTATTTTTAAGCAGAGAACAGCTACAGAGGTGTAATCAAAACTGTTATTCAACACTGACTCATAACCTTTTCTGTGCTACACGCTTCACATATCTTTAAAAAGAAATTTTCAGTTTCTCTACAAGAATTAGTATAATTCTGCAAGAACTTCTTTCTAAAGACCTTTAGAAACATCATTTAGGCATATATCAAAGGATGGCAGAGGCTCTCCCCATAGCTGGCCCTATACACCATGAGACACAGCAACTGTACAACCGCTGCTGCTGAGAGCAGAGGAGGAGTTGGCTGAACAACTTCCCTTTTACCTTCCTTTTCAAACGCTAACTTCTAAATATAGCGACTTCAATCTGATAGTGCACGGTCATTATCGATGCTGGTGTGACCTATCATAGGAGCCTATGATACATCTCAAAGACAACCACTTGAATTACACAGAACAGCAAACAGATGTTGTTTAAAAGGCCACTATCACTGTCTCAGGCCACTGGATTCTCCTCAACGTTACCCAATTTACTACACATTTATCTAACACTTGAGACTGAGACATGAAACTCATTACACTTCTGTGGTCACTTTCCCCCACCATGTAGTCAAAAAATCCCCACCGGGAGCAATCTGTCAGCAGCAAGAACAATGACAATTCTGGACAGCCCTCCTTATAATAACTTACCATTTGCCAGCGTGCTGCATTGCTCTAACCACGCTACTTTAACACTTCTAGGGAAGTATTACAGTAGTTTAATGTTTACATAGACTCTAGCACACCGTTTCCCAGAAAGTATTCACCTTTAAAAGAGCATCGACATATACATTGTGCTGTGACATGATTTCCTTCACATCCCACTTCACATTAGCCATAAGAAGCAGCATTTGTTCATAATCGATGGCTTTAGCAGCAACAATCCAATACACTGGTTTACGCAGCTCACTGGCAGTTGACACTGTCTGAAACAGAATATAGATGAAATTCAGTTCAGCAAATTTCTGGCTAATGAGAGCAATATATAACCATGATGTACAAGTATTTGCAACACACTGTACACGTTTCAAATCTTGTTGAAAGATCAGCTGTGAATTGCACAATTCTGACCTGAGAATAGAACTGCTGAAGAAAAGGCTTCTTGGCAGCTGGCATCACCGCGTCGAGATGAGGCTGAAGAAATTCAAACTGCTCCGCCAGAAATACCCTTTGAAAGCAAAGAAAATTTACTGTGAACTAAATGCAACATTTGGCACGTCTCTGTACAACGTCACTCTGCAGTTGACATATTTGGCAATAATGACATGCAAACTTGGAAAATTTAGCCCTGAGAAGAACCGTATTGGTTTCATGCCAGTGTATCAACAGGTATTCTCAACTCTGACAGTTCCAAAATCTGATTGCAAACAACAAAATGCTTGAATAGAGAGACTAAACATTGAATATCAAAAACTCACATTTCTATTTTACTCAGGAAACACTGTGAAAGTCTTACCCACAGTCTACTCAAGTCAGTGGACAAGTGTCAGGTAATTTCCATGCTGCAGAGCAGTCAACATTAATATTATAATTCCAAAATAACATTCCTAATTACTTATACACTAGTGAATATTTAAAAGACAGAATATGAGATCAAATTCTTTCTCAGGGGTAGGATTTGTTAACAACAACATAACAAAGAAACGCATTCTTAACTAAGCATAAAGAAATACATTCCTAACTAAGCATAAATGGATGCAAAAGAAAATAAGCCCCTTTCAAAATACATTTTTTAAATGAACTTCTAATCTTGAAGTGTCATCTTGCGTGGGGGAAAAAAAAAAAAATAAATTCCTATCTGCCTTAGCACTATTCTGACCATACAAAAACCACTCTAAGTCCTGTGTGACTTGGTCCCTATGATCTTCTCTTCCCAGGTGCTCACTGCACAGCACCCTGCAATCCCAGCCCAGCCAGGACCAACTGAACAGTCCTGAGCCTCAGCTGACTTACCATTTGAGTAAGTAATATTGAACTATACAGATGAAATACTCCCATTAGCCTCTTTAAAATAAACTTTTTTCCTGCTCGATCTGGCCTTGTGCTGTCACAATTCCTGGAGCAGGTGCAGTAACACTGCACTGCCTGTGCCTGCAGGGGCTGGACAGACGGTCCGGTCCCGCTACCTTTAATGAATAAATTACCTCTAGCGTTCATATTTAAAATCACATTGAGGGACAGGCATTTTTCACCTCTCAAGAAGGTTTTGGCTTGTAATCACAATCTCTTAAAAAAAAATCCATAGCTTCCAGTGACCACAAAATGCAGTGTACAGCAAATAACCTACAAGGATTCTGTGGCCACCACTCTCTCTGCCAAACCGTATAGCGAATTGCCAGACGTCAAAACCACGAGATGACTGAGATGTGGACTTGGCACTTTCTCCTTTCTCTCTTCAGCAGCTGTGAGAGTTCCTGTGGCATCAGCAGAGACCTCCTAAAACAAAGAATTAAACAACTGAAAACCCACAAAACCAGCAAGAACGTCCCAGCTGAGCAGTTCCAGACTATAGGTAAGATGAAGGAATGTTTCTAACTCTGAGGAGTAATTTCAATCGAGCCTGAACCAAAGACAACATAGTTTTTTCTATTTGAACGGGGTTGTGTTCAAAGAGGTGAAAAAACTCATCACATCACGTAGATCAATATCTACATCAGAGAGAAAAAAAAAGGCGGAGAACACAGTTCTTGGCAGAAGTTAATGCCCAAGACAGGTTTTAGCCCAGCTGCCCACTGGAGACTGAGGGACACATCTCCAACCTGACGGGAGCCAAACCAGGAGGCAAAGCAGAGGAATATTACTTGTGTGTGTGCTTTACGGGCCATAGGAGCTGTGGCTAACTTCAGGAAAGTACAAATGATGCTTTTAAATAAGTTATCACTCCATGAAAACGTCTGTCCTGCAGGCATCTTGTTTGTAGAAAGGAAATATTCACAGCACAGGAAAATAATCTGTAATAAGAACAGGTTATGCCAGTGCCCTAGTGCAAAATTAAAAAAAAAAAAAACAAACAAACAACAAAACACACAACACAAAAAAAAAAAGGGAGAAAAAAACAGAAAAAACACCCCAACTGGGAGGAGGCGTTTATGAAATAAAATAGCTATTCATATGTTTTTCAGACAGTTTGGCCTAAGAAGAAACAGGGAGCAGTGGGCACCAGAAACACTGATGGAACAAAGTGGTGGTCTAACTCTTTCCAAATAGAGGACTGAGACAAGGAAGAACATGCGCTGTAGGTCTTGAAAAACCTAGAGAAAGGGTACTGCCCAGATGATCAGGTGAAAAGGGGGAACAGCAGGGAGGTCATTCAGGTAGCAAAATATCTGACAGACCCATTGCTGTTACGCTGCAGCAATTACAGGTAGGACAGGCCTGGACAGGCTGGAGAGTTGGGCCGAGAGAAACCTAATGAAATTTAACAAGGGCAAGTGCAGGGTGCTGCACCTGGGGAGGAA
>JAOTQQ010000012.1:23510443-23550444 GCA_026546715.1 Gallinago undulata | reverse complement strand
TTACTGTGAGAGTGGCAGAGCCCTGGCAGAGGCTGCCCAGGGAGGTGGTGGAGTCTCCTTCTCTGGAGACATTCAAAACCCCCTGGACACGTTCTTGTGGGACCTGCTCTGGGTAGACCCACTCCAGCGGGGGGGTTGGACTGGATGATCTCCAGAGGTCCCTTCCAACCCCATGGTTGGAAGGGCTAGAGCAGGTGGAACAGAGCACAGACTGGGAAAGTGGGGCTCTCATTATCATGGGTGAGGAGACTTCCAAAAAAAAAAAAAAAACCAAAAACCACCAACTTGTAATAGGTTCCAGAAGCAGAAAGCAGATAAATCAGGGAGCCTTGATGGATCCCCACAGAAATTCTGACATTACAACCAAAGATTGCTGACAGATGCTCGAGCAGCTCTGGAGACACCCACCTGCAGAGCTGCACCCACCCAGTAAGGTCTAATCATCCAGGCATAATGGCCGGTTCCCTAAAATATTCACTGACTCAAAGACACCCTTGATTAACTGTCAAAATCCACTCTTTATCTGCCTTCTCTTTGCCTTTTCACTTCAAGTCATTCTCAAAAAAAGCCAAAACAAAACCAAGCAAAAAAATGGAAGCTTTGAAATGTTTACACCTGATAAATAACCAAACCCACCCCCCGCACAACCAATTCTCTGTTATTTGGAGAGACAGTGAGCCACAGAGCTGGGGGAAGAGTAAAAATTTAAGCACCTTTCCTGTTCAGTCTAAAACATTCAACTAAACTGCAGGGGGACTTGCTGCCGTTGATAAAGGACACTTGGCTTTGCTGTGAGAATTAGCCTGGGGAGGGAGCAGTGCCCCGTGGGGACAGTGTCCCTCCGGAGGAGCAGGGGCAGTGACACCTGAGGGATGCGGGAAGAGCAGAGGACGTGCCTTAAATCACTGCAGCCTCTTTGCTCGGCGGCCGTGAGCCCGAAACCTATCTCTGTCTCTCAGTGGTCCCACTGAACACCAGGACAGTGAGGAAAAAAAAAAACAGAAAAAATTTCATTTATAGCATAAGAGCAGCTTAAGTTCATAAGATATTAATAAACCGCGTGGAATGCCTTTCAGTTCATAGTAGTGCGGTAAAATTTCTTCCTCCTTTCAAATCCTACCTGGAACATAGCTATTAATTTCAATTGACACTACATTATCTGTAACTGCAGAAGAAAAAGAAGTCCTGTTATTTTTCCAATTTACCCTAGAAATGATTTTTTTAAAATTATTTTGACTGATTAAAAAAAACAATCAAGACTGTAAAGCACTGTCAGGAACCGTGACTACAAAGTTTAAAAAATTAATTCCATAACTTGCCATTTTTCCATAATCTTTAACTGACTCATTTGCAAAATCTTTCTAGAATTCATTTTTCCTTCTGAATATGCTGCTTTTGAGAGGAATATCAATGTGACCAGCTTTTCTCTGCTTTATAGAGGGCTGAGGTTATTAGCTATCTCATGCTCCCTCTACTGACTGTCAGAAGTGGTCTCAAGACCCTTTAAGAAGCTTCTCTCAAAGAACGTTAGGATTCCTTATAATACTGCAAGGAATTCATAAGGGATGAAGTACAATTCTGTGGAATGCCAAATCCTCCTCAAAGTCAGAGAAGAGCGTACGTCTTCTACTTTCTTCTGAGGCAGAAGCCTTAGAAAATAAACCCTTCCTGCAGCATCCACGGAACTAATTACTATGCAAGCCACTTATGACACTTAGGAAATGTCTCCATAATGGATACTACTTCTATTTATATTTTTAGCTGAGCAATTTTAAGTACAGCTAACTGGTTTGCTATTCTTTAACTGAAGAAAAATGAGTTATCTGTTGTGTCGGTTTGGGGTCTTTTTTAAATATAACATCTCATTTAATAAGGATAATACTGAAATGTCTCTACTCCATGAACCATAACACATTATAAGATTTAAATATATAATTTTGCTGTTACATCTAGCAAAAGCCATTAAAGTAGTTTTGTTGTATATTAGAGAGGAGTGACGTACACAACAACGATGTCTACATCACGATACGCCATGAAACTAAGCTTTTGTCGTTACAGACACTGAACAGGAAGAGGGACAAAAATGAAATGCAATTTCTAAGTTTCCCACGCAGCCCTGTCTTGCAGTGAGCGTGACCAAAGCCCCAGTACTCACCAGATCGATGAGACTCTCCTGGATCCTGTTCAGCGTGGTGCGTAACCTGCTGCTGCTGAGGCCCAGCCCTGTCGACTCGAACTGGAAGAAACACCTTCTATTTAATAGGGAAAGGAAAACCCATCGGTTTCAACTTCACAGTGATACAGTGGAACTTCAGGTTGTAAACACTAGCTACAATTCACCTACATTAAAGTGTTAGCACATAATCACAACCACACAAAAGCAACTCAACAGAGGTGATGGCACTCAGCACTGCGCCGGTGAGAAGGATGAGCCAATACCTGCCACGAAGATGACAGCCCAAGAAACAAACTGTTCCCTTTCTTGTTGCAATACTGCATTTGGGTGCAGGACTCTCCATTTTCTCATTTGTGCCATGAGCCCAGAACGGTTCACCCCGACGTCCCATCAAGACTTGCATGAACACCACACCCAAGCCAAGACGTCTTGACTTCTCTCTCAAGCTATAAAGTATCTGGTAAATCCTTATTAAATATCTAACTTGCATATGTAAATTGTGATAAAATGGTCATTACTGCTTAATGCATATAAAGATCTAGCTGAGAAATGCGCCATCTTCATGTTCACGGCTTAGGGGTATTATGGTGCAGATGTTCAGCTGGGATAAATCAACAGAGCTACCCTGATTTCCCAGGAAATGCAATGAATTCTACCAGCCGAGGCTCTAGTTTGATATGCATAATTCAGCTAGCTAATTATGTTCTACTTCCAATTAAAAAAACCCAAAGAATAAAGTGACACAACAAAGGAAGTGGAAAGGGGACAGATAAGAAACACACATTGACATCGAGACCCTGGAGGTGTTTGGATGCAGCTCTGGTATGTGATTCCCACCAAAAGGCTCTTCCCTCAGCAGCATTTACAGCGCTCTTGTACACCCTCTTATTAGACTTCCTTTAATGCACTACATCAGGGAGGGAAGGGTTCAAGTTCATGTCATCCCATCCACTCCTTTTAGATGCAAAAAGGTATAATTTTGCTCCCCGTTCACTGCATGTACTGTTTCTGACTTAAGATGTCCATCTGTTCCAATCCTCCTACATACTCAAAGACAATTTTCATCTGAGTGCACTCCCATGCATGGGAAGGGAAATGCACTCTGCTGAAACCTCGGAGACATGAATCACTGACCCAGTGTCCACACCTTTCTTTTTCCACAACTGAAGTAAGCTTTTTTACAAAAATAATTTATATTTTTCTTCACATTTTTACTGTAGAAATCTCAGTTCTGAGCTGCCTTTGATTTTGCAGGACTATGGGTGAAAAAGAAAATAATTTTTTTTCCCTTTAAGAAACACACCCTTAATCCTGTTTCCCCTCCTTAATGTCATACAGCAGTTTTTCAAGACAAGGACTGCAAATTCAAGACTGGCTATTCTCCCTGGGAAGGTAAGAAGAAACAGAAAAAATATCCTGCTTAAAGGAAAAAAATATATACTAAAAAACATATTCGCAATTTTCAGCCATTAAATCTCATTTTAAGAGATTTGCACCTACAGCATCAGAAGTACACATCCCACAATCTGCCACTAATTCTTTCTCTTTCTGCCTTTCAATTACTGATAACAATAGTTATCAGTAACTTTTACTTACTTACCCTACAATGATGTCTTTCTTTCTAAAAAAATGGCAATTTCTTGTTTGAAAAGTATCTGAGCGAAAAGGGATGTAAAAACACAATTTCTGTAAAACATTACATACCAAGAACTCCAGATTTAGCAGCAACCAGTTGCAGCCTTAAGTCAGAACTGGGGAGCCACGTGTAGGAGGGGGAGAAAACAAAAAAAACCCAAAATGTTTGTCGCTCAGCATTTTTCCCCAAGGACAGAGCCCCCCAGGACTTCGTCCTGGCTTCCCCCAGGACGCGTCACCCTGCAGTAAGTGCTTTGCTTCAGGGAAGCTATCTCCATATGCCAAATGGTCCACAGACTGATGACCTAATAAGGTTAGTAAGCAGAGCATTAGACAATTTACAGAGTGATTTTACCTGTCACCAATTCTACATCACCTCTTACAGTTTAAAAAAAACAAAAACCAATGCAGTGCTTTCCATAAGAATGGCCTTAGGTTTACAAATTATTATGTCCTGTCAAAAAAATTCAAACTCATTTCCAGTTTACTCTGCTAAGGAACACTGTTCCGTGGCATGTTCCTGAACATCTTACACTTTAGTGAACAGGCATTAAATATGGGCCATTCCTTTTAATTTCATGTTAGGTTGCTCCATAATTTGAGGTAAGGGGTCAAGGCAGCCTTAACTTGCATCCCACAAACTAAAAAGGTTTTGAGAGAGCAATTCCGGTTCAAATTGTGCCCCTTTTGGCAGTGAAGAAAGCCAGCTGCTGAGTACAGAGGGTCCCAGAGGTCTGGAAAGAGCAATCAATGACTGAGCAGCGTGGCCAGACTCAGAACTCAACGTGTATATTTTAAGTCCTTGGTTTTCACAGAACTGGCAATGAGCTCCGGACAATTAACCACCCTCCTGATGAGTGTACTAACACAGGCAGCACGGGCACAACACGCACAAGGCATTTTCACCACTTCAGGAAGTTCTATTACCAGCACACTTTTAGCCATCCCACGCTACTTTGTTAGCAAAAATAGAGGAGGGACACCCTCGGTGGTCTGAATCACATACCATCACCCACCTCTACTTTCCAGAGGCTGATAAGCACTACGGGGAGTGAGGACATTTAAGCAGCGTTACAAAAGGGTTTATTGTATTCATAGACCCTTTGTAAGCATTATGTTCCCATGGAATACCATCTGTCAAAATAAGAATTGGGCACGCTACAAACCATCCCATTCTCCCCCCGTCTGCGGTAGCGTTTACCTGCCTAGCACTGTGCTGCTCTCTGCCAGCAGCAGGGAGGGAGGAACTCAGCACCAGCTTTAAAAACACAAAAGGGGAGTGAAAAAAATCCAAATGAATGCAACACAATGTGGAGAGCAGAGCAACTGACAGAGCCCATGGAAATCAATTATCTTAACAAAAAACAAAACAAACAAAAATAATCAAAAACCACCCATCTTCTAAACACAAACAAATTGCAAATGCATTCATCCTGCCAGAGAACAGCTCAAAACCATTCAGAACCATATGTTGACTCTGAAAATCCATTACAATTCGCCAAAAGATGATGATGAATTTGGAACCCCACAACATTATTACTTGGGGAGTAATTTAGGGGCCAAGAGAGGAGAAAATTGTTTTTACACGCAGCTCCTCATAAATGCTTTAAGACAACTCTGGTGAAAGCTGATCTAGGTTAATGTGCAGACATTGCCAACAAACATTTATTTCAAGACTACTCAAAAGGCCCCTGTTTTCATTAATGCAATTAGTTTGAGAGAAAAATACTAGATCTCAAAACGTCTATTTCAAACCTCTTAAATCTTAGTTACTACCTAACTTTCATATGCCCCCCTTCTCCTCTCCCTTTTGCTATTAATATCTAAGTTAGAGAAATACATAAAGGAAAACTAAATCAACCCATAGTCTCCAGGCTCCAAACCACCCCCCTCCTTCTGCAGAGCACTCCTTTGCTCCCCAACTTTTGCTCCTACTTGTAGGTATTTCATGTTGTCTTTCCTTCCTCTCATAACACTGCTGGAAATAGAGCACAAAAATCTATTCAAAACGTAATAGGATTCATGGCCCAGTGATAAAGATGCTGCTGGTGTTCATTCCCCTGATCTCATCAGCTTTTTCTCACTCCTGCATTCAAATACATTCTGGTGCCACTGACTTTTCTGGGATTGCATATCAGGTAGTGTTTTAAGTGAAGAGATCCCCTCTGTATGCTCATCACTGTGTACAGTGCTACGGGAATGAATAAAGGTTCTACCTACCGTGTCATTTCGGCCAAAGAACGTATAGACTGCGTACAGGTAGTAATCGAAGAGCTGGGACATGAAGTGTATCACGTCAAATGCAATTGGTTTCAGAATGTTCATCATCTGCATGTATTTCCCTTAAAAATCAAATACAGAAGATCAGTTTCCCCAGTGTTAAGTGCTACAATGACAACACTGAGTCTGGCAAACTCAAAACCAGCTTTACGAAGTTTATTATTTAGTCCTGAATATCAATTAAGAACAATTTAGTAATATTTTAGAGATTAAGATGTTTAAAAACAAAGCTAAATATGATGACTAAGACACCACAAATGCCTCAAGACTTCTCCAAAAGTGGATGTTAACCCATCTAAATGCCTTCAACCATTCCAGGCATTCTGGTACCAAATTCACAATACACAGCCTTCTGGATCCTCTACCAGTGTCAGCTTCATTTAGTCAAAAAATAATAATGCCCCAAAGTAGTCTCTAACAGACAATATATAAAGCCACTGAAGACCTTATGCAATGGTGTGGGTTTACATATCCCATGTGGATATTTTTCAAGCAATAGGAAAGTCCAGTGTAAAAATTATATGCATCCAACAGCTCCATGGATAATGTGTTTCACACCGGCAATGCAGCATTTCCTGCTCCCTTCCTCTTTGTCTCTGGGTAAGAAACCCAAACAGCTTTAACACATATGTCTGAAATGTTTCTAGAGGGACAGAAAAGGAGGATGCCGGGACCCAGGCACATCCAGGGAGAAGAAAAATTTCTCGTCTTCCTTCCTGTCATCTGTTGTGCATTTGACTTGGAAAAAATAAAAAAAAGTGTTAAACTGTAGACCTTCATTAGCAGGTTTGCTGAGTCAAACCGATTTTACAATCTGGACTCAGAAAGAGCTTTTTCCGTGCAGGTTTCGTTCACAGGGGCTATAGTCTTTCGGTATTTTATCTTCCGGTGTAGGGCCGGGCTCTTTCACAGACTCGGACACGAAGTGCACTTGATGCAAACCCCGATACTGCAGAACCCTAACATTTCCAGCTGGCTAGCTCAAAAACAGCATGCTGCTTGCCCTGTTAGCATCTTAAAAACATAAAGAATATATAACAAGCTTCAGGTTACTATAGTAAGAGACAGCAATTTTTGAACCAAAACATAAATGTTTTCCACCTGGCATGTAGGATATAGCACATCATTTAACAAAGTGTCATATTCCAGACATGTTTTGATGTGACAGGTTGGAAAAAATTACATGAGGGTGTACATGAGGGTTCCTGTAGTCAGCAACCCTGTTATTCAAGCTAATGCTGTGCCCGGCAAAGTAATTACTAATCGATGCAGAAAATGTTGATTTACGCAGAGAAAACAAGTAACAAAGAAAAAAAAAGCCGTTAGTGTCAAGGGGAATTAAAGCAATAAACTCGTGTAGGTCAGTAAAGACAACAATAACTTGACAAATCCAGGGTACAGCAGATGCATGGTAAGGTGACACAGCAGCACGGCAAGAATCAAGCAACCATCTGACATTGCCACTGCCCAGGTTTCTGCCCAGCTTGGACTCCCAGCTTCAACACCACACATCTCCCCTCCCATCACTTACACACACGAGCGTGTGTTTTATTTTTAGACATTTGACACAGGTTACAATACCTAATATTTGGCAGTTTAGCCCAACTGTTATTTCTATGCTTAATCATCCACGTTTTCATTTACAGCACTATGAACAAACTGCAAAGCAGACTTAAAAAATTCTCTTTGTCTTCCAGAGGGAAAACCACATGAACAGCCCAATGTGGAAATGTTTGGGTGTTTGGGAAAGGACAGCACCCCACTCAAAGCAGCCCCCTCCACGTGTGCTATATGCTCTGTATTGCCACAGGCTGAGTTTCTCCACTTATTCTGGGATAAACACATTTTTAAACTCACCCACAACCCCACACTCTCCGAGGGTGATGTGTCACACTCTGGACAGTTGGATTTCCAAGTATCTGTGCAGCTGGCATGAATATTCAAGGTAATCTCACAGGCAGCATCTCATGCTTTTCCAACGGGCTACACGCTGTGCACTGCCCAAGTTTGTCCCTATAAAAAAATCTCCCGGTGCCAAGAACATTTCTCTATTACTGCATCACTCAGCATCTTGACCCAACACGTGTTCCAAGAACATTTCCTCCCAGTTGCTCTCTCTAACAGGACGCCAACTTTTAACTTCTCTGCACTGTTACCTCCTCGCCCTAAAGCCCCTGTTTTGGTTGAAAAGGAGAGGACGAGAACATTTTGAAACAGCACCCACAGGCCAAGCCCCCGCCGCGCTGGAAGCTCCCGGGAACACTGAACACAACGTGGAGTGTCAACAGCCCCAAGGAGCCTGACTTTCCAGAAGGTCCCTGTTAATGGCTAAAGCTGCCAAACCTTTGACAGGTTGCTCCTGAACTATTATTTCCAATATTTCTTTTACCCTTAAAGGCAGTAAATAGAGTGTACTTTACATCAGACTAATCTATACACACCTGGCCACTGAAACCAAGAAGGTAAGTAAATACAGAACCTCCTAAATAATACATGCTTGAATCTCAGTATATCTATAGTTATAGATATATCTAGTTATTATCTATAGTTACTAATAAAATCCTTTCTTAGGGAGTCTCACAACTCCAGCTATGCAGCTTCCTATGACATACAGCAGGAGCTAAAGTGCCACTTTGAAGAAAATAGAGACTAGAGCATTGCAATTATATCATTTTGAAAGACTATGATTTGGGTTTCTGTAAGTCCCAGGAGATTCTGTGCCATGGGACCAATCACTTATTTCAGCTACAAGATTTCTGCTCTGAGATTTGTCATCCCCATTATTACTTTCTTAGAAGTTAATGAGTTTTAAACCAAGAAAAATCTGAGTTTCTTCCCAAAAAGCTATTCACAACAAAAGCAAACATGAGACATAAAAAAGGCATTAAAAAAACAACCTAAGAAATAGTTTAATGGGTGTTTCTTATGCCAGAATGATATTAATTAAAATTAAAAAAAAAAACCACAGAAACAATATATACAATGACATAGTCATTCATCATTATTATCGATGTATAGAACCTAGGACAAAATATTCCATAGAATTTTAACACAGGTTCATTCTTCCTTTATATTTTAAGTCAACATTCAGTGGCTTGATAGGAAAAAATTTGCCTTATAAATTAATCTAGTGGTTACTTTATATTGGAAATAAAGAAATAACTGGCTTATAAACCTGAAGGAAACCCAGGTAAATTGAACAATTCACTTGAAATTCAAATTAAACAAAGCTATAGCAGCTCTCACTTCAGTTATACATAGCAACTCATTTCTGTAGTTTATATTTATTAAGCTACACTTTGATTTATTCATCTAGCCCCCCCTGGGAGCACACAGAAATAGTTCCAAGCGGGTTATGAGCGCTGCGACACCGCTTCAGCGGGTCCTACTGGAAACTAAAGCAGGGGGACGTGAAGGACAGGGACTGCAGACAAACAAGAGGGCCCCAAAGCAAGAATGAATGGTCCTGGCTACAGGAGCAACGGAATCAGGACATAATAAAGGAATGGCCGTGAAATCAGCGGTCTGGTGATCAGTGCAACCACCTGGGTGTGCACCAAGCAATCGAGGCATGGGCTGTACCACTACAACAGCAAGTAAGAACAGGGAAAACAGACACCCAACTATTGATCTACTGCTTTAATTTGTAGGACCAAGTTTTGAAGAAAATAGGGAAGTGTCAGAAGCAGAAGATGAAGGCAATTAGGGTTTAGTCAAAATATTAGTTTAACAATATTGCACAGTAAACAAGTGAAACGAGAGTTCTTTAAATGAGTAAGGGTTTAATAAGAGAAAGACAGAACGGGGTGTGTTGAAAAGGGCAGTATCTGGAAAAGCTACTAGTGGAGTTCCCAGCAACTGGCCTCTTCTTTAATGTTTTCATTAATGACCCTGGCACAAAAACAGGAGTGTGATAATGGAAAAAAATAAGGAGGTATCATCAAAACAGAAAAGGATTGACATAAAATACAGGAGGAACTGGAGGACCTTGATGATTGCCATAATAAAAAATGGATTAAACTCAGTAGTACAAAATGTAAAGCCATGCGAGTGGGTGCCAATTAACTAAAAGCAGGCACCTTTCTACTATAAACTAGCAGCTCATCCCTTGGAAAAAGCTGGGAAAGTGAAGGATCTGTTGGCTGTAGGAGCTCATGGCAGAGCTGAAGTGCCAGCACGGGGGAGCTGTGAGAAACGAGAGGTGCAAAGGGAGGCAGCGTGTGAGCAGGAGGCTGCGACCAACAGGGACACGCTGCGCAGAGACCTCACCCAGCGCCTGCACGGGACCCTGACAGGTCTAGAACCACAGCAAGAAGAGAACTGGCAAGGAGGTAGGGACTTCAGCTTCTGGTGGATAAATACAGAGGACAGGAAAAAGCTTGGTACGTTTAGTTTAGCAAATCAAGGACCGAGAGGAACCAGGATTGCTTTCTGTAAAAACAGCAGGGCGGCGGGCATCGCAGAGCAAGGGGATCCGTTAAACCTCAACAGTTATTTTGGCATTAAGTGGGCAGAAAATCGGTGGATAATCATTTTTGTATATTTTTTAACCATGAAGTTGATATGGTTTCTGGAATAGAATTTCTGTTAGGGTGGTGGGAACAAAACAGAACTACTGGTAAGCTGGAGCTCAAGAGAAGCGTATTTTTGCAGGCAGTACTCGATGTCCTGGGACATCCCCTTCCAATGCCACGTTCCAAAGAACACCATTTATCAGGCGTTACAGAAACAATATAAAACACCCCCAATAGCAAAAATATCGAAACTGCAATTCCAGAAAGGGGAAAAAGCATATATATGAGCTTTGCAAATAATGTTTAAGTTTGGGGTTATGACCAGGATGCACAAATATAAAGAGACCTTGTGTAAAACTGGAAAACTACAACTACAGCTCCCCCCACCCTTCAATGCGTGAGGGCAGGGGCCAGACAGCTTGCTCTGAAGTACCACTATTATTTCTAAGCACATAAACATTGAAGATAAACTTTATTTATATAACACACAGAGAATTCCTCTCTCTTCTGCCTGACATGATAAACTGAGGTAGTTACTTCCCACAATCTATACACAGTCATAGTTTTATGCATTCAATATTTGAGACACATAATCCACCATTATTGGTTAAAATAAATATATGCATGCAGATTAATTTTCAAAGTAAAAGTAGCTCACAAGATATAATCAAATTTGTCTATTTAATTAAAAATATTTTGGTTTAGTGCTTTATTTCTATTTTATTAACATTTTTAAGGAGAGGAAATAGACGCCAATGAGGCATATTTTTAAAAGCCTTAATATTCACTTAACGTATTTGCTATGAATAGGTTTGCATTACAATAAAAAACACATATAAAAGTCCAATTGTTCTACGTACCAACAAGCCGAATTACATTCAGCGTGGTGTTTGTTAGGATGGGTGCATTCACTTTATTGAGGTTATAGTCTGATCTCTTTCTGCTCCTCAGAGTTTCACGAGAAACACTTTAAAGAAAACGAAACAAAATACACCAAATGTGACTGCTGTTATATTCGAGGGCATACAAATAAAATTGAGGAGAGAAGAAATCCTTCCTCCCCCCTTCTTCCACATGACAGTCCACCTTCCAGCACAGTGTTGTATTCATACCAAAGCATGACCGGGTAGGATTCTAACGTTTAGAGACAGAAGCCTGGCCTAATTTACACAAAATTGTGCTGGGGAAAGGGGTTCCTCGGTTGCAGTCCAAGGTGTGAGTCCTCTCTCTGGCCTCAGAAATCATTTGAGCCCTTCTGACTCAAGTTCATGGTTTATGAAGTTAAGAAAATGAAAACAACACAATTCACAACAGAGCAGAGCAGGCTAGGAAGCTACAGCTAAAAAGCACTATCTGGAAATGGAACCAGTTTTGAGGAAGATTAAACTAAGAAAGCATTAAATTTTTCATAAACTCTAGTCCTGTGAGAACCAGGGAGTTGAACTGGATGGTCCTGATGGATCCTTTCCAACTCGACATATTCTCTAAGAGAAACCTTCCACCAGCCTCCATACCTCAAAACGGTGTCCTTCCAAAAGTTCAAAATGCGTCACCTCCACAGCACAAAGCTATAGACAGTGACTGTGCTTTGTTCCAGCTAAGTCATTTTTACCAATACGTCCATCACTTCTTTGAAATGAATCATGCTAACAATATTTTATCCTAAAGAGTTATTTTGCAAAACTACATTCTTCTGCTTTGACCCAAGTGGTGGCTTTCTACTTTTCCTGCAGTCGTCAACACACCAACAGTGTTAGCCAGCCTCACCCAGTTCCCAACGGCCATCTAAGCAGTACAGTGCCCTAGACAGAAGTGTTCTCTCAGATCCCTTTAAAGGTGACAGAATTGTAAATAAATAATTGTAAATAAAATACATCAAAATATAATATATATATTCATTTATATGTATGTATGCATGTGTGTATATATATACCCTTAAAGACAAAGAGAACTAAAACTTCCAAATGACTGCCTTCAAACTATGGAATTATTTATTTTTTTTAATCTGTAAAAGTTTCCTTTTGTTCTGCAAAAGCAGAAGCCCAAACATCCTTAATCTGCAAACAACTGCTTTTGCCGCGTCAGCAATCTGTAGAAGCAGCATGGGGTACCACCTAACGCTGGCTAAGGCTCCCTGAAGCAGCTGGTGGGAGAACATTTCTCCTCCCCTCAAACCTTGCTCTCCTAAGCTGCTTCCTGCAATAATGATGGGCAGCTTCACCTTCCTCCCCCTTCCAGAGATGCAAGTGCTGAGCCTTTCTAAATGTGCAGGTAGCATCAAGATTGTTTATTATTCCATTGTGGTAGAGTATAGAGTGAACAGCAAATGAACTAATTAGAGTGCTGAGATGAAAAGCATGTAAATGAGACCAAGGACTCACACAATCTACTTACCTTTTCACAGGGGCATCTCCTGTCTGTTCATCCACGTAATCTCTTTTCAACTCTTCAGGAACATCACTGTCACTATCATACTCTTGATATGCACTTTTTTCTTGTTCATCCGATTCATACTGTTAAAAAAAAAAGTTAAAAAAATAATTTGACTGCCATTATTTTCTCTATAATATCATCACTCATTTAATGTAGCGTTTTGGTCACTTCTTGGCTTTTACCTCCATCAGGATACAAATAACTTTGCTGGTTGAAAGGCTGCTGACATTGCTCATTAAAAATGCAGCAGGAAAATTATACAAAGCCATTTGTAAGTGCATTCCTAAACAAACGTCTGTTCTCTGGTGTTGATGAAGAGTAAATATTTGCATTATCCTATTTCTCCCAGCTACTGATATTTTTTTTTGCTTTCTTGTTGGTGTATCAAGTACCCATGTATCTGAGCTTTTGTTATTTGGCTTATAACCTGAAAAAACAGTAATAAAACTTCAAAACGTATCCAAAGATAACAGATAACTTCCTAGGCAATTATTACTCCGTTACCTAGTACTGCACGTAACTGATCCCTGCGCTAAGACATTTTGCCATCACTGACACACAAAATAGATCATCGTTTACTAAAAGCACGATTTGTTTTCGATTTATTTTCTTGAACCGCCCCGTACGCACCCCGTTGGAAGCTAACACATCTTCTGTCTCATCGTCTTTGCTGTCGGCCTGGATTTCGAAGGGGTTTCCTCCGTTGCAGTACTGCTCGAAGAGCGTCACGGCCGGGGAGATGGCGGAGGCAGGCTGCTTACTGGGAGACACGGACGGGGACCGAGACTGCTCCAGGAACTTAAACTCCTGCTCACAGCAAGAAAGCGCAGCTTTAGCCACCCATGAGGCACTTTCAGTATTATTATGACTCCAGTTCCACAAAACCAGAGCATAACAACAAACGTGGACAATTAACCCCATATGAGTCTTTCTGCCAAAGCTTGCTGTGGATTTAAACACGCTTCTCCTGCTGGCCCAGGTGAGCCTCGAGACCTTGAGAGCTTACAGGGCTGGACTCGTAATCTGAGTGTGGGGCTATGACACGCACCACGTCTCCTGCGTTCTGAAAGTACTCTCTGCCTAAAACTAGGTGAAAACCAAGCTGGGGGGGTTTCCACATAAATTAGGAGATAAAACAAGACCTACATTCTATGCAAAAATTAAGTTTTCTTTACGCAAGTTACCTAGTAATTTACTAAAGCTGATTTTCTTTTCTTAATATTTTATTTTTTAAAAGTTCTTTTCAACATTTATTACTTCTCAAATCCATTGCACAGGACTTTTCTGATGACAGGGTGAGTGCACAGACTTTTGCAAACACATGGACTATGTAGGTTTTATAAGGTATGATTTTAGACTTTTTTTTCTAAAAATCTTGATTTATCTCAGTTGACATATCATTTTTATCTATTCAACTCTAGCTATTGATCTTCATAAATGGCAAAATGATTTATGATTTATCTAAAGATCAAAGTGTACACAGTTAAACGGGCTGCAATGTTAGCTTTCTGTTTCTTTAAATGAACGTGTTACTTTCTGTCATTTTCTGCTGCTCCAGTCCCTTGAGTAGTCTGTATGGATTTATAATCCAATTTCTTTATTAGAACTATTAGTTCTTTTGCTGCTGGATGCTGCTGAGGGCCCTCTTTCCCTTCCCCTCCATGCTACCACTGCCCAGCAGCCTCTTCCTAACTCCGCAGAAGCTGCACAAGTATCTTTTGCTGGAGATTGCCCACCTTTACCCATTTTTGTACCGTGGTGGCAGCTTTAACCACAGGCACCCACTTTTTGTTGGGTGAAACAGGTGAAATTCACCCACCACATGCTAAAGTCTACACTTCACAGTGTAGTGTAGGACAGCAGGGCAGCACACCAATTACTTGCTCTCAGTCCCACTTCACCACACAAGAATTAACTTTTTTTTTCCCCTTCCCACATGTGACCTGTGGTTCAGAAACAGATGCCAAAACTGGAACAAGCTATGAGCACTCCTGTGATTGCTTTTAGGCTCTCATCTTTTAGCTTTTTACTCTCAGTTAAATCCTTTAGAAATGAAAACCTCACATATTAACCCCACATTCAAACACAACAAGTAAAGGCTGACATTATGCTTACAACTCCAACGTCTCCTGAAAACCTCCACCTGCCTGAAAAAGGAACACTACTGTTTTAAAAGCTTCTGAACCTAAGTTTCCAATATCATGAAGTGAAATTTAGGGGGTTTTATCAGTCACTGAAAACATTCGCATAGTCATTCACGGATCTTACTATTTCTCAGGACACCCGGACTCTGAGCTATTAAAGCATTAGCACGTTTGTGTGTGTAATTCGTAGAACATACATGAAGCTGGAGAATACTAAAGCTTGATTTAACAGGACAAAGTTCCCAGGTCTCATTCTCCAAAAACATTCTTAATTCTTCAAGACGGGTTCTGAAATGCAACAAAGGAATACTCTTAATTGGCAGCAAATCATGAAGCAGACAATTATTTAATTTATTTAACTCATTCTTTCAACGGACAGACCATCTCTAGGCTTTGACTACTAACACAGCGTGCGTTCTGCAACACCTCTGGAGCAATTCTCTAAATACAGATTTCCAAAATTTGGAAACAATTTTTTTTTTTATCAAAACCATTAAAAAGCGTAGAGGAACACCTGTGATTATGCAGTAACACTTGACTGATGTTCCTCTACGTGAGCTGCAGGGAGCAATAGGGTTCGTGAGCAGCAGCGCAGCCCCGTGAGCCCACCCCAGAGATGCTGCTTTCAACGGAGATGGAGCCAACAGGCACCAAAGGGACGTGGAAGGAACCAACGTTCTTTGGACACCTCGGCTTCTCAGAGGGGAAGAAACTTCGGTGGCTGTTCATCTCCTGGGCTATGTTTTAATTCATGGCTTAACTTTACCTTGGTACTAATATAGAAAACGTATTAGGGAAGCGTAAGGAAGCCTCTACATCTCTGTGTTGTCTCCGTTATGTTTTTAATCATTAGAAAAGCCTCCATTCAGCAACAAGCAGAAATACCTTTGTCAAAGAAAATCTTTTTGCCAGATAATCAGGAACTCAAACAGAAACAGACAGCCGTGAGCGCTTATTGAGGTCACGCTGCTGCACCTTCGCTTCTGAATATATAGTATATTAGTATATTGGTTTGCTTAACAAGTAGCACTTGGTAAATTATTCACTGGGTTTCTAATTAGCCAGTAAAATATTCTAGAAGTACCACTACTTCAATAACGAACTATAATCATCAGGACTATTACAATTTTCTTGCCTCAGCGAGAGGAGCAATGTGTTGAATTCTGACTACAGTTAGCTGCTGAATTTCAACAGATACAAAGGGTAAAGGGGCTCCAAGTGCTCTTTTCCAGGCACTAAGCACCCCTAGCTTGTGGGTCTTCCAGTAAAGCCAACAGGAACACCTGGGAGAGATGCTGGGAACATCAGCATTACAGACTAAAATTCCTTGAAGGGAAGACTAAGAAGAAAAAGTCACAGAAAAGCATAAAAATCATTTAAGCACTACAGAGCACCAATTTGGTGTCATTTCAAAGCTGAAGTCCAGGCACTGACACTTCCCCGAGCCCAGGCAGCAGCTCCCACGAAGGTCTGATGTGCCCATTCTCTGAGCAGCTCTGGGGATCAGACACCCCCTTTCCAGACCCCCAGCACAAACACCCCTCACCTCACTGACGGTCTCTGCCAAAAGCCCGTCCTCAGTGTTCAAAATAATCAACTTCTACCCAAAAATACCCCCCGTATGCTCTAGTATTACATTGTTCCTCCACGCTCTTGGGTGATGTGAGCAGCTCCTTTGTGGCTTCCTCTGCGCTGGCAGCTCTAAACACCAACCGCCCAGGAGGCCTCGGATGTCAAATTACACCATCAAAGAACTAATTACTCCCGGACTCTCAGCATTTCAGCACTATGTAGCTTTTATGTGCTAATGAATCCTCAAAAGCACTAGCTTTTTTCCCCCCTCCAATTAAATCTGCAAGGGGACAGAAAGCCACACTAGCTGATCTGAAACAGCAAGATGCTTAAAGCCTTTATAGAAATCAACGTGAAGGCTACAGCTCAGAGAAAGGGGGTTTTATATTTTTCCTTCTGAGGGTGAAAACATCAGCCAATTATTCTTCACAACACTCGTAGCATAAAACATGTAAAAAGTATTAAAAGGTTCACATAATTTCAGTCATATCAATAAGTGCTTCCTTTTATTTTCACAAGAACCACGGCCCTAATAAAAAACATAATTATTTCAAAAAAAGGATTATTTTCATACATATTCCATCAATGTTCCTTAACTCAAAAGACAATTTTACTCAAAGATAATTCAGCAAAGTTGTCTCTGATTCCCTAAGCTGTTAAATAGGTCCTTTAAACATAAGTAAAACCCTAATGGTGAAAACGCCATTTCCTTAATCGAGTAAGGTATTGCCTGGTAAGTCCGTGCAGTAAAAGATGCTTAGACTGAACCAGCTCTTCTGAAGGCTCCGTTTCCAAACCACATCATGAAATGCGGCTCAGAGTTCAGAAATGCTGTCAAGAAGGAAAGAGAGGTGGACGGCATCTCAGCCAGCTCCTTCCCTGAAGGACATGGCCTGCATCTGGTTAAGGCTGAAGCTTTTCAGACAAATGGAACCGAGGTCTTCACGTGTCCAGATAAATCTCAGCTCCAGACAAATCTCAGCTCCAAACTAACAAAGCTGGAAAAAATTCCAAACCACCCTCTCAGCTTCTGAATCTAGAAGAGGTATCATCTTTTGCCATAATTCTCATACTTTACAGATTTTAGGCAGAAAATCTCAGACCAGCTGGGTTTGGATGCATTAGTTGTATGACAGTTTCTATACATCAGAGGTCAAGGGACCAAGCCTGGGAAAGTCAGAACTTCTCAGGGCAAGGAACGCTGTATTTCTTCTCCTATCTTTCAAGCTATTTACACCCAGAGAGAAAATAAACACTAGATAACTAGAATGAAAGAGCCGTCTATCATCCAAACCAAACCATTTGGGAAATGAAGACAATTAAGGCAAACAGCTAGCCAAGCCTTGAAGCTGTCACAGCCATATACAATATCTGAGGGCAGGGACTGCCTGCAGGTGACAGCACCTATGACCGGCCTCTGATATGAAGGAGAGTTGACTGAAACGTAATTAGATAGTGCCAATGAAAAAAAACTATGAAAACATGACTCCAAAGGATGGACTCAGTACTAAACATCTCATTTAATGCAAGACAAAATTGCACGTTAAAAAAACATTTCATAGCCAGACATGATCAGCTCTTTCCATGTAATGGCATAGAAAAAGAAGTAACAATTTTGCTAGGAAGTATGGCTTTCCGAGGCATTCACACTCAGGATCCCAGGAGACAGCTTAAGAGGCAGCCTGAAAAACTACTGAAACTCTCCATAAAAAGTTTTTCATCTTTGTCTGGCTGCCTGCTGCAGAACTAGGGCTTTCCACAACTACAGGGGAAGCAGAGGCTCCGTCACCCTCCCCTCTTCTCCAGGGTTCAGAGCCTGATTCCCATCATGAAACATATTCGGCTCCCTGCCAGCCTCGGTGCAGGAACATGATGCAGTGGAATTCCTCTGGAAAGCATCAAAAATTAAACCCAACAAAAGCAAATGCCATTAGACTCATCCAGTGCACGTATGGTAGTCTCACCTGTGGTATGTTTTGAAATAGTTAACACTTTGTTTTCTGATAGATTCTTGCAAAACTTCAGACTTACTGCCACAAAATTCTTCTCCAACTTGCACTAGCCTGTAACAATAAAACAGTTTAGGAACGTTCATTGATTTACTAGTACTGCTGTTCCACCCTGAGTGACAGCACACGTGTCTCCATTAAAGCAGAGCACTGAAGTTCAGTTGCAAACACTTCACTCATTCCACAACAGTCCATGTCTCATTTCTCTCCAAATCCCATCACAACATCCCAGACACACAAAGAGCCATACACAAACGTATTTTTGAGGTCCCACTATGCAGGGCACACTGTACAGCTCAGTCTGGATCCATTATTTTATTACCAAAACAGAAGCACATAATACTGTACACATAGCAGTATCACACAATACTCTACTGCTCTTGACTGAGAGCCTCTTTAAAAGCTGTTAGAAACATCAAAAAGGTCAGATCTGCACATCTGAAATCTTAACAGTGGCCAATACTGAAATGATACCCCAGTTAAGCACCACTTGAGCAGCAGACCCCTCTATGCCACCTCTCCTGAGTACGTCCTTGGAGCAGGCAGCAAGAGACTGGCACTCACTCCGAGACCCCTACATAAAGAAGTGCTCTTCAAACTATCAGTAGATAGGAACAAAGTCAGCATCAGAATGTAAATATCAGCCTTAATTAACTGTGCTGTGTTATCAGAGCTGAGGTTTGTGCACGTGTTGAAGCAGCCTTAGGAGCACACCAGCGTACCTGCTGATAATGTCCAGCACAAATATGAAGTCATCATATTTGAAGTTAGACAGATCTGTTCCCAGGAGGTATGTTTTCACTTTCAATTGAACATCCTACAAAACACAAACACATTTTTGTATACTTGATACACTAAAGACAAAAAGGTGAAGGCTGAGCTGCCCGGCTCAGTCACACTTTTTGGTTTGTTTGCACTTATAACTTCGAGATTCACAGTAGAACTCAATTTTCTGCAACATGAATGGTTTCTCACTGACTTTCTAAAGTAATATGAAAATCAGTTTCTTTAATGCCCTATAACACAAGGTCAATCCTAGACGCTTTACTGTCACTGCAGAAATAGAGCTTTGGATTACAATTCAGCCACATAAAAGGTTTACAGTTTTTTCCATCACACATTTGGGGTCTCGCTGCACATCAAACTGACCCAGCAATCAGACCAGGAACGTGTGAATCCAGGTAGGCTGACAAGACTCTGGGTTCTCCACGGCTATGGTTACAGCAGAAACACAAAGCAGTACGACTGTGCTAACAGAAGCACATGAGAGGAAAATGAAGTGTGGGGCAGCACACAGGCTGGGAGAAGCAGAATCAGGCTGAAAGTCACGTTCCTGTGGTCTGGCATCTGAGCCAGTTTGTAAGCTCAGCCACCAAGCAGTAACTGAGGCACGGAAATTAGATTGTCACGGGCTTGATAAATCTCTCCAGATATATATATATATTTTTTTTTTTAAGAAGATCAATATAAATATAACTTTAATTGATATAGGGAGGAGGAGTGGATATTTAGGAAAAAAGAAAAATATCAAAACCCATACCTGCCATATCCGCGAAAGCCCATGCTCCAGTTTCTTTTTGACATAGCTGCGGTCAAAACTGTTCTCTTCAGTTCCCATCACATTGCTGCCATCTGCAACTGAAGGTGAAAGGTGCTGTAGGTATTTCCAAAAGCCTTGAAATGTACCCTAGTTTTTTACCCATAATGAAACTTCTGCCTTAGCCATCATCATATTATCCAACAAAAAAAATCCTGTTGTGAAAGTATTTTCTATTCCAGTTCACTCTGCAGTCTCAAACTAGGCTAATTTTCACACCATAAACAAGCAGAATATTTAATGACACACCTCTTTCCTCAGAAACGCAGAAGGGGAATTATTTACAAGTTATGGAAAGTACATTTTAACATCTGTAACAGGCATTAATAATCACAAATACTTGACACACAATCCAGATGAAGTGCAACCTCCTTTCCATAATCTCGCAGCACTTCTGTTGGATAAGCTTCACTATTAAAATAGAAAGAGCGATGCAATTCCCCTCTTCTAAGTCCAGCTTCTCACTTCTACAGCTGGGTTTGTGTCCCAAGACCCAGGGCCCCTGAAGGTACTGCTGAGATGAACTGGTGTAAGGAGAGCAAATACCAGGGCAGCTCTGAGCTCTCCCAATGATAAAATCCAGATACACACACAACAGTTGAGGCTGCTCCTCCCGTTGCCCCAGTCTCTGGGGTTTCACTGCGGGAACCAGGTTGGCATCCCCTCCTGAACTGCCCCCGGTGACACTCCTGCCCTTCCTACAGCACCTCTGCTCTGGTTCAGCACATCCCACAGCTGCTGCATCAATACACGCGGAATGAGACCTCCACGTACAGGCTTAATAACTACTACAGCATGAGCAGCGGCTGCTAGAAAAACCTGACACTTGGCAGATATTTATAGTCCCTCTGAAATTAAATTATACTTGTGAAATTCCCTTTTGTGGGCTTTAATACTGCTGAGGTATTTGGAAAAGTGATGCAGTAGCTCAAACACATGCTAGTTGTGCCTCACAGCTAAGCCACAGCACCTCCAGAAGGTAAACCTGAGCGACAGAAGATTTAGTGGATTAGCGGTAAACACGCTTAAAAAGCAATGCATTTTAAATTCCTCATGTCACTGAATATAGCACTTTATTAGGCTTAATGGTTCCTTTAAAAGATTTTGTAGTGCAAATGGTTTTCTTTCTTCAGGATATCACAAGCAACCACAGTAAAAGGAACTATTTTTAATCTGGAGCTGAGCTGTGGAGCTGTGATAGTACTTCCACGCAATAAACTCTTTATTATACCCGCTTCATTTTACACATGCAAAGATCACAACAAAATGAAAACAAGAGAAGGAAATGTAATTAACTGAAGTTATTGTAAATTTAAGACTAAATATTATTGAGAGTGGGCAATTCACTCAAAACTTCAAAATCTTTCTTCACATGGTACATCTAAAAATGAAATATTTCAACTCTGATTTTTAATTCTGATCCACTTCTAAAAACTTTCATCTGAAATAACAGTTTCAACAAATCCTTCCCCCCCCCTTAAGATTCCACACAATATGAGAATGACACTCTGAAGAAAATATTTTCATTAATTTTGCAAATTTAAATTAGGAAGACAACGCTAATTAGCATACATTTCATTTTTTTTAAGACTTAAAATCTGTAATATATCTGAACTTTGAAAGAAATGTTGGGTTTCACCGGCACTGTAGGAAGCACAGAGATCTGTTCTTTACTTCCATTTCATTTTTTTCCCCCTTTCTACTTATTGTCTGACTTTAGCAGCCATCCTACAGTCCTCATCCTTTGACCACAGCCTCCTCCTCACTAAGAAAAGAGCAAACTTACCTGATTCAAATTAATACAAGTTTTGCATATATCTTACTACTGTAAATTTCACCCTCTGCCAAACACAAGCATCTTGGGTTAGTGGGGAATAAAGTAATCTTCATTATATTCATTTAGAATGACATTTTATATTCATTTAGAACACGTCCAGCAAAAAAGACTTAGGAGGACTTAGCCAAGAGACAAAGGTTTTGTGCCTCTGCCCTAGAAACACAAACTGGAACAACAATAAAAGAAAACCAAAATTCTAGTTTAAGGTGAAACATCTGCCTTTTCCTGCGAGGGTATCAAAGGAACTGTGACTGTATCTCACCACGGATTCATTGGTACAGATGACATGCAACATTCAGGAAATTGGATTGGTTCCCTGTTGTTTCAGTCACTACTCCCAGTACATGATCCACTATCTACTAAGCTTAATATGCAGTGAAAAGTTCACCATTGATCAAGAACATCTGAAATTTCACAATGGTCCTATATTAAAGGGAAAAAGCTTCAGATTTTGTAGTCATCTACCACAGCTGACTCCCAACTCAACAATAATCACTGTTTAAAATAAAACCATTTCTGTCTGTAATAACAGCAGATACATGCATTCACTAAAGTATTAGCTTTACACCAATTAACATTACACTACAAAAGTCCATGACCATTCAAGTCCTTACTGCACACCAGAAGGTAGCTACCCCGCCGGCTGCAGGCACGGGCTCAGCACACCCAGGTACCGACACACAGATTAACAACTCCAGCATCACCAGAGTTGTTTCCCAGGATCAGGAGTTCTCTTTCCAGAACAGCTCCTCACCAGAGGACCCGGCTGCCTCCTCCTCCTCCTCCTGCTCGTGACTCCCGTGCCACTGCATGGTGCGGTAGTAGCTGAGCATCACCTCCCAGAGCGCCTTGCAGAGGTCAGCGAGGCAGGGAATGTAGCTGTCGGACGTGATGTGCTGCGGAGAAACACAGCAACACTCTGAAACCTCACAGTTGTGCTTATTGTCCTCGGAGGCAAAACAAACCACACCAAATCCTCCGTGCTCATACAGCTGAGGTGCTTGATAGAGGTCAGTTTCCAAAAGTATTTGAGTCGATAAATGTGTGTTTTGAGTCAACTAACCAAATGCTGTCGAAAAGCGTATCTGTTACTGCCTTTTTTTTTTTCCCCCTTTCTTTTTTTCTAATTGGCCTGTATATGAGTCACCTCTTTACAATTATGGAACAGCAAGGGAGATAGAGGAGTAACACCATACAGTCTCACGGTCAGCACATCTCACCAGGGCAGGCGGTGGAACTGGATGATCTCTAAGGTCCCGTCCAACCCAAACCACTCCGTGAGTCTGTGATCCTGCCAAGCGCTGCGCCAGTTCAGCTATAGACACCCGTGCTTCAGCAGCACACAGGAGCCACCCTGGCTGATGCCCCAGTGCACGGAATGCCATACAAAGAAATATCACAGAATCCCAGGCTGGAAGTGTCTGAACAGCAGATATACCAGAATACCTTCCTTCCCTGGCAAGGCGAGCCAGTTCTGGCCACGCGGGTACCGCACGGGAACCCAAAAATGGATATCCAGGGTGATGGAAAAGCTTTGGCATTGCAGTTACAGCAAAACCCTTCAAACACAGTAACAGTGTAACCACCACAATAATCAACCACGGATTCTGTAAAGAGCAAGCCTCTAATCAAAGCATCAATCCCCTCTGAACTCATCCTCCCCCGTGATAGAACCCTGCCTTTCTGAACACCCATGTCCTTCCCCAGCAGGAACTGCAACAAAGCCTTGGTAAGCTCCGGAATTACATTTGTTGGATAACAAACATTAGACTGGACAGATTTCTTTGCAAATGTAGACACATCACTTACACCTGTCCTATTTTTCAGCTTTCAGTTAGAAAAATCATAAACTATATGTCTTTACCTTCTATTTAATCTCATTCTCTTGCTTTCTGAGCTGAAGTGATGCTCCTGGCAGAAGCACACGCTGCCCAAGCCATGTTCTCCTACACTCTGCTTATGATTAAGGACTCACAAAAACTATTTGTCAGCGTTAATAGATGTCACTAGCAAAAGTATCTGGAGGCCTCATATTAATCATTATGTCTTTTCAGTTTGCCTGAGTTTTTAAAAATGAATTCTTATTCTGGTTCTGTTCCCTATCAAACCAGAACCACCTCAAGGATATAAATAAGGCATTCCAGACACACCAAGTGAAAAAGTCAAGTTCTTGCTGCATAAAAAAATTAACTATTGAGAATACTACTTATTTTTCTAAAACACCCTTTAATTGGAGAACTGGTATACATTACTGACTGCATTATTCAGACACTTTAATCTCAGATACCATAGACTCTTCTAATGTTGGCACAAAAGAGGGTAATAAATTTATCATTTAAACGATAAATTGCTCTGCCATTTCAACAGCTGTTTCAGCAATTTTCTCTGCCAATTCATCAGAAAATGTCACTGTCTTTCAGGGCTTTTAGTAGCTATAAAATCTAAACTTTGGTTATGCAGACCACTGTACTTGAAGAGATACTGGCTTCCAGGTGGCCAGGGTAACTTACTAAATACTGAGATAATTCCATTTACACTAAGGAAATAAAGAACTGAATTTCTGTAAACTTATGCTAGAATGAAGAAAATCAAAGAAGATTGATTTGAATGAAGAAAATCAGCAGCTGAACTCTTCCCTGCTCCAGCAGCACTCAAAAGGAGAACGGACAGAAGAGTTAGAGCAAGGCCTATCACTAGGAGAAGAGATGCTCAACAAGGAAACAGCGACTCAGAGTGCACAGACACACAACTTACACGAATGGCTAATGATCACTGAAAAGATTATTCTTTTTTAAAAACTACATTATTATAAAATCCAGTATCTGACTTCCAGAAAAGAAATAAACAAACAAAAAATTAAAACAAAGAAAAAACCCGCAATCCCCCACCACCCCTGTGAAATGGAAACGAGCTAAATTAGTTCATTTAGAAAGATTTTTAGAAACACACAACAGGAGAAGTGTCCAAAAAGGAAGACTTTAATTTTGTATGACTTCCACCGTTAATTAGAGTAAGCACTCTTATAACCTCTTAGATGTTAAGAGCATCCTGGCTTCACAGTGGAGCCAGGCTGAAGAGGCTTCAGAGTAACAGGAAGACTCCAAGGAAGTTAACATCTTTACAAGAATCCTTGCTTAAACGAAGTATTATAGAACTTGTGAATGCTGTCGACATGCACTGAAATAAAGTTCAAAGCTAACAGTGATTCTGGCAACCAGCACATTACACTGAGGACAAGCTCTGAAATCTAGATCTCCTGTTTGTCCATTTATTTAGATGGTGTGTACACTAACTGCAAACTGCTAAGATTTGGTGCAATCCAAATCAGCATTAAGGTGCAAATAACCAATCTCCCAATTAGCCTATGAGCTGTATTAAGAAACTATAGTAGCTGCAGGGTTAATTTAATAACTGAGTCCCTACTTACATAAGGTAGACTTACAACAGTGGAAAAAATTAAAAACTAGACATAAAGGCAAGTATGACATACTGTACAGAGGTCTTTGTACTGTAACTTCTGAAACTTGGTGTCAGTGTTCCCCGCACACAGCTCCACGTAGCCAAGGACTACCTGAAACACGGTGTTGTGGATGGCCTGAGTGAAGTGCATATGTAACTGGTCCATTGCTGTCTGAAAGAGAAGGAGCAACACGAAATCAAAGCGTAAGATTCAATCTGTCACGTGCCATGGTCTTTTAATCTTTTTCAGTGCTGAGCACAGGAGACTGTAAGTACAGCCTCCAGTCTGGGTTCCAAAATCACCTGATGTAGCACTGGGCAGCATTACAATGTGGTGATGTAAAAGAGTTCACGTATTAGCAGTAAAATCAGCTTCCCCAGCCACTCTCCCTCTGTAACTCGCCAGGGTTTTGACATAGTCACTAACTAATTTTACATGTTTATAATCTATTTGATTATAGAATTGACTCATTCATTTATTTACCTTCCCAATCACTGATGAATGCCTCGGAAAGCAATGAATTGAGATCATCACTATTGTTCCCACTGGAAACACTTCCAACAAAAATAAATATATTTCCTTTGCAATCAATAAATCTAAAAACCACAATTACAGTGTCTTCAGTCAATCCACTTGAGGAACATAAAGCAGGATTAAGTGTTACAGAAAGGCATGCACATCACATCAATAAACTTCTTACAAAAACCCTCTTTGCAATAAAACCAAAAGATGATATTTGTTTAACAAAACTTACTTTCTCCAGAAAAGAAAAGTAATTAGTCCAGGTACTATAAATAGTCCAGGTACTATAAACTCTGCTGACTATATACACGTTTTGCCATAATCAGGCCTGAGTTTCAGGTCAGGTTGTTTCCCTGGTCCTTTGTTAATAAACTGCACATCACATTAGTCCATTTCACACACTGAATTTCTCATTGTTTCAAGATATGCTAATGATGGGTACATATGGTATAGAAGACTTGATTAAAAGATTGTTTGATATGCCAGAATGAAGCTATCAGATCCTGTGTTTGAAAGTGGTGGGTTTCACTACTTGCTATTCGACACTCAGCTACTGACTGAGAACTCAATTACGAAATATGAAATGAACAAGCAGTTCCACTTCAATCCTATCACAAATAACCCATCTTCTGCAGCCAGTCCTACCCTGAATCAGCCCAAGAAAATGGAATGACAAATGAAAACATGAGAAGTTCTAAAGACACTGAAAGTCCATTTCATTTTGCTTAATGAGAAGAGGCCAAAATGGGAGATATTTCAATAATGATGCAATGAAATTCTTTTCAGGACAAGTTCAAAATACATACTTTAATAGTAATAAAAAGAATGTAATTACTGTTAAATTATGTGAGCATCACAAATCATTGTGCACTCAGCAAGGCTGAGCAGTACTAGGAGAGTAAGTTTCCAAAGTACCCAAAGCCCCAGCTCCTTGTGAGTTGCTCAGGAGACAGGCACTAACCTGGGTTTTCCCGAGCAGCCTGTAGGCCTGCTGAACCTTCGTGTAATGACCGATATCAAAGTTCTTACAGATTTTGGAGAGGGCTACATCCAGTTGTTCCTATATAAGTGAAGGAAAAAAAGTGTGTTAAACACTTAATAACGCCAGGCCAACTAATACATTACTTAAACATAGCAAGCAAGGAAAAGATGCTTATTTAAACAATCTAACAATTTTGCTTGTACAATAGCCAAGATTGTACATTACTGGACTATTTTGGAGTGCTCAAATATTACTTTTGCAGCCTGCAGTACTTCAGTCTGACACTTTTGCCAGCCATAGTCCAACCGTTTCCAAGAACAAGCACAGTAACAAGTAGTTCACTGAAGTCAAATCCAAAATGAGACTCTGGTCTGCTGTGCAGCTTGTACAAACCTACTGGCACGTGCTAACCTACTGCCCACCCTATTTCGGAGGAGTATAAAGAATGCACAGCAGCTCACAGACTGGAAATCACCACGCATCTTCGCCGTACCAGGAGCATTCCTTGCTGCAGCACTGCAGATGTTGCAGGCATAGTTTATTTGGCTGATTCAGCACTTCCAGTGGGCACAATTAGGGAGCTGGGCTCGTAAGTCTGACAGCATATTATACAGCATCGAAGCTGACTGCAGCACAAAAAGCTAAACAAATAGCAATGACTACAGCAATCCACAGACTGTACTGGAAAGAAATGTGCATGTTCTGTCACTGCCACGCTGCATTAGAAAGCTCTAGTACCTAGAGGTTAAATACTGCCTTATACCAAACACCAATATAGCAATTCTTACCTCTATTTGCTCCAAGGTATCTTGCAGCTTTGAATTCAACTCGCTATCAATGAAAGAAAACAATGTTTAAAATCAAACTACTGATCATAGTAACATTTCACATCGAATTTCTTGTTCCCAAAAAACATATTTGCCTGTTGCCGAGCCACAATGTGGTAATTTATCAAAAGTCTGCTGTTAGTGTGTCCGACTAGCACCGCCACACTCCTGCTACTCCCAAAAGGCACCCGTGCAGGCATCTGCAGTGCCACCAGTACTCCCAGTTCAAGAGCAGAAGCACAATATCCTGGGTTCACAATGCAATGCCACTAAGAGGGCCCAGGCAAGATCCCATCCCGCCAGGACTCTCCCAAGGATTCCAAGCCATTCCCAACCCCCAAGAAATGGGTGCTCCAATGTCTGGATTTGGCATTTACAGCAGAACACAACCTGAAGGGTCAGGCCGTGACGTCTTTGCAAACTGTGGTTGCTGCTCTGGAAGCCCATACAGAAGCACTACAGAGGGAAAAAAAGAGCTTAAGCTTACACAACTCTCAGAAGATCTTTTTACGACCCTCATTTCACTTCTCTGAGCTGTATTTGGTATAGAAAGATTAACAAAAATAGCTATCGTAAGAGGAACTATCCAGGACAAAGAAAGACAACTGATCCTTTCCGACAATCAGCTTTAAAAATTTCGGAACACCAGGCAGAAAAATAAGACACACAATATGATAAAGTTTGGAAGGCTGGAAGCCACCAAGAAATAGCCAAGATAATCCCTTCACCATGGAAAGCACAGCGTTTCCATGGGATAATCACCGTAACTGATTTTAGGCAACTTACTGATACACTCCACATCTTCTCCCAAGGGGCCTATGTTAACCATCAGAAGGTGGATTTCCTACCTCCTCCTCATTCACATAAATAAAGAATAGTTTTCATTCACTACTACATACTGAAAGGAGATCAAACAATGTCAGAATTTTACTCAGAAATTGAAAAATTCTAATTAAAAATAACATGAACAGAAAAATCTAATTAATCTAATGGTCTTCTTAGTGACTGAAACATCAAAATTCACTCCATTTTACTCCTTTATTGTTATATCTATTATGACTTTGAACTTGATGTTTACCCATTTTTTTTATTTCATTTTTCTTTTACTTTCTAAAACGCCATGGAAGCATCAGGTCTTTTTAAGCTAGGAACTCCAGACATTGGAATTAGTTCCAGTTTGAAAGCACTTTCTGCACAACAGCACGAAGCTCCGCACTCACTAACTTCCTTGCCAAGAAGCAGGATAAGTAACCCCCCACAAGCCATCTTGCTGTAGGTAAATTAATTCCAGAATACAAACTTGTTTATTAAAAAATGAGCTCAGGTATCCCCTGCCCGCAGGCTGTAGCACGGTTATAACTCGGTATTTGTTGAGATGTTCCTGCCAACAGTCCCAGAACAAGGACAGAGTCCAAACCCAGACTGCAGAGCGCCGTGACGGGTTAGTACAGGAGGGAGGAGGAAATACTGAGGATGTTTATGCACTTAAACTGCCTCGCTTTTCTAAGCAGAAAATGAAATGTCAATCGGAGCTGCTTTAGACAATGAGAAGCAATGATCACTGTTTCATACGATTTACAAATAAAGGTGTACAGAAGCTGAAATCTGCCCAGTTTCACCTTACCTTATACAGCTGTAGTGTTTGAAAGTGCTGGCAGCTTTCTGGCACTCCAGACACAGCTGAATAGCACCAGGGTAGTCCTCTTCCTTGGGATAAAACACACAGAAAGCTAGTCTGGCTTTTGAAGCAAACACTGCAACACCCATCTATGCTTGCACGCTTACGTATAAACATTAAGAATATAGTATTTTGCCTCTTGGGTCTACAGAGGAAAGTCAGAGGAAATGAGTGAGGGTCCATAACAGCACTTCAATTAGAATGAGAAACAGAGAACATGTCAGCAACACCCGGAACCACTGTGTATTACATGACCTTATGCAAACAATTTTGCTGGTTTGTTTCCTTATGCATTCATACAAAACATATCAGAATATTTTTATTACAAATAACCTAACATCTTCCCAGTTAACTGTCAAACCTTTGTTAATACAGTTCCAGCCCTTAATGTTTAAAAACCACTGGCAAATTCTGATAATCCGACGTTAGGGTCTGGACTAGATGGTCCCCAGAGGTCCCCTCCAACCCCATGTCATTCTGTGATTCTGTGGATACAACACCCACAGCCCTGTCTCAAGAGAAGTCTACAGTAGAGAGCGAAGAGCCGATTCCCTCTGCAACAACACACAGCACAGAGCTGAGAAGCTAATCATCATAAGGGGCTTGCTGACCAGAAGGCAATGTCCATGCAGCCTGTAAATTAATGTATTCTTGCTTGGTAAAGAATAACCAAAGTGTGTGAGATGAGGTTGTATAGATGGAGATGGAATTAAACTCAAAGAATCTTAAGAGTTACAACTATTAAGGCTCAATTTCCAAATTCAGTAATTAGGGATTATTATCATGACATCATCCAGTATGAGCTGTAAATATCTGGCAAACTAGCAAGTCAAAATTGTTTCAATACATGATACAAATGTAGTTGTCAATAAAAACCTCAAGCTGTCTTTCATACAACTTAATCACCTTAAGACAAGATCTTATTTTTGCTGTTTGGTACCTACTGCATTTTTAGGCAGTATCTATACCGTATTAGCAGAATTTTCAGTGCCACAGCCCGCGTGCTGCCACGTTCTCTAGAGCTATTAAAAAGCCAACCCCATGAATTTGGAGAGAAGCTACTACACTTAGAAATACAATAGCAAGGAGGGAGCCCAAATGTAAATGTGTATGGTAATGAGCAGGAGAAGTACTTTATCCAGACCCAGTATATCAACAGTCAGCTACATCTCATCTTCTTTGTTTCCCAAATACCAAGCTAAGGCCAGCAAGGCAGTGTCAGCGGAGGGCAGGAGGGGAGTGACAGCAGCACAGCCCCCTGAACCGTCTCAAGCCTCAGAGCTCAGGTCTACAGGCAGGGTTGAGTCCGGCAGAGAACACTCCCCCCGGCACAGGGGATATCTGATGTCATGTGATGTATTTCTCACAACGTTTAAAAAAAGAATAAAAATATAACCCCACCACACGGACACACCCTGTTTGCAAGAGGAAGGAAAGAAGGAACTAAATTAAAAAGACTGACAAAAAAACCCAAGAGTAGACTTAGAACAGCTTCAGATTATAACAGTCTGGCAGGGACTTACCTCCAACATCTCACTCAAGCGCACATCAGTTCTTTGCTAAAAATAAAACAAACACAACAAAACCACACTGATTAACTGCACAGAAATGAAGAAAAAGACTTTGCCACTGAACAAAACCAGCCGTACATACCAGTGTTTTTATTGTTCTCAGAGACTTCAGCAGCCCAATAAGCAACTGTCGTTTCCTTTGGTTTGCAAGAAGCCCCAGGCTGGTTTGTGTGAAGCCCTCCTTTGCTATATTCAGGTGCCTGCAAGTTAAAAATGAACATAATCCTCAATGATATGTAAAACAAAACTTATTTTAATAAATTCTAATGTGTCCAAAATACGTGCTAGAGAATAATATTGCCAGCATTGTTAGGGAAACCCAGAAACGGAGGTGATACCAACAGACTAGTAAGAATGTACAGTTTCCCTCCATCGTCTGTGGATCAATGGTGCATCTCAAGAGGTTCCTGATTTAAAGACATCTCCCAACTGGAAAAGTGAGAGCTGCAGGAGAGGTATTTCTTTGAGTATCTTTAACTACTACTGCTAACTCTATTCAGCAGATAAACAGGAAATATCATCAGCAACCAAACCTCCCGGGTCTACAGATTTCTTCTGAAATACTTCCCCCCAGTTCCAATCTCTGCCGTTATTTCAGCAAGATACCTTCTTCCATTTGTGCAAATGACAGCTGCCAGCTGCAGGCCACTCTGCAAGGAGGTGACACGTTCAAGTTCCTACAGAGAGACAACAGGATAAACAAATATACCAAAGGTCCTGCTCCACACCAGGGAAGACTAGTGATGAGCAAGTTTCTGTTGAGATGTTATACTCACTTTGTAGAGTTATTTCATATGTTACTTGTTTCATCACTTTGTATAGGCTAAGCACTCCAATGTAACATTAATACAAACTACTTCTGAAAATACTATTTTCTTTTGAAGAAAGATATTTTAAATCCATTTTCATTGCAGCGGGACCCTCCACATTTATATACTGCATGTTTAGCTTAAGAATCACTATACCATTAATGCCCCACAGCACAACGATCAAAGCTTCAGGGACAGAAGCACAGGGTCTAATTTGCATTAATATGCCAGAGAGCAGCAAAACAACAAAAAAGTCATGTTTCACACAGCATTTTCTTGTTTAGAAGCACTTGTGTTTTACCAATTTAATAGACATCACTTGATAATGATGTTAATTGTATCCTGTTGAATTTCAGTTGAACACTCTTCAGTACAGGTGACCTGAATTTAGCTTGATTTTGACTTTGTGAAGTGCCTAGCATAATCTCAACTCCTTTAGAAAATAAAATGTTTAATATACCCATTAGGATTTCTTTTGTTTGGAACAGCACTGCTGAAAAGTGAATGCTCTCTCTACACTAAAGAAAATAAAAATATTAAAAAAACTAAATACTTCTCATCATGTAAAAGCATCTCAAGTGTTTTCCATGGGAAGAACAGAGACTTTCACTTCAAAAACTAACCCAATTCTAAAAAGGTGACAAGCAAAACCAAGTTTAAAGTTTAGTTCAGCTTCAGATCAGCTCCTGGTCAGTCCCCAAAGACTCAAGTAATTCTGGCAAATCACTGAGCTGCACCTTTCCCCAAAACCCAGCCCTCCTTTATGTTAACAGCGTTGCTTTTGGGAAAAGGACAGCTTAGTTGCGGATATGCAAAAGAGCTTAAGAAACCAAATTCAAAGATTACCTTCTTCAGTACCCACTTCTCACTAAAAACCCACTTTGCCAATGTCAGAGCTACTCAAAAGTCCACTGTTCCCTTTCCATGAGGCAACACGTATGACATGGAGCGGCTCCGTTCCAGCCTGGGCTCTGTGAAGCCTCTGGGTGGAAGGGGCACAGGGAGGGTGCAGCCCAAGGGTGCCCAGGGACAGGGTCTGCCACCCAGCACTCGGGGCTAAACACAGTTCTTCTCTTCCCAAAGACAATCTTCCACCCGTTGGTTGTCCCCAAAGCCCTTCCCCCTCCAAGGAGCAGGGGAAAACGAGAGATGCCATTCTCTGTGTCCGTGCAGTGCCCCTCAGTAAGACTTAATCACACAAACGTGCATTTGAGAAAGGTTTTTAAAAGATTCTTACTGGCAGAATGGATTTTTAAGTGTCCCTTTGGAACATCTGAAATAACTTGTTGCTATAAAACACATGCGCTTCACTAAGATGTTGCTGGCATAAGAATATTAACATTACACAGCAAAATGCAACAAGTACATTCTAACAGCAGAAAATGGAGTGGTTTACTCTTCAAAAGAGACTGTTAGTTGTCTTACCTGAACGTACGCAGGCTGTTTTTCAAGAATCAAGTCTGCAACTTTCTTAGATACCTTCAAAAGAAGAATATGACACATGATACATAGCAATCTCAATTAAACAGGCCATCTCTATACTAAAGTTCTACAACAAGTTTGTGACTTGGTATCATTTAGCTCTCTAGTTTTTTTAAAATTTATTAATAAATATGTCACAAGATAAAAAATATCCTAAAAACAACTATCAGGTCTCCTTAGAAGGAAGATAAGAAAAACGTTAACAGCTCTATCCAGGAATTAGTGGGCATTTTTAAATTAATCCCTTACTTCTCTGTTTGTTAAGGAACACACTAGAATAGAAAACAGAAATAACAGGGGACATGACAGCTGTGTACATTCTGCTTATGCTCCCGCTGGAGTATAAAGTGAAGTTAACCTTCCACCCTGGAGAAAGCTTTACGGACACCTACCTTTCACAGTGAGACTGTATCGAATAAGGTCTGTGTCAAAATGAATAAATATTTCCCCTGTGCACATTTTACCCTTTCTTTAGCACATAGAATGTGCTTATTTTTAAAATTTTTGCCATTGCACTGAACTAACAGTAAGTGGAACGCTACTGAGAGCTGCTCTCAGTACTGAATTCAAAAATTGGCAGTGCTACCTCCACCTGTCCCTTGTGCGCAAACACACATGCTTTAAACAAACAGGAGATCCGATGGTAACAGCCCTACAAACTCAAGCTTGGGAATAATGTGTTTTATTTTGTTTTTCAGCAGGGACTACAAATATTTAAGAAGAAATAGTTTCAAACATGACAAGGAAATCACTGGCATTGCTCTATATTCTTCTTGGGGAACAGTACTCCCAGAAATGAAAATAAAATTAAAGTGGTTATGACAGCCAGCCCACAGTGCACCCCTGGGAGCGAGAGATAAGGAGAATGTTCTATATCCGAGTGCTTAGCCAAACACCACACTCGGTCGGGACCCTCCATCGGCATCCCTGGAACAAACTGACAGTGGCTCCAGCAGGCCCGTTCCCACCCTCTGGAAGAGGCCCTGCACACAAGTGGCCTCGGAAGCACTCCGGTACCACCAGCGGGAAGCTGGACAAGGGACACGTATCTCTGCTTTCCTCCTTCCAGATTAAAAAATGGCCAGAATCACCAAACGATTTCAAAAGCTCTTAGTTGTTCAATACAGAATAAAGCCTCCTTCTGCAGGGCAGCAGAGCAACCAGACACGCTCCAGAGCAAGCTGGGGACAGCAAAGGAGGTTCTCAGGCCAAAGCTACCCAAGCCTACAGGTTCTCAAGGAGTTTTGTTCACTGCACAGTCTACGTCCTGTGAAATTTTCACCTCCCTTTTCCAAGCTGTTCTTCCCACAGGACTATATCCACGAGCCCTGTGTGCCTGTGCCATCCCTGGTACAAACCTCTTCGATTCTTCACTGTCAGAGGGATTCATCCAGCAGTACACACAAATAAACCATGAATTTAATTTTCAGTTTTTACACTGGTTTTTTTGTTTGTTTGTTTTGCAGGTTCTGGATTACCCTTCACTAATAACAACCCCAACACTATCATCATCTGCCATGGACAATTTTTTTTCTTTCCCTGAACTTGGTGATACTACTTCTCCATGCTTCCAAGCTATTCCCTTCCCTTTCTTTTGGAGGAGCGCTATTAACCCAGCTTATTTCCAGTCATTTCCAAATTGTCACACCACTTTTGGCATCTTCCATACAATTGTGTTGATTTATCTTTTAATTCTTAACTTTTGGAATCCAGAATTGCAATTGTTGGCAATGAATGTGGCTGCAGCTATCAATGCATGCAAACAATGTTCTTTGAGGGAACCAAACAATTTCCTCCAAAACAATTTTCTCTTTCCTAATCACATCAGGAAAAAATATCTCATCTCCTGAAGAAAAAAAAAGATATAGCTGAGGATAGCATTCTACTAATTAAAATGAAGCCAAACAAACATAGGCTTAAAAGCCTCCTAATTCAAATTGTCCCTACCAAGATGATTAGATAAATTAAATCTGACAAGATACACATATTAAGGAAGTCTTGAGTGAGTTGGAACCCATCCAATGGAACAGAAAATGTAGTGGGGAAATTACAGAAAATATGGAGTCTATAGTGAACCCAAAACCAAAGGTATGACCAAAATCAGCTGTGCAGAAGTAGATGGCAACAGTCATTGAGAAGCGAAAGACCAGAGCTCCCTTACCTACCATTCACATTCATTTGAGTGCTTGTGTTACAAAAATGTAGAAGTTGGAATAATCTCTAAACCACTGTTGTAAACTCCTATGTCAGCTAGGACAGACACAGGCACTGGAGTGAAAAAGGCACTATTTATTCTTTTCAAAAGCAGAGACATTGTGTGATCTGTCAACAGGCTTCTTGAGTCAGTCTAATAATCTCTTCACAATCAGCATTAAAATATTTTTAGGACTGAACTAATGCTGTACAACGTTCTGCAGTAATGTCTTCCATGAAGGATACTAATGTCCTTTGAGAGAGACAGTAATCTAAAGGACATATCACAATATTGAGACAGGAGAAGAAAACATGCAACAGTCTGGCATGCTGCACCCGGAAATACAACACAAGGCCATAATATACAACATCCAAGGAATTTTGGCAACTTGGCACATGCCCAAGGCAGAAAACAAACCTAAGCATCAATTCCTTCCCACAGCAGAATCACATTTAGACCAGACTGAGGAAGACACAAGAATGGCCCAATCCTGACTAGTGGGGGGAAGAATAAAACATGTTTCTTATCAAAAGTTTTGTTTGGTTTTTTTTGTTGTTTTTTTTTCCCCCTAAAAGATGGACACATATGAGCATCTCCTGGAATCCTGGTGCCCAGTTCTCGTGAGAACCATTCCCATTCCCTGTTGGGGCACACAGCTGTGCAATGACACTGGGCCCACCAGCCAGGACACTGATACTAGGGCTATCATCTCAGTAAAGTTGTCTCAGCCCTGAGAGCATTTCCTGCCAAAACCATGGCACCACCAGGTGTCCTCTTCAACTTTAAAAACCAAAAACCGCCACCCACTTTCAACTTCTTCCCTTAAACCTCAAGGTGAGAAACGTGGAATATTCATCTGCTCAACCTCTCACTGATACTTCACAAAATTTCATATGTTTATTCTGGGCAAAGCTATCTTCAGCAGAGAGAACTCGTTCTCCATGTATTGTTAATGATCCAATATTCTCTTTTGGTACATTTCATTCATTTAAAAACATGAATTAGGATTATTACTGTTATTTTACTTGCAGATACTCTCCAAATGCCACAGTTTATACTTTCGTTCCCTGTACCATACTATTCGTCTTTAAAAGAGCAATGAATCAATAATTAATGTATGAACAGAACATAAAAAAGCCTGAAATGTAACAAGTACCTTTCAGAAGCTGCAGCTCTGACTTCCCCCCATAAATTACAGCTATTACTCACATCTCATCTTTTTTATTACATGCTAACTCTCTACCAGGATTCACTAGAAACCCTTGTGGACTGTTAACAAATTGGCAAAAGAAAAAATAAAAGAGAAAATAACAACCCTAAAGAAAAATGATGTAAAACATTCAATGTTTTACATTGCCAGAAATCCGTCAACAAGAGAGATACTACCGCATTATTCAGCGCCGTGTTGAACATTACTTCTCTTGCAATACATAGGAAAAGCTGAACTTCCACAAAATCGGGTTTCTAAAGAAACAGCACATTTGCTCCTTGTTACAATACTTACCACCAAGATTTACTTCCATGATTTCATAAGCTTATATGATTACTGACATGATTTTCCAATATAAAAGCACATGATATAATATTAAAAGAAAAAATGTGTAATATTTAATGTGTTTAAGAAATCAAAACTTCTTCAGTTGCACCTCTGGCTCTACTTACAGACAAGACCACAAATTGCCTGAGGGCACAGAGGAAACAACTTTACTTACAGCAGCTTGCTGTTGTTTTAATTTGTCTCTGTATTCTTCCAATTCCTGGAGACTAAGTACTGGAGGAAGCCTCTGCATGTAAACGACAAATTAAATACAGTGAGAAATTAAAGACCTTTAAATACACGTGTAGTATTAACTAACCAATCAATTCCATTAAAGAAATATTCTTATACCTTCTGCATTCCAATCTGCAGAATTAATCCATTATTTCAAATGATGGATACAAAAATAAATCAGTGTTAAACACAATGTATTATCAGAATTAAATCATATATCATAATTACCTCATAATCACCTTATTTTAAGCTATATAGGTATACACACAACCCCCTTCATCATTGAAATTATTATGCCTCAGTTGGTTTGCTAAAAAGCTATTGAAAATGTACAACAGATATATATTTTTTCCCTCCAACTATTTTGGCTTTTTCACAGTAGTTTAACTGACAAAGTGCTTGTTAGCACAACCGATATTAATTAACCAGTGACTCGATACCCGTACTTCACACTAGAAGCTCCACACAACTGCAAGGTACGGCACGAGGGTACAGTTTTGCATTAAAAACAAAAAATAGTGCATTGAAACAAGCATAGTTTTGACCCTCATTTTTTGTTATATTACTGTCTTTTAAGACAACTTACCTCTAACTCGTACTTCACAATGTCAAAGGAATCATTGGAAAAATAAACTTCTTCAATGCTGTTAATTATTTCTTGCTGAGCTTGAGGATCAGTTGGTTCTTCACGTAGTTCTCTGAGGTCCTCCTTCACAAAACAAAACAGGATTTCCGTGATGTAATATCACAAGTTATTGTGACAATAAAACTCGTAATAAAACAAGTATTTTTCAGAAGCCATTTACAACAGTAGTAAAAGAAGCAAAGGCAAAAACCAGAAAGATCAGCACATGGTAGTTTGTTCTCGCCACTACAAATAGCAAAAGATTTTAAACTTCTCAAAGAACACAGTGCAGATGTCGCAGATCACTTAAACACTTCTTCATCAATCCATTCACAAATGCATGTTGAGTCCAGAGTTTTTCCCTCCTTAAGTTTAGAAATTCCCGTAATAACTAAAAATAAAGTGGAAGTATATTTCTTAAGAAGCAAAAAAAAACAAACCACAAAACCGTAACAAACAAAACTTGAAGTTATTAAATCAGAAGAACCGTCTTTGTATATATAAAGCAGACATTGTCACTACAAACATGTAACTTTTCAATTCAGCCCTGAGAATGCACATTTATTAAAGTCATACCACTAAGTACTTGGTTTTTTTACAGGCAAAACCACAACATATCTGCTGTCTTTCCACAAAATTAAGAGATTTCAGATTTTCCTCAACGAGCAGGGTAGTCTCGGCAGAGACGTGCTGTCCGCTTTCTGAAAGCCAATACCGAAGAGGTGAGTGACCCCTTCCTTGCAGTCCATCTCCCCTGGAAGTTCTTCTCAACAGCCCAGTTGTTCCCACCGGTTGCCACAAGCCAAGGACTGAGCCTGCACCTCCCCTTCCCCTCCTGCACTGGGCATTTCAGCTAATGCTGGCCCTCTCCTGGAGGATCTTCCCACTGAAGGGATAAAAATTCTTTCTCAGAGACTCGAAAGGGAGAAGCCCCAGGGTATTCCTTCACCAAAAATCCACATAAAATGTTTCAAATTGCTCAATATTAGAATTCTATGATTCCAATATTGGCATTTAAGCCTGGTGAAGCCATCCAGCAGACTGAAGTGTCCCATGAAGATCCCAAGCCTCCCACCAACACCGAGTTGTTGCAGTGGGACAAGGTGCCGATATTTTCACCACCAAGAGCCCAAGGGCTTATCTCACCAGCTAGAGGCAGCAGATCTTACTTTAATTGACTAAACGACCACTAACTTGCTTGGTTTGTACATCAGTTGAAATAAGGTTGACATTACGAGGCACAGCGATATTTTAAGTACAAAGCAAGATGCTGTTTCTCTGGGCAACTGGAGGCAGCCAAAGGGTGACGAGCAAGCAGTTTGGAAGAGCACCAGAAATACCAACTAATGATGATGATAAAACACCTCCTGTGGAAGGAGAGAGAGAACGGCAGAGCTCGGGCGCCACCCGCTGGGGCATGGGCAAAGCCAGAGCTGGAGAGAGCCTTCCAGCTGATGGGGCAGAGAAAAAGCCACGGAGGAGACTCCTTCTTCCTCCAAGAAGGCCTCAAGTGCCTCAGATCTCCAAGGAAAGGCTGTCGGAAAACACGGAGCCCCAGCGCTTCTCACCAGCAGCCGGAGAAACCCACCTCACACCACCAGGGGAAGGCAAACACCGACCACCCAACCACCCACCCAACGCGCCCGGCTGGAGGTGTGCAAGGGAAGGAGCCATGGACAAGGGAGTGCACCAACAGACACGAGAGAAATGCAGAAAAACCAGAGAGAAATAACAATATAGCAACAATAAATAACAATAACAAAGCAAGGTGATGTTATTCATAGAATCACACTGGTTTGGGTTGAAGGACCTTAAAGCCCCCCCAGTGCCACCCCCTGCCCTGGGCAGGGACACCTCCCACCACACCAGGTTGCTCCAAGCCC
>JAOTQQ010000012.1:23477818-23500144 GCA_026546715.1 Gallinago undulata | reverse complement strand
GCAACTTCAGACCATTCCCTCTGCTCCTGTCATTGTTCCCTTGGGAGAAGAGGCCAACCCCCACCTCTCTACACCCTCCTTCCAAGCTGGTGTGTCTCTGCACTTGGGCTGTATGGATCTCAACAGAAATAAAAAGCTGATAACTTTAAAAATCTGCTTTAGATCAATATTAAATAAAAAATGAAAAAAAGAAAAAGGAAGCATTTACTCTACAATCTTCACTTAACTGGAGATGAGATTTGATACCAAGTGCCCCCCAGAGCCAGCGGCACACCCCTGCAGCACAGCAATTCCTGCAGGGAAGGTGCTCTTTCCCTTCGGAAGCAGCGGAGCCCGCACACAGGTCAGCTCAGCGCAGCTTCCTAATCCCATTACTGCCATTGAGCCCCCAGCTGCTGCTTGCTCAGTGTCCGCCCCAGCCCTGGCACTCGTGGGGTGTGACACTGCTGGCTCTCGGAACAGACGGTGACGGAGGGACGTCAGGACCCTGTCTTTTTTAGCAGACTAAAAAGAGCTACCACTGGGTACCACTGGGAATACAGTCCCTAGTTATTTCCATGGAATAGCTCTGACTAAAGTTTAGCACATAACAAAGTTACTTTTTAGTACTAAAATAACTAAAATTTGCAGAAATATTAGAAGTATTCAGAGTGCTACTGCTGCAAATAAAGTTGCTGTAATGTAGTTGCTTTTATTAAAAAGAAATGAGTGAGGTTTGATTAAGTCTAAATGCCATTCAACAACCAGCATGAGATAGAATTCTATAGAAAAAAGATGTGCTTTTATAGTATCCACTTAGTGTCAGTTATTCAGTGTAAAAAACTGCAGCTTATTATCACATCAAGACCATATCCAAATGCTGGAAATAAGGGGATACACTTGAATAATATAACTTTGTTCATCTGTTCTTTTTCTAAAAAATTTTCTTAGCAGGCATAGGGCATTTAAAACACCAACACAGAGCTTATCCCAGAGTGAAAGCTCCCATTCAGTGCAGTTAGAAATTAATTGGAACCTGTGATTAATATTTTATTACATGCTGAAATCAAGTAGATAATAATTTCTACCTCAGTTTCAGAAAAGGTTGCAGTTGGATGTATGTATCCTCCCGTTAAGTGGATTAAGCAGGTTATAAAGAGCAGGCTTCGGGAGGGGTAGGAGAGGGGACCCGGGAGCCTTTGGGAATAGGCGAAGTACCCTCCTCATCTTCTGCCTCGTGTCAGTGGTGACATTATTTCTGGTGGGACTGCTGTACTTACATTTTTCTTAGCCTGAAATAACCCTCATGTTTCTTACAATTGTACAGAGCTGCTAAGAATTCTGGAAGGATCAGGCTGTTTTCAGCTCCCGTAAGTAAGACTTGAGGGCTCAGCCCTTCTGGTGGGGGCTTAGCACCCGGCAGGACCCTTGCAGTGAGGGGGGGGCAGTTCCTTGCTGCCTGTCCCCCCCGCACAAGGCAGGATACAGTCCAGCCTAATATTTGTTAATCCATAGTGATCGGTGTAAGTGCTGTGTGGTGAAAACTTGGGGTGTTTTTCTGCAGATAAACCATCCCTGTGGATGCAAATATTTGCTGTTGTAAAGGGTTGCTGTGCATGCAGCTGCTTCGCAGCTGATAAGGTGCGTATGGTGAGTGACAGCCTTGGACAAAACCCAAATCATACATTAATACTAATATTAATTAAACCGATGTAAGTTAATGCAGAATAAACAGCAGTGGGCAGCTAACTCAACACCTGCAGTGTGTTGCACCTACAGGATTCCTTGTTAGAAGGTGCCTGACAGACACTCCACACTGCGTGTTGTTTAGAGAAAAGGAACAAAATCATCACCAAGTTATGCTTATGTTAAGGAAAAAAATACAGAAAAGTCAGGGGCTTGAAAATGCTATAAAAAAATTAAGCAAAACTCTTGCTCTTAGTATTTTTAATAACAGAAAAGGAAAGACTCTCACTGGAAAAGATCTGAAAAAACATTATGAGTACTACTTTGAACTCAGCAGAACACATAGCAGCAGGGTATTCCTTATGACTCTGTGAGTAAAGGATGTTCCTACCCATACAGCCTGTCCATTGCCTGCGCTCACCCCTTCTTATTAATGGCACGTACTTTGTGTTCTCACCTCGTTTATTGCATCGTCCTGTTTGCTGTGAGCCGGGGAAGGGTGAGGGTAAGTGGGAGGCAACGAGGACGGGGCTCATCCACCAGGTGTTCCACTGCCTCTCGTCCCTGTGCACAGCCTGCCATGGCAGGGCAGGGGCAGGACGGGCTGGCACTGCCCATTTCCCTGGCAAATAAGGCAGCGCTGCGGGTCCCAGCCCCGCTCAGCTCCGAGAAGGTGGTGCTGGTGTGGGACACGATGCTGCCCTGGAGCCCCTTAGCCAACTTCTTCTGGGACTTACACTGCAAGATATACTTTCTGCTCGTAGGTAAGAGACAGCATGGATTACATCTGGTTGTCGCTGTGGAAATGGGAATGGGTTTTATACTCCTAAATTTAAAGATGTTTCTGTTGGGCTGTCGGCTGTTTTGTTTTAAGGCAGCCTAAAAGCTTTCAGTCAGCCTCACCCTGCTTTATGAGTGGAGCTAGGAAATTTTAGCAACTGGCAAAAACTAGCACTATCCATAATCTGTAAGTAAAACGTGGGTGTCGATGGCATATGCATTGTCCCATCTCGTTAAGTACTGTAAGCTCTGTGCATTCTGTCCAAGAAGTAAGGCTGGGCAGAGTCGGAAACAAAGTTTATCCAGAAGCTGTTACACATCTTTAAAAATGCATTATGCTGAGACAGTGCTGATACATTGCTTTTCAGTTCATGATGATGTCTTACAGTTAATAGAGAAAATGTATACGGCATATTTAAACTTCATTGGTATTAAAACTAAATTAAACCTTCAATCAACTGAGCGATGCCTTACTGTTAAGAGTATATTTGTTTGGTATCTGGGGGCAATTTTCCTAAGTATACTTGTGTTATCCCTGCAGTTGATAAAAAATAAATGTCCCTTTGACAGGAATATCCTGTGATCAAATGTTAGATAAAGTTATATTTCTATAAGTTCTTGTAGTTCACTTGTTCTGTAATTGTTTTTGAAAATATCAACAGAGGGAATACATACTATAAAAAACAGAGTGTGTCCTCTCCGCATTCAGGTGTAAGAACACTTTTCCTTTTCTTGTTAACTTCATGTACTGTCACCTCGCTTCTTTAGTTCAAGCTCAACACTTCACCAAGATTTTTGGCTTTGTAACAATTACAGTTTTATATGAAGTTTATCAGATTTCTTCTTTAAAAATGAAAGCACTGTTTGATAAAATGAACAGTGAATATCCACTTTATCTCCATTACAGATTTACCATTTTTTATTAAAATTCCACAACAGCTCCTGGTGTGCAAGCAGAGTGCTTTACTGCCCACAGTTGTTCACCAGAAGTCTCATGGGGTGCCCTCCCTCAGAGAAACGTGTTTCCCAGTGTGGGAGCCTGGACTTTATGCCATGGCAAGAATCGGGCATGACACAAAGCCCACTAAAGACACTGCCCTCAGAGGCAAGAACTAGGTCCAATAACCAGGCTCGGTAGAATTTGTTCTTGGGCAAAAAATCCCCAAATGGGGAAGAGTACACCTGAGTCCCTGGTGCTGTAACTGGGGTACAGGAATTGCTGATTTCCTGGTACCTTGTATCACTTTTTTTCATAAACGAACTTATTTACTGCTGATCTAATGAAATTTTACTCCAAGTTCAGGGGTTTTGGGGAGCAGAAGGGCTAAATGAACACTGGTGAAAAGCAGCTGGGAACGCAAACTCACTTTGACAAGGAGATGTGCATGTTAAATTCAGAGAAGGGTAAAACCTCGCTAAGCAGGTTTGAGTTTGTGCCGTAAACTCAAAAGTTCTGTCATGGTTTTTTATTTAAACTCAAGCTGCAGCCCATGTTTTCTGTCAACACAGATTGTGTTGTGTTTGCTAATACCGGTGACAGCAGAGTGAGGTGGGAGAGAAGCAGAGATCACTGAGCCCCAGTGGAGGTCATTGCAGTACAACCCACTTGCCTCACAGTTACTGTACCAAAAGTAGTTTTCAGAATTCCATCGTCCCAGGAAAACATGTATTATATTTAGAAAGCTATAGAGATAGGCTTAGATACTATGGAATTTGTGCCCAATGAGAATGCAGTAAGAGTTTGGCAGGTTGGCTTGATTTAACTGTTTACGTCACTTCAAGGATTAATCACAACAGCCTGCAGTTTTACCTGAAAATCAAACCTCAGGAAGTTAGTCTAATATTCCAGACTGCAAAAGATTTGCAATCCAAGACTGTTAGTCAGTATGAGCTCTAGAAATCTGAAATATTTTAAAGGGAAAATATTTAAAATATTAAGGTAAATGCAAATCTTTGACTATATGTCAGACTTGCAGCAATAAAAGATCCTCTGTCCAGAAATCCCAAATATCCTTCCTTTGGCTTTTCATATCCATTAAAGCTGGAGCTCTCTGGCTAGATCTAACGCCACCGGGGTCAAGGAGAGTTTGGCCCTGTCTTACTTGAAATCTTCCACAAAAAAATCTAAGCTTTAACTCTAAGAGGTGGTTTTTGTTTTTATTTTTCTCTGTGAGAATTTCTCATTTGAGTTTTCCAGTGTTTATATTTGTGTCTTGAGTTTCTTTGTTTGTTCTTTCATTTTTATGCAGGTATTTGTTCTGCCTTAAAGTTGACAGTACCATCTCATACCATCCATGGCATTGAGGGGCAACCACTCCATCTTACCGTTGACTACAACTTCAATACTACGGCTTCTGAAATCCAGATAATTTGGCTTTTTGAGAGGCCCCAAAGTAATCCAAAATACTTGCTTGGTTCTGTAAATCAAACAGTAGTTCCAGACTTGGAGTATCAGCACAAGTTTACCCTCGTACCACCGAATGCATCTCTGATGATCAATCCATTGCGTATCAGCGACGAGGGCAATTATATTGTAAAAGTCAACGTCCGTGGGAACGGGACAATAGCTGCCAGTCAAAAGATTCGAGTAGCTGTTGATGGTAAGTTCATAAAATATAGTATCTTCATTTTGAAAATAAAATTGCAATAGTTTTTACTTGCTAGTTCTTAGTATCCAGTTACACTAGCATATAATTTAATCCAACCATACCTGAATAAATACCAACAATTAAGTTGCTTTGTTTTCTACTGCTGTTGCAGGGAATCCTACAATATGTCATCTTGAAACAAAATTACTATATTGACTAATGTTTCTGGATCATAAGTAAAAATCAAAAGGAGTGTAGGAACCAATAATCAATATTAAATTAGACAAACTTCTAAGAAATAATGTTTCTTAAGGCTCTCTGTCAGGAGGATGCATTAACTTTCAAACAGTCTTTCTCCTGGGGCAGCTTTACCTTTGCCTCCTGAAACTGTGGAAGAGGGGCCATTGACTTCTGCTGGTGACCCTGTGTCTGTAAAAGGAACCCAGGTCTGAATTCCTAAAATACTGAAGTCCCCTCTTTGTACTGTGCCCCTTGCAGTGGGGATATTAAAAAGGGGGGGAAATAGAAAAGAATGCCAAGAGGCTACTGTAATTTGTGGATCATACGGAGGGAGCCCTTAACTGTTGGCCTTGAAATAATTAAATGAATGACATATCGACGTGGAAAAGTTGTTTAACCCCCCTGCTCGTCCCGGTTATCGACAGCAGGTCTCAGCAGTGCCCGGTGACAGCGGGCAGCTGCACTGAGAGGTGGCACACCGTGGGCAGTGTCACCCCTCACTGCGTGGGCACAGGGACCAGGCGATCCCCGGTTGCAGCCTTCCTGTATTACAAGTAATAAACCAGCCACATTTTATTTACATACTGGAACGTCTGCCAGTCACCAGCTGAGAGCATGGCCTTCCTTTTTCAGCCTTTAGCCTGGATAAAATTTGAAATCCAAGTACTTTCCAGAGGGGACGGTGACTGCTGTTTGTGTTGTCTTGGCAGTGAAGACTGTAATACATGGTCTGTCACTTTTATAACTCTTTGTATCTCTTTAATTTATAGTTCCTGTCACAAAGCCAGCTGTATATACTGAACCAGCTTCAGGGGTGGTGGAGTATGTGGGGAATATTACCTTAAAATGTACCGTGGAAAGAGGTACAAGGGTAGTTTACCAGTGGATGAAAAATGGGAAGCCTCTCCGTGCCAGCCCTACCTACACCTTCTCATCAAACAACGCAACGCTTCTGATTGTCCCTGTTGTAAAAGAAGACGTTGGGAATTACAGCTGTCTGGTGTCTAACCCTGTCAGTGCAATGGAAAGCGAGATAATTGCACCCACCATATATTGTGAGTATATGAAATATTCATCATTCCCTTTGTACAAATGATCTGGCAGGAAAGAGTGCCTCTAACTCTGGGAGCGGGCAGAGAACGGATGAGTCAACATTACAGGCCAGCTGCAATCCAAAGGAGCTTGTTGGTACCAGCTCTGACTTACAGCAGGGTAACAGGGTCCTGTACCTGTGAAGATGGGTCCAAACTGCAGAACTCAAACTGGAACTTCAGGAGTTCACCATACAGACGTCTTCACATTTGAGGAACGTGTGACTCAAATCAAGCAATGAATCATACGTGAAAACGCTGTTAAAAATGGGAACAGAAAGGACTGGAGAAGAAACCCCAGTCTGGTCTAGCAAAATCCGAGCTGAAGGGAGTGTTTGTTTTCCTCATCATGGGGAACATGAGGGAGCGAGCAGAGCTGTGTAAGGACCAGCCTGTGCAGAAGAGCAGACGGTGATGGAGCCATGTATTTTGACTGGAAAGGACGGCAGAGGGAAACTAACAGTGAGCGTAGACTGAGTTCATGAATGAAATAAGCTGGAGGGAAGAAAAGACCGGTGTAGTCCATGTTCAACAGTTGTACTTGAAATCTTAGAAAGGGCCCCCTTACTCTGTTCCTTGTCCCTCCTGTAGCACCCGCTCCGAGTGCCTCCAAGGTCTGCAGGTGGCACACGGTCCGTGGGACATCGCCCGGCTCTGATCCCCACGTCCTCGGGGGGCTGAGGGTCCTTTCCAGACCAGAGCTGAAATCAGACAGGTCAGGATCTACTCTGCCACCGGCCCTGCCCAGATACAACCAGTGTACCCAGCGGCAGGGTGTGGGTGGCGCAGTGGAAGGACTGGGACTGGGCTGGTGCTCACTGGTGCCGGCCAGGAGTGCCTGTGCCCTGGGCCTGGAGCGATTGTGCCGCCGGCACACCCCGTGCTGTGGCACATCTTCATCATCCTCCTCCTCCTCTCATCTCTGATTATCCGTCCTGCTACTTGTTCATTTGCAATTAGAAGAATCGGATGAGGGAATGTCTTACATCTAAAGTTGGGGGAGGGTCCACCCTTCGTCAGGGGAAGAGGAAAAGACTCTAAATTAGCGCAGACGAACAGGAACACTGTTAGACGAGAGCTGGTCCCTTGGGTGCAGCCCATCAAACCGCCAGCCACGCAAACACAAAGATAGAGAGCCCTGCACGGGGCAGGTGTGAGCTGACCTTCTGTTCACGTTAGACAGAGGAATCTCCATAAAATGCTCTACAGGGAAATAACCAGCTCAGATGGATCCTTAATTTATCATTATCGTAATAGAAAAAATATTGTCATATTCTTTCCTCAATCTTTCTCCATATTTAGAAACATTGTTATAAGCATTCGCACTTTCATATTGGACTTTTCATTTCGTCAGAACTGAGGGTTTGCTTTTTGCATCGTTTACAATTTGATAAGACCATTGAGAGAAGACCATGCAATGCTGGACAAGCACGAGAGTCGTGCTCCTGCCCATACCCAGCCTGCGGCGGGCGCTGGGTCTCACTCCCCGAGCCGTGCCACGGCACACGGCTGGGACAGCCTGCGGAGCCTCCCGGCTGTCCCCAGCTCCCGGTTGTCACTAACGATGCGGGACAGGCCCGGGTCCCTCTGTGCCATATGTCACTGCCGGGGGAGTCACCGGCGGCGATAAAGAAACGGTCGCCCACAGTAAATACCTGCCATCTGCCTGGAAACTGCGACAGCCTGGCGGGGATGGGAGCGATTGGAAGTATTCCCGCAGAGCAGGAGGTTGTTGCTCAGAGCAGGTGATTTATTATTTTACGAGTCATTTAGTTAACTGGCTCCGTGAGAACGGGGCTGGAAAGGAGAAGTAGAGCCGAGGGATCCGGGAAGGCTGTCGCTGTGTTCTTTTACTGAGAATCAAAAGTGGTTTGTTCTTCATTTCCCGCTGACATGGTTCTGCTTCTCCACCAGCTCTGATGATAGCCCAGCCCAGGTCACGGCCACGGCAGTAGCCTGGCCCAGAAACACGTGAGTTCCAGCTGGGGAGAAGCTGCTGCCGAGCAGAGAGTGCTGACTTTAACAGACTGGGTGGGGTTTCCTTCCCCGGAACTTCCCAAAGCTAGAATGTATGTGGTCCAAGAGAGGAAACGGTTAATTACCTTCAGAGTCATCCTTAAGCTGTGTGCATGGGACCTCCATGGTGTAGGCAATGCCTGGGAGAGGTGAAAGGCTGACCCAGGGGGAGCAGAGGGGTTCCCCGACGTTGGGTTGGTTCATCACGGAATTGCCACTTTTCAGACCTTGCCGAGATACGACTATTCCTTAAGAAAACCTTCCTCTGATTTTCCCACGCACAGTTCCCGGGCAGTGAGCAGCCCTGGGGTGCTGCTCCCCCCCGGCACGGGGCAGAGAGCAGGGCACAGTTCTCGCACAGACGGTGGCAAATGTGCCCTCTGGCGAGAGGGGCACAGGGACCAGCCAACCGCTCTCACCATTGGGCTCTGTTTGCATATATCACAGGTTATATTAGCAGTGAAAATAAAAGCTAGTTCTTCTGAGAAAGGACTGGGGAGGAGGAACCACTGAATTGCTCTGAAAAGTGGGAAGAAAAAAAAAAAGTGTGTTCCTGCCTATGAGGGGTTTTCCTTTCATTTATGAAGGCGGCAAAGCTCAGTGCATCCCTCTCCCATCCGAGAACAGGGCAGTAAGCCCCCATAATGGGGAGCCCCCGTGAGGAGGGGTCTCTGTGGGTTCGGGATGCAGCCGAGGGAGGTCAGTGACGCTGGAGCAGCAGCGACAGCTCCGTGGATCCCGAAACGCGTGTCCCACCCCCGGCTCGGCACAGAGTACAGCGAGGGACACGGACACCGCCGAGCCCGCGGGGGGTCTGCGAGCGCCTCGGGGTGTAAAAATGCTGTGATTCCTGAGTGCCCCCCCCCGGTGTGGGTGGGAGCAGCGCTGCCACGCTGAGGGGAACCCCTGCTGCCTTTCCCAAGGAAGCATCAGGCACGACGCTGGGGCTCCCTCGAGATGGGGCTGCACCGAGCCCACCACTGTGAAAGAGACAAAATAAAAAGTTTGACAAATTCACGTTGTGAAAGATGGACGTTTGGCTAAAAGTGGACGAAGCTGAGGTCATGGTGTGACATACACGCTCTCGTCTGACACTTCCCATTTTCCTGTGAAAAGTACCCTAAAAGTCCTTAGCTGCTCAATCTGCTGAATTATGAACAGGACTGTTGGACGTTAGTCCAGCACTAGGAAGACCTGCTCCTGTACTCACAGCTTCTCCAACTGATGTCAGTTTTCAATCTTTTTGTGGTGCTGGATGCTGCATTTCCCTAATTCCCTAATTCCCCTGCTTTTCCCTAAACAGCGATGGGCTCAGTATTAGTGGGTGGAGCCTGAGATGAACCAAGCACAGATGGAACACAAGGTATGGAACTGAAAGCCTTTTAACTGAAACGACCGAATCCAACGGCAGCCATTCTAAAGCCTAGGATGGCTTAAAAATTCTAACTTTAGAGATCTGCTTCTATGTAAAGTTTAATTATACGCTTTGATTTTAATTTTTCTACTGTGTTTTCTTCCTTTTCACTGCAGATGGACCTTATGGAGTTAGAGTTAAATCAGATAAAGGTCTGAATATAGGGGCGGTGTTTACGGTGGACATGGGGGAAGTGATCCTGTTGGACTGCTCAGCAGACTCCAATCCACCAAACACCTTCTCCTGGGTTCAGAAGGCCAACAACACCACACAGGTGATCCAGCACGGACCCCACCTGGAGGTTGTGTCGGACAAAGTGGCCCAGAAGACAATCGATTACGTGTGCCGTGCTTTCAACAACGCCACTGGAAAACGAGACGAAACTCACTTCACAGTCGTCGTTACCTCTGTGGGTAAGAACAGCCATTCATTGCTGTGACGGAGATGTCTGAGCAGCGCCAGCCCCGGAGAAAGGAGATATTCGTAGAGAGAGAATGTATCTCAGAAGCGAGGTCTGGCTGACAGCGGGGCAGAGGGGATTCTGGTGCCCAGTTGCATCCCGGTTATAGTGGCAGCGGGACACAGCCTGCGGTGACACCCGCTCAGACGCTGAAGTTCTGTGGGAGCTTGACACTAAAATATATTTGACCATTTGGAGCTTTATCCCTCTAATAGAAAAACTTCCTTGGTGGGCAAACCTCATCTTGACCAGTAGCATGGCAGAATCGTATGTCTCTTACTCTATTTCCTACATTTTGCCTTTAAAAATGACAAAGATGACTGGTGAGAATGACACAGAAATGTGCAGATGCCAAGGTGGGGCTGTCCTCCCAAGGGCAGGTTTTGTCCAAGGCCCCCTGTCCCACAGGCTCCAGGAGCTGTCAGCCTGGGGCCACCAGGTCACCAGCACGTGGGGTGGTTTCAAGTGGAGAACGCTGACTCAATACCCAGGCTCGGACGAGCAGCAGTGGGGGCTTTAATATTTCCCCAGGGGGGGTTAGCTTTGAAGAAACTCTGTTTAGTGCATGATTTATTATGATGCAGGCTGTGACCATGAAAGGTTTTATTACAATCTGTTCATAGAAATTATTTCACTGTGGCGTTTATGGATCCGAGGAGGGACTGCGAGGCTCAGCTGAGGGCACACCTTTGTTCCTCAGACGTTCTCACCACGGTTCCTCCCTCGGACCGCGCTACGCGGCAGCACAGCAGGGTGGCAGGAAATCTCCAGGAGCAGATGGCCAAGAACAAGCTAATGAGGAAGTCTGATATCTCTTATTAATGCAGACCGATACAAGTATTTTCAGATAAGGATTGTATCCTATTAATGTTCAACAAGAGGGAATAGGTGGCCTTTTAGAAGATTTAACGAGGCAGTCTCACCTGTGCAAAGAGCTGGGCCATTCGAAGGTGAAGGAGGGCAGGGGGCCGTGGCTCAGGCTGACTTTCAGCTTCCCCACAAATCCATGGCGTTAATTATGCTGGGAGGAAAAGGGGTTGGGATTTTACACTGAGAACACTGCGCTTCAAAACTAACTCAAAATGCAACCTGAGCTACGTGTGACTGGAAATTATCATTACATTTCTCCAGAAAATTCATGTAAGATATGATATAAATGTGAATTTTCATCAATAAGTGTTAAAAAATTCAGCTGAGATTTCCTTTCAAAGCCCCAAATGAAGGAAAAACTCCACAGCTTTATGTTTAGTTGCACTTAAGGATACATTTCCTAATTACAAATATTTTGCCTAAATGAAGCTTTTTAAAACAGCTGGAAAAAAATGTTTCCCTCCTGTATCACTTCTCCCTGATTTATTCAGTTTAAATAATTTCATAATTAAATAAGATTTATTGAGTTCAAAATCGAAATTATTCTTTTTAAAGAATATTTTTAAGGTCTCAGCTTTTTCTACAGAGTGTTTGGGTTTGTTTTTTTTTTCTGAGGAAAGCAGTACATTGAAAGAGTATGAAACTCTTTCCTTGGTGAAATTGCAGTGATTTGTCTTCCCACGTCTTCTGGATGCAGCTGGTTTGAAACGCAGGTATTTCGGGTTGGGGGGGAGCGATGCCGGCGCAGGGCTCTCAGGGCGATGGATGAAGCTGGCACTGGCAGTCAGTTACCTTTACAGAGCGTGGTGCAGCCTGTAATTCCATTAATTCTGCACCATTCAGAGCAAAAGGAGGAAATTAAGGACGCACACGGAACTCTAAGTGGCAGCTCCTAACTTTCACATTTCTGTCTTTGCAAATTCTATGCAAATGCTTTCAACAGGCTTTTGTGTATGTAATTATAAACAGACTGTCTTTGTGCTCTATCAGTAAATCCTGCTGGAAAGCTGCTCCTAATGTGAATCCCAGCAAAAGATCTGAGCAAAGGAAATAAATACTTTGGATATATTTAGGCATGAACACAACCGAGATAATTTATCAGCTTCTGAGGGCTGTGATAAACCCCCAGAACTGGGGGTGATCTGAAAGCCTCCATAGAAAACCCAACAGTTCAGTTATCCCTCCTGCCCTCCAGCTCCTACAGCAAGGACTTCCCTCCATCTAGCAAAAGCTGTCCACCTCATTGTCACCTGTCTTCTTGGTGCTTTGGTGTCTCTATGACCCAGATTAGAATATTCACCTGCTTTTTGTGCTGCTGGAACTCATGGGTTACATCACTGACCTTCACTTACTGCTAGATCCCCGTCTGCTCCAGACTCATTTCTCATGTGCACATCGTTGCTTTCCCAGTTCAGGAGACCGGGGGGGAAGAAAACTATTACCCATTTGCAGGAACACAAATTTTGTGTCTGTCTTGTACCTGTGTGCAGGTTTACTGCCTCCACATGAACTTCAGAAGTGTGATAATGGCACATTGCACAGAACAGGAGCCTAAATGCAGTACTCTTCTTCTTTGGCACAGGACTGGAAAAGCTGGCCCAGAAAGGAAAATCTCTGTCGTCTCTTGCAGTAATAACGGGAATTTCATTATTTTTGATCCTCGCTATGGCCTTTTTATTCATATGGAAAAGATATCAGCCACATAAAGGTATGTAAAGGTTAAGCACGCTCCAGCTCTTCTTTGGGACTATCAGAGCAAAAAGAATGATTTTTCTTTTTCTCTTCTTTTCAGTGATAAGACAGAAGCTGCAGAGCAGGTACAGAAATAAATCATTCTTAGGTCTTGAAGCCCTTTCCATCATAAGAATTGCATTTTATCATATTAATTTTCTTTCCTTGGCTTGTGACATCAACCTGAAAAGCATGTTTGTGTTTTCTAGGCCAGAAACTGACTACAGAAAGGCACAGACATTTTCAGGTAATGCTAATGAAAGAAATGGGAGCATAAGATCAAAATCTATACCTGGGAAAAAAAAAAAAATAACATCTCCACTTACAAAAAGGAAGGAGGAAAGGAAGGGAAGTGTTTGTAACTCGGGCTGCACCCCTCTGTGGGAGCTTAGCTAAGGTAAAACCAGGGGGACAACAGGTCAGCGTGGGTTAACTCACCCCTGGAGCTCACATCCATTCCAGCTGCTAATCCCCGTTGGAATCACCTCTATGCTGCTGTTCTCACCAATATGAAATAAATGAGTGTTATTATGGGATAGCAGTGAGAGGTGATGTGGCACGGCATGATCACGCTTCTCAATGTCCATGGCACCAATCAGTACCAAAATTGTGAGACGTTAATATGACACGATGGTATATATATTTTAGCCTCTACCACATCCTGTGCTACCTCTCTCTGGGCCACCAGGACCCAGTGTGGTTCTGTCACTGCCTCCTTTCCCCCCACATCACCCTGGGCAGGAGAGGCGGGGGACCAGCCATCCTTTGGAGGGGTAGCACATTTTTTCCCACCAAAGCACCAGAGCAGACCATAAACGGTTCCCTGCAAGGGGCCAGGGAAGTGGAGGAAGCTTAGGAAGGCAAGAAAAAGTCACCTGAGCACAGAGGGTCCTTCCCCCCAGGTATTGGAGTGGTGTCGGAGGAGATGTCTTCAGTGCTGCAGCCTTTGCTGTTGGGTGATGGCCCAAGGGACAGCCAGGAGTCTCAAATCTCCTGGACAGTGGGAGGGTAGAGAAGGATACTCCCGCCCTAACTAAAAGTTGCATCTGAAGTCCCAGATACAATTTGTCCACTGGTTCATAGAACTGGATCATAGAGCCGTAGATCATCGAGTCATGGAATCAGAATGGTTAGAGTTGGAGGGACCTCAAAGATGGAAGTGGTTTAAAGCAGATCAAACAACCAATATTCAGATGTTTTAAAAATTAGCCTAAATTAATTTGCCAGTCATTATCTCCCAGGTTCATGATAAATCTTCAGACCTTCTTTCATGTTTGTTTGTTCTGACTTTAGGACATGAAAGTGCTTTGGATGATTTTGGGATATATGAATTTGTGGTTATTCCTGAGCTTGCCAATGGTTCTCAGGTACGTGCTTTTACACCATAAACTGGTGGTTAATTTCTGTTTCCTAAGGTGCTCTAAATACCTGCACTAGAGTCCTTCTGTCAGCTTTGTTCTGTTGCTGTTCACGGATGCCTGCGTGGCACGGTGCTCACGGCTGTTGCTCCCCCAGCTCGAAGGGTTTCCATACCGTGGCTGGTGCCGTGCCTGAGGAACTCACTGAGCTCTAACCACAGCGACCTCAGCTCAACCTCAACAAGCAGGTTAACTCTTGTGGTGCCATGTTCTCCCCTGGCCCTAACATGTGGCTCACACAACCTACAACTCTGGCAGAGCAGGAAAGCCTTGGGGGGTACTTACATTGTAAAAATGCACCAATTAAAGCTCAGCTGTATTTCACAAGAATTATTTTGTTAGCTTCATGTATTGCAGGGGAGGACTTAAGCACAGGAGTTTTGTAGCAGAAAGTACCCTACTACATCTGCTGCTCCTCTGCACTGTGGCTTTGCTGACCTTACTGTGCAGCAGGTGGAGACGATTCTGATGGGGTGTGAAAGGACACAGGAAAGATGAGAAATAGGGCTGCAAAATTTAGGGTCAACAGACTGAAAGTGGAAGGAAGCAGGAGAAGCACTTTCCCTTTGCTAGAGAAAATTTCTGGCAATAGTCTTGTACCTGTGGAGAGCATCAGTACGGTGAGGTCAGGGAGAGCTCGTAACAGGTGATCACCCAGGGTCACATCAACAGCCACACCTGTTCGTTATCGTGATTAGTTCTCAGAATACATGGAATATTTGCCAAAAAAAAGTCCTAGATTATGGCTGTAGGAGTTCATTAAGTTCAGAGATCGGGCCCTACATCATCACAGCCTTGCACGTGCGATGAGACCCCTCAGGCTGATCACGTCTCAGAGTCAGGTTCTTGTTGAATCGGGGCCTTAGTGGGTCAGGAGGGGTCGAGAGGTGACAAGGACAACAGAATGGATGTACAAGCAATGAAATCCATTCCAATTTCCAGTAAATGTTCAAGAAACAAGATAAATTCTACTGGTTTATGTCCAGTTACTCAGATTTATGGCATTGCAGCTCAAGTCAGCATTTGATCCACTGATTCATTTGAGTCATTTAGCAGAAAAATAAGAAAGTAAAGATATTGAAGAACTGGAGACTGGGTATAGGCAGAAAGACTGAAAATCCCTGGTGGATGGGGAGTCCAGGTGTTGTGTTGGCATAAGAGCAGATTTGTATACTTAATATATTGAACATTTTCACTATTCCTTCACTTATGGAGACTCCTTGCTGTTCTCTCTCTGTGACATGCTGGCTGGAGTTTTATCCTGAACCCTTTCCCTGAATATTTTCTCCTTTTTTACCATCCATTCTCCTGCTTCTCTCTTTATTAAATGCTCCTTCCTTGACTTGTGGACCACTAATAGAAAATACTTGCTCTATTAAATGCCAGAGCTGCATCCTAAATCTTCTGAGATCCTAATTGAATTTAAAACTACTGCTTGCCTTACTGTAAATGTGATAAAAACATCCTCAAAATGTAAACTGGTAGACATGAACTGTTAAATCCATACGCAAACCATTGATAGGGAAAAGCTAAAAAACCAAGAAGTTACATTATCAGCTTAATTTCTGTTGGATCTTTTCCCATTTGTACTCACAGTAGGAATACTCTCTGCTGCTCCCAGGTTTCAGGTCAGTCTGCTCCTGGCTCTGACTCTGCCCCGGGCCAGGATATGCTTAGCACGGTTTATGAAGTCATTCAGCATATTCCTGAGCTGCAGCAAGACCATCAACCGTAAGTTGAAGCCCACGTGCGCTCGTGGTAGCTCAAAGACAAACGCTGTTGCACCCAGAACAATTTACATTTTGGTGGCTGGTGCTTGATTCCGGGGAGAGGAGTAAGGAAGGAAAGCAGGTTTGAGCTACATCCCTCCCTGCAGCGTTCCCTGCCCAGTCCCTCGCTGTCCCTCTGGACTCCGGGCTGTCCATCCTTTGTGCCAGCCTTGTCTAAGTGCTCAAACAGAAGCCAAGAGCTTCAAGTGCAGTTTCAAATGAGAATTCCCAGATGGTGGCTGTAGTTTCATGGCACGGAGACACCAATGCTCCCCACTGAGCACCTCAGAGCCGCAATCAGAGCAGCTCAATCAGCAGCTTCCAGCAGGGGACGAGTAGGGCTGGGCGTAGGGGTGGCAATGCTGAAACTGCTGAGCTGAGCAATTAGGGGTTGGTAAAACAGCCACCGAAATATTGACGGACAAGGCTTAGTCACCTGAGTAAGCAACGTCTTCCTCTGTGTCTTATCTAATGGCTTAGAGCGAAAGCGTCTCGCTCTGCAGCAGCCTGGCTGGGAACGCCATGGAAGGCTTTTGCCGAGCAGGGACCAGACAGCCCCCAGCACGTTGGGCTTGTGCTGGCAGCGGCTGGTAGTCACGCTTTTGTCCCAGTCCCCTGCTTTGCAGCACGCCTTGGCGTGGGAGTGACCCCACTGCACAGCTCCTGTCAGCGCGGAACGGCTGCCACGAGCCGGCTGTGAACAGCAGCGGCCTCTCTTACAAATCAAGGGCAGCTCACAAGACTTTATTTGCTATTCACTTGCTCACAAGCCTGTGGTATCCCATTTCCCGTGGTTTTATGGTGTGTTCTGTCTCTGTGATGGGTGAAAAAGAAAATATTCACTCTTAACAACCCCCTAATTGGCTGGCTGAGTAACCGCAGTGTTTGTGCGACGGCGCCAGCACTCAGGACTCACACTATTAAAAGTCCTGTGTGGGTTACATCTTCACCTGGGCGTCCAAATTATGCCTGCCAACACGGAGCCGTGCTTGTAAACGCGCGCTGATCGGTGAGAAGGTGATAATGAATTACTAACGGCATTTTTATCCTGCGTGGAGTTACTCACCTTGAACCTGAAGATGAGTTTTGAAACCAGTCTCTCTCGTGCCCTTGGAAGGCCCTGGGGCAGCACCAGCCGATCCCTAACGCCAGGGAATGGCTTTTCCATTCCACTTTTCCTGATGCTTTTACCAACCTTTGCATCCTCTCACACCCACCCCCCCCACACACACACGTGCCTTGGACACTCTTAACCCATCACAAAGTTCTAGATGTGCCCCAGCTCTTCAAAAATGAGAATTACTGCTGGAGACTAATTACACTCTGAAACTCTTTTCAAAACTCCTGATCTTATGGGTATGAAGAATTCCCTCAGACCTGGGTGTGTGACAAAGAGGTCCCCAGAGGTGTCGTTCGTGCTGCAGAACCCTTTTACTGAGGGTTTAGAGCCTGGGTTGTTGCTCTCTTTGCACCAATACATTTTAAAGGCATTTTAAAAGCAGCATCATAGACAACCGGTACCGTATCTGTTTTCTCCTAGATGTACATGACGGCACGGCATCAGGAAACCAAACCATCTGAAAAGGCAGAAGTGACTTGTCTTTCTTTATCATATATTGAAAGGAAACACCCACAACTCCAAGAATGGCAAGGGCTTATGTCAGGTTTTCTTGAAATAACAATTTCTCGTCAGACTGACAATCTCTTTCCTTCAGATGCTCCAAATTGCCATTTTTTAATATTTTTTTTCTTTTGATTAATAGGGCTTTTTGCTTCTTTTTCTTGAAAAATATGGGTTTTTTTCATTCCTTACTTTTCCTTATTGGTGAATACAAAAGACAAAGGGGCTTTGCCCAGTGACAGGACAAGAGCTTAAAAATTGCAATATAAAACCTATATAATTTATGACAATAATGAGGGGAAGGCACAGGGAGGAATCAGGCCCAAGACACCTCCCACACTTGTTTTATTAAAAAAATGGCAAAAAAAAAAAAAAGTGTGGGGGAGTTTTTCATTGGGGTTGACTTTTACAAGAGAAGGTCTCCATATTGGCATGAAAAGTAATAAATGCAGTATGTCAGACTGCAGAATATCTTTGGGGTTTAAAATAAAGTTATTATTTTAACTCTTTTAATGTAACATTAGCTTTTAATTTACAGGCATAGAAACAGGCAGTTACAGTTTAAAAATGTACATATGTGTGTTATTCACAATGATGTGTTTTCATTAAATTCTCTTTCCTTTGCTTTTGAACTGGGTTTATATGTGCTGCCCAAGAGCCAGGTTCTCACTGACTCGAAGAGCAAGAACTCGGGGTGAGCAATGAGGCAGCGTGCAGCATGCCCACCCGCTAAGACAGGCTGTATGGGATTATTTAAAGCATTCTCTGTTGTGAAAAATAATTTGCAGTTATTTAAAATACCTCCCTAATCATTATTTACTAAACATTCTTCCCACCTCTTTCAAAGACGAGGAAAAGTAACCTGGTTTTCAGTGAATGTTCTGATCTCACAGTGCTGGAAAAAGGGCAAAGGACAATGTCACCGTTGTGCGTGAGGAAACGTGGATTTGGCCCTTCCCGGAGGCAGGGGGTGCTGCCCGTCTTTGTGAGAAGTTCTGAGGTGCTCTCAGAGATTCCATGGTCACCAGATTTGCTCCCGGAGAAATAGCTCTCTGACCTGAGCCTGGGAGCAGAACTTCCCGAAGGATGGAGGCGCTCAGGGACCATCCGCACACACTCTCCAGCCTTCAGTCCAAGCTGATTTCATTTGTGTGTTTCCAATGGGGACAGCCCTTTGGGATGTGCAAAGTCTGGGGTTTTCCCTCTCTCCTCCTCCCCTTCTGCTGGAGAGGCTGTTTCAGAGGCTGGGAAGCGAGCAGTGCCCCCCACCCTTCCAGCTCCCCACAGGCCATGTCACTGTGGGGCCACAGGGCACAAAACGCCCATGGATTTACAGAAGTAGCTGTTTCTCCCCCTCTGGAGCCTCTGTATTTAAACCTGCCAGTAGTGGACATGTTTCTAAGTGTTTTCAGGACAAACAAAAATAAATCAATTCAGGGGAATCTTGTCAGTGTTTATAAACACCTGAAAGGGGGTGCAAAGAAGAGAGAACCAGGCTCTCTCCGGAGGTGCCCAGTGGCAGGACAAGAGGCAATGGGCACAGATGAATTCCCTATGAATATAAGAAAAATCTTTTTTACTGCCAAGGTGGTGGCACACTGGGACCAGCTGCCCAGAGATGCTGGGGAGGTACTTGTCTGTGGCGACAGATAGGGGGAAGGTTTCAAAGATGTGTTAGAGGGATTAGGAGGCTGGCGTTCTCCTGGTTCACGGGTATTTTTTATCCTTCATGAACAGCTTGTAAGACTCCAAGAAGCAAAGTCCTTATCTTGAGGGTTTCGCTGCCCTTCTCCCACTTATGATGAACTGAGGTCCTTTACTTCGCTTGCATAAGGATGGCTATTCAGTACACAATGTAAACTATATATATAGTAAAGAAAGTGAACACCATTTTATATTGTCCAGATTAATTGGTATAATAGGTAGGGAAGGAGATTTTTCCCAACGCCCTGCTTTGGTGGGGAGGTGGAGGTGATCTCCAGCCTTGCTACGGCGGGAGAGGATCAGCAGGTAGTTCTGCCACCACTGCACCTGCGTCACCGCCGGTCGGGAGCGGAGGGACACGGCATTGTCCCACGGGAGGTGGCAGGAGGCTCTGGGTGGCTGTGCTTGGGGCGGGGAGAAGGAGAAAGGGAACGGAGCCAAGAGGAGCAAATACTTTTTCTGACAGAGGTGAATTGAGCACATCCCAGATGACTCGTCCATTGGAATGGGACTGGTTCCTCTGTCCTGCTTCCCACAAGAGGCTTCCTGATTTATAGCGGCCACTTGCTAGGGAGCTAAATGGCTGTGTTGAGAACGTTACTGCAGCCAAGCAAAGATAATGTTTTTTAACGCCATTGTATTAAAATGCCCTTGAGCAGTAAGTCATGCTGAGCGTTTGAGCGTATTCTCTACTCACACGGGAAAAACTGCAGAATGTTGTTGATAAGCATCTCTGAACAGCACGGAAGCACAGGACCCAACCTTTATCCCTGGCTGGCAATGTAACGGTCCGTGTCAGTCTGTTCAGGCGTGTGTGCTCAATGAGGAGCTCTTCCCAGAGACTCCTGAGTGCAGGAGATGAGCCCAGCTCCGAGGGAGGAGAAGCCCCGCTCCCTCAGTGCCTTTCTGTGCAGCCTGGATGCTTTCCTGGGGAGCAGCAGAACTCCAGAAAAAGTTTCCAAATGCTTCCCAGCCAAATAGAAAGGGATCACATCGTAAACAAGGAAACTGATGCAGCCTGGGATGGAAAGTGACAGTTGTGCTCTGTCATTAAAAGAATGAGGAAAAGAAGCAGAGGATCATTTCTTGATTAGAATCTGTGGTAAATAAACAATACACAAAGAGTGCAGAAGACAAACAAAAGATTAGACATCTAAGGAGTCCCTTCGAGTACAAATCTGCATCACAGTTGGGTTAGACATGCAATGCAAATACCACTGCGTAGGAAATCCCGCTCCACCTAAAAAGACAAGACACCTGTGTGTCCCCAGGCTCCGTGCCACGGCCCCGGGCAAAGTGTGGAGCTGCTGGTCCTGGGGCTGGTAACTCAGACACCATCTCCTGCAGAACACAGGGCAGGGCACCCCTGAACCACAGCACACCCCACCAAGCACAAACACCTTCTTCGTTAGAAAAGTGCTGCCTAATGTCAACACTGTGTTGCACATTTCAGCAATGTGCATCTTTTATATTTTCTGTAGTTCTAAAAAGTAGCATCTATATACATTTTTTCCATCTTAATAATAAATGGATAAGGTTGCTTTGCTAAGTGGAAACAAAAGCTTACCTGGGAGAAACCCAAAATTGTGTTGGACATCATTCATGTGTTTTTCTTAGAGTTACACTTTCCTCTTTAACTTCACCTTGCTGATTTTTTATATTTATATATTAAATTCAAAACTTGGCTTTCTAGACCTTTCCACCTCCTCTAAGCCTGCCATGCTTTGTCCCAGCCACAAATTGTACCTAAAAGCACAGAACATTCCAATTACACTCAAATATTCCGGATCACTCCTGTAAGCAGCAGGCTGGCATAGTCAGAAAACTGGATTCCATTTGAAATTCCTTTCAAGTGTGTCTGAAAGATACAGCCAAACAAGGAACGGCTTTGAGAAGCAACTTCGGTGAGAAAAAAGGTTTAGAAAAGGCCTAAGAAATTGTTTTATCTTGGTGGGAAAATATACCAAGAAAATGAAGTAAGTCCTTAGTATGTAGAAAAACTTCTTCTAATAAAAGGGGCTGTGATCACTTTTTCTCCCTCTCTAATAAGCCGAGGAAAAGGAAAGACCTACTTATATATATCTAGGAGGCCAAGAAAGGTGGTGGAAGTGCTGGAAGGAATGTCCTATAAGGAGGGGCTGAGGACTCTGGGCTTGTCCCGTCTGGAGAGGAGGAGGCTGAGGGGCCACCTGGGGCTCCCTGAAGCTCCCCGAGGAGAGGAGGTGCCGAGCCCCTCTCCCAGGACAGGATGGGTACCAGCGGGTCAAAGCTGTGCCAGGGGACAGTCAGACTGGACACGAGGAAGCACCTCTTTACAGAGAAATGGTCCAACTCCGGAACAGGTTTCCTGGAGAGGCAGTGGATGCCCTGAGCCTGTCAGTGTGTAGGAGGCATTTGGACAATGCCCTCACACTTTAATTTGGTCAGCCCTGAATTGCTCAGGCAGTTGGACTAAATAATCATTTTAGGTCCCTTCCAACCGAAATAGTCTATTCTAGTCTGTTCCAGTTGAAATAGCTCAGCTCCTCTGAGAGGTCTGCGGGTCCCTTCCCTGGAGACACCTGGCAGCCCAGCTTCCTCCAGTTCTGTGAGTCCCCAGGTCCCTCAGACAGAAGGGTCCAGTGCTGACCACCAGCACAGGGGGAGTCCCAGCGACACACTTTGGGGTCTGGCCCCACGGGGGTCGGTGCTGCCTGCCCTCCAGCTGGCTCCGTCAGGTTTGCACAACCTGCAGTCAGAGCAGCACCCACCCTCAGAAATACTGCTGAGGTCAGCACCCACCCCATCTCCCTGCCAGCACAGGAGGGCTTTGGGGTGGCTGGAGATCCTCTTTGCTTTCTAAAACTCGCAGTGCCCTGGTGGCCTCACCCAGTTGTTCTCAGAACAGGTACCAACCTGAAGGATTGTGGTGAGCTGACCTTGTGTGGTCACCTTGTGTGGTGATGCCCACCCAGCCACC
>JAOTQQ010000012.1:23446094-23463966 GCA_026546715.1 Gallinago undulata | reverse complement strand
GAAGGGAAGGGAAGGGAAGGGAAAGGACATCTTCTATTACTGTACCCTTTCCCCTTGTTCATTCCCACCCAATTTCTTTCTTTACCTGCTCTGTCAAGGCTACAGAACACAAGCAGAAAATGAGCATCCAAGAACACAAAGCAACTTCTTTCTGTATCAAATTTTCCAAGTATTTCTCAATAAAGATTCAAGTGAACCCTAGGGATCCTTACATATAAAATCTTTACAGCACCAGAGAGTAAACTAAGAGCTGAAGAAAACCCTAATAAACCCACAATTCTTTAATTTACTCTTTTACCTAGAAAAAGAATACTTAATGCTTATTTCTACATGCACGTCTCAGTCTCATTTCATTTGCATGAACTACTTAAATGTATTGTTTAATAAACATGATATGTCAAATATTTAAATAGCTAAGTCATAAGTTTAATACAGATAGCCAAAAATAATTGTTTTCTATATTAAGCATCTTTAACTGTTGCTCGAGAATATACTTTCTTTCTGGATATCAAGCCATATTCTCTCTCCATCGTTTTGTCACTGTACCTTTTTTTTTTGTTTGTCTGTACTCCCCTCTTCTGCCTCCCTCCATGAAGAAGTAAAGGCTCAGGCAGCAAATGTAGTGAAGAGCTTTGCAGCACTCAAATAACTGCTCACCTCCCTGTTGTATGGCCAAGTGAAAACAGCCAGTTTGAGCTATCCTTTCTCTGTATTGTAAATATTAGAAGCACATAGCCTTTCCTCTGAAATGAATGTAAGCCTGCTCAAACAAGTCAATTGAGTATAAAGTGCACGGTTTTTCTGAAATGTTTACACTGAACTTCCTTTGCAGGATATCCAATATAATTTGCAGTGTGTTTATTTGTATATATACATATATCATACACATATATAGTAGACGTATTGTGGTACACATACCACAGTTGTTATTTCTACTTTGAATTTTATTTGAAGTTCTAGATTATCTTTGTAATTTCTCTCACCATGCTGGCAGCTCTGAATTAGCTTTTCTCTTGTTTAATCTAGAACTGTTAGTATTGGGGAACATGGTGAAAAACTACCAATCTTTGGGGAGTAGTTTAGCTGTATTTATATAATGTTGCATCCAAATCTTACCAGCCCCACATGAATGTATCCATAACTGAAGATGCAGCAAAATAGAGTAATCATACCCCAGATGAGACGTGACATCACTCTTGCACTATTGGGCAGGTACAGAGGAATTGTGCCCACTTGAGGGACTATGCCTTGGAGGAGGTAGCTTGGGCTGGGAGCCACACAAGCTCAGCAAGGACTACCTTCACCTCCTGTCCCTTATTCTCCTCTTCTCAGCCTTTCTTCTCCAGCATCTCTGACTGTGTACTGACCAGATGCTTTCTTCCCACTTATTCCTCCAAAATACTGGACCCGTGCAAACCTCCTGCCTGTATGCCACTTGCAGCTGACCCAGTATAGAGGAGAATCAGAGCTGGCAAACCCAGTGTATCAAATCGCATGTGCCAGGCTGCAGCCATGGAGGTCCCCTGACAGTAATAAACGTGCTCAGCTGATGACACCTCTTCCTAGGTCCTTGGATCCTGCACCCAGGGCAAAGAGACAATGGTAGCACCTTGGCATCCTGAATGAATTCCTGGGGAAAGCATCCACAGAGAACATCTCCTAGAGGCTCAACATTGGAGAAGATTCCAGCCACCTCTTAGAGGCAGGGACAGAAATTATTTTGGCAGTTTTGTCTTCTCTGCAGTTCTGGCAGCTCCTGGTGCTGCTATAGTCCCATCCCTACGGGTTCAAAAACAAAGATTAGGCAGCTTTATTGCCACACTCCCCTCCTTTGCCTACGCAAAGAATGCGTCTCTCAAAATGAAAGATTTTCCTCTTTGCACCATACACAATTCAGTGTCCAAGTATGAGGCGAGAGCACGTCTTTGCTCTTCAGAGGCCATTGCGATTACAGACTGCGACTGTCTTGTCGTCAGCACCTCTTTAACTACCCGCTCTGAGATTTGGGCGTACCTCTGTAAGACTATGTGAGAGGAATAAAAAATGTGATGTTGTTTCTTTATGGTGAATACCTACTCAATAGGAAAATAAACCCTCTTTCTATGAATTTAAGTGGGCAGCCACCTGCAGCACACGTGTTACCTGGTAACGCCTGGGCTGACATCTCCAGTCTGTCATTTATGGAGACACATGACATGAGGGAAGCTATTTCAGGGCGATATTTCTATCCATAAAATTGGACGCGTTAGTAGGTACTCATGGTAAGGATGTAGGAATAGCTCCCTATTTGTGCGTTGGGGTGTAACACACCGCTGCCCTCCCTCGCCGCCGTCCCCACGGCCCGGGCTCCGCTCCCACTGCAAACCCCCGCCCTGGGCCCCGAGGCTTTCTACGGAAAAATACGCTTCCCTTTATTTCGGCATTGCTGGAGTTTTTTCTCACACAAAACGCATGCGAGACTTAAAAGAGTCAGGGCTGAAATAAACTTGAGTATCTGCGGAATGGGGGGGAATTTTATCACAAACGACGGCGGGGTTCATCCCCAGGAGGGGTGAGGCGGGCGACGGCGCGGCCCGGTGTGGCGGGAGCAGCCGCGATGAGGCCGGTGGAAAGGCCGCAACAGCGAACCCCTGAGGGGAGCCCAGCGCTGGGCAGGCCCCCGGCCCAGGCTCGGCTGCGGGTGGAAGGCCCTGAGGAAGAGCCCGTCCCCTGCCAGCAGCCGCCACACGCTTCCCCCGTGCGGGTGCTGGGCGAGAGGAGAACGCGGGGCTCCCGCTACGTGCCAGACAAAGAGCGCGGAGGCAGGGGAGCTGCGGGCCCGCACCACCCCGCACACAAAATGGCAGGAGGCGGCGCGGCGGCGCCTCAGGCTGGCGGCGGCGCGGGAGGCGGCCAGCGGGAGGCGCTGTTGCCCCGCCGTCCCCGGCCTCCCCGGGCGAGGAGAGGCGGTTCGGCGGCCGTAGCGAGAGGGCGCTCGCGCCGCGTGAGAGGGATGAGGAAAAGGCCGTCCCTCTGTGGCGGGGGCCAGCTCGGGGGAGGCCCCGCAGCTGCGGGGAAGTTGGTCCAGAAGCTGCACAAGAGCAACCGCCGGCAAAATCCATCCCGAGTGAGGGGGGGCCCGCTCCTTCCCAGCGCCTGGCTCCCGCCAGCGGTGCGGCGGAGCCGGCTGAGGGGGTCCCGGGCAGCGGCAGGCCCGCTCCACCGCCCCGCCGTGCTGGCAGGAGGAGCAGAGACCCATGGGGCTGCAACGGGCAGCGGCACCCTGGGCCAGGACGCTTCACAGCGGTGGGATGGCGAGAGTTAACGCATCCCGAGTGAAAACGATGGTGGAGAGTGGCTGGTCGGACCTGCCCTCGTCCGAGGGGACGGGGGAGAGCCAGCACCGCAGGGAGTTTCTCACTTTGGGCTGGTCCCGGCTAGAAACACAACCCACCCTCCAGCCAGGGGAGTATTGGCTGTGACAAATCCGTATGGCTTTAATTTGAGGACCCTGCTGCAGGAAGCTTTTTCTGGTTTCCCTTTGACTATTGGAACCACAAGCCTTCAGTTTATGTAACCTGTCACAAGACAGCTTCTGACTTCCTCTTCGAAGGCACTTGCTTGTTCCCGGCTGTCGCTTAAAAGCTCAGAATGAAAAACACGCTCTTCCCCTCTGGGCAGCTGTGTCCCCCGGGAGGAGCTCAGGGCTCCGCCGCCTCTTGCTGGGCCGAGCTGCAGCACCAGCTTCAGAGCAGCGCTGGCTGCGCTGGGAGAAGACTGGCTTCACAGCAGCAGATGGGAGGCTGAAGGAGAAAGTTGCAATAGCAAAAAATACAGTAACAGTTATGAATTAATGATAATAATGAGAAAGAAGGGAAGAAAGACCTGTCCTCGTGCCAGCTTCCTGCCTCCTTCAACAATGGTTCCTGAATTTAAGTCCTGTAAGTCAGGGAAATGAGAAAGCAGCACAAACTGTTTTAGTTCAAGCGGTCAAGATGGATCCAGTTTATGCATGTGATGGGATGTGTGTACTCCAGTGAAAGAAAACACAGGAAGAGCTACACAAAAATACTTGAGATATGCGCAGTACTCTGAATGCTATGTTGCGTGAGTTACCTCCTTGTAGACCGACCAATGGACTGCACAGAACATCAGAAACAACGTCGGAGAGCCCTGGTAAAATTCCTGTTGGCATCAGTGTGTAGGAGATTTCAAGATAATGATGATCAGTGTGGCCACAGGGATCATTTGGGAGTTACCTGTTGGCAAATGGACGTGCTCTCCCAAAAGGCAAAGTAGAGGGCAAAGATCGAGCAGGAATGAGAGTCTTGTTAAAAGGAGTAACAAAATGGCATTTTAAATTCCTGCCTAGTTAGGCTGTTTCTAACCAGTAGAGTTTCTACAGAACAAGAAAAGACAACTAATCTTTATGGTTAAATTTCTTCAGCCTGCAGTTGTCATGAAAAGGCAAGTATCAAAAGAAAGAAAATGAGCATAACAGCAAAGAAAAATCGTCTTTCTTGAGAATGAGCTGAAATGTCAAGGGCTTATGGTCTACAGTGTGCTGATAAGACACGGCGATGTGTGAACTTTCCCTCCCAAAGCCATCCATCTCTATTATCACTGCCCGGAGATGGTTCTCTGTCAACTTTGCATCTGCATCAGTAACTCGTTCTGTTCAGCCATCTGTTCCACAGACATCAAACTGTTGAGAAGCCCCAGTACAGCGCAATCTAGTCCAGTAACACAGAAACAGAAAAGAAAAGATCTCATTACCATTTGAATTCACAGGCTCTCCTGTGATACACGTACTATATTTTTTATATTGACGTGAACATGGTAATTTGGTGAGTAAATTTTCGGTTATAACAAAGGGATTAGAATCAAACACATAATATGCAACAGCTATGTTCAGAGGCAAAATAATTATTGAGTTAAACTAGGATTTAAGGTAGTTGTTTCTCACTTTGTGGTCTTTAACTGAGTTAAGAAAACATTCCTGTTAACTAGGGTGACTGTTACTTCTTCCCATTTTAACTGCTGAAGAGTTCACCACTAATTATTAATCTGAATGAGATACACATCTAAAAGCCAAGATCTCAAAAGAAAAATAGGAGATTGTTGACAGGTTTCCTGTGCAATTTGAGGTTTCTTGTTTTGTTTTTCTTTATCCAAGTCCATATATGATAGAAACTTGGGATGTTTTATTTTAATTAGCCATGTTCTCTTTCTCAATTAATATGTCCCAAGAGCTTGTAAAGTTCTGAAAATCTGCCTAATTCAGTGGCTTTTGATATTTCTTTTCTAGGTTTTTTAGCACTATAGAGCTAGGATAATTAAAGGCCAGAGAGCTGGATTCCATTCTGGCCTGTAAATCTTCAACAGAACTGGTGCTGAAGTTTCAATAACAAAATCATTATTGTGAATGATTACTGAGCCAGAGAAAACCATTGATTGACATTCAGATTCTTAACTGAATCTGCAGATGCTGCTAAGTGAGAGGGTTTGGTGGGAGGTCTGTGAGAAGCACTGAGAGGGGATCTTACCCTCACGGCTTCGGAGAGCTCTCCCTCACTGCGCTCGGGGTTTGAGGAGGCAGGGACTGCAGAATCATGCAGGAGCAACACCTCAAGCCTTGTTCATAGGAGAATGAATGCTGTGTTTAAAACAATAATCCCTTTGGCTAATTAACTTGTGATCTGGTTGGTAAATTATCCTGTACGAAGTTTTTGCTACCACAGCTCAAGCATTTTCAGTGCCCAAGGGCTTTTGTTATTTAAAGGTGGCTCTCCCAGGAGGTAGGCAAAGATTCTGCTTATCCATTGACCCCGTATATTCTTAACACATTATGAAATGTAATCATCTGCTGTGACATCATCTCCAGTGAAAAGAACTGGCTATGGGGCCTGACACAGTTTGTGGCTGTGTAGCATACATCCCCTGTACTCTGAGCTGTGTGTTCAATTCTGTCGTGTTCTAAAGGTTTAACACGACCTTTCTGCTTTCACACGGCGCTCTGCCCTGCTCGCACACTGATAGTGCACAAACCTGGCTCTGGAGCCGAAGCTCGCTCAGCGTCGATGCCTGTCTATCTTTCATTTCACCTCTGTCTCAGCTTTATATAACTCTCCCCACACTGTCTCTTGGAAAGAAATGCACCAGACTTGTGTCCCCCAGCAGAGCTGTGGTCTCTAAGGAAACTCGTGCATTAATTAAGGAATAGTATAATGGTATGGTAATGGGTATGGTTTTGTTTTGTTCACCAGTGCCCCAAGGAGTGTCGCTTCACTTATATAAGTATTTTACTCCTCCCCCCACCAGCAAATATCAGCACATTTCTGTTAACTGTCATGTGGGTATGTTCAAAACAATACTTTTGAGATAAAATTTGGTCTTTTGAAATAGCAAGCAAATTGGCACATAAATGTCATTTTTGCAGTAACTTGGCGCTTTCTTCTCTGGTTACTGGTTGTTGGCCTCCTCCTCCAAATGTTCTGGCACCGAAGCCAACACCCGTGGCCACACACTGGGTGTGCTTGGCAGCTGCGGGGCCCAGATGCCAACCACTGGAATGCATTTTATGTACCAGTGTCTCTGCCTGTGGCTTGGGTTCCTGGCCAGCCTTTAGCAGAGTCTCTTCTCTGGACTCCTCTGGCTCCAGCGCTCACTGCTCTTGCGACAGTGGAACTGCAGCAAAAACATTTTACAGATGAGCTGTCTCATCGTCCCAGGAACTGCTTACCTGCACCGGCTCCTGCAAAGACGCATACACAGGCTCCGTTCAGCGTGTGACGAAGAGACGTCCCGGTTGCCGTGCTCGTTGTGGAGGACCGAGTGCATGGATTCACAGGGTCTGAAGGGGCAGAGCACCCTGGCAAACCTGGCAGACACCACTGAGAGATATTTCTTGATGTCAGACATGGAAGCCACTTTCCACTGACCTCTCAAGAGAGGCAAACCTGCAGGGGACTCCAGTTTCTCCATCCAGTGTCAATTTCAAGTTCCTTTTGGCTAAGGCCCCTGGAATATTGGCTCAGCATCAGGTGCTTTGCTTATATGGACTTGTGTCATTCTCTTCAGCAATTAGTATGGTGATCTGGGCATAGATCTATCTCAGCTATTCCACAAGAATAAAAAAAAAAAAAAAAAAGAAAAGAAAATCCACCTGGCAAGCAAGCTGTCTCATTGTCTGGATATATTTAACAAAAAAAATTTAAAAAGCCCAATAAAACACTGAACAATCTCAGGAAACTTTGTTCAATGACCTCCCAGTGACAGAAGAGTCAAACTTATCACTATATGTCAAGCTTGTGGTTTGACAACCACAGGTTCCTTCTCACTTTGATATTTCAGACACTTTTTGAGCCCAGTTGCATTTTGACATGCATAGAGGCGACTGGGACATGGGTCCAGCACTTGAAGCAGCAGGTGAGAAATGAAGTGAAAACGTTACAAAGATGCTGTAGAAGTTACAGAGAAAGGGTAGCATTAAATATCAGCATGTTCTCTTGGCTTACGATATTAAAAGACCTGATCTCATAAGCAGGCCTACTGAATATTTTAAACATAAACCTCTGAGGAACTAATGTTCATGTTTCAGTGAGTGTTACCCTGACATTGTGCCATGAATGAGCTGGGAAACCATAGTGTTCCCTGATGAGAGCCACCGTAGTGTTCCCTGTGACATTTTCTGACTAGCAGATGAGAAGGAGGTCTGGCCTTGCCCAGCCATCTCAGCCGAGTGGTGGTTCAGCCGTTCAGAAGGGCTGATCACCAATTCCAGTAACATCCTAACGCCTCCTCGCCTGCAGCCTTGTTGCATTTCAGTAATGTGGAGTGGTCCTTCCGTTCACACGTTTGGGAGAATGAAACAAAGTCCCAGCAGTGCGGAAGGGTGGAATGGAGACTCCAGGTCTCCTGGCACTAGTTCCACCTCTGTGTAGTTGCATTCCTTCACTTGGATTCGTGCTGGTTATCCGAATTTGAACTAGTGAGACTAGAAAAGCAGACAGCGCACTTCCAAGGTACACAGCTGCTTTCAGGTGTGAAGAGAGTCCTCTTTACGTGCTATATACAGTAAAGATCAAAGTAGATGTATCTCTTTTTCATATCTATTTTTCATACAAGTTATAGGAGCGTACTCTGCTGGTCAAATTTGAAGGGTAAATGTTCATTCTTGTTTCTTCTGAACGGACATGAAGGATCCCGGGTCACCTTCCGTTACAGTAAAATTTCCTCATGATCCCTGTCCCAGTTCCCCTTCCCTAGTAAAGAGCCAGCTCTCCGTCAGCAGCTGTGTCCACGTGTGGTGGAGATGGGGTCTCCAGGGATGCTGTATCTGTGGTGTACCCACACACACCGCTTTGCGCCGTGGATAGATACTGCGTACACCTACAGTGTTCTGGGTGTGTGGACAGTGTCCTGGTGCTAGTAGTGAGCACGGACACGCCACGCTCTGTGGGTGGTGTAAGGAAAGGGGGGTACGACACGCTGAGCGTGGAGCCTCCATCTCCTGCTTCTTGGAGGCAGCAGCAGCAGAGGGAGCAAATCTAACAAATAGACAAAGATTTTCTTCCTGTTCTTCCTGCCTCATCCCCAGTCCTTTTTCTCCACACTACTTAGACAAATTATTACTTTTCCCTTTACGTTGTCACTTCATCCAGTCCAGCCCTGAGGCCTTGACTGGTTTTGCATCTCCTCTAACATTCTCACCCTGGAGCTTTCTGCTGAGCACGCATGTGTCGTCCGTTCATGTGCAAATGTCAGAAATGTTCTCTGTATTTATTACGGTATTGAAACTTGGAGATAAAGTGACGGGGCCTCATCTGAGTGCGGTCTTTTAGAGCCCAGCATGGGTCTTACAGCCCACAGAAACATGCAGGCTGCCTATATTTTTCTTCTTTCATGGGAGAACATTGCATAGCAATTAGCATTCTCGTTTGCTGGAGTTCACATCTCAGGAAGCAGCTCAAAACAGAATGCAAAGGAAACTAACGTGCTACCAGAGAGAAGAATATGGAGAAGTTAAATAGTTAATTTTTAGTAGGCACAAATCACATTTCCATCAAGTGCAAGCAGTCAGCTGTTATTGTAGGTCACTAAGATACAATGAATTATTTTCTGCAGTTCGTGGAAAACATTAGGCAGCTGTAATAAAGTCAATGGTATTTCCTTCCTTACTGAAACATTACTGCAGCAAAACCCCCTCTTTTCTTAAAACACAGTTTCATAAAATTTCATTGATTTCTTCTTTTTATATATTTTTAAATTTCTTTTATTGATTGCTGTGGGTAGAGAAAACACTGAGGGAAAAGTATCAGAAGTGGCTTTTCGTGTTCAGATGGATGACAATCGATCTAAACTAAGGCGGCTATAAACGGAAGGGGGAAGGGAGCACTTCAGTGGCCTTTATATAACATAGATAGTCAGCCCAGGAAACATACCACAACATAAGTGTCTTTTTAAGACATTAAAACTCAGCTTAAACAAAACCTAGAGTATTTCATGCCGTAGTTCATCACATTTATTTTGCTGTATGTATTTTTCCATAGTTATCTGTAGAAACATACAAAGTTACTGTTTTCAAAGTTTATCTTGCTTTATAAGCATGTATCTAAATCCTGATTAAAGTACCTTTAATAAACCCTTTAGGTCTGACAGTAATACATCTTTTGCTCTTGTTTTCTTTTAAGATCTCATGAACATGAAGAAATTAAGGGCTCCTGGGAATTCTGAGTGCATTGATTAAGAGATGGTAAGTTTTCTTTTGGGACACTAATCAGTGGTGAATCAGAAAACTGCAAAAACTGGTCATCCAGCTGGTTGGGCATTATCAGGGGAACACTTTTACTTTCTACAGGGAAACAGCAGCCTCAGTGTTTCAAAAATCTGCATGGTCCTACGGATTGGCTCACAAACAGTAGCAGCTGGACCTCAAATTAGGTGCCCACACTTTAGTGAGCAAACTAACATTATAGCAGAGGAATGAGAAAAATGTGGGAATTAGTGAGGGTTAGAGGGGTGTGTTTGGATGGGGCATTTTCACTAGCTGGACAGGGATACAGCTTGGATAAAACCTGCAAGGGCTGCTGTAAATGTTGCATTAACAGCTGGCATGCTCTTTTTTAAACATTGTTAGCACTGTATTAATAGGATGGAGTTTCCTTCCCCCTCCCCCCCTGACAAATGACTTTAGCGACTTCGGATACGTGTCCAGCTCAATATGAGTTCAGAAATCCCAGATCACACAGTGATTTTTCCTGAAAATTCAGGAACAGTATCCTTGATCTTGGAGAGTTAGTGACAGTTTCTAAAGGTTTTTAAAAATGGCGTTGCTGGAGTTGGTAGATGCTGGTCCCACCATAAGAGGGAGTATTTCTGTCTCTAGAGAAGCACATCGTCTTTGTGCCTAGGCAATAAACTGCAGACAAGGAACCCAGTTTCTAGAGCATTCAGCAAGATTTAAGTGCCTACTCAGCTACAGCATTTTTTAAATTCTTACTACAAATCTATTTGAGACCCTTAAGTATTTTTTATTACCAACCCTCAGCTTCTTACCTCACTGTAGTGAAGCAAGAGCTCCCATCTCACATCACACCTTTCGTCCATCTCAGCTATATTGTCTATTGTCAGCTCTTTGAGGAAGAGTTTCAGGTCTCCGTTTGGCAGCCCCTTAGCATTGGGAATGCCACGTAGAGCTGTGGTTGTTCACATGCAAGAAAAACTCTACAGGGCAGGACTGGCATTGTCTGAAGGGGAGCAGAGTGAAGCAGAGAGGGTGGCTCCCTCCAACTGGCAAAACAATGGTCAATACTTACTCCATATAAGAAAATCAAAAGTACAAGACCGAGGGCTGGTAAAAAACCATAGAAGCTGGAGGACAATGCAACTTGGTTTTGGAGACTTTTATTTTCTGACAAGCTCTTTCATTAACATTCAGTTGCATAACTTAGAGTAGGATTGGTTAATTTAGAAGAAGTAAAAAAAAAAATTGTGAATTGTGCTGTGAATTCTGGACTAGCCGTATGTCAGGAGCAGCAGTGAGCTAAGGGTACATCAGTGTATCCTTCACATTCTGGTCCTTGTGCTCAGTGCTGAAATGTTCATTCCCTGTTACCAGAGTTCTGCTCATGATTCTAGAAGGTGCTAGTGGTAAGTGGCTTGCTCTATGTTGGTGCTACTTTCTGTCTGCAGCTCCTAATTTGTTGCATGAGTATACGATGAGGTTAACAAAGCCAAACATGCGTCTCAAAATCTTTTTTTCTTTTTTTCTACCCGCCTTATGTTTTCTTATTACCTTATTGAGCATTGTGGGTATGAATACATCTTGCTGCAATTTCTCAAAAAGGGCTGATCTTCAGGAGATTCATCTGCCAGTAGAGCAACCAGCTCAACTGGGCTGCCCCGTTTGAAGGTTGGAGAACTAACAGGAGCAGCCTTCAGCCCAGCGTGGAGGTCTGCACAGACGTATGCATCCTGGCCACACCATAAGGCAGGCCTGGAGAGGTACAGCTGTAGAGCTCTCAAGATGCACTTGGCAGAGCTGTGCCTTGGTGATACATTGTTTGATGTCTAACTAAATAGTCACAACTCACATTGATTAACTAAATAGTCACAACTGTTTAGTTAAAACACGCCAACATGGGCGTCATCTGCCTTTTATTATTACTTGTCTTGCGACTGCATTCTAAAAAAATCTTTATCTTTTTTATCTTCTATATAGTCCCTACCCCATAATAAAACCCTGTTTGTACCATGGCTTTAGCACCAAGGAGACCCACAAAAAGCTGTTGAAATTTGACTCTGGAAAAAAACAAATTCTATTTACTAATGGGTAATGAACTTTAAATCACAGGTTCGCAGCTTGTCTCGAGTAACTTTATTTGCCAATAAGCACACCTCCATTCTTACACTGTGAGCATTTCTACAGCAGAACCTTATCTGTCCTGTAGGTAAACTGAGCCACGCATTGTCTCGTCAAGGCTGAGGTCACCAGAAATCATTAGATCACCCGGTCTAATCAGTACATCACAGGCCATGGCTTTTCTCTTCACTCACTCACCGACATGCACTATCTTGTCTCCAGCTAAACTGTGCACTCGAAGAAGATGGTTCTTCTCACAGGAGATTTCTCCATTTGCCCTTAGCAGTTTGCTCCCTGTTTAGCTACCACCAATTTATACTTTTGTTATTCTCTTTCTTCTTTATTCTAGGAAGTAATTTTTCAGTCTTCTGATAACATAAATAATTGTGGATTCTTCTTGTACATGATTCTCAGGCAGCTTGGGATAATTTTGTGTGTTCTTTTAAAGTATTTTTTAAAGTATCTGACAGCACAGATGGGATACATGTAACCTAAGGAGAAGCGCCTACAGTGTGCCACAGCCAGCCACGTTCAGGCTATTTTAGGATGCTATTTTTATAATGAAAAGAGCATCACTTTATATGAGCTCGTTTCCATTGACTCTGAAGGCCATGTAGAGACTGGCACCCGTCGAAGCCTCACGGTGGGTGTGTGTGACTGGGTGAGACACACTCCGTCACAGGGTGTGCGTAGCATCGTGATGTTGGCCACACCAGCACAATCACAGAGGTGCCATCATCTCTCTGGTCTTGCTCGTTACCCCAAGTGTATCCAAAGATGTACCTATCATGGGGGGTGTTCATGCAAAACTTTATTTCCAGCGTGACCTGTAACTTCAGAGCGACGTAGTCGCTTTGTGGTGAGGGACATGAGCAAGGTAAAATACACAGAGAAGTATTGTCTTTGTACTAGGACAACTCAGCGAACCTTTTCCATACAAAATTTTCTTTGCTGTTCCCCACTCAGAAGGTGGTGTTGTCATGCTGCCTTTTTCCATGCAGATCCTCTATTTCGCTGGATTAAATGTGTCTTGCTGGGTGGGATCAGCTGATTTCTTAGTGGGGTTCCTCTGTGTTATTGCAGCAGCCATGCCCTTGCCTGCTACTGTTAGCACCAGGAGCCTCAGATTTACTCCCAGGTCATTTGCAAAACTGCTGAATAGCATGAGGTCTCCAGGGAAAAATGATTGTTCTGATTTGCCAATTACTTTCTAAAAATCTTGTTAAACTTGTTCATAAACTGTTTTAATGTGTGATGCAGTGAGCAGTGGCAATGCTCAGCAGAATGTCAGGTAAGACTTACGCATCCTAAGAAGTGCACCATTTCCCCTGTCCAGTTACCTTTACCAAACAAACGTGGGATTCATATATTTACGGTTTCTAAGACTGGACACTTGAGAACACCTTGGGAAGGGTTCAAACTTGCAGGGCACTGAGAGCAAGGAGGAACAGTGGGATGCGAGAAGCTTGTTGAGAACAAAGTTAACCAAAATTGATACTATTTTGGGGATGCATGGCTTAAAAAAACATGCTCCTTCTTGCTTAAGCAGTCTCACTGTTTTGTTCAGCTGATATAAGTAGTTCATGCATTTATTTCTGAAGGACAATTCACAAGGGTAACATTAGGTTAACAAACCTGTCTGGGGGGAAGTCTGTATCCTCATTATTCATCTGAGTCAAGCCAAAGAAATGTCTTTAACTGTTCTTTTCATTTCTGATATTAGTTTTTGCTTTTGAATACAATGTGTTTGTTATTTGGGGGAAGTCCAACAAACTGAAGACAAGTTTAAATGTACCACACAAGAGCCAACTAGAGCTGAAACAATTTTCTGCCTAATAGCTGGGAATGAGGCAAACACAACAAGCTGTGAGCAGTTGGTGAGGTGCTGTGTCACAGCCTCTGTCGCTCCGGAGGAGACGAGCCCTGCTTTGCGCCGCTGTGGGTCAGAGGAAAATCCACCAATATCGGTGAAAATGACAAACACAAAGCTGGTATGTGTTAAACCAGAATCAGACCTAGGAGGAGAGCACTTGGCTTGAAAAACTTTTTTGGGATTTATTTAAACTGTATTTAGTAAAAAATAATAATGTTTGTAAACAGATTTTGGAACGCTGTGAGAAGGTGAAGGAAATTCGTTGGGCTTTAGTAATGTACATAAAACGCAGAGCTGGGGACTGACTGAGCACAGGTGGGGATTATGCAAACTCCAGCCCAGTTTTGTACAATAGGAACCACCATGTCACATCAGAGCAAAGAAGGAGAAATGGAAGGGTACTTTTAAATCGGTAGAGAATTTGGGAGGAAAAGATATTAAGAATTACTTTCTAGCTGCAGAAAAATAGTTAAGGAAAAAAGTAAAGAAGGAAAAAAAGAAAACACTTAAGAGACGATAATAGAAAACAAATCACCAGTTTAGAGGAGAAACTGGAAGATCAGAAACATACATATAGATCTATATAAAGTCTGTAAAATGAAAAAGGAAACTCACTCCTAAGTGGAAATGATTTATGATGGTATAAATACAATGCCCCAACTCAGTATTTATAGGAAGGAGATCAATATCTGTTAAGAAGAAACAGTTTTAGGTATATTAGGGGGAAGAAATGTGCAAACCAGAAGCTTATAAGCACTAAAGACAGAAAAAAAAACCCAAACAAACATTAAGGAAAACTAATGTATATCTACATTTTTTAAGTAACATGATGAAAGAAGACTTGAACTTTCGACTATGACAGGGAAACGACTGAAAGGGAACTGGCGTGGAAACAGGTGAAATTCTGAAAGGGAAAAATGTAAAAATTCACTGGAATTAGGACAAATTCCTGGAAACTATAGTATTTTTATCAATGCGTACTTCCAAACCTTGGAAAGATAAATCAGGAAGCTGTAGATCAATGGACTTAACAACAAGCATATGAGAAAATCTTGGGAACAGTCTTAAAAGATACGGTGTGGGAGCAGATGGAAAGTACATTTTATTGTCTCAGGCAGGCATTTAGCAGTTTCACAGAACCCTGAAGACACGGCTTCTTGCCCTGAGCGGGTGCAGTGAACACAAATGTGCAAAAAAGCACTTGACAGAGCCCAAAACAGTATCAATACTGAATGAAAAAGGCAGGAGCTGGAATAAGAAATGATGTGCTTAAATAAGAAGCAATCTGGGAGAAGAGCAGGGAGAAGCAGGCTTGAAGAAATGGTACCAAAAGCAACTCAGAGTGAGACCGAAGCCTTACACAGTGGCCAGGACACAGAGCCTGTTTGGCACACAGGCATAAATGGTTTCTGAGGGAAATCAGTGCACTACAACTCCTCATGTGGCAGTAGGATAAAAAACTGGGAAGGAGGAGAAAATACCTGCAAGTAAGATTAATTTAGATTATTAGACTATTAAGTTTGACTTTAAAGCATCAGATGAAGCTTCAGGAAAATCAGGTAACTCAGTTGTTGTCAGATCCACAGAGGGGTTTGGCTGCGTTCTCTGGAAAGTGAAGTGACTAAACAAACACATACCCCTGTGCTCATAGCCATGGCTAACGTTTGGTAACCCAGCTGGTAAAACATAATAAATAAATAATAAACATAAATAAATGCTCAATCTGACAGGCCTTGGATAACTTACACACCGTAAAAGAATACATATAGCATATGTAAAATATAATATGTAAAAGAATACCGTAAAAGAAAGACATATTTTCTGTTCCTCCTCAGATGTGAGGACTGGATATTTTCCCATATATATTTGTCATCTGTGTTCTGTTGCACTCAGACCTCATCCTTGCCTTGATAAAAGGATCTCACACTCTCCTGGCTGCTGAAGCCTCTTCTTCCTTACAGGTTTTCTTTTGTATTTGTGATGCTTTTCTTCTAGAGATCCCTGTATCACTGACGGAGCTTCCACACAGGTGTGACCAGTAGTGATACCTGTTCCCACTCATTTTTGTCTCACTTGTACCTGTAAAGAGAAACTGTTACCCAAGTTGTTGTCGTGCAGCTTGGCTAACTCGCCAGCCGCTGTCTCAGATGGGGGGTTCAGAAATCACCCAGAGCCGGGGAATTTGGCCAGACCTCTTCTTGCATTCCTTCTGGTCAGTGCCAAACAGCCAAAGCCTCCACCAGCTCACCCGTGCCCTCTCCTTTACTCCAACAGAAACCAGCTAAGCATTCACATCCTTACACAGGACATCTTCTGAGCTGTAAACACAAAATGCAGCAGCTTTAGCTGAAATCCTGCTGAGGTGGGTTACCACAGGTTGTAGCTCTGGGGACTGGGTTGAAATATTTTTGGTTTGTCATCACAGAAGCATTTATATAACAAGAAATAAGGGGCTCTTGCACCATTGTGTACGTTGCTGACATCTTAGTTATGTGTGGGCAATATCAGATTCTCAGAAGATGTAATGAAAAACGGAGAAGTTGTAATTGTACAGAGGTCACAATTTCCTTACTCCAATGAGAGAACAGTTTATACCATCCGGTATAAAATATATGCTGATCAGAGTATCTGACGTCCACTGCTGACACCAAGCAGTGACTCCCTTAACAGACTGACCATGTTTTTTTCACCATGGCAATTTAAAAGCTTCCTCATAAATATTTATCAGCCTTCCAATCTGAATCTCTGAAATAACTGCTGCAAACAAATTTGTTGGCCTTGCCTACTAAGTCCACAGTATTTGGACTATTTTGCTTCTTTTTATGTCACCCCGTCACTCCATATGGTGCATCGAAGATGCCAGCCTTTGTTTACTGTGTATCTGCCTCTCTCAAATCTCTTTTCCATGCTTTCCTCCCTGGTGTTTCCTATGCACAATTTTCATACTCTTTGTTCTTCGGTTGGGTCACAGGACCTTTATTTTCTGCACTGTAGCTCTGCGAGACCTGCTTTCAGAACAATTTCTACATCTGCAATAAGCTACATGATGTAAAATAGGAAATCTGAGGGACAAAGTCTCTTTGCTTTTAGTTTTAGAAAAAACATTCTCAAAATTGTCATTGTCGAAATGTATTCAGTTGCTATAAGTCAACTTTTCTTGTATCTTTTTTTTTCTCCTTCAGTCTACTCAGGCAGTCTTTACAATGGGGCAGCTTCTCTCATGTTTGTATAGTATCCATGAAAACAAGCGATGATTTGTTTTAATAAATAACTATGATAAATAGAGAAATACTCAACCATAATAACCCTAGAAAAATGCAAACTCAGTCATTTATATGGAAGTCACAGAAAGAATGGTAATTCAAGGCCTTCAGTTCCAAATGTGGTTTTACAGACTTCCTGTACTACAATTTGTTCTGGAAGAGCCCTGAGCACCACACAGGATCCAAACTTTACTTGAAATCAATGTGACAAATTTGTCTTTGGCCAAATTTTGTGAGTGGAGTTAGGCCAGATGCAGAGTTGGCTCCATGGCTGGAGTCCTAGCCTGCCTGGAATGAAAGTTAGACACCATAATAATTTCTGTTAAAGGTCTTGGATTGGTCTTAGACATGTTCAAAGAATCAAGAGACATCTATTTCTGGGAAATAACAAGTAATTGAAGTCACCATTACCATTTCTTGCTTTCAAATATAGACACAGTGTAAAGGTTTTGTGGATTTTATACATTCTCTTGATGTCTATAAATGGCTTGACTTTGAAAATCATTACACTGTCACAGTGAAGTTATAGTAGTTGCTCTGTTACACTAAAATTTCTTTGAGACACATGTATTACTAGCTTACTTACTCCCTATGGTATTTGTTTTCCAATTGTCGACATTTATAGCAGCAAATTTGATTACTTTTTCTATATGATTGTATTTGAAAATGTACACGCTTTCTGTCTTTGCCCATATTCCCTAAAGAGTTTTCATGTGCTGTCATAGAATCAATATTTTGTCTGCAATATGTAACGCCAGCTTTTAATACTTGATTTTTTAACAGAACACTTAGGTTGTTGTTGTTTTTTTTTAAATAAAGGGACAGAGAACTACTGGAAAGAGTCCAGCGTAGGGCAACAAAGATGATTCAAGGACTGGAGCATCTCCCTTATGA